>OX456984.1:178954101-180154101 GCA_949752695.1 Melanostoma scalare | reverse complement strand
GGGATCATTCCGAACCATCACCGCCGGACCTGAAGACACCAGAAATGCAATTTGTCGTAGGTTGAACTTCGACTCGGCCTGCCGTTTGCCCATGCCGCCAGAGCCCAAATATTTTCCAGCAACAGACATAGCCGCCGCAATGATGACAGCTACCGCCGGAACATCTTTTAACCGAGAAGATGGATCCCCGGACACCCGCCGCCGTAAGCTCCACAACCAACGACGCGCCCATAAACCCGTGGAGAAAAACTGGAGTCTCCCAAAAACGCCGACAGAGAACACGGTTCAGCGCGCTGCGTAGAAAGGAGACTTCCGATTCGGCCGATGTGTCCCTTATGGACATACATTAAAGTACCTTGTATTTTTTTTTGATAGCTTGGAGCATTACTTGCCTTATTTTTTGGTTTTTTATAGCTTTAAGTATTGCTTACCTTGTTTTCTTTTCTTACCATTATTATTGAGGTTATCCTTTTTTTGACTTAGCATTACTAAGTAAAAATTATAACGTTTTTGAAAAAAAAAAAAAGATAATAATAAACAAAAAAAAAAAAAAAAAGATTTAAGAAAAAAAAAATAAAAAAAAATAAAAAAATAAAGAAATAATTAAAATAATCAGTTGAAAAAAAACCGCTTCTTCATCAGTTTCCGGCAAGGAGATAAGACGAGAAGGTTCTCGTCTCCAAAAGTAAGGGGGGTCTGTGACGAAACGTCACACTTTTTACTTTCGCCGCCCCAGAGCTCAGCCATTAATACGCATACATCGTCTATGCTGCAAACCATCTATACAAGTACGATGAAAGAAAAATTCTGTGTGCATTTTGTTTTTCCTTTTTTTCCAGTTCACATCCACTTATCACCATAAAAATGATAAGTAGATGTGAAATCGACCCCAGAAAGGGAAGAGAAATCACGAGCTAACATTGGCTGTGGGAATACCACTCCGATCATTTGCGAAAGATTTCTTTTTCTACCGACTTGCACAGTCAATTTTTGATTCATTTTTAATTGGCATTATATTGAAGACGGACCCAGGAGGCACATCCCAAATCTAATGTCCATTAAAAATCGAATCTACCGCCCCATTTGACTTCTTATATAGTCACCGTCTCCACTCCGCATATTGAATAGTGTTTTTAAATTGATTGGCCTTGTAAGTGTGTATGGACCCAGGAGGAACATCACATTCATAAGGTCCATTAAAAAGTAGTGACTAAAAATCCCCTAAGCAGCACATTGCATTTTGGTTTAATTGGCCTTATATTGTGGATGGACCCAGGAGGCACATCTCAGTGTTAAGGTCCATTGAATATACCAAAAACTGCTGCCATTTTGACTCTGGAAGTCTATTCCGTTCCGCTCCCGAAATATTTCGGTTTTAATTGGCTTTATAGTGAAGGTGGACCCAGGAGGCACACCTCAACTCTAAATCCATTAAATATACCAAGAACCGCCGTTCGTTTGACTTTAATAGTCAACCTTAGCTCCCGCGTCCTTAAGGAAACTAGTCTATTTCGGCCGCACAGCGTCAGGACCCATTGGGCACTAAGTTGTAAGGTCTATTAATCATTACTAATCCTTGTTTATCCCCAAACTTTAGCACATCGCGACCACACGACCGACCGCCAGGTGCTACAGCAAAGATTGCACCTAGTACAGCTAGCATAAAGGCAATCATTGACCTCGCCGCAATACCGTCGTCCGTAAGTCCTGAAAAGGTGAAAAATATGCAAGACCTGCCAGCACTTCATATATACGCATTCATTTTCTTTGTTTGTTATTATCGTAGCTAATGTAGAAAAACTCGGCCCTTCAGGCATAATAATCCACTTTCTAGTTTTCGAGCAATTAACGCAGATGCGAGATTACATTAACGTAAAAAGAATATCATTGTAAACAATATTGTAAATTCTCCATTTTTTCAAGATTACATTAACGTAACAAGAATACCATTGTAAACAATACTGTAAGCTTTTTATTTTGAATTAGGCTAATAAAGAAAATCTCTAAGAAACATTTGCCGTGTCGGAGTTCTCATTTACTACGCAAGAAGTTGGACCGTCGCATCCCAAGTCTTCTGGCTTCCTTGGGAAATACCCTGGCCCGCTGAGTCCTACCCCAGCTGGGAAACCAAAGAAGCATCACAACCTCAGTGCATAGATTTTAAGACGGTGAGATCAAATTCATTTTATATTCTACGTCGCATTAACAAAAAATATTAAAGCTTCTTTTGTGTAGGTTATTTCAAATCGCATCAAATGTGCAGCTTCAGAGCTGTATGCAATAGGGAAAGGCTCACACTGGCTTAAGGGCATTTCGGTCAATTTATTATTTTCATCAAGAGACTTATGTTTATTTCAGCGCTTTGTAATTTGCCTAAATTTGTGTTGTTTGGGTTATTAAACATTTTAACCACTGCATGTATTTTTGTTTTGTCAGCAAATGTGGCTACAAGTTTCTTCTGTTTCTGAAGCTCATCGCGGAAGTTGTATCTGAAGCATTTCATTCTTGTGTCCAGTCTGGGGACGAAGAAGATATACTTTATCAAATACTTTCGATATTACAGAAAACTAACAAGAAGCAATGTTAAAAACATTATAAATTCAGATAGGGTCGGTCAGAGGCAGTAACTGCGGACGTCCCTTGAAAGAAGTGCACGACGGGGTCACACGAACTTGCAATTGTGTGCTTACTACACAGTATCAAAATCTAAAGGATATGTACAAGTCTTTAGTATTCGCCTTTAATAATGTATTTGGTGTTACAGGGTTGCCAGCTACTCATTAATTATGAAAATCGAATAAAATCACACACATCTAGACAGACAGAAATTCAGACAAAATTATAGGACCTACTCAGCATTCCTAGCGAAGCGGGATGTTGCGGCTGAATTTTTTCAGGGGAGAAATGCTACTGGCTATTTTACTGGAGCACTGTTTGTAGAAAAAGCGTTAAAAGAGATTGAGACAGGTAACGTTTCGACGATGTTCAAGAGAATCAATCGACTCTGCAAATAAACTATCACCAATCAATCGCAACGCTATGTTTTGTCCCCTTTCTATAAGGCGCAAAGATGTTTGAGGAGCCACTGTCCTGACCAGAAAATCAAAAGAAAGAACCTCTCATGCAACAAGCAAACACTTTTAACATATTACCTCACGGGTAATACGGGTGGAAAATTATTACATTTAAGCAATTTTACGATTCCAGCTCATACGTAGGTACTCTTATCGACAACGTAGACTGCAGTAACTTTGAAACCAACCTACTCCATATTGAGCAACAATAAAGTCTTAATTTAATTCAGAAGCTTTCTTTAGTGATTTAACTAAATGTCCTATCCGATTTGCCAATTCACAAAAGCCCATCTACATCTACCCCATAAAACCATCACCGGTAATCATAGTCTTTCCCTATATTAATGGCCACTTATTATTCATTTTGTTTCGATTATACAATCTTCATGAGAATTTTAAGATTCAAAACACGCCTTCCTGTCAAAATTCTTGAAAATATGCTCATTAAATTCCTCTTAGACCCAAAACCATTAACAAGACCTCTGATGAGAATTATAGCAGCACACAGAACTCCTCCCGCTTCTATATATGCTCTCTAAATGCCTTTGCCAAAAACCTCTCAATTTAATAACAAATTTACGCAAATATATTTAAATTTTACTTCCGCTCTGCTTTTTTTTTTCTCACCACCCCACCAGTTGACGACAAGTTTCTATGGGTTAGCTGCTCCAATATCCCAATTCTCAGGCCCTCCATAATTTTTATGCTGAAAAATGTTTGTGTCCTTTTTAAATCGGTCCTGCATAAATCTCAGTAAAATAAAAATGAAAAACAACTTTCGTTTGCCGCCCTCTTTTCAGATTGAAATGTATATCATAAATTTGAACTCCGGGAGAGGTGTACGTACACTGTACAGTGAGAAACTTTAAATATTTATTTTCTAAATGTCACTTTCGTGAGTTAGAGTCTGTTAAATGTCAGCCATTGTGTGTTTTGGGGCACAAACATTTAAATTAATAAACTTTTTTTTGCTAACATCTGAAAGACCCATATTCCGTTGGTTAAGAGCGATTATTTCCTTTTGTAAGCCATTGGCACTGCTCTTGCAAATAGGGTAAATCATTGTGTTCTTTATGATAGCCTTCCAAGTAGTCATAACGACGGTTTGCGTTACTTGTCGCTGAAGATGAAATCATTTAATGCATCAGCTTGACACAATTTTATTTACAAATGTGGCGTTAATTTAAATTGATAACGGTTTGCTTATTTTGGGAATTTGGTAGAGGGAAAATGAAATCTGTTCTCCCAAACCAGCTTACCGTATAATAAATCCCAACTCGGGGTGACACATCCGCCCATTAAAAGGACATTCGCACTTTGGAATTCATAAATCAAAAACGGATCAGGAGGGAGACAGTGTGGCTCTGGGATTGGCGTTCGAGTTTGTTTTTCTTGGCAGTAGCTATCACTCTGGGGACAGGGAATTATATTTTTTTTTTCTTATTTCATTTTAGGAGAAACAAAATCGATCATATAACACACGCGGGGTTTGTATCCTGTCAATGTCTAATAAATTGATTGACGTCGTTGTGCAAGTGCGTGGAGCTTGGAAGCGTCGTTCGGTGGCGCTTGGTGCCCACAACGACGCCATGGTAGTACCATGCGAGAGACTTTTCGGCTAGGAAGTGTTTTTGTTATTTATTTTTTTTATGTTTTTATTTCGTGCGACACAAAAAATGAGAAAAGAAAATTAAATGATGAACGACGTGTGGGTAGCAGTGATAATGATGACATGGCAATGAATCATCCTTCAAATGAATATGCGGGGACACCTTTTGGAAATGAATTATGAGCAAAGTCATGGGATCAATATTTACAGTTGAGAAGAAAGAAATACAAAATTATGAAGAATGACGAAACTTTCGTGCAAGTGTTTGGCTCTTGATGACAAGCCGGGTGAGAAGTGGGATTGGCATAGAGTGTTAAAGATGACAACGCATATAGGAGAACTAGAAAAGACAAAAAACACTTGATTGAAATGAATAGGTACGAACACTCAGAAAAAAAAGTTGTAACTTGAAGATTTTTATAGTTTGGTCCAACAACTTTCGTAGGTTAAAATGAACCAACAATTTATGGTTATCGTTACAAGAACGCAAGTGTAAGCTATCAAACCAAAATTGCCAATATCACAAGAATAAAATTGTTTTCCGAAGACAAGAACTGAATAGTCAAAATGCAAACAACGAGAATTCTTATTACAAGAACACGTTGTTGACAAAATTTAAAGATAAATTGTTGGCTGAAAAGAAAAAATGTTCCTTTCGTAAGACTGGATTCAAATGATTGAATTTGAGGTTCTCAATTTTCAAAATATTTTGGTATATATTTAAGATAGATAGATAGATGAAGATAGAATTACGCTGTCATATTATTTCTCGTTCCAAAAACTATTTGTTGACAGCGCAATATTTAATTGTTAAAAAGTTAAAGAATGAGCTTTTAAAATAATAGATAGTTTGGAAAACTGCGATTGTTCAATAAAAAAACAACATTTTAGAATCTTATGCCTACAATTTTCGTATTTGATAAAATTCGATTGTTGAAAGGTATGACTATTTTTTAAAAATACAAAAAAAAAATTTAATTTTTGGGGATAAAATTTTTTGCTTTTCAAAAATATTGAGACCATTAGGTATTTGATTGCAACAGCTTCTTTCTCAAATTGAGAACTCTATTGTTAAAAGAATAAAAACCTGTTCTTAAAACTTTTAGCAATTATTATTATTATTATTATTTTGTCAATTATAGCTATCAGCAAAAAACCATGTGGAAAAGTTACGACAAATCGAAACTTGAATTTTTTCCTGATAGCGAACAGAAAAATATGTCAGTTGCCAGGCTCTCAACCCTTCGCAGCCACACACCAACAACTAGTTTCCTTATGCAATGTACACGAAAAAAAAATCCTAATATGTGATTGGATTTGTTCCATTTTGGCTGAAATCTCAATCAGCTGACACAAAAATTTTAAATTGCACCAGGAAAATAGAAAAATAGAATTTCAATAGAGAAAATATTACTTCAATTGAACATTTTCATGGCAAAAAACTTCTCTGGGTATTCATCGTAAATTGGTACCGTGAAACCCGCTTAAGAGAAAAGGCGAATTGTCACAGTTTTTCTTCCACTTAAGCGGGTTTTTCACTTAACCGAACCCCGGTTAAGTGAAAAAAAAATTCACTTAAGCGGAGTACTGATAACTGAAAAAAAATTGCACTTAAGCGGATTTAAAGTTCCATTAAGCGGAGGTTTAATGCCTCATATATACAATAAAAAATTTGATGTATTTATCTTTGGAGTTGCTTGGAAAAAATTTAAATAAAAGTGTTAAAATAACTAACCACGATTAAACATCAAAAAAATAGTTTATTGAATAACAAAAATAACATATGTACATACCTATGTACATTGGAATTCATAGGTATGTAGTAGTACATAAATATATTACAAAAATCAAATTAAATCACATTTGAGTTTTTGTAGGTTAATTCGTAGGCACATTGGGCAAAACAAAAAGTGTCCACTCCCAAGTTTGGCTTCAGATTTCAAATATGTACATATTCATATTTTTGAATATAAAATACAAAAATAATCTTACTTTTTTCAAAAAGTCATCAATTTTCGTTTGTGACAAAGTCTGAAAATGGCAATTCATCATTTTATATTCAATTTCATCTAAGATTAGATCTAGTTCATTATCCCCATCAAAAAACTGCTTAACAACATTGAGAGATTTAAAAGCTTCTTTAATTGTTTTGTTGCTTTCTGGATTCCCAAAATTTCCACATCTAAATCATTGTTAGATACAGATCTGCTAGCATCAAACTTAATTAACAGGAATTGTGCTTTTCTAAAGCATCTGGGATTGTGAGATCTACCTATGTACATATTTAGAAGAAAAATTTGTTATTAGCAAAAGAAAAACAAAATGTGTTTAATCTTAGTCTACACACCAATACAAAAAATAATTTTGTCTGTTCCAGTCGAATTGAAAATGAAAAGAACAGTGATACAGTCCCTTGGAAGCTTCATTCCTGAAGGTTTTCACATCTATTTACCAATGAAGCCGTCACGTCCGTAGATCCTTAAACATTATCCCGGATTCATCAGCATTATGCACGTCATCTGGGTTGTAGCTTTGACGAATGTTTGGCCAAAAACTTTCCAGCAGCAACTGTGTCAGCAGAATTACTTTCACCACAAATATTCTTAAAATGAATATTTTCACGTTTTTTCCACCGATCTAACCATAAATTTGTTGGCTCAAATTGTTCTGTTCGATAAAATATTTTTTTCACTTAAGAGGGTTTTTTTCAATGAAAAATATGAAATTTAACTGAAAATATGTTTCAGGTATCCGGGTTTTTCACTTAAGCGAGTTTCACTTAAGCGGAGTGTTTAATAGGTAATTAGTCTGAAAATACTCGGGGATAAAAAACTTCTTTCAGATAAGCGGGTTTTTCTCTTAAGCGGGTTTCTCTTAAGCGGGTTTTACTGTATAGCATTTGTAATTCAATTCGATTGAAAACATAGTTAGTATTCCATTTGAAATTTTTTCCTGGTTTGTTTTCATGATCGCTATAAATGGCCATTTACACTTACTCAAGAACCTTAAATTCTTCGATCGTCAATGTTTTTTTTCTAAATGAGACATATATTTTGAGTAAGCTACGAGGTCGAAATGTTGAAAATGGATTTATAAGTGCCTGTCCAGACGGGTTATTTCAATAACGTTATGCTGTTAACGCTAGGTGTCTACACGTTGTTATAATTCCTCGCACAAGTTCTCCATTTTGTGTTGGAAAGTGTATTAAAAAAAGCATAACGTTATGAGTATAACCCGTCTGGACACGCCAAGTGTACTGCTTAGGCAGATAAATCTGATTTCGTTTTGCGCATCCAACCTCTTTCTTCCTCACCCCTTTTGCCCAGAAACGACCGATATAACGTTATTGGAATAACACGTGTGGACAGGGACTAAGATTATACCATTTCATTTGATGTTTCGATTCCCCTCCTGGGGAATGAGGGCTGAATTAGAGGACCGGAATCTCTTGAAATAAAAACGCAATGTGCATATCTCTCATGTGGATTCTGACGACGAATGATATTTACGCTAAAGGAGTCTCCGACAATTTATTCCTCCGAACGCTTACATTACTTTTAACAAATACATGCCATACCTCCATCTTATTTACATAGAATCCAAAACTTGAACAAATTATAGCAAATAAGAGATCAAAGAAGTAAGTGATGAAGATGAATGCTCAAATTTGACTGGTTTGGTACGTCAAACTAAATAGGAACTCGGGGCGAAGTCCAACCAATTCAAATTGATAGAACGCATTACCATCACACGCAACAAACGGATCGATGGAACAAATTGTCCACATAAAATGAAATTCATAGGAGTTTCAAATAAAACCCAAATTACGTTTACGCATACTTAATTTTGAGGAACTTGAATTTTTTCAATTTCAATATGTCTTAACAGTGATAAAATCCTTTATATATTATATTTTTAATTCACTGCATCTCTGTTTTTTTAGAGCTTTGGGTTTCTGTCTCTATATTCTGAAACAATATACAATAAAAAAGAGGTGCTTCAAGTTCACTTCATGTACTTTCGAGCTTATGGAGTTGTCCTTTTTCCTTGATGTGGCTTTTTCCTACTTTACAAGCATTGATGATAATTTAAAGTAGCAGAATAGAGTCCTTGCCATATTTATCCAATTTATTCTCCTACCATTCATTCACTCATCAAAAAATTGTTTAAACCGGCAGAAAACAATTAACTGTCGTAATATAGCTTCTTGTGAGATATAAAATGAGATATTTGTCGCACCCTTGCTGTTGGCTTAACATCGGTTCTTCACAGTTCCTCACAAAAAAAAGCAGCAGCTCCGAGGCGGACAATTTTGGTAGACTCAGAATTCCGGTCAAAACTTAAAAAAAAAAAACGCAATGTTTGGGCTGCACAGCAATCACTTCTCAGTATTTCCCAACTTTATTAAACGTTAAACTATTCATTTCGTTCTGCGGATGTGTGATACTGACCTTTTTCAAATCTGGAGCGTTAAACAGCTACCAAAATAACCAATGATTTAAGAAGACTCCACTAGATGGCACACCCTGTACAACACACAAAATAGAAATAAATTTAAAATACAACCCCCTCATATTGTGCTAAATCCGTTGGCCTTAATTAAAGAGTTTGAGTTCTAGATTTGGCACATGGTCAGCGTTTCGATGAGCTAATAGAAGAAAAGTTGTTTATCTTCTCTG
This sequence comes from Melanostoma scalare, assembly GCA_949752695.1. Classification (NCBI taxonomy): domain Eukaryota; kingdom Metazoa; phylum Arthropoda; class Insecta; order Diptera; family Syrphidae; genus Melanostoma; species Melanostoma scalare. Next base: position 180,144,739 of record OX456984.1, on the reverse strand, counting down.
AGTACAGATGCGGTCCTAAATCGATCACAAAAAGTTCTGAGGTTTTAATTCAATTATTGAAAAGGTATGTCTGAAACTTATCTTCTTCTTCTTACTTTTCCGGCGTTGCAAGTAATTGTGATCTCGAATTTATCACAGCCCAACCACTTATCTGCCTCACACTAGTGATCGTGGGGTACACCACGTGGATTTTAGAAAGCGTCGGCAAACCTCCTGGGTCTGGGTCTAGATTGTTCCATGTAAACCAAATGGAGATTTTGTTGCTTTTGTCTGTACTAGGAGTGTTTTGGTCTACCTTTCTTCTTCACTCATGATCGTGTCTGAACGTTGCGTTGTGTGATTTTGACTTCTTGACTAGGTTCTCTAAATCTCTCCTTTGAACATGACAACTACTGAGCCGATCATGCTCAACTTTTTTCCAAGATGATATTTCTTTGGTGAAGACAATTTCCGTACTTCTAAAAAGGTTAAACTAATACGAATGTATTCAAAAAGGAGAAAATAATTTAAATACAGAAGCAAAGATATAACTAAAAGTAGCATTTTATTTACATTGAAAACACTGAAATAGTAACCAAAAGGTACTTAGTACCCATTCATCTATCTATGAACTTTTGTAGATGGAGTTCTACCGAAAAATTGTTGTATCTATAACTATCTTCTATCTTATATAATAATCCGCATCAAGGATTGTTTTTATGTAATTTTTGCATCTTTTTTTCATCCTTATAATCCCACGGTAAGAGAAACGGGAACGAAAACGAGAACATTAAACATTACTTGACCGATTTCAAAAATTCTTTCTGCTCTAGGATGTTACACTATCCCCGAGTGACAATGACTTATATTTCATTCACATATTTCCATGGGAACGGAAGATTCCCTCAGGAACGAAGTTGGAAATGGAAACTTAGAAGCTACTGGACAGATTTAAAAAAAATTTTCGGCACTGCCACATAATTTCTCAGTAACTTAGACTATATTTCATCCCTATAATCCCGCACTGGAACAGAAGCAGGAACGATAACAGGAGCCTTCAAACTACGGGCCCGAGCAACGCCGGGCGGCTCAGCTGGTTGTAAAATAGAAACCAAAAATTCCATGAATATTATGCCTGATTTATTTGTGTTTTTGTTAAATGTTCCAAAATACAAAAACTTACGAAACCACACATTGTACCTACTACCAGTCTGTAGCAGTAGATAGAGATTAAGGTGGTTGTAACTTCACTCATAATAACGTCAAGGATGGGGTTCAGATGAAACTGGGAGTCTGAAAGAATTTTAGAAACTCAGTGTGAGACACGAGCTTATGCGTTCAGCCTATCAAAACAATCCACCACTGCAGCCCTCTGTCACCCTTACAAATGAAAGAAACATTCTGATTATGAACAAGGTTTTCTTTTCATCGGACGAGCGGGCACACAATCGATCTAGATACTTTCTTATAATAGACATACCTACATCCCTAAATAATTGAAATAAAAAAAATAAATTCATAAGCTCACGATTCTGTTTCCATACCTAATTTGAACGAAACACAAAATTCCTACATTCTTCCTCCCACTATAATCAAATCGAAATCATTTCCATCATCTGCCTTTGTTCAGTTCAATTCAAAAGGCAAGGACCTCTCGCTCCGAGTTTTTTAAATTTCAAATAGGTATTTCATTTCATCTGCATTTGAATGAATCCACACACACAAACAACAAAGCAAAACTGAAATTATTTTGACGCCCCCCTGCGTGGAACAGTTGAAGTGAAGTTAGGGCATTGTCTCAAGTGATTTCAATTTTCGTTTTTTTTTTTTGGTTTTCATTTATCATCTTGAAATAGTGTTTGGCATTATGAAGAAAAAGAACACCACGAAGAGCAAAGACTCCTCAACAAAAACCAGAAAATTTGTGAATTGTAGAACCATTGTCTGTGTAGTGAATTCAAAAACACAATTCAAACAACCAAAACATTTTCTGTTGTAATGAAAATTAAAATTTCCATTTTACATCTTTTCTTTTCTTTCGTAGAAAGGATTTCTTTAACGAGATTTTCGTGTTCTTGGGGCGAAATTACACGTGTTACTTAACGGCTCCAGGCCACGCTGTTGATGTGTAAGGGACTTACATTACAAAAGGTATGCACGTGATGGCATGGTACCTATAGCCTGATTGAAATTACTGTACCCTCCCATTCGTTTGTTTATTATCACTGGCGCTAAGGCCAGTAAAGGTAGGTAGGTATATTCCAAAAAAATCTCCTCTATACCTTATCAGGATTTTCCGATCGTAGGTCACACGGAGGGCACAGGGATGAAATCTAAGCGAAACACACACATCTCACACTTTGGTAATTAATTCCGATTGCGTAGCTCCGATAGTCGAAACAGCAGATGTTTTATACCGAAATTCCTCTATCCAAAAACGAAGTTCGAGTTCCTGGAGGAGTTTCCCCTTCAATGAACGGTGCTCTGCCTGGGTGACATTAATTAACATCGCATACCAACTGAATTGGGATGGCAGCAGCAGTTTTCCGTACGTCGGTCGTCGTCGTCATCCCGGAAAATATCGAATTTCTTAGTTGAAAAGGTCCCGTTTGACGTCCCCAAAACGTAAAATGCTCTCTAGTATATGCACGACCCAATTTTATACACTTTTATCAGGAAAGTGTCGTATTCACTTGTTAACAACTCGGTCACCGGGTAGTAGTTTGTAACCGAAGACTGGAAAGGATTTCCTGCTGGATTGAGGTCTCATGAGATTTGCACCATGTGTGTGAAGCAATGTCCCATTTCAAAACGTTTGTCGCTTTTAATTAGCTCGAGCTCAAGTAGATGATATAATTAATGAGTCAATGTGTAACACTGTATGCTTTGCCATGTTGTGTTGGAGTAGGCTGATTAATTTTAGGATCCGGATAGAATATAGGCAATCAGCTGCGTTGCGTAAGGTGGATAGTGGACAAGATATCAGTTTTCAATGACATTGTGTTGAGTTAATGAAGGATATTTGTCACAAGACAAGCGAACTTATAGCAGTAAATCATTGTATTTTGTTTATAGCTTATGAAGGCTGGTTAAAATAAAAAAATTGATTTTGCCAGATAGGAATGAAAACACAGAGAAAATAGTATTCTTATCAAATGTGGTTTCTTAACTGCAGCTTTAATATGTTGCTGAATGAAGGTTCTCAAAACCAGAGCGTAGGCATCACTTCTGCTGTCGCTGCAGTACAATTCTTTAAAAACCCTGCGTTTTTATTGTGGCGTCGTGTCGCCGTCGGTAGGTGTGGGTATTCTCATATGTAGCTGTATAACCTAATACAGACAGCTGAAATTTCCGCTACCGCGAGTGCAAACACGCTTTGGTTTTGGAAGTCCTTAAGACTATCTGATGGCCAAACTTCTGAGTACATTAACATTTATCCGGTCGTTAAAGTTACGAAAAACCTAAGAGCGATGTGGGATATAAAATAACGCAATATTTTGAAGAAGGAAATTTGTGCTTATGAATCTGGACATAGATTGACTCGTGCCACTAAGACACAATTGACTAGTCAGCAACCAGTGTTTTCAAAAGCTAATCTCATATACCATTCGGTGCCAGACGTAGTGTGAAAATTGTTGTTCAAAGCACAGTCCGTGGCGCCAAAATTGAAGAGAGCTTGGAGCGCGGTCGCACGGTCCGTGAATAAGAACTGTGGAGGGAAAAAAAATTTCTCATCAACAGATCACTTCGGTTTCGGTATCAAGGAACACATCAATTTGGGTATATCAAGTACGTTTCCTCAAATGGTATCCACCCTGGTTTTCTACGTTGTCTTGGGAAGGCCAAGCTACAAAAACGTGAAGCTGGCAAAGTTGTCCAACACCGGTTGACAAAGAAAAACGCCTCGTAGTGATTCCAACAGAAATGTGATGGAATCACCTGGAACAGCAAGAAAATTTTTTTTCTTTTTTAAAAATTCAAAACAGTCTCATATGATTTCTTCAGTAGCTGATTGGCAGGTAAGAAAAATACAACAATGAATAAGTTTTTGTTTTGGTTTGGTAAGTGTCTGTTTCGCCCGGGTACGCCAGTGGGCTCATTAGTTAGATGCTTTCATAGCCTATTCTAAGGCCACGGTTTCTAACTGAGCGGTAAAACGGCAAGGCTAGAACAAAACTAAAAGCAGAACGATGCCGCCTAGTAATCAAATTTGTTCTAATTTTGCCGTTCTAGTACATAGGGTGGCGCAACAGAGTGGGAGCCTGGAGGGCTGGTGGATTTCTCATAACCATGGCTTTTGAAGGAATGGGAAAGGGCCTACAATTGTCTGCCCATTCCCAACGCTTTTCACGGCAATGAATTCACCATGGGAGAACTTGGTAATTATTCGCGAAAGGCGATACCCGGGGAAAAACATTGCTTACAATTACGGGCACCAACAAAAAGTAAGTCTATCCGGTGGTAAAAGTTATTAATCCAGGAGTCATTTTTCAAGCATTTTCCAAACACTTTTGGAGAGAAGTCCTCTTCTCATTGCTTCCAACTTTTTGCATATTAATTGGCGGAAATCATTGCCAACTTAATGATCACTCCTATCCTAATATTAAAGCTGGATTACATCAGAGAAGTAGCGAGGTTATTTGACCAAATATTTAGTGATGAGCCTTGCTTGACATTAATGGTTTTGTGCTGCCAATATAAAAAGCCATCACAACCCTACATAGCCCATATTTGTTGAAGTTCTGCAGGTTGGTGTAAAAAAAAGTCTAACTTTATCAAAACCAACTTTGATGGCGACCAAACAACTTTTTTTTAATTCTTCTTCTCCTAATCTTAACTGCTAGATGATTTATATTCGTTCAAGTCACAACCACTCTCTGAAGAAGACGAAAAATCATTTAAATTCGTTGGCCAAAAATGTTTTTCCACAAGCATTAGCCTTTTTTCTGTCGACCTTAACTATCAGCAAATTCAACCGCCCACATGTCAAACTCAAGCAGCGGTTATATTTTACTAAAATGAAAATATACCCAAAAAATAAATCAACCAACTGTCAAGTGCACACGAAAGTATCTAACGCTACAGAGATACTTTATATCCCAGTTACTGACTCATCCGGGATAACTATAGCATAAGCCACCCTCGTGTTCGCAAGCAAACAAACCACTTCACCTCAGCTTAGTTGGTTGCTTCTTTTGCTGCTGTTGTAACCACAGCATTGCAAATGTTTATATTTTACCCTTGCGTTATAAGTACTAAGTTTTCTGCCATAACACTGGCGAAATGTATGTGTGAATATACTCTTTACCTTTATACGTACCACCACCCTTCAGCGGACAATTTATTGCGGCGAATTTTTAGTTTAGTTTTTAAGACTGGAGGAGCACGTTAGCACTAACAGTACCACTGTGCTGCCATATGTGAGGGTTGCACAGAAGCCACTATAGTTTTGCCATGAAAAGCATTTAAGGAAATTACTTTCCACTTTATACTACACCCCGGTGTGAGAGAGAGTGGGTGATTCTGGCAGTGGATTTATTCACAGCACACTTGATGGTCCATGAACTACTTATTGCTTTTAGAATGGAGGTCTGCACTTGATCAATTTACAACTTAGAGGAGGGAACTGTCTCTACTTTTATACGGCAGACAAAATTTTTCATTTCGTGTGTCATTTTGTGTATGTAATTTAACAATCGGGGCTGAATCACGAATGTCACTTGCAGTACAGAACCCCAAACCGACGATGAGTTTTGTGTTCGTTCATCGATTAGGGTTGAGTCGAGTTGATCAGTTTTGTTGAAATGAAACGAACTAAAAGCTAAGTGCTTTAGATCGTTTAGAGTGGCAAATTTGTCTTCTGGGAGTTGGTTTTTAGGATTCTAATGGAATCCATATATCAGCAATCTCGTTTTGTTGACATGAAATTAATTGAATGATTATTGGGAAATCAATTACTGTTGGAAACACTAAAGTGATTTTGCCACAAGGGATTGAGATGCACAGATTAAAATGGACGTTTCATAGCGAGGAAGGGAAAGTTTGCGATTTTCTTACAAATAGTTTGATAAGAAGTTAAAATCTGTCTAGGACTTTGATTGTTTGTAATTTCTCTAAATATTTTCCAAATATGTACTTCATTGGGTTTTTCTACGACAGACAGCCCGTCATTGAGACATGGCATTGGCTGAAAGATTTCTAAGGAAATAAAAAAAGCGTTTTATTGATACAATTTGACAGAAAGTACCAAACTTTTTTTATTAGGTACCTACATAAAAAACATGTGACTGATCAAAGCTATAAAATTTATCAATTTAGTTATGACTTTTATGGAGCTTAAATCCTTTCGCAGACCTATGTTACTTTAAATAAAGCGCTACGAAAGAACATTATTGTATTTCATGCAGCACACTTGAGAAAAAAATTCTTTCACAAACATAAAATAGATAAATAGGGTCGCGCAACAGAGCAGGGAGCCCCGACACAGTGCATCGATTAAATTTTTAAATTTACTTTTCATAAATCGCTTGCGAGATTACAGTAGTGTGGTGTCATAACGTTGGGAAACATTCGCTACAAAACTTAGCACTTCAATTGAATCGGAGGCTAAGATGTTCGCAACCCTTCGTATTTTGTCTTCTTTGATCATTCTAAATAAAAATGGTGATTGGGGTCTTCCCAGACTAGTTCCTCTTTTATCAAAAAGCAATGCATTTTATATATATTTTGAAACCAAGCCTCATGGCGCTTCTTGAAGAGAGCATGATTTCTTGAACATGACTTCCATTGTCGTTCAAGGTTTAAGCCAAAAATCTTAATTTCGCACCCTAAATCAATTTCTGTTTTTAATAGACTTTTATTAGTTTTAATTTCACGCTGTAGTGGAGTGCCGTTAGACATAAAAATGGCAAAACCTAGGAATCCAGGGCCACTCCATGGATTTTCATGAAATTTTCGGAAATGTGTTTTAAATAGCGTAAAGAAAAAAGTTAAAAAAAAAAAAATGTTCACCGCTTTCAATTTCTTAATTATTTTTATAATTAACAACATATTAACTTTTAGAATTTTCTTTTATTTATGTAGGGTGTTTTAGATACCGTTTGACAAAGGCTCAGGATGGATAGGTTGGGTCAAGTCGAGAAAAAAATTGCATGGGAGGGGGGGCTTATATCCCACCGTGTAGGTGCGAGGGGCAATTTTATTAGAAATTAAATCAATGTTTTTTAAAATTATTAAAAATCTGAGAAGCCACTTCCTTTCTCATATTTTAGTGTTTTTGAAAGCAATTTTTTAATAAAAATTTGTATTTGAATTCACTTAATGAACAGTTTTTGAGAAATTGAGCCTAAAAGTAAAAATTTTGAAAAAAGAAAATATTTTTTTCCTAATTAATTTTTTTACATAATTTTGCCCCATTAAGGGTAATTTTTTCTTTCCATATTCAATGCTTTTATTAATTTTTACCCAAAAACAAAAAACCGAACGAAAAATTTTTTGACCTTAGAGAAATTAAAATAAAGGAAAGGTACTTTTTTTGCAGAAAACAAAATGTGGTTATTTTCCCGCTGATTGAACTTTATTCCCGGAAGAGAAATATGAAATGTGTTTTTAAGAAGAATATAAAAAAATGTAAAATAAAAGTTGCGTGTGACCTTAATTTCTATATAAATTATAAATAATTTTATAAATTTTAGAGCTATCTTTTAATTATATTAGTTTTAAGTTAAATTTTAAAAAGAAAACCAATCTCAAAGGACAGCACATATACTGGTTTGGTCCCCTTATTGCTGTTTCCGGTTAAACGAGTTGATGAAACCGAAAAAATATGGTTTTTTGCCAAATAAAAACTCGCGAATTTTTCTACGTGCATTCAGTATGCAAACAAACATAAATATCAATAAGGGATGCATGAAATCTTATTTAAAAGAAAGAACACTAAATAAGCATGCTCTCCACTCCTCTCAAAAAACTTCGAGCCGCTAATTTAACTGAATTAGATCTCTTTGATTGGTTGAAAATTGTCAATGGCAAAAAACCATATTTTTTTGGTCACAATGACTAACTTCAGAACAATGCATGCATCAAATTGTTATTGCCGTGGTGGAAAATTGGACTCCCCGTTAATACCTCTTTCGAGCCAGCCTTATTGCCCATATGCCCAAAATTTTAAGCACAAAAATATCTATTATTTTCCACCAATATTATGAAAATTAAGCTTATTTTCGCGTGTCTAATTTCATTTTGAATTTGTAGACCTCTAAATAAACATACTTGAGAGCTGTTAGAGTCTTCTATAACGCGAAAAGAATTTTTAGCGGAACAGGTCTACTAATGCTAGCTCAAAGCTTACAGCAAAGAGCTATAAGCAGCTAATGAACAATCTTTGAATGTTTTTGCGAAAACAACTACAGTAACAGGTAGACAACATAAGGTCCTGTGAAACGGGAAGGTACACACCTAAATGGCCTTAAAATATGCTGACGTTAGCTTCAGATAAAAAAAAATTAGAAATGGTTCCCACAATACTCACTTCTCTGGAAAAATATTACTGCAACAGCATATCAGTCCTCTATTTTTAGTTCCAACGGAGGTGCTAAAAGCAAACTCAGGTGCCAAACGTCTTCGTGCCATTAGTCTTACCACCTTACTGCTTTAAACAACGAAAGATCGAAATTCACTTATTTGGGGTTATCGGGAACTTTTTCCCATGGATTTTTTCCCAAATTCGAAAAATTGGTATTGGAAACTTGTTTTCGAAATTCTGAATAAAAATTCCTAGGTAAAAATACCTATCGGGAACTCATTTGTTATGGGAAATATTGTGTTTTTCCTTGCAAAAAACTTTGTCCCATGGGAAAAAAATCCGTGGGGATAGCAGGAACTTGTTCCCGGGAAGGGATCAATTTTTGGGAGAAATATTTCCCAAGGAATTCCCGATAAGGCTGATTAAAATTGTTTCAATTGCAAAATGATTGCCAACGCAGAAGAATTTACGAGAACGCACTTCAAATTCTTGTCAGGAGAATTGAATGTAATTTTTGTTAAAGAAATTTTAGGTAATCATAGTTTAATTTAATTCTGGTGGGGCTTACCCCTCATTTATTAGCTTACTACCGGCTTAAAAATACTTAAACAATACTAAACATTAAGCACATTTAAGCAGTAACTTGAAAAATTGAGGTCGAGACAGGGTGAGTAAGTTTTTAACGTCGTAGAGATTCCGAAGTTAAAGGAGAAGAAATCGACGTAGAAAACTTTCGATTCTTGAGATGTGAACCGCTTGATATGTAGCCAACACTTGTGAGTGGGCGAACATAGGCGATATATAGGGATTTGGTAACAAGGGGGTTGTGGAACCATCTCTTGATAAAACCAAGGCCGGAATCAGCTCTTGATATCACTACTTCAATATGATGGAGAAAATAGTAGTATGGTATAGACATAGAGTATAGACGCATCTTAAGTGGTATGGATTGGAGCATAGAAATTTACCCGACTGTATTTGTATATTATAACCTTTCGTCAGATGCATGCGGACTCTGTGGAATGCAAAGGAGAACCTCTCTGTACTAAGTTTAAGGCTTGTCACCGAAGGACTTTCTTTCGATCTATACTGCAGTGATATGACCACTCATCTACAATGTGTAAGTGTTGGATGAAACAAGTTCTAATGCACTTCTGGGCCTCCCTCATCGTCAGACCCAGATTCTCAGTCAATGATTGGCTCACAGATCGCAGCCTGAATCAAAAAAGTACTTTAGCTGACAGTTCCAGGACCAATAATAATAATAATTAACTCGCTTTCTAAATTTTTATTCCATGTGAAAATTTGTAATTGGTTTAAAATTATTTTTTCGATTAGAGACACAGACAGAAATTTGGACCATAGGCAAAGCTTCGATGAACATAACAATGTATGAAGAGGAAAGAAGAAGAAAAGTAGAAAAGAAAACTGAAACTAGCTTTCTTCGATTTATCCGGGTGGAATTTTGTAAATGATTGGTTCTAAACTATAACTTCCCGATGAACCATTATTATTTGAAATTCGGACCATAGCCCAGAAGGGAAATTTTAAACTTGGACCATAGCTCAGAAGTGAATGACCAATGCAAGAAAATGTGAATAAAAAGAAAGAGGGAAACATCAAGACAACGAAAAAACGAATTAAAAAAAAAATAGTAAAGACAAGATTCTTATCATAAAAATCCATAAGCCAATCTTTAGAACTGTGACGCTGCCTACTGCATGTCCTGCAACAGAAAATTGCATTCAGTTATCATGGAAAAGACAATCTAGATATTATGGTGATTTCGTGACATAAATTTCATTTCATTCATTTTCATCTCCAATGTTCAATCAAAGTTTTCCTTTGATCCACAACCCTATTTCAAAAACATTTACCAAAAAAATACATTCAGGAGAACAAAAAACTCAACCGTTCGCGGCTGATGGTGGGAATACCACGCTACTTAAAACTTCTAACAACCAAACTGTCTCCACACATTATTCCATAAATTCACTTGATTCTTATCATCACCCTCTCTCATGCAAAAGAAATCATGTCAACGGCTTCCAAATCCCTCGACACTCGCCTTGCTCCTTCTGTCAAAGGCTGAACCCTAAAGTTTAATCACAATCTCGACCGCATGATTCGCATCAATGTCAAACAAAAACTGTGTGTAGTACATGACATGTCGGCGCAGCGCTGACATAGAAAGTTCGTTTCTGTGTGTTCAACATCGCGTCATCCTGTTCGGCATGTGTCGCACATACCATGCGACAGCACAGACATCAAAATTGCATCCCGAAGCGCCAACTAAAAGATGACATGCAACCAACATGTCAAAATATGTGTCAGCTACCGAAATAGCACTCAATTTTCGATGGAGTGTGGTCGCCCCAAAGCATCATAGTGCGAGAAGGAGTTCACATCTAGTCGAATCTTCCAGAAACTTGAGTAGGGAATAATATTGTATGTGTGCAGTTGCGCCGCTGAACAAAGGCGCCCACTGCGTCATGATGATGGCGATGCTGTTGATGAGGGTGACCTACATTTGCATCATGATATTTCGGCTTGGTCTTCATTCCGCCCCATCAGCGTGATGACACAAATGCTGTCTCTCTCCATAAAAACCCATCAGGCGCTGATTCCGGTTCGTTATAATTAAATAAATGTTTGCGTTGCAGCACCAGCAAAGCATCCATCAGCCTATCGGTCCCAGGAGCATTGAAACGAGATCAGAGACCATCTTTCTGCTGCTATATAGCTAGTTGTCCTCTGGTGGTGTGGTGTACTAACCGCAACCAATATCAACATACTGCAGATGAAATCAACTGAGCTTTCTTTTAGCTTGCCTCAATCGTAGCCCCCATTGCCCCATCTCATCGAGCACAAACTCCATTCGCGTGTAATTCAGAAAATAATGAAAAGAACGGAACTATCATTTTAATCAGCGCAAATACGTGCTAGGCGCACACAACGATGTCATACGGGCTCGGCTATATATGCACAACAAATGTGTAAATAATAAATAAGCCTATTAAGACCGAGTCCGTAGGGTAGGGAGTAGGGTTGGTTGTCAGGTGGCGGCATAGCATGGCAATGGCATGGCAGGAAAAACAGGTTCAGGCGGCCGTCAAGCTGGCATGCAAGCAAACAGGCAGGCACTCATAAGCACTCAAGCAATGAGGCGAATCTACTCAGGTAAATAGTCATCGCACTAAGGGATGAACTACGGATGGACGTTCTCATTATTTGCAAGGGACTGTCAGAGCTACTGTATAGCAAAAGCAAAAGAAAAAATAAAGCCGGTTAAATAGCTCCACACTTCAACACCACACTCACCCCAAACAAGGTGTTGCCAGTACGAAATCGTTAATTCATTTCCATCAGTTTAAGAAAATTGAATAAGAGTAGAAAGCCTTATACGAATAGTTTCAGCAGGAAAAAAGACTAAGATTCAAGAGCTTTTTTTTCATAATGTTTTAAAATGATCCGTGCAACAGATGGAAGACTGGAGCCGAATTACGGCACACGTGATCGAGTAATACGGGACTGAATCATGTGTTTTTGGTATTACTTATCGCTTTAGTACCACAACTTGACATTCTTTCATCAGTATTTGACCGAATTGAAGTCGATAGATGCACAGCAGACTGATGTTGTAATATAGAGCGGGGCCCATGCCCCGGGCGGCAAGTTTAGGGGGCGGCAAAGACAAGTTCAAAATTCGCTTCCGCTCGCCCACAGGAATCACAGAGCGCTGCAGCACTCGTGTGTGCGACAGCGAGTCATAGCTCCCTAAAACAAACATCACACAAAAAGAGCACCAAAAGCATTTCAAACTATTCATTACTCAGCGTATCTCATGCAGGTAACGAGGTTGCAAGCGAAAAAAATATAAGCTACTTTTCGGTTTCAAAACAGCAACTGTGGTAGCGAGCGAAGGGAAGCACAGTCTAATGGAAGTCAAAAGTCTACCTATCCGTGTCCGTCCGTGATTAAGTCCTGTTCTAGTTACACCTAAAAAAACATTATCATTTCTCCGCTTGTAAATTGTGGTGTTAGTGAAATTTTAGTCAAATCGTATAGTATAACTACTTTGCGTTGAGTTGAAAATTTTACTATTCCATGCAATGATCTTGTTTTCCGGTCTATTCACTTTAAAAGTATTTTTTAGATTGAAATGTTTCATCAGTGAAATTGAATATTTTCGTTCACAATTTGTAATTATGAGCGCGCTAAGAAAAAAGCTATCGGGAGCGGAATATAGGAAAAATGCTAAATATAAGAAGATGCAAGGAAAACAATGTGCAGATAATATGAAAAATTGGCTTCACAGGAGGGGGTGATCCGCCAGCATCTGCTGCATCTTCCAAAGTTGATATTGAAATAGAGGATGTTTCTCGCATGTTCTCGGTAAGATCAAAAGGATCAAGATTTTTCACAGTCTGATTTCATGTTGATGATTTAGATATTGGACAATGTCGTGGTCAATCTTATGATAATGGTTAATGGCTAATGGGTCTAATATGGCCGGCATCCATAAAGGAGTACAAAACAGGATTGCAGAAAGAAATGATCTGGCCGAGTTCGTACCGTGCTTGGCTCACTCCTTAAATCTTGTAGGTCTTCATTCTGCCTCATCATCCCAGTAAGCTATTAACTGGTTCAGAAAGTATATTGCTTTTTTGTTGACTCCACAACTAAGTGGGACATTATGAAAAAATACGTTAAGGCAAATTTAAAAAAAAGTAGTCAGACGAGATGGTCGGCGAAAGATGTTGCTGTGAATGCAATATTAAATAAATTAGCACAAAATCTAATGGAGTATTGGATAAATGAGGCTAGAAAAGTTGCTGAAAAAAGTGGTGTTGACCCTATTTTGCAAAACAAACGAATTCCGAAACATAAAAACATTTTTATGAGATATGTGAACAAACACTCCAACCTGTTCAACTATTTTCTAAAGAAACAATGATGGTATTTGATCGAACCATATCAGAAATTAAAAACGGAATTCGTTTTTAAAGAGCAAGCTCCGCTTTTATTTGGTGACACAGGAAAAGCTAACGATTTCTCTCTCTTGCAACAGATCTATGCGCATGTTTTGCAGGATGCTTTTCCAAATATTTGTACGACTCAAACGCAAAATAGTTGGCCCTATTGAATACTTTTTAATAGAAATAGAATTTAAAGATTGTCAACAGAAATTTAACAAATTAATTAAAAATTTATTTCATTATTTAGAATGAGTTAGACAAAAACAAATAATAACTGTAACTTAAAACATAACAAGAATTCATTTAATAGAAAAAAACTCACAACTGCCATATCTTCCATCACGCAAAATAGTAGGCCCAAGCTTTTATTGACGCAAAAAAGTTGGCCCAAAAGAAAAAAAACTGGTGTTTACCACTGAGTGACGTCACCTTTGTTTTTAATAACGGACGAAATCCGACTAGAGAGTGTTTCCACTAGGGTTTGGCAGGACTCAGGGGTATAGGCATCCCAAACCTCTTGAATTTTCTGCTTCAACTCACTCAAGTTTTTAGCCGGATTTGTCCTCAAAACTTTCTTCATTTTTCCCCACAGAGTCTCAATGGGAGACAGGTCTGGGCTATTTGCGGGCCAAGTTAGAACTGGTATGTTGTGTTCTTGAAGCCAGCTCATACTTCGCTTGGCTGTGTGACATGATGCGCCATCTTGCTGAAAAGTAAAACAGCCATCTTCTGCCTGCAGCCTTGGAATTGACGGCAAAAGTTGATGCTCCAAGATGTCTTGGTACCTACTTGCATTCACAGTGCCATCAATGAAGCATAGGTTGCCCACTCCTTGTGCTGACATGCACCCCCAGACCATTACTGAAGCTGTAAATTTTGTTTTCCTACGAAAACAATCTGGGTGAAATGCTTCAGCTGGGGTTCTTAATACCCTTGCCCGAGAGTCTCCAACACAAAGCTCAAATCGGGACTCATCGCTCCATATCACATTCCTCCATTGTCCCAACGTCCAGTTTTGATGATCCCGAACCCACTTTAAGCGCTTCTTTTTTTGCAAAGGAGTTAAAAGTGGTTTTTCTTTTGCCTGAGTGACACATTTGACCGAAAAATTCATTTCTAGTCTATTAAATCAATTAACCAAATATGGCAAGATTACCTTGTAAAATTTGTATTCCATTTTTTTCATTTCACGAATGCAGGTGTCTCTGGAAACTGTTTTTTTATAGCGTTTTTCCATTCCAATGTGTTATTGGCCGTAGTAGCACGACGATCTTTCTTGAGGATTTTTCGTAAAGTTCTTCTGTCTCGACCGTTAGCAATTGTTGGTCTTCCCGTTTTCTTCAGTTGGTTCACATTTCCGTTCTTTTTGAATAAATTTATAATATTTCTAACTGAAGACCGCGATATTTCCATCATTTTCCCAATATCGTATGCCGAAACATTTTTTTGGTAATATTTTATTATTCTGCTGCGCATGTCTTCCGATAAGCACTTACCACGCGCCATTGTGAATTTTGACTGAAATTTTAATCAGTGCTTGCTGTGCAATAGAACAATTCATCAATTAACGGCACATCTCAAGAGTGAGAGAGATATAAAACGGCCTAGGCCAACTATTTTGCGGCGAAAAACTAGTGGGCCAAGTATTTTGCAACAAAAACAAATTCGTTTTCATTGAATCGTGTAAAAGCAGTTATTGATTATGCATACTTGTCAATTGCATTGACAAGAACACATGTTTACGATCATGCTAAGAAAAAAAAAATTATTCGTATAATAATTAAGCATACAAAAAGCAAAAGAAAATATTATGTTATGAAGAACACAATACTAGGCCAAATATTTTGCGTTTGGGCTCGTATTACCTTGTGAATTTACTTTACGCTTCCCACTACATCCGAAAAGCTTTGAGAGAAGTTTTAGCAAACTAAAACTAGTTAAAAATTGTTTGCGATCTTTTAAATGTTAGCCAGGAACGCTTATCCAGTCTTGCAATCTTAGCGGTAGAAAATCGAACTGCACACGAATTAAATTATGACAAGGTTATAGATTTAATTGCTGAACAAATAACTCGAAGAATAAAATTGTAATTTCAATTGACAAATGCAATAATTAATTTGATTTGGGTTATAATTATAAATTTTTTTATTTTAAATCCTATCCTGTGCTGTGTATAAAGTGTATATCCTACACGTCTATAAATAAATAGGATTAGCACAGAAAAAACAGCGGTGGAAGTATTATTTCTGGAAGGCTTATGTCCAGTTGTCAATCAATTCGCGGACATCTGATGAAATTATAAAGATGATAAAGGTAAAAATAAACATAGGTTGGTAGGGGCGGCATTTTTCAGTATTTGCCCCACCTAAAAAAATTGAAGATCCGGGGCTGTGTGTGACCCGTGCTTTAGCAGATATTATCGACAGCCACCCAGATAGGAGTTGCGACATTATTCAGCGTTTCTGGGCTCCATTTAGAATCACTACTTTATCTGGGATGTTGAAATTTTTATTGCGAGAATCGATGTCCGCTAAAATGCGTTTGGGGCCGTCAAATTAGTGTTGGTACGACTTCTACACACTTTCTTTTCAGCCATTTTCTTTTCAGATCGCTCATAGCTGATATTTTTTTGCTTTCAATTCCTTTAAACGAGTAAAAAAGTTCCAAATCTTCTATGTGTGTAGTGTGTACGGGATCACTCAAATTCGAAGTACAAACGCAAACCACCCAAGAACAGCAGTCAAGGATGGACTCATTAACCCCTTACCCATAACCAAAATAAAAGTATATTTCGGCTAGCCAACTCATGTTGAGAGCAACCGAAACTACAAATGAGAAATGACACTTGAACTCAAACTTTAATCCAATAAACCTTGCAAAAAACCCTTCTTCATATCCTCAACATTGTCTTATATGGCAACACCACCTACATCATGTGCATGATGCACTCCTAAAAGATTGCCTATCGGACATACAAAGGAGGCAGCATAAGTCGCATATGCATGACCTGCCGCCGCAGCCGTTGTAGCCATATTCGTCGTCATCGTCGTCGACGTCGTTGTTGAGCTCTAGCTTGATGAGTGAAACTAAATAAAGAACAGAAGTGGAAAAATGAAAATATGCCGAGAAATGCCTATATAAAAAAAAATAAAAACAAAAAGAAAAAACAAATGAAAAAGAAAACCACCCGGGAAAACTAACAGAAGTTCCACTCAGTAATTGGGAAAAATTACACTCACAGTGCAGTGCATTTCGAAAGTGGTAGAGTGGAACGAGGAGGGTTGCTTTTGCTAGCTGGCTGGCTGGCTGACTAGCTCAGCATAATGAGTCGCTGCTATATTTTTGCCTCTGCTGCTGTTCCGTATTGCACTGAAAGATTGAGTGAATGAATGAACAGAAAACTGCCCATATACTGAAAAGTGCCTGTGCCGCTGATGAGTTTTGTGTGTTGTGAAGTTGTGACTTGTGATATTAAAAACACCCGAGTCGGCTGTTAAATGTGGATGATGGAAGCATTTCGTGTCCAGTGCTCGCTACGATCGTACACTTTTGTGTTGTCGCTCTCTCATCGCCAAGTGTCTCTTCCATTTCAATTCAGAATTTGAAATTCCATTTCGTTTGTTTAAAATAAACATCGGGTTTCGAAATTTTTGTGTTTATTTGCGTGAAGTGATAGATAATAAAAGAGAGAACTGTTTTCGGTAGTTGACAAACAGAAAATTGTTCGACAGTGTTATCTTTTGCAGAGTAAACAAAGCGCGGATAAAACGAATCAATAAGAGTATCGTACTCTTGGTTTGATCTTTGAAAGTGAATACATTTTGATAAATAACAAGTGACAACGAATAAAATGGGTCGACAGTTTGAATATAATCGTTTTAACAACGATGGGGTTATCAAAAAGGAAGCTGGTGCCAGTGGCTGCAAACAGAATGAGGTAGGTGGATAACCAATCTAGAGAAATGAATTGTTAAAATAATCGTCTTAGAAGATTAAACGACGGAAAATAAACATAAGCGCAGATCAGTGTCAACAGCGTTAGGAAGGGCTTCATTCAATGCAACATGTAAGGGCTGGCTTGAGCTTAGGGAAGGCGTTCAGTCTTTGGCTATTCAAGGATTAAGTTTTCACTCTTATACCTATTTATGAGTTGGCAAAAGATAGAAAAAATAAGAAGGGGCTTTGACAGCCGTTCTGACTACGAAATAAACTTTATTTAAAAGGAACGACATTTCTTCAAGTACAGAAATAAGTAGGTATGCTTCAAGAGTCTAGGTTAATATTGGGTTCTGAATGATCGAGTACTCAAAGGGTCTTTCAAGGCTTGTATTGCATTCATGATAAGCTTGGTATGTTGAACTGGTAGATATTTATAGACGTTGATTCTTCAAGTTTCTGATCTAAGACAAAGACAAATTCACTTGTAAACGAGCAAATTTTTATATCAAATTAAAAAAATATGGGTGCTTCTAAAACGAATTGGGACTAAAAATTGGTTTGGTCATTAATATGATTCGATTATACTGAACATGAATTGAAACTAAATTTAATCTTTTTCTTTTTTATTTTGGCCTCAATTTAAATTCTTATTGGAAATATTTGGGGCTCGATTGTTCTTTGAGTGCTCTGTTTTTTAAAAAGATTACATTTACATTTACATGAAACCTACTCCACACATAAATCTGCGGAGTAGGGGGGTTGCAGCCGGGCGACAAAGACCATTTGGCTGATACACCACAAGACTAACTACACAAATACTACATAGAACAAATAACACATGACAACAGCACGCAGTAGTTACAGACGGTCCCCCATCTTGTCACTAACAGCGCTCATTCCGATTTAATTACGGTGTTCTAATGGGAACCGACTCTTTTCGGTTGACAAGGCCGTTGTCTTTTCAAAAAGATATTTTTAATGAATGGTGAGTGGTTATACAATTTACGGTATTAATGGAAAGCTAACTGGCGTAGGTATTATTTAGCATGCAGGTATGCATTTTACGTGGAATTCGAGATTCGAATCATTAATACCATTCAATTGTTTTTTTACGGGCATTGTCTTTGCTAAAGGGTTGGCCAGTCGCTTCCAAGAGGGATTCCACTGCCGTAAAAACGACTTGGTACTGGTTAATTACTGAGTAAGTGAGAGATCCCTTTTTTATGGCACACTGTACAATTAGTTGGACAGACTTGGGCTTAACAAACCAATGCTTGATAGCGTGAACCCTTCATACGACCGCTTGTCCAACTTTTTGGATGGTTTCCAAAAATTTTTGAAAATCTAGAAGTTGGATGGAGTGGAAGGGTATGTGACATAAAGTTGGATGACAAGCTTGATAAGTGTGAACGCAAACTACATCAGACCATCCAACTTCCATCAAACGAAGTCTGTCCAACTAATTGTACAATGTGAACAGGGCTAATTCCATACCGAAATACGTAGTTATACATAAAGACCTGCTGAAGAATCGATTTATAATGAAATACGCACACTAAGAGGACGGCTGTACAGATTTTGAATTTGACAATGCCGAAGATGCCGAATTAAAGGTTCTCCTATTTCCTAAGTTGAGTGATCGTTTTCTTTTGAAATGTTAACTCATTTCGCATCATAACTTTTTAAGCAATTTGCATCACTTTCAATTTCATTGGTTTGGCTTGATGAAATGCTAAGGTTAGGTTAAAGTGGCTGTCAGCTGGGCTAACACACTTAGGCCCATTGTGGTACCACGGTGGATCTAATGTATCATCACCCTAATGGAACCATTTTGAACTTACAATGAAGCGGAAGAGATGCTGGCGTCGATGTGAGTAAGATCACTAAAGTCATTAAAGAAACACGAATCAAGGTGTATCCTGCGTTTGTGAGGTAAAGCGGGGCAAGCTACAATGATCTGAAAGACGAAGCGCGATGTTTAGTTTCATTTCGTCTGAATAGACAACTCAACTTGTTCCTTCATTTGTTTTTGAACCGTTCGTATAAAAATGGACGTATTCGCTTTGCAAGAATGATTGGTCTTCCTAATCTGTAATGAAATGCTTAAGGGGCTCGGCTAGTTTCTCATTTTCAAAAAATCGATTTTTTTTTTTCATTTTTTGATAGGTAAACATCTCAAAAATGATGTCCTAAAATATTGGAATGATATCTTGGATATTTTTGAAATGGCAGAGTATAGAAGAGAAGAATCTCGGGCGGTCGAACTCCACCCATCCCAATGCGACGGGGCACCTGACAGCTGCCTCGTCCTTAATGTCCTACAATTCCTTGTATTTGCCTGCGTCTTAAATTTTTAAATGCTCAAGGAAATCTAAATCCTTTGTACTCCCTTCCTGTTAGTTCATTCGAAAACTGCTCTGAAAACTTTAAACGCGTTTTTCTCAAAACTGCATTTTTCAAATTTGCCGCAGCTGTAACTCACGCAAATATTAACGAATCGTCTTGAAATCTCAACTGCATACTCTCCATATGTTTTTACATACAGGATACAGCCATCTACAACTTTTACGATCGGATGAAAATTGTAAATTTGGTAGCCATCGAATGACGATTTTTTTGACGAAATTTGGACCTCTTTTTTTAAATTGCGGCCATTTTGTCAATTTCCAATTTTGCACTTCAATTATAGATGGCTGTATGGGAAAAGGGTCTACTTTAACGCCAATTTTTTTATTTTCTTGTTACAGGTACCAGAAAAATTTAAAAAAATGCGGCAAATTGACATTTTCTTATTTCAATGGTTCAATGGTCCATATGCCATATCTCTCTTGGATTCCAATACCTTAACTCGAAATGACAATTTACACGAATATGTATAATAAACTTCTAAGATTACAGAATATTTGAAGCTATAGTTTTTTTACGCCTTCAAAAAATCACCTCCATTTGAGCTCGAGAAACTGGCCGATCCCCTTAAAAGAGACTTAATAAAGTAATAATCATTTTAATTTTCCACAACGCTGAGCTTTTTTGGATTTACTCCGGAGCTACTTATTTAACACGTATATTCCCTTAGAGCTTAGACTATCACTTTTCGTCTAGACAATCACGTTGTAATGTTTAAATGTCAGATTTACTTAACACGGTAATCGTCAACACGATAATGTCAAAATATTGACGGTTGGAATACACTTAGCTAAAAATGTATCTTTACAAAACCATCAGATTGTATGATTGTATAGCATAGTAAATTAAACAGCAAAGTGCAAAGTACTGCAACCTGATAGTTTGTTTTCATTGAGAATTTGATTTGGAAGAAAAAGACGCCAAACGCTGTCAAAAGCATTCGGAAATAAACGACAGACACCACAAGGGTGATCGCCTTCTCGATTATCATTTTTCAATTCATGCCTTAAAAAAGTTCAGAACGATCCATTTGAACATCTGTGCGTAATCATTTCGATCTTTTGCTCGTAAGCCGATTTAAAGATTGTGGTGTTACACTGAAGATCACGGGTTTGTTTTGGAAATTTCTTTTTAAAAGTATATACCTATTCAAAAAATTGTTCTCTTACTGCCACACGTTGGCATGATCGATTCATTAAATACATGGTAAATATTAATGTTTTGAATTCATTTGAGAACATTTCATGATGCTTAGAATGTACACGTAAGGTACACGTAAATGTGAATGTTTTGATTTCAAAAACTTATTTGAGAGCGTTTCATGATCGAATGCTCAATTCAAGTCCCCGATTGTGTAAATTTTTAAACAACTGTCGTCCAATCGCCAATCGCTGATTATATCGTCTAAAGATTGCCCTCTGTAAATTCACTTCCAGCAATTGAAGGACGGCTATTTTTCTATCTTTTCTTGAATTGTGGTAACTTTTTTTGGATTTTGTCAGTAAAAGCTTATCATATTTAAGTATAAAAAAAGCACTCACACAAATCACAATTTGAAAAGGTGTACTTTTTCACAGAAATTGATTAGATGTGGGGAAGATCAATCATATTCAAATTTTTACAGTTTGTTTCTGCGGATATAGATAAATTATAACTTTTCTTCGAGGTAATTGAGGTTGCCACCACCACCGGCCCCGCACAAATATCCTTCTTGTTTCTTCAGTATACGAGTGAATGCATAAAACTAACAGGGCTACACACATACCCCTATGAACTTTAAAATTCTGTTCAGAGCAAGGTTAGAGATGTCACCCAGTTCGTTGAAGAAATATTTTCCGAGGGCTTCTTTCCTATTTTGTGCCAAGATGGGGTACTCAGAGAGGAAGTTGAATTATCCGTCCTGTGACTCGTCATGTCTTCCTCTACATAATTCGGATGTGCTAACTCCCGTTCTCATTATGTGGCCACCGAATGAGTCGTGACCCACGTGTATGTCAATCAACAGGAAAAGGCGAGTCCTGCCAAGTTGGAGCAGAAATTATGTTTTTTTTTTTTTTTTGAAATATCTTGACATAGGTTCCTGGAAATCCCACAAGTTTCTAAAGATGAAAACCTGTAATTGGCAGCTTTTAGAAAATTTCGCTGTAATTCTGTTTTTCTTACTTTAGTGGCATTATAGTTCAGAAACGTTCGTCTCGCTGGATTCGAGTGATGACGCAATTTCAGCCAGCTTATCTGCCATTTCGTTACCAGTTATGTCACAGTATCCTGAATCTCAAATTAGATTTACGGTGTTCAATGCTTCGGGCAGTCTTAAGCGGGGAATACGAATACACGATATAACTATCGTATCGATAATCATACATCGCATGGGATAATTGTATAGTGTGTGCCAAAAATTTCAATCGTTCCGACATCGCAATACCGAATTACTTTAACTGAAAACCAAGTTATATCGTATGCGATACAAGTCGGAAACAACGGTTGTATCTTGCATTTCTCGCTTTGAACTATTGGAACAGCTTTCTACTGATTGAGATTTTGGGACAATTGATGGGAAAGCTTTCATGGCCGCCTGGAAGTCTATAAAGACAGTTCTAGTAGAAAAGTTTATGAAATGATTTGCTAAAAAAAATTTTTTGCTGCCCAAATTACCTAAGCCGCAGCAGTTTTTCTGACAAATCGATGATTGTTGTTATATATACTGTGGTGCACCGAATACGTACCATATTTCCAACAACTCATTGCGGCTCATTTAAGTCATTTTATTAGATGAGCAACGGACTACTAAGGTGCCAGTTATAGCGATCAGGAAAACGAATCAGGAAAAATTTTCAAAATTAATTATCTCTATGTTTTTGTTACAATTAAATAACAAATGTTATACCAATCAATAGTAAACAGCCCAGAGAATATATTTTGCCAAGAAAATGTTCAATTGAACAAATACTTTGCCGTAAAATTGTATTTTTCTATTTTCCTGATGGAATTGAAACAGGAAAATAGAAAAATACAAATTAAACAGCAAATATTTGTTCTATTACATCTTTTTTGGGCACAAAAAATTCTTTGAGTGATTTTTCATCGATTGCTATAACATGTGTTTTCAATTGTAACGAAAACATAGTTATTATTCCATTTGAAAATTTTTCCTGATTCGTTTTCCTGATCGCTATAACTGACCCCTAACCTGGATTAGAAAGCTGTTACTCTTGTTAGAATTTTTAATTGTTTCTAATCGCTATTTAATATTTCAAGCTCTTAGTTTTTCCTACATTCTCTTACGATTGCAGTCGATGTATATATAAAGACATAATGCAAAAATTCTTACAACCCTAATCGATTTTAAATTAAGTCGCTCATTTCTTACCGGTTACCAAAATAATTTAAATGAATAGCTTTGATACCTCGATGTCCGATGGTGTATTTATCAAATAATCAGCTTAATGATCCCATTTGGAATTGACATTTCCCCAAATACAAATTTAAATCTAAAAATGCTATGATATGCATCTGATCAAAACTTAGGACAAACGTTCCTTATATGAAATGAAATTAAATTTTTTGTTGATATCAAAAAATTCTTTTTTGGCTTTTAAAACAGAACACTTTTATTTGGATAAAAACATAAATCATTTAACAAATGCTAAGCGTTCTCTAAGCTTAAACTTTTACTGTCGCTGACAGCTTACCTCCCACACAAACCCCAAACATGCATTTCCCCAATGAAACATCTGCCGCAAATTATTCCAAATCAGCCCACCCGAAATTCAAACAACACCGCATCCGAAATTCATGAAAAAAAAAAAACAAAAAGTAGATCAAAGCTGTACACCACACTGCGAAGACAGCGATAAATAAAAAAAAGTATGTTATCAATTCGTTTTTATTTTACAACAACCAACGTATGGGTTCATTATTCATTCCCTCAATCAAGTTGGGTGGCAATCATAATTATTACAGCTTGTTTGCCAGAAATATTTATTTTACTTAATTATATTATCGCTATTATAAGGTCTGTGACCTTATGTCACTTAATTCAATGGACCTTGTTACACTTTACACAGCTATAGTTTACTGATAATGAAACAATGTGAACAAAGCAAATGGATAACATTGGTTTTGGTTGTGTCGAAAGTGTATGATTTATGTAGGGTGGTGATGTTATTTAGTGTATTGATACAATGACAAGCTTATCTCTGTCTTTTCAGTTGAAACTGTAAAACAAGTCCTGGACTTTATTGTTATAGTGACAACAATGGATTCAGCTGAAAAAGGTGGTAAATCATGTTGTGTGATCGTGTCTCACTAATTGGTAGTTGCAATGATATATCAGTCAGTTGTATTGGAAACAAAAATTCAACAGAAAAACTCTGGTCACTTTTGTAGCATGTCAATATTTTATTGCAACACACTCTGCAACTCATTCGGATCCAATTTAAAGGTGTCACATTTGCCGTTCTTTTCCGCTTCTAATACAGATTAAGTATCTTGTATTGAGATCTATAGTGATTTAGTGCCTAAGAATTCTCTTTTTAAGAAAGCATGTGATGGGGATGACTATCACCTATCATACAATGTAACCTTACATACTGAAACTTCGCAGTTGTCGATCAAGGAATGGATGGACCTGTGGCTGGTTTTCATTGATCTTGGCAATTTTTTTGAATACTAAATTTGATTATTGTGTACCTACCTAGTGTCTTCGACTAACTAATGGCCGACTAGCGACTGCGGGAAATAAAGGCAAAGCCCTGATATGCAAACAAATGAAATATTAAACGTTAGGGAATCCTTTATAATCATTGCGTGGCAAAAAACTAAACTAAGAAAAACCAAATATGACAATTTTTGCTCAGAGCCGAATGATGCGAACTGGTTTTTCTTCGTCCAATGTGCCAACTATACTCAGTTCTTTGATTTTCACATGACCTAGTCGATTTGATGCTCACTAAGATTTTATAATCCTAATGTGGAATTGATTGCTCGTTTTCCAGTTCGCAGATTCCTTCATTCAGTAAATGTAAGCGTAGAGTTACTTATTCTGAGAGTAAAATATTTTCGAGGAACTCTCAAGTCCTAAGGTTTACTCTCGACGAAGTTAGGTACCTACTCGTAGAAGTTTCATTCTCAATTTTGAAAGGACGCTCAGATTGAAACCAATTATTCATCACGCGAATTATTCGTTTGAGAAGTTTAAAGTAGTTTTACTTCAATGTGAAACTTACTGTCGACTGAAATACTTAGTCCGTACTGATTATTGTCAATACGTTTTACTTGTAGAGTTGAAATGACGAGCTCACCAAGAAGTGCCACGTCATCGCGTCTTTCGTATTTGGAGCGTCTATACTATGCAACTCACTTCATTGTGTCTATCTGCTTTTTCGAATTAATCCAATCAAATGTCTTCTTACAGTCTGTACCACTTGTTGGCAATAAATTCTTAACTAAAAGAAATTGTTTGTTTCTTTTTTTCTGCATGCATGAATACATCCCAGACTTCGGTCACACAACTCAAATTAAAGACACCATTTACATCCATTAGGGGGTGAAAAACAGTTGGGTATCCAAAACGTTCCTAATCCACATCAAAATCCACTACAAACGATCGTGCTATCCCCTTAATTAGTGTGCATCTATTTTAAAATGTTCTTTCAAAGACAAAAAATAAATTGTATCGAGAGGCAAAAGCGACTTTCAAACAAAAAATAAAAAGAAAAATCCTTTTTTGAATGCTGTCTAGTATAGCACATTTATCATGGCCACTTAAAAGAAGTTGAGGCGCGTATCACTGGAGTCTTTTTTAAGAAAAAAAAAAAATTACTTCAAATGATCACTCCAATACTCCTTACATGAAAAATTCGAATGACTAGATGTTAAGCGTGATTGTCGATACACTTGGTGCAGATCGGTGATGATCCTCGAAGACATCTAAAAGCATGCAACAAGATCAGAAGAGATTTGTTTTCTTCGGCTGTGTAAAGAGCAGTCTTAAGTGGATTGAAGTCTTAGAGATAATGGATCAAAATTAATTGTATCTTTTGGAGAGTATCTATATCTTTTTTTTTGTCTTTAAGTGCAGACAGATTTTAAGACCAAATGTCTTCAATTGGAAAGATCATAGGTTCAAAATGTATGGTGGATAGACGGTCATTTTCGATAATGAGCTCAAGTGGTTTAGGGCGCTGTGAAGAGAATAAGAGATGACATATAAGTGGCGAGACATGCTCTTATCGTTTTCTCAAAAGAACGCTTAATTTTTTATCTACGTTCCCTTGTGATCGGATGATCCAGAAAAAAAGAGTTATGCCCTGGTTATCTAAGTGGAAGCAGGTGATCTGCAGCACCATGTCCCCAAATTTCTATTCTCTTTGAGTTAATTTGCATTTTACGTTAGAAGGCCTTCAGGAATACGTGCTGCAGCTGCATTTTCCTTCAAAAGACCCCAGAGTCCACCCCAATTAAGTAAAACAGAAATTATCTACGGCATTTTTACGAGCTACTCTGCCTTCGAAAGAAATTGAAACGATATTTCATTTAAATGTTCTTAAAAGTAAATGAATTCCCCAAGCCAAGAAATGCATCTCGCTATTCATTTTCCACAAGAAGTATTCTTGAATTTCATCATAGAAATTTTACCGAGAAAAAAAGAAACATGAAAATGTGAAAACAAATTCCAATCAAAATTGTAATGCACATTCATCGGAATCGATCAGGGACCAGATTTGAATGATTTGAAATCATAACAAAAGTGAAGAGTATCCCTAATGGGGTATGTCGATTTGAATACATTTGGAAACAAAAACAAACTACTACACTCAAAAGAGACGAAGATTGGATGGTTTTCCTCGAAATGTTTTTGGAATGTAATTCATCATTGAATTCATATTCGTTTATCCATCTAAAGATAATGTGAAAGATACATCAGAAGACAAATATTCGAAATGGTAATCCTTTTGTAGGGAATGTAAATATTTCCGTTTACAACTGATAAAAGGGAAGAGAAAACACAAGATGAAGAATGAGGATGAGACAACCCTTTGATGGGAATGACCATGCACAGCAGAAGTCCTAATCATTGCAGTGTTTTTTTTGTTGCTGTTTCTTCTGGGATATGTTTGTCGTTTGAGTGTGATGGACTTTTCCAGAGGAAAACATTTGCTCTGATAAGTAGATACATATTTGCTTCCTCTGTTTTATCACAGATGGAAAATGTTCTTTTTTTGTTTTCTTTTTTCAGATGTTCATGCCGAAGACATTCGAGCAGATTTTGGTGTCTTGTTTTGATTGTAACAAGAGTGGAAAAGTATAAAACCATGAGGAACTCTACTTTAGATTTCTGGGATCGTTTGATACCTACTTTTCTCTTAAGAAGGCCTTTACACGTTTTAGAAAGGACTTTATTTTAAAGCTTTCACTACACATCCATCTAATTTCTAAGTGCTGTTGGTTGGCGTACCCCACAGGCGGATCACTAGTGTGAAGCAGAAAAGTGGGAGAGTTGTGATCGCTTCAAGATCACTACTCGTAACGCCGGAAATGGAAAGAAGAAGAAGAAGAAGCTGTTGGTTGGTGGAGACCTAGGCGATGTCATTGTCTAAAGGCTTGACCTTTCATTTCAGTGCTCTAAGATTCAGATAAGTTCGAATTTTGAAATATGGAACATTCGATCTCTATACGGATAGGGATGGTATGAATAGGTAGAGTGTGAAATGACTGCGGTATGGTTCTTTCACCACTAACAACTACTTTGCTACCACCACTGAAATAAAATAAGGCTCACGAAATCGAAAGTATGTGTTCAGTTTTGTATCTATGTTCGAACTTTGAAGGGTACGTGCACGTGGTGTTGTGGGTTTTCATGGCGAGTTTTGAACACACGTGGCCTTTATAACTGTACGAGTATAATAATTGGCAGATTGTCGTTTTGTTTTGTTTTTTAATGTAGGTATAAGAGTGCGAATAATTTCAATGACATCTTTCAGACGAGTAGATTGTCAAATATTTAAGTTCGAGGATTTTGATGTTGTAAGGTTATAGTTTAACGATCTGTAGGATTTCTTTGAACCAGACTCACTCGCACCCTTTTTTTAGCGTTTACAGAGCCTTTTGAAAAAAGCCTCTAATGTGGATTGAACGCTTATGCTCCTATTGAAACAATGGAGTACCGAGTTCGTGAAAGCTGATATCGCATATACAAGAAAGGAAAAGATATTCTTGGATATTTCAAGATAGTTGTGACAAAGTCACAAGCCACAAAACGGCAAATAAAATAGATATAGGTTTGAGGCAACGGAACGGTTCGTAGCTCAAATCCCAACAGAGGCAAAAATGTTTTTCTACGGGTGTCATCCTTCGCAAGGTATTGGAAAGTCCTCCCTTAATCAATTCATTGCCATGAAAGCGCTTTCTCGATTAGCCGTTCGGAATCGGAACAAAATTGTACGTTCCCTCCATTTCCTCACAAGGCATGGTTGTGCAAAATGCGTTAGGCCCCGGGGCTCCTCCGCTCTGTTGCGACACCCTGTTTATTTATTTATTTACTAATTTATTTTACTTGAACTAGGTAAACGCGGAACAACGCTAAAACTACTTGAAAAGTACGAATTTGCCATACAAAATGAAACCTCTTCAGTTGCTAGGTTTCAAATATCGTCCTGAACTCACTATTTCCAACATTCAAGTGAGTTTGACGTTTGATAGCTGCTGACCTGATTCTTTTATATGTCCCTTTCTTGTTTATAGACAAAACCAAGCAGAACACAGAAATGCAAGCCGGTGTCCAGATGGAAACATTTCTTGGCTGACACAAACCATCCTGGAAAGAAACCTAGTTCAACTTATGGTGGAAATGTAGTGTTAAACTGAAATATTCTTTTTAGAGGATGTTTCTTGTACCAATACTTGTTGTTTTGAGTTGGCGAGAATGTTATTGAGATAATATTGAAATACGGAGGGGGTGTACTTACATTGTAAAGGCAGTATAATTTCAACGACTTTACCTCTTTAGTTGCTTGCTTTATCGTCCACCACCTCTTAAAAAAAAAGAAAAAATAAGTGAAAAGTCGTATTTTATTCATATTCGGTTTGTACTTGTTGATTCTCACGGAATTGCAATTCCTTACTTTCTGGGGGTAGCTTTTTTACTTGTGATTTGAGTTTGATAAATTAGTTGATCAATTTTAACACAGCTTTAGTCCCGATTCCGTAGGTACTCTCTAAACAAACAAATTTCACGTTATTCTTTAAGCATGCTATAAACTATACCGAAAGGAACATGTGGCTTTCTTATTTCTTTTACTTTTTAAAAAACCCTCAGAATTCTAAAGATTCTACAATCTCTCCCAAAAACGACCCAATACAATGGCGAATACACACGCGTATGTCAATAACTTCATCATTTGCAGTAAAGCTCTCACATATTATATCGATTCATTCGAGTGTCATCTGCAGTGATTTATAAAAACACTCCTCATTATTAATGTTGACTTCTGTTTGCCCCTTTTTCGATTCATAGCGTTCAACAGACCATCAATTAATTCTCAAACCCGTCAATATTCATGCACACATTGATGTCTTTCAAAAAATAACTCAAACCGAATTAAGTCGAAAAAGAAAAAAGAAAGAAGGAATTAAATCCTTTCATCAATCATTCAAGCTGAAACAAAATACCCAATGCGACGACATCGAATTTCAATTGTCGTGAAATTTTTTAAAACAATAGGAGGAAAAAAGAATTGTAAAGAGCTTAACAATTGAAAACCAGACTGTTGACATTGCATTGGCTTCGCCTTCGTGTACAATTAGGCCTAGGAATTATTGGCGGACTGTTTTTCTTCTTTTCTTTTCTCTCTATAAGTACCATGCCGTGTTTCAGTTTCGTTTTTCTTTACTTTTTTTTTTTGAAAGAAAACAACTCTTTTACATTCCATTCCTGTTAAGTATATCGACGCGACGAACGCCCAGGATTATTTGCCATAGACACGCCACTCAAACGAACCTACATTTCCCTTTCTATTTTTAGTGGCCAAATTGTCTGGCGACACACGACAATATTGTTAAGTTAATAATTTCGGAATCAATAAAATTCTTTATAAAGTGATAACTGCCCCACTACCCGAGACCTGAAACGCCGCGCTGAATCACCTTTTCTCATAAATGTTCGAAGCAGCCCACTATTTATAATTTTATTTCCCAACGAGAATGTGGATTAGTTTAAATTTGGTGAAGCAATTATCGATGTTCAGTGGGAAGCTCCTGAGAAAGTCTCCATAAAATATATTTTTTCTGCCGTCGTAATATTGGACAGAAGATTTTATAATGATCATAAAAAGGCCTGAGCATTATAAGTAAGCACCGTTTACGCCCACATGAGTTAAACGTTGATATGGAGATGCGACGAGATATTAAAAAAGAGCTTATTTTATAGTAGGTTTTTTTTTGACGATTGATGGGTGTGCTCTTTTACGTTTTGAAGGAAGGCGACGGACGGGGAAATAAGATCCAAGCACCCTACTGACACTCTTAATTGAATTGTTTTAGGATGGTGTTTGACACTAATTAATGCCGACACGTATACGTGGATCTATTCACTTTGATCTGTCAGTTGGGGATCTAAGTTCTGTTTTTAGTTTCGAGTACCTTTCTACTGAAGATACGTTAATCTGACGGGATGGTGATTGAGTGTGGCGAATTCGAGTGGCAAGATCTGTTCTAATTAGAAAGTGTTGGTATTTTTATCGAACTGCTGCCACCTTATGTCATTTTCAATTAAGAAGAAGAACGAAAGGTGAGAATTTCGTGAGGAAAACAATGTTTCGAGACGATGTTTTGTTGAAAAACAAACAATGTTAATGCTGAATAGTTGTGTAGACCAAATGAGCATAAGAATTTAAGAAGTTACAAAGTAGTAATGAATTTTCGTTATTTGTGTGATACCCACAAAGACATTTACTTCTGAACTGTGCGAACAGTCAGTGATTCTAGGAAAAACAGAAAGAGAAATCTTTAAGTAGAATAGGAAGAACTCAATCTTCTTAGAGGCAGATGGAGACTCTTCTCACTGGAAGATTAAACATGAGTGAAGCAATCAATAGAAATGTTTTTCCACGGGTATCGCCTTTCGCGAGGAACTGTCAAGTCCTCTGTTAGTAAATTCATTGACATGAAAAGCGCTTTCTCGATTAGCCGTTCGGAACCGTCCGTCACAAGGCATTGTTGTGAAAAATGCGGTAGGCCCTGGGGCTCCTCGCTCTGTTGCGCCACCTTATGTATGTATGTATGTATGTAAAAGCTATCAGCTTTAATGGTCTTCCAATCAATTCGTTTGAATCTAATCTTTCTTCAATCAGTGTTCAAAATGGTGTTGGTCTTCTTCAACTACACCTTTTTTGTAGAAAAAAAACTTGGGATACATACATAAGGAATCACTAGTTAGTGAAAAGTGAACCCTAAAGCCACCTATTACCCTAACAAACTGGTGTTCTTGAAATATCTCGTACTTTTGGTAATACAACGTTCTTGCCGATACAAGTTGTCGCAGCTGCCAGATAATGTGACAAAATCGTCATCAAACGGATCCATGCAGAATAATCTTAAAGGCACTAGTTGATCGTCAATAACGGTCAAATCTGTGTTGAAGGCTTTCCACAAATAAGTTCCTATCGTATCTTCTATGTTCCATTGTTGGAAAAGTACCAACTTTAACAACTTTTGGACAACTTCAACGACTCAGGCTTACAGGCACGAGTCTATGGAGATAACGTAAGTCTATTCGAGGCTGTCAATAGCACAGGACATAAACCGAGTGCTATTTACTTTACTTCAAGTCAAGCTTATTAAGCATTCATTATTCTTCTAAGCAAACTTGACCTTTAAACACTATCGTTATTTGGTGTTTACAAAAAATGTCTCCTATGAACTCGTTAACTGGAAACCACACTTAGGCAGGACCACCACAAAAGCAGCCAGTAAATCAAGAAGACCAGACACCGCCTTAAGCTTTCTATAAATTCATCGTTTCAAGAGTTTCGAGGGAACAAAATCAAGAAAAATATGAAAATTCATCAGATGCTAACCCTTCCGACCATCAGGTGTATTATGTCGAATAATCCGACAGTTCGGAATACATGAACCTACAGTCTTCGTGGAAAACCTTTAACAAATAAAGCATATTGACGGCCCTAAAGCAATGCAACAAATATTTTTGTAAGAAGAGCTAGGTGGTTGTTATAATTTTATAACAATATGTTATTCAGTGATAAAGAAATCATTTCACAAGGGTGGTGTTCAGAATTAACTATACCAGCCTGAAAGGAAAAGTGACTACCATGGGCGGGAATCGAGCCTGCACGTCGAGCACATCAGTCAAACACTCAACCACTGATCCATTGCCACTCGTGTGAGTATGGCCCATATCTGTAAATTAACTTCTTGGTTTGAACAATATTTCACTAAATTATTCACGAATTTCTTCATATTTCACTGCTCCCTAAAGCAAAGGGTGTTTTCTATACGTGTGGTTTTCAAGAAGAAATAAAACGTATATAATTTATTGTCATGAACAGCCGCGGCTGACTGGAATAAATTCCAGTCGAGGGGCCCGATTTTCGACCACGTATTTACCACTTATACTTCAAAAGTTTAACTACATTGTGTAAAACACTCAGCTCATATCTCTTCATTGCTGCCATGTACCTGTATCTCTTGAAAAGGATTAAAACAAGTGTTCTTATAATTCAGTAAAAACACAAATCTTGTGGCCCATATATATATTTAGTATACTAAAGTGAGATTGTTCTACGACCACAGGATCAAATGGCTTTGTCCGATTAACAACTTAGACCTTTCTCCCACTCTAGACCACTCAGTGTGGTCTAACTCCCAAACTTGATTTTCTATTTGCTAACTGGAGGTTGAAACGATTTGAAGGATGTAACTCCATAGAGCGATATTTTCAAATCCAACATCTGAAAGTTGCTTCTTCAACTCTTTCATATTTGAACTTAAATTGGAGCATTTGGTGCAGTGATAGACTGAAAAAAAACGAAAGTCGTAAGTTCCGCAACGATTTGCAGCTAAAAAAACCATTCAAGTAGGTTTATATAGGCAGACTTGAAAAGCTTCTATTTGGTTATATTCATGCTAAAAATCGCATTGAAAGTCAAAAGACCAAATTATATTTGCAAATTTTGCTAATACAAGAAGTATTCCACTTTTTTGAACGAATAGGTTTCAAAATCTAGACTAAAATGGACTTCGAAATAGTTCTTACGGATTTACGGATATTCTTTCGGTTTCTTCAAACTTTGTCTTAAAAACGTTTACAATTTCAGTCTGAATAACGACATTGCCTAAAAAAATACTTTTCCTAATCACGAAATAAATCTTGATTATTGCATACCAGCAAAATAGAAACGTTTTACTTGCAGGTGCTAGGTATTTATTGGCATTGTACTACCTACCCCTTTTCTTTGAAAGGTAATTGCGTTAAAAGCCAAACCAATATCAATTTGAATACATAGAACATGTAATAAAATAGTAACCTATATGGACTTTCAACCACTGGAAATCTTATAACAAAAGTACTCTAGCAAGAAGGTACGCAACAGCACATTTAAATGTCAAAGGGCTTTCATTTCACAGCACCATTGAGTCGTATTCAACCGCTTCTAGGTTAAGCATTTATGTAAATTGGTCAAAGGCATGGCCGCGCATATGCGTCAATTTTAATGTTCAAAATTAATCTTGACGCATTGTTGAATGAATAAAAAAAGAAACTTTCCTTTTTATCCCATATGGCCCGATGTAATACCTACCACCAGCCCGCACATTTTTTAAAGCCTAATATCGAATCAAAGAGCTCGCGCCAAACCTCGCTTCCGCATCTGTTCATTGAATCGCAATTTCATATAAAAACTAACAAAACTACCACTTTAAAGCATCACCATCTGCCAGTGGTTAACATTTTAATTACTAATCAATTGACAACAACGTTGCGTCACACACACTTGCATCCCGCTTATCCCTTTTCCATCACAACATAAACCAATCTATAATACGAAACAATGTCAACCCGAAAACAGTCCGATAGAATAAAGAGGTTTGAAAAATGTACATACATTCCGTTGATTCATATCGCCTCGGGATCGGGATATGTTTAGAAATAAAGGAAAAGAATTTGAAACTAATTTAGTTTCCCCACACATGCAACAATAAAAGCCCATATCTTAGGAACACAATACACAACACACATAATAACACGTCCCACTGATAAAATATTCCTCGATAACAGGGTGTGTAATCCCATGAATAGATAATATAAACGAAACGATGAACGAACGGCTGCGTGAGTTGAAATTGAAATAGTTAAGAAAGGAAATATATCCTTGAAGCTGCCAAGTATCTTTTCTTCATTGATAGTGCTTGCCCATCAAATTTTAATGGCATCGCTGCTATTTGAATTCGTTCAACT
Source organism: Melanostoma scalare (assembly GCA_949752695.1). Classification (NCBI taxonomy): domain Eukaryota; kingdom Metazoa; phylum Arthropoda; class Insecta; order Diptera; family Syrphidae; genus Melanostoma; species Melanostoma scalare. Next base: position 180,110,439 of record OX456984.1, on the reverse strand, counting down.
TCTTTCTACCTGACAACAAGGAGTTCATCAATTTTTCTGTATAGCTAGCTCTATGAGTATACCTTGCTAGGGAGATTGATTGAATTCGAATGAAAAGTGCGCGCAACACTCAGCATTATTCTTTATTTTTCTTACCTGAAAGGACCGCAACAATCGGGGCACTCTCTTCAGTTCGATTTCGATTCTCATTATTTTTCAATTTTCAATGGAACTGAATACCTACAAGGAATCACCTTCACCACTCGTACAATGATGAGGAGCAAAAAAGGATAACAAATAATAATACTATAAAATGCACTCTAGAGTCTAGAGTCTGGCTGCGGAATCTCGTCATAAATAACAAAACAACGCTTCAGAACAGAGTGTATCAAGGACGAATATCGTCGTTTTCGTAGTCGCTTGTCGTCGTCGTACATACTCGTTGTGTTCATTCTTTTGCTAGTAGTAAATTGTGAATCCATTGAAATTCAGTTTTTATTAGGTTTTCCCAAAAGGACTATCGGCGGCAGGGACCACGGAATGTGAAGTAGGAAAAATGTGCAACCGAACATGATTTTTTTTTCAACTCCTGTTATTGTTGTATCCTTTTGTTGGAAACTGATGGCATTTTATAGTACCTCATCATTTTATTGATGCTTCTCGCTGAGGTGTCTGCTTAAGTTGAGCTACGCTTCATCAATTTTCCATTATTCAAGATATGACAGCACACATATGTGATTCATTCGTTCTAGGGTAATGGAAAAGAGATCCTTTTTATTCCATATACCTATTGTATGAAAGGACTTATAATGCAAAAAAATATGTTTCGAGTAGGTAGAACCTGGTGCGTGTTGGAATTTCTTTACGGTTTTTCCGAGTGGTGCTTAGCAGAGAAGATCTGGAAAGGATGAACGGAACATTTGTTTGACTTTTTCATTGTTTGCGGTTGAGAAAATATTGTTTTTAATGGAAGCATGTAGTAGGACCATTAAGTAGCTGACAATTTTTTTCATTCGGGTTATCGGCTTTCAAAAAGAAATTAGAATTGCCTATAAAAGAATATTGCAAAAAACTTGTCCAGAGCACACTCTCTCAGCCATTTTCTGGGGACGTTTTATGTCAGATGAATGTGAGAGACATAATTTTTGTCTAATTCAGGCTTTAAGCATTCCCTAAGGCAGCTATAAAGCAGTAGTGCTTTCCACCTCTTCTACTCCATCTCACATGTAGGTACTTTTGGGTCATAGGGCCAAAGCATTGGAGCATATTACAGAATTTCAAGGAGAAAGAAGACAATAGAAAACAATTCAGAGCTTAATACTTATGAGGCCACATTGTGGTTTCCCCGCTTTGGACAGAAACTCTCTGAGCAATCTCTTTTCCGATGATTTCTAGTGAGTGCCCCTGCTCACTCCACAGATAGACAGATAAACCCACGGCAACCAATTTTTCTCTCCGCTCTTTAGGGACTCATCAAACGAAAACGTGCTCTATTTCAAAACTAATGTAAAAGTTTAAGTAAAAAAGTTGTTGTAAGTTAAGGGCTTCAATATCTATGCTGGTCAAGCAGTTTAACGTATAACGCAATAAAAAAAATCTGGCCCAAGCTAGATCTTAAGCGGTCAACCGGCTTGATCTCTTTCAACAGAAAACACATTAGTGCGATGATATTTGTGTCGTTACAGGACACTGTCTTTCTGGAAGACATACCGCAATTCTAATAGCCACCTCAAACGATTTTTGCGCAGAAGCTGTATGGATGAGGAGGACGGGGGAGACTATTTCCTACCTTCTCTGTTCATGCCCCGCTTTAGCTCACAAACGTAGAATATACCTAGGTTCGACGCCCTGCGTCTCTCCCGCTTCGTTCTAAGCTCAAAATAAATTCATTAGGATGAGAATACATTCGATCCATCGTGGTATCACAATGGGTCCAACAGGCCTAAGTGTGTTAGTCAAGCTGACAGCCTAGCCTTAGCCTATCCTAAGGGTTCGAGGTCATGCAACTATAGAGAATCTCTATTTGGAGTACTTTATTTTTCGATATAGTCGTTAGTGGTTGTACTTGCTCTATGCTTCCCATTACCACTGTGGATCGACTACAGGAAAACTTTTTTGCTCGTTCTAATTTTTTTTTTTTATAATTAACGCGCACATCAAGGGGTTATGACTACCCTTATAATGTCATTAAACACAGTGCGAGCATTTAGGAAAATAGGAGAGGATTTGAAAGGAGACATCGATGCACGTTGCTTTTGAACTTTTGTGAATCGTAATGCAAGGGAAAAACAGGGCCAGGTAGAGCATTCCACATTCGGGTGGTGCGACTAAAATATGAATCTTTATACTTGACTGTACGCCCGAAGTTGGGCTCAAGGTAAAACTGATGAGCATTACCCTAGCTAGGCGGGTGTTGCGGCTAAATTGTTTCAGGGGAGGAGGAGCGGCACCTGACCAGTTATGAGAGTTATACTCCAGTTTTGGGCGGATGAAGGCCTTATAAATTGTAGCCAGACAAGAGGGGGTGAAGAACTTCCCGTATTGTCTTAAGAAACCTAAGCATTTAGCAGCGTTTTTGGCGACTTCAAATATGTGGTCATTCCAACGAAGATCATCGTTTACACGCATACCAAGTACTGACAGCTTTTCGGTTTCTTAGATGCAGGTACCATTCATGGATAATGGCAATGTTAAGCTTCAACGACAAGAGACAGAATTGAGTTTTCGAAGCATTGAATTTTACTCGGTTTTTAAGACCCCATGTAACAATGCTGTTTAGGTCAGAATTCAATGAGCTAATCATACGCAACCGTTCCAGTTCCACATCCGAAGAGCAGGGACGTGAATTTGGAAACGAATATGAAAAGCTGAGGGTCGAGTCGTCAGCAAAACAGTTGAGCGGATTAGAATATAAATCTTCATATGTCCATTGGACCCAAAGATTCATATAAAGTTTCCATTTCTTTTGTCCATATCTCTTCAAGTTTAGTTGCAAACATTGGTTTGGAAAGTACCGTCTTCAAATTTTCCAAAGTGCAGTACACTGCCTTCAGTAATGTCACCGACCTTGTTCAAAGCAAAGCAGAAAAATAAACAAGTCATAGTGGAGCTGGGAAACAAAGGGGCCTGTCGCACTTGTCTCAACCATTTTTTTACTTGCGATTATTTTATTTTTTGTTTCTGAGCGACTCAGTGAGAAAGTGCTTTTCATGGCAGTGTAATTACTCCTGAAGGATTGGCGAATTCATTGCGAAAAGTGATACCAGTGGAGAAACAATTGGATGTTACTGATATTCGAACCTCAAACCCACACGTAACTTTTAATAGCATTGCCACTGTAAATCGTTTGTTAATCCACAAGGCATCTGGAAAAAACTTTATTTTCCTTGCGGTACAAACTCTTGAATCAAAAATATTTATTGATAATTTTCTGGAATTTCACTAATACTTTAAAGACTGAGGCTACGGCCACGCAACGAGAGCGACCGACGAGTCGCTGAGCGACGCAAAAAAATTCAAACACATGAAATCGCATGGAGGTGGCCACATAAATCCTGAGCGACTGAGCGATTTTTTAAGCGACAGAGCGATGGAATTAAATCTGTTTTAATTTTTCAGTCGATCGCTAAGCGACGAAAAAAGAAAATGAATAAAATAATCACTGAAAGCTTAATTTCTGCTGTCCAAAGCCGCCCAGTGCTATAGCAGGATACCAACAAGGATTATAAAAATAAAAATGTCACCAAATCTTAAAGCAAGAGGTAGAAAAAAAAGAAGAGGATAATGATGGCCTTCAAATTCTCAAAAGTCTTTTTGCATTTATGGAAGAATTTAACAATTTCGAAAACTTGAGATAAGAACTGACATTCAAAGTATTGTAGGTATTGGCAAAACTTAAGAACAAAAAAAAATAAAAAATAAAACTAACGTTAAACATATAACCAGCCGTTGTTCTGGACTATTTGCTTTCTTTTGTTTTGTTAATTTTGATCGAGCTTTTTCCAACAGAATATCAAAAGATGGTACTGACATACAATATTGCCAGAATCGATATGGAAATCTGCGAAGATTTTGATATGAATGATGAAATTCACCATAATTTTGCCCTTTGACGATTGATGGGTGTATTGTATACATATACACCAAATCTACGGATTCTCGATCTTATTAAAGATCTATAAATATGAACGTGACTGTCAACTAACAAGCTATGACGAATCAAACTTGACGATAGCATTTTCCCAACTAATCGCTCATCGACGTCGGTTAGTAAATGGCCACCCATCGCTCAGATTCGTCGCTCAGCGACTTGTCGCTCGTTGCTCATTGCGTAGCCGGAGCCTAAGCCTTCACAACAAAACTCTTCGAGATCGTTTTTATTTATATTTGTGAAACCCGATGACGTTTTTACATACATATTTTCAAGAAATAAGAAAGTCTTTACCTTCTGAACGTGACTTTTTTCTGCCAAAGGCTTCTTTCTTTGAAGCACGTAATCAGGCATTACCTAATTCAGACTCGCTGTTGGCTATTTTCATGATTTTGCAAATTCTTCAATAATATTGCCCATGTCTTAAGTAAGAAGAAACATCGAATAAATCGGCTTCCTAAGATCCTATTTAAGTGACCATAGAATTCACTCCTTACAGATTTTCAACAAAAGCGTACAGCAAAATGTGACATTTCTTGAAAAACCTGTCCTCCTTTAACCAAATTTCATAAATCTCCTCTGTTTGTCCTCCAGCAAAGGTGTAGTCCATTAAATAAAACGTTCCTCCTTTCCTACTCCGAGAAAGATTAATACCACCCATTGTCTGCATTTTCCGTTCGGCACAATATTCCTATAGGCACTACCGCACGTAACAAATTTTTGTTCGACCAAAACAAGGACATTCTTACTCACTTCATGTAGTATGAGGAGTACAAATACAAAAAAGTGAAACACTTTTCAAGGACTACATACTGTGACATTATTCAATTCAAAGAATTTTCTCAAAAAGAACGATGACTTTACGTGTTAAGTGGCTTAGGTCAGTGAATTCCCCTTGTCCGTCGAATACATCCAGAATATAGCACCGAAATGCCCGTCAATTTTGAAAAAGGTCCCTAATTCATTTCTTCTCCGAAACAGGGATAAAATAGAATAGTAAAAACGAAATGGGTATATCCACTTAGTGTTAGGTATACTCAAGCTCAATAGTAATTGCTATAGCGAGGGTATAATGGCGTACCGAGAGAAACAAGGATATACTTTCTTATTTTTCTCTTTCCTTCACTGATAGGGATCAGAGTGACTTATGTTTAAGGAGAAGGGATGGGATGGCACACAACAATAACCTTGTTTATCTTTTTCGAAGAGACTTATATATTAATCCTGGTGTCTCTTGTTTTCCTTCACAGTTTATGCAGAAGAGTCAGAGTCCTCAGACGAGCAAACCAAAAGCGCAGAAATACGAGACGCGCATTTGTCCATCGTATTCCGAGTTGTATCCTGAGAACGATATTCCATCAAAAGACGACTCGACGACAACAACGAAAAGGACTTCTAAATCGACAAGAAAAAGTGTTGAAGTCGCCATCAAGAAATACCATCAACTGTCTAAATTTTTAATCCAAAGTCAGAGTGACAACGAGAAGGACGATTGTGAAATGATAACCACAGAAGCATCAGTGCAAAGGAAGCCCAAAGTATACGACTGTATGAGAGATTTTTTGAGAAAAAAATTCTTCCATCAAGCTGTCTCAGAGGAGTCAGTGGAAACTGTTGAGTATGATGAGGTAAGGGTTCTTGAATTATGTCTTTCTTGCGTGAACGTTTTATTTAACAGTTTCTTATATTTTTTTTTAAGGTGGATTACATGAACATGATGGATTCCTATGACATTAAGGACGATGAGGTCGACGACGACGATGATGATGATGACGAGTGCCTTCTTGTTGTGACATCCAATCATCAGACAAGGTCAAAATGCATTCGTATAGTTGAAGGTGGATGCTGGCCGAAAAATGAGGTTTTCTCCGGTGAAGGGGATGAAGTCGACTCAGATGCAGGAATCAAAGATTGCTGTCAGTTGTTGGGCAGCAGTGGCTCACCAAAGACAGAAAAGAGTAGGTTTAAACAGACACCACTTTGCAAGGATACTTTTTTAAAACATTTTTTTCAATCCAGATACTAAAAGTCCGAAAAGAAAACCAATGGAAATACCGTCAGAGCTGAGAGATGCATCCTGGTTTCAACCGAATTTATCTGGCAAAGCTGCAGCTGAAAGGCTTAGTAAGGAAGCTCCAGGAGCATTTATTATCCGTCAAAGTGCAAGTGTAAAGCCAGGCAACTACATACTCTCTCTGCGAATGGAGACCAAAGTGAAAAAGTTTGTGATTCTTGGCTCAGCGAGGTGCTATAAGATTAAGGTATGTTCTGCAATTCATTTAATTTAGGCTTTTTCTAACAGAGTTCTGATTTTTCAGGGAGCCAAAAAGGAGTTCTCGTCATTAAAAGCCCTTGTCATACACCACTCTGTTATGGCAGAACAGCTACCAGTTACTCTGACTGTACCAAGGACTGTCGATGAAAAATCTTCGAATCGATGTTTGGATGACTTCGATACATTTGAGTCACTGCAGATCTTGGGAATACTAAAATTCTTGCAATCGAAGAACTTAGAGTTCTCCTGAGGCGAGGAACCTTCACAGAGTGTTCAGATAGAGAACGCTAAATCTTAGAGGCTACTGAAACTACTTAAAAGAGCAACAAGGGTTGTCGACTGGTCACAATGGGATGGAAAATATGTTAAAAATATTCATCCCGTGCACAACATTCCAATAAGTTTTATTAAAATCAGGAAAATTCCACGAACGCTTGGGAAAGATTGACATTTAGGTGAGAGAAGGAACTCGGATTGTCCAAGTGAATGGTCAAACGTTGAACTTAGGGAGGATCTGTGTTTAAGTCAGAAAAGAACCATAATATTTCCTTAGAACTACCAATTCAACAAAATTGTATCAATAGACACGAATAAATCTTTAAGCAAAAATAAAATTGAATTTCTTGATTGCGCAGAACAAAAACGAGCGGAACAAAATGTGGGAACTATTCTTGAAATGGGTTTAAAGTTCCATTTTCAGTTTTCTTTTCAATGGAGTATCTTTTCAACTGTTTCCACACAACAAATACACAAAGTGCTAATCATCAAAATGAACCTTGCGGATATCCTGCATAGTTTTATTTAAATGAAGAGTATTTATGATCATGTCGTATTGGGAAGAAGCAGAGATAGAAGTTGGATCTAAAGTATTAAGTTTGACACTCTTACCACTTACAAGGTCGTGAGAAAGGATTTTGAAGGGAAAACTTCTGTAGCGCTGTAGTGATTTTAAATTTTGTGAATCGAAAAAGCGAAAGTAAAACGAGACAGACATATTAATTGATAAAATTCATCGTGGGAGAAAATGAGATAGGAAGCATTATACAGGGCTGCTTATGTTCTAGTTCCACTTTGTGCTCTGCTTCGTACCCTCTCCACGATGTGTAAAAATAAATTATGCAGGAATAGTTCCTGTAAAAGTTTGATTCCTATATTCCCACGGAAACTTGATTGGGAATGGGAACATAGAAACTACTGGAACGATTTCAAAAATTCTTTCAACATAAGGATGCATCTTTATCCTTCAGTAGCATAGGCTCTATTTCATCCCAATATTTTTATTTATTTATTTATTTATTTCACCTTCGGGCAAACAGCTCAACAGATTACATATTACATCGACTTAAAAGAAAAGTCTTAAAATTAATTTTAAATATAATATATAAATAAAATATTTTAAATAATAGCAAGGTTCCAATTTCTTAAAAGTAAGTATGTAATACAATTCACTTCGGAATTTATCTCTAGAGAAGGATAGATCAATATGACCACAAATCTCATTAAACTCTCTAATTGATCTTGAAATTGGTTCACTCATGCCATAGTTAGATCTGTGCCTTGATTGAAAAAGAAGATTTCTATCCCTCAACGGCCTCTTCGGAGCATAAATACAAATTAAGGACAACAAGGGAGGACACTTTATATGATAACATAAAATAGGTATCTCGCACATAAACTATGTCATAACTAGTTCTACGTGATTTGAGGGACTGCAAACCTAGAAGATTTTGCCTAGCTATGGAATTTGGTTGAAAACACCATCGAATTTTGTAAAATGCATGCTTCGTAAATCTATTCTGAACTTTCTGAATTCGATCTGAAAAATATTGTTGGTGAGGGTTCCAGATGAACCCATGATGCATACTCTAGGTTGGGTCTTACTAGTGAGGTGTAAAGAGACACAAGGGTACCTATAGGGGTTGGTAAAGTCGGTTGAGTTTCTTTTGATAAATCCTAACATTGAGTTAGCTTTTGATATAATAACTTCTAAATGTGGTGTAAAAGAGAGTTTGGTGTCAAAAATTACGCCTAAATCTTTGAAATTTTCAGTTCTCTGAAGAGGGTTGCAATCGAGATAATATGAAAACTCTTGCGTATGATGCTTTCTTGAGAGAGAAATCACAAAACATTTCTTGGTGCTAAGATTCCTATAAAATAAAAATAAAATATGAATCTCTATACTTGACTGTACATCCGAAGTTGGGCCCTAGGTAAAACTGATGAGCATTCCTAACGAAGCGGGTGTTGCGGCTAAATTGTTTCAGGGGAGGAATGCAACTGGCTATTTCACTAGAGCACAGTTTGTGAAAAAAGCGATAAAGAGACAGGTGACGTTTCGACGATGTTCAAGAGAATCAATCGATTCTGCGATTGAACTATCACCTATCAACTTTAAAGCTCTATACCAATCAAGTAGACTCAAAGATGTTTGAGGAGCACCTAACCAGTTATGGAAGTTGTACTCCAGTTTTGGCCTTATATAATTTGTAACCAGTTCAGAAGGGGTGAAGAATATCCTGCATCTTCTCAAAAAGCCTAAGCATTTAGCAGCGTTTTTGGTAACTTCAAATATGTGGTCATTCCAATGAAGATCATCGTTTACACAAATGTTGTTTTCTTGGTCAATTTCTTACTTGGTAGTCAGGTTTATGATGACTAAACACTTTTAAAGTCGATTTCCTTCTACAACTTTTTGTATTTTTATTCTCGTAGTTTTCAAGAAAATTGGATTTCCACGACTGAAAAATGAAACTCTTACTTTCATTTCCGTAATTTTTTCTACAGAAAGATGAAAAACTTATATAGTTTTCAGCTAAATTAATCACAGTAGATGAACTCCTTTTATTCTTGCCACCCACTCGTCACCTGAAGAGATTATCTCTAAATTTCAAAAAATTGACGAATAAATAAATAAATAGTGAATTTATATTGAGTTACAAAAATAAAAAATCAAGGCGAAAATTCGAAAGCAAATCAAGGACTACGATCAAAGATCCCGCTGTGAAATATGAAACTTCAAGACAACGGCCTTGTCAACCGAAAAGAGTCGGTTCCCATTAGAACACCGTAATTAAATCGGAATGAGCGCTGTTAGTTACAAGATGGGGGACCGTCCGTAACTACTGCGTGCTGTTGTCATGTGTTATTTGTTCTATGTAGTATTTGTGTAGTTTGTCTTGTGGTGTATCAGCCAAATGGTCTTTGTCGCCCGGCTGCAACCCCCCCTACTCCGCAGATTTATGTGTGGAGTAGGTTTAATGTAAATGTAAATGTAAATATGAAACTTCTTGTAAGCTCCTTGTTTTAGCACACTTGAGACGTCTCCATGTCTTTCGCATTGATTTCAAAAACGCTAATCTGTTGGGAGTTCTTGGTAAAGTAGCGTTTAGACTCAAAATTGAAGAACAAGAAGCCAAAGTTGAATGTTTTTTTTAAAACGGCAAAGAAAACCAAAAGCATTCATGGCTTTACACAGTCAAAACTGGAACGAAACAAAAGATCATAAAAAATTTGAAATGGATTCGGATTGAAGCCTGTAAACGCAGATGCTGTCCTTTCAGGACAGGAAAGCTTTGATGGCGAGGAGCTGGGTATTCCAAAAAAAATACCGTATAGTTAATTAAAGTTGACTTGTAGGACATGGAAAGATAAAAGATTTGGGAGAGATTAAACTTTATCTTAATTTTTTAACTAAAAAAATCAAATTGTTTTATTATAAAAATCAAATCCTGGGGGAAAACATTAGCGGAGTTCAAACTGTACGGTTAGTTGGACAGACATTGGCTTGAACGACCATAATGTTGGATAATGTGAACCTTTAGACAACCGCTTGTTGGATGGTTTGCAAATATTTTTGAAAAAATTTAAGTTGGACGAGTCGAGGAGAATGTGACATAAGGTTGGACGACAAGTTTGATAAGTCTGAACGCAAACTACATCCGACCATCCAACATCTGTCAAACGAAGTCTGTTCAACTAATTGTATAGCGTGCGTGAACTCGGCTATTCAAGTTTTATACATACTTCATTAAAAAACACTACAACGATTCATAACAAATTAATTTGTTATATTCGTTGATCCAGATTTGGCAGATGATAAATTAATAAAAATAAATAAATAGTGTGGCGCAACAATGCGAGAAACCCCAATGCCTAGTACATACGGCTGATCGAGAAAGCGATATGGAGATTGGATTGGAGATATTTGCAATAAATAGATGAAAAACGTGAAAAAATTGCGAATTTTCAATTGCCAATAACTCGAAAAGTATTGGTTTCAATGAAAAACTTTAACTTTAATTTGCTTAAAATTAGACCTTTTATCGATATCTGAGGTTATTTTGAAAAAAAAAAAACGCCATCGAAAAGGGGTGGCAACCACCCCCAGGATGGTGGCGGTGTTCAAATCATTTTCACTTTTAAAGTTAAGGGTAAGATGAGCCTAATTCCAAAATTTCATGCAAATCGGTTAACAGTAAAAAAATTCGGACCTAAAATGCTTCATTGACTGCACTATAAGGGACAACTTGCCTCTGTTGAGGTTCGAACCACGAACCTCTGGGTTAACAAGCAAACATTCTTATCATCACTCCGCGGATACCACGATGATAGTGCAGAAAGATGATAGGGTGGACAGAAAGTCAAGTAGTGGATACAGATTCATACATATGTATTCCGTCGTCTAAACATCGAAAGCATGCGTCAGTAGTAGAATATGTTTCATTCTTTCACTTCGAACAATTGAGACGAGAGGCTTATATTAGGTCCGTTTATTGAACCTTCCCCAGGGTTAACCCAGGGTTTCTTGACTTTATGAGTTGTCAAAAAACCTGGGCTTTCCAGTCCTCAAAAAACGCTAAGCCACAAATCACCACACATCCCTGTCATAAAAAAAATACATGTCATTTGTCAGCCCTCAACTCGCCACAGCAAAAACCTAGGGCGAGGGAAAACCTATGTCAACTCTAGGGCCCAAAAAACACACAATTTGACATTCAGGGCGATTTTAGGTTTCTCAAAAAACGCTTTGTGGCGACCACAGGGCGACCCAACCCAAGGGCTTCAACGAACAAAACTATTAACACGAATTGTTTTTGATTTGGGCTCGTATTACAAGTAGCGATACTCACAAAAAAAACCCACGTTATCTTTACGTTGCAAATAGGTTTAACGATACTCGCGATCATTTACGACTCTACCTATATTACAAATTGCTAAAGTCTCAAAAAGACCCACTGCTTTCGTTGGACATTTTATCATCGTTCTGACTTTTGCATGGCTCCGATCTCGCAATTCATAATCAGCCTATGCCGTGGGTATCGTTCTTTTGGATTTCGATTTTTTCCCTCGCGTTTCATAATTTTCATAATGCTTTATGGAAAGTGCTACAATTACAACAAGATCCAATCTGCTTTGATGTGCGCATATTTCTCCCACTTTCATAAGTTGAACTGGTAATGATTCCGGTAGTTATGAAATGGTCCATTTGCGGAGTAAAAACACGTCTTCCACCATCTATATTGTAATAAATTGGTGATTCGTCTGCCCTCGTGCGTCGATCGCCTTTTAGAATGAATTAATATTTGCACGATGTCATCATTATCCATCCACGCGTCGAAAAGAGCTAAACAGTTAGGCGGCGATACTATTTTACTATGTACTTGGTGATTTTTTGCATGAGCTCGTTAACTTTGACAGTCAAAACCAAACAGATAACCATTAGATACAAAAATCGCATACATATGGACAAAGCATTGTAGACGACAGTGGGGACTCTTCGAAGCTTTTTTCCAAACGATCTCTCGTAAAAACGATACCCGTGAAAAGTATTAGAAATTTCTGAGATACAAACCTAGGATTCCCACGTAATAAGCAACAAAACAAGTTAAGTATTGTACGACCACCTGGTTAAACTTAGTCGTTGATTTTTTAAAAGCAAATTTCCAATTAACAAACTTAGTTCTGGCCCTACTCGGGAATGGTCTGTCAAAGAGTTTAAAATCAAAGATCACAACACATGGACAACACCAACAACAAAGCACTTTCCCAACACAACACTTTCAGCCCAAGTTCTCCAAGTAGATAAAGGAGATGGTGCATATTTCTATTGAGCCTGGGCCCAGGGCGTACACCTATGAGACTAGTTCCAAATGAAAGCTTACGTTCAGTCCAATCAGTCTGTCAAATATTTTTGAATTCGGTCTTGGTGATTTTTGAGATAATTAGACTTGCCGGAAATGGGAAAAATCTGACATTTCTGCAAATAATTACGTATATCTCGAAAAGCATAGCACGTATGACAATGATTTAGTTATCATATGAAAGATCAAAAAAATATCTTTCATTTTATATAAAATACATTTTTTGAAATGCCTTATATTTCGAAAAGACAGGCCAAAAAATTGCTTGAAAAAAAATATTTTCGTTGACGTTTGCCAGCCAATATCTCGAAAAAATCAGTGACGACCTATATTTTTTTTTTGCACCACTGTAATCCTTAAATGATAAGCTTTAATTTGATATGTAATTAAGCTATCATACATAAAGCATATCACGTACATTATACACAATTCCTAAAAAAAATAAGCAAAAAAATATGTTCGTTCCACAGCAAATTGAACTTTTCGCAGTACCTACTCTGTTTTTTACAAAACATAAAAACAAAATACATATTTATGCTACAAATGAAAAAAAAAACTAATCTTTGTTTAGATCTATCAAAATGTCATCCAAAAACAAAGCTTGTGTTATATTTATTGCTTCCTGGTGTCTTGCGTAGCCCAAATACCATAAAATGATCATGACATGAGCGCAACAATCCTCATTCCAACGAGACAGTTACAATAGTAAGCTTTTATTGCGTTCGAACTATGTGCTGCGTTTGCTTCGCTATTCACTAAGATGTAAGTGAGATACACTTTTTACTTACATGCCTTGATTTGATTCGCCCTCGCAATAAAAACTCATTGTTGCCTATAAGACTATGATAAGCAGTAGAGGTAATTCGCATCCGATCTTCGCAGACTTCGATTGTATAGGTTCCCTGGTCTTTTAAATATTGACCAGAGTAGGATCGAGCCTGGTTAATTTGGTAATTCCCCAATGATATCATACGAAGTTCTAGAATAGTGAGTTGTGGGAAATTACTTAAACTCGGGATATTACCATCGATTAATTTCTCTTACATAGGCACCTAAATAATTAGGAATATTCAAACGATTTAAAGCCAGTTCTACTTGAACGTTCGCAAAAGCACTGTCTTCAATGGTTGATTATTAAGAAGTGCGGCTGCAATTTTGAAGTCGTCCATCAAATGACCAGCAGCTAGATTTAAAAAATCTTGTCGAATTTGTTTAAAATCCCTTTTAAACCCTCCGTTCACGACTATCTGACCATAGTCACACACCTGGATCTATTAGCCTGCTCTGTGGTAAGTTGAAAGTTACCTTCAGCAACAGATTCAGGCATGTAAGCCTTATATCGTTGAGATTCAAGATGTGGGATTGCGTCTCTGAATCCTTTGTCCAAAATAAAAACATCATTTTGTCTAAAGTATTGCCTGAACGTTCCATTATCGTATCTGAAAAGATGTTTCATAATGTTAGCATCAGATACAATTGTAGCATAAGGTGTTATAACGTCCAGGAACCAGGATATACCCATCACAGCATGTGATCACAAAAGGCTTAACCAGATTTTGATACTTATGTAGGCTGTATGATTGTTTCTCAAAGCCGTAGTTTGAACTTTTTTGAAGGTACACTTATGTTCCATCGCAAATGACTATAGATGGACGATCATTTTCATTTAAATTAATGTTTCCAAACAGTCCGTTGGAAATAAGTCTGTTCCTTCTGGATAGCGAAGCAAACGCAGCACATAGTTCAAACGCAATAAAAGCTTACTATTGTAACTGTCTCGTTGGAATGAGGACTGTTGGTTGTTGCGCTCATGTCATGAGCATTTTATGGTATTTGGGTTACGCAAGACACCAGGAAGCAATAAATATAGCACCAGCTTTGTTTTTGGATGGCATTTTGATAGATCTAAACGAAGGAAGCATTAATATGTACTCTGGTCTTATGTTTTGTAAAAAACAGAGTAGGTACTGCGAAAAATTAAATGAAAAAATGCATTTGCTGTGGAACATATTTTTTGTTTAATTTTTTTTTAGGAATTGTGTATAATGTACGTGATATGCTTTATGTATGATAGCGTAATTATATATCAAATTAAAGCTTATCAATTAAGGATTAAAGTGGTGCCAAAAAAAAATACAGGTCATCACTGATTTTTTCGAGATATTGGCTGGCAAACGTCAACGAAAATGTTTCTATTCAAACAACTTTTTGGTCTGTCTTTTCGAAATATAAGGCATTTCAAAAAATGTATTTTATATGAAATGAAAGATATTTTTATGATTTTTCATATGATACCTAAATCATTGTCCTACGTGCTATACTTTTCGAGATATATATTTCATTTGGTACTAGTCTCATAGGTGCCACAGAAGTTTGACTTAAAAAAGGCAGCAGAAAATGGAAACAGGGAAAACGTCATGTGTATAGAGAAATGCACAAGAAAACTTTTGCTTTGAAATTTCAAATGTCGATTTATTTACTTGGCGACATATATCGACGTCTTAACGCAAGCTAGCATGGTTCCTTTATGTATACGAACTCAATGATATAAGGCATTAAGGACCTTCCAAACCAAAGCATTTTTGCAGTCGTGGCGGCGGCAGTTGTAGCAGTTAAAATGAAGTTATACAGCGACATATAAGAATACCTTTACACCGACGTGACAAATAAAAACCAGCGTCTTCATACAATTATTGTATTGTCGCAACGAAATGATGACAAGAGCGTTTCAGCAGCAGCGGCAGCTGCAAAAACGCTTTCTAAAAACGGACCAGCACCAAAAATTGTCGACGTTCACCACTACGTAAATCCTTAGATTGATTGATCACGATGTAATTGAAAAGAAAAATCCAAACCAATGTATACATTTAGGAGCACACGTTATTTAGACACAAACCGTCACCATTAAGAGCATTGCCATGTTGTTTTGCTAGCAAGCATTCAACGACAAACCTCCAACGCTTTAATCAAAATCACTATTTTCAATGTGTTTTGAGCTCCGTCAAGTAGAAAATTAGTTCCTGTTTTCTTGAAACCGATTAAAATAAGTGTCAATATTAATATTTATGAAACAAAATCCTCGTGCAAGTGTCCACAGAAAAAGGTACCCATAATTTGTCTACCCAATTGGTTATGCAGTTCACATCCATCTATAGCACCTCCTCGATTACACTCAGAGCCAAACAGAAGAGCACACACTCCTTTAACCAGTGTTCAACCACCAGAGGGCCCATGAGATCCTTCGAACGAACGTGTTCGGAATGCAATACGCTGAGATTTTTATTTGCTGAAGTAGAGCACGAATCTGTTTTTCCGTTTTTTATTTTGTTTGTTGCTTCTTCCTTTAACCCGATTTCTTTAGAGCATTCCTTAAAGGTTGAGTGTTTTCTGGGCAATTTCACACACAAGCAAGGCGACAAACACTTTACCAAAAAAAAAAGCATAGCAGCAAAAAATTTGTCACGATTGAAGGAACTCATTTATCATCGTGTCAGAGGATGAAACATCGTACTCGGAAAAAGGACACCCTTTTCACGTGCACAATGCATACACACACACAAACACACATACATATAAGAGAAAACATGCGAGTCAATAGAGGACGCTTAGCTGGCAGCATCCTTCAACTCTGCTGTTTCACACTTTGTAACGAATGTCATGATATATCCGGTATATGGCTTTAAAAACGACAGTAGTGTTTCAACTAACAACATCCTCACAAGGACATCAGCTCTCATATATCACGCAAATGGATTATCCTTTGTATCGTTTGGGTGATGGATTTAAATGAGAAGTTTAAAGCAATCGAGATGTGTTTTGTTTCTTCATCCATCTATATCCTCATGACATGTGTTCGATTCTAAGCACTTATAGCTTATAGGTATTGGGTTTGAGTTATATGGATGTGTTTGAAGAGACTCACCCGGAAGTGTATGCGTGTGTGTGTGTGTATTTGTGTTTACAAGTGTATGTACTTCACTAAAGAAATGGCATAGGTACACTTGATTTTGTTCTCCATTAATTGAATTAAATGCCATCGAATAGGGTAATTTTGAGTGGGCTGGTATGGTGAAGAGGGCTTGTTACGCCTTGGAGATTATACACATTGGCTCTTGCGGAAATGGCATAGGGAAACAGCAAGTCCTTCTGTTAGTTCATTTGAATATTTTTGGATGAGCTTGAAAAGGCCCTTGATGAGTTCTTTTTTATGAACATGTCAATCGAAACCGAAAAATAAACGCTTTAGATTTTCTTGTTCGTTTATGAATTACACTTGAAAAAATCGTAACAGTTGTTAAGGGAAAAAAGGAGATGTTGAAGTGGCTCTTTGTGTGAACCACTAAATGTGGACTTGAACGTCAAGTTTGTTTAATTTTGCTGTAGGCTTAAAAATCAGAGATTTAGCACTTAACGCAGTCCCCGGTGATTCTTTTCCGTACCGTATAGGTATAAATGTATACATTTATGTGCAATTGTGCATATTAAAAAAAAATGAATTAAATAAAAAAGTCAGGCCATTGCAAACTTTCATATTAACATATATGTATGTTTACAATTTTATTGAAAAATGAGGAGTTATTGAGGCTAATCTATCAAGACGTATCATACTTTTAACCAGTGATCGTTTGAACACAGACTTATTTTATCATTTTTAATTATAGTGGAAGGCATCGGACGAAGGACACAAAGGTATCATCGACATAGCCATCAGAGGGCCATTTGCGCAAAAGTTCGTCTATTGACGCTTTTTACGAAATTGAACTGAAGACAGCAGGAATCTTAAATTTTATATTTTAGTCAGTGAAAACCATCAAAGATGCTTACGCGCTTTAATTCACATGCTATAATGAAATCATTTTACCTAATATGAGAATATCAAATGAGTCCGACGTGTTTTTTATACTGTATCCTTAATTCAATTCACATTCACTCTTTGCTCCTGACATATCTTATAGTGGTAATGCTTATATCATACTTCACTCTGGCTTCTCTTCAATGTCGAATAAATCTTTCGCCTTTTACTAAAGATTTCCGTGGAGAGGGGCACTTAAATGAGTCTTATTAAAATTTTTGAATGGTTCGATGAAAATTGAACCACATAAGAGTTTTCATTTCAAATTTTCTTTTTTTAGAAATAATTTTTTTTTTTTTTTTTCAGAAATATGTGAATGAAGATCTTGCACATTTGGCGTAAAACAGCTGATTTCAAAAAACAGCATGGCGGTATATATAAGGCCCCGGCCCATAGAACGCGTTGCGCGCGTGCGGCACCGCTTCCAACTGACAGCTCGATTAAATACACACGATCTTATGAGAGGTGACCCATAAGCACCGCGCGCAACGCGCCGAACGCGCCGAGTAGCCCAACTTTCTACTTTGCCGCGGCTCTCACGCGGTGACAGAAGAGAGACATGCGCAGTCACAACCAATTTTAAGTTTTCTCTTATATGGAAAAAGGGACAATGGGCGCGTTCAAGAACCTATCGGATAGCCTATCTCGGATAGCCGTATCTTAGATACCTTTTACCTTTTTGAACGATCGACAACAGACAACAGCTGTGAAATATTAAAATTCGACTTTTGAAAACAGAAAAACATTCAAAATATCATTGCTAGACGATTATAACTTATTTTTTTCGATTTCCCACACGTAAACAACAACAACAAGCTATCCGGATACGATTCTTGAACGCCCCCATTTTGAGTAAATTTATCTGTCAAAACACCGCAACGGATTCTATGGGTCACCCCTATCAGTTGCGTGCGGCAAAACCCACCGCATCAGTTGCCGCGCCGCTCCTACCGCGCGCAACGCGTTCTATGGGCCGAGGCCTTTAGTGTTGCAACTGGATATGCTTTTTTCGATTCCATTCGGATTTTGTTAACACAAGGCCCCGGCCCATAGAACGCAGTGCGTGCGTGCGGCACCGCTTTCAACTGACAGCTCGATTAAATACACACGTTCTTATGAGAGGTGACCCATAAGCACCGCGAGCAACGCGCCGCACGCGCCGAGTAGCCAAACTTCTATTTTGCCGCGGCTCTCACGCGGTGACAGAACCAATTTGAAATTTTCTCTCTGATGACATGCGCAGTAAGAACCAATTTGAAATTTTCCTTGTTGAGTTGAGACACCGCAACGGATTCTATGGGTCACCCCTATCAGTTGCGTGCGGCAAAACCCACCGCATCAGTTGCCGCGCCACTCCTACCGCGCGCAACGCGTTCTATGGGCCGGGGCCTAAATTTTCGTAGTTCGTAACTTAGCTTTCCGTGTGGAAGTTTTCTACGATGGAATCTGTGATAGGGCTGATTGTCTGTCCAAACAGTGCGTTCTTCAATAGAAGCTTTGGTCGAAATGAACCGCCCCGCTGAACCGTCGCGACTCAATGCAACAGCACGTTTCCATACGCTTCTGTTATCAGTGGACGTTGCTGCTAATAAACAAATTTTTAATGACAAACTCTGGTTCACGCAGAATGGCGATCCATGCCACAGAGGACACAGCCTATGAAGCAATCAAATTTATGCACTCAGAATTGCTAAATTGTGCTGTCGGCGTACCCCACAGGCGGATCACTAGTGTGAAGCAGAAAAGTGGGAGAGTTGTGAATTGTGATCGCTTCAAGATCACTACTCGTAACGCCGGAAATGAAAAGAAGAAGAAGAAGAGTGCTGTCAGCTATCATGGCGGTATCAAGAGCTGTAATTTTTTGTGGGGGCAATGAAGGATCAACAATTTGGAAAACATTAAAGCACGTACCTTCCGCCTTTCATGGGGAACTGGCAAGTCAGGAGAACCACACTACCATGAAAAGCATCAACTCACTTAACCGTTCGAATTCTGTATAAAATCGTAGGTCCTTGAAATGCACTTGGCTCGCCGATTTTCCTTGCGTCTCCTATTGTTTTTTTACTTGTCATCATAACATAGTATAAAAAAAATCACTTTTCGCTGTCTGTCTGTATGCTTAGATCTTCTTAGCTACGCAACGGATTTTGATGCGTTTTTTTTAAGATAAGGTGATTAATGAGGACTCCTACTGAGTCGATTTGAATGAAATTAAGAGCGAAAATGGTCTAGTATCTGCGAAATAATATAGGCAATATTTCATCCCCATATTCTCACGGGAACCGGAAAGGAACGAGAACATAACGGGATGTTGGAAAATACTATAACGATTCCAAAAATTCTGTCACCGTTAGAGTGCTTCATTTTCCCACTAGAATAGAAACATGGAAACTACATGGTTCCGAATACTTAATGAAGTGCAGTCTCAACTGATTTGCCCCTTTACATATTTTGGGCTGTGGCGATCACATTATTGCTCAGTTTTGTTGGGATAGGTATGAATTTCTATAAGTCTTTCTAGAGTCTTGAGCAGAAAGGAGGATAGGCTGAAGGGTCTGAAGCCTTTTGATTCACTCTGCGATGGCTTACCGACTTTGGGAATGAATTTTACTTTAACTTCTTTCCAACTAGCAGGATAAAAAAGGTGAGCCTTAGACAACCCCTGAATATTTCTACTAGAATCGTCACATCCAAAACCTTATAGGGCTTTGGAGCATCATTGGAATAATGCCGTCACGGCCTGCAGATTTGTCTGCTGAGAAAGAGTCAATGGTCAAAAAAACCTTTCTTTTATCTACTAATAGGCCTCCTATATTGAAGCTAACTATGGCGTTAGAGTTTTCGTGGGTCTAGGGATGTCATTTGAGAACACTTTAGAAAATAGGTAGATATAGGTATTCATATGTGACTCAGGGTTCCAGAGCATTAGTCAATCCACGTGTTGTCAGGTCTCCTAAGAAAACGAAAATAGCCCTTTTCGACTTTGGACGTTATTTTTTTTTAGCCTAGCACCTAGCAGCGTCATACCTGCACTCAATATATCTGAGCATAAAAGATACGAAAGGCTGCTCTTTTTGCATAAGTAGTTCTGTCTTTGTATTCATTTTTACTGATCCTGTATATAGGTCCAAGTCAGTCGAAAGGCTGCTAAATTTTATTCTTTTGAAAAGCTTTCTTGAGTTTCTTATAAGGGCAGCTAGTTCGCTTGTCCACCATATGTGGTTGGATTTACATATGTACCTTTTCCTTAGGATGGTGGTTATGAGCTTTCGTAGGTTTTGATTATAAAAGACGTAAGTTCATTTGGCTACTTCTTTATGGCTGAGCAATTTAGTATTTAGGCTGATTGTTGTTCTGGCCAGATTTTGGTTATAGACTCCCCAGTAATTTTTTCTAGGGTTTCTATAAGAGATATGTACAGTTCTATCACTCTGTGGTCAGAGAAGGTTACGTAATTGGCTGTTGGAGAAAAATTGGTGGAGTCTAACACTTCTTTTCTTACCGTTGTTACAATAGTTGGTTCGTTAACTATGTATGTCTATAATTTTCAGGTTGTTTTAAACTCTTTCATTCGTATTTGTACTACCCCACTTCAGATGATGGGCATTGGCATCACAATCACAACCCATTAGAAAGTCTCAGCTGTTCCTTTTTGTTCCGGCGACCGATTCTGCAACAACATTGGAGGTTGTGTCGTCAGGCATGTAGGCGGAGGCTGGGATCACTGTTGTCAGATCCTAATTACTATGAGAGGTTATAGAAGAAAGAGATTTAGATTTTTCTTTGACAAAATACTTGTACGAAAGTTACCTCCTGTAGGCCCTTTATTGAAGAAAAGAAAATGATTATTAGACTTGAGTCCGCACTATTATATTTAAAGTATTTATCCATGGCTCTTGAATTAGAGCTGAATCGTTGTCATTTTTTGATAACTACGTGGCCAAGGCAGCAGAGGCCAATTTACTGTTGCAGGTTTGTTTGAAGCATCTTCATCTTTGTTGTGGTTTTTTTTTTAGTTTTAAATTCATTTTTATTTTTTAACACTTATGGACTACTTACTTGCTAACAAAAATGTTTAAACTAGCTTACATAACACCTTAATTAACTTACTGACCCTAGGCGAGTACTCTAAATTACTCGATAATTCATCTTTGTTATCATTGACATAAAATGGACATAATACAATGCAGTTTCTCATAATCTGAATCCAAACTGTTTTCGCAGTTCGCATTTCTTTTCAACTCGTTGGAGTAGCTCATTCGGGAATCGGAACTAATACAGGCTAAGACCCGATAAAAGAACTATTACTTTGGTTTGCAAGTCGTTATTTTAAAACAACTATTTACAGTAAAAAATATCAACAGTTTTATTTGATGTTGAACTTTATTAACATTTCCATGAAATGTGCATTGAATCCGCATATCCATGTATACTTTATAAGGGATGTTGCTCAAATATTCTTTCTTAATGTGGTATGTAGGTATGCCGTGTTGACCTCGTTCCTGATTTTAAATTCGTTCTTGTAGCTCACACACGCTTGTGGTAGAAAAGGTGTTAAGTAATTGTTGGCTGTGCAGCAAAAGTTATCGCTTCTCGGCCTTATGGCTAAGATCAAAGTGTAGTATCTGTTCTTATCAGCTTAACATCTGATAGATCTCCCATCGGGGGACAACAAATGTTAAACTGATTTTTGTAATCAGACGGAGTACTAGGAGCTTGCTTCACCTCTGTCACGGGTTGGCCTGGTATTGCAGTACCGCCGCGCCGGGATCGGACCAATTAATGTTGAACTATGTGTATAATATCAAATATCAAACAATATAATCATCAGCTTTGCTTGGTTTAATCAAATTAACGCTTACATATTTAGATGGGTAAATAAACGCAATAACTTCGTGATTTTCCTAAAAGGGGATAGGGAGGGCCCATACACTTCACATGAAACAAGAGATTGCGCATGCAGAATGAACATTGAAGGTGTATGGTGTTGACTGACACTGAGTGATTGTGCAATCGGATTGAGGATTGAGCAATATTAGAATTTTCTGATATTTTCTTGTTTGCGCAATCATGCATGTGTGGTGTGTGGGCAAAATTGCTCAGCCAAGTGAAACAATTCGAATGAAGAGAAGAACAACAGCGGATTTTTAGCATGACATGGCCACATCTTTACAACTTGTCAATAAACTATGGAGATTGGGCAGTTTGCATGAGTAGTACAAGGTGAAAGCGATATTGCGCAATCTTCTGATTGCGCATGCAGGCATGACCCATGAGTAGTGTATGGGCCACAGAATAAGGAACTCTGTGGTATGGGCCCTATAAAGGTATCCAGCAAGCCAGCCCTACGACGAACATGCTCGCCGAAATTGTCAAAAAATTCTAATTTTGTCATGTTCGTTGGGTTCGATTTTCGCAATGTAGGGGTAGGCGGTAGGAAATGTTTGCGAGCAAACCTGTTTTTTGCTACGAAGCAACAAGCAAACCTCATTTTTGCTGTGAACGTCGCGTCGTCGTGTGCATATCGCAGATTAAGTAAAATGGCTACAGTCAGCCACGATTTTAAAGAAGAATTATTTTAAAATTTTTAAGTAGCTATTTGTGATTCCAAGTTCGGGGAATATAAAAATAAAATTGAAAAGAATAGATCATGGAAAAATTTGCTTGAAATATGTACAACGAAATTGATAAGGTGCCACCATTGAAAGTGTTTAATTTAATTAATTTTTATTCTCTGGCTCATGAAAAAATCTGATTTTTCATAAACTGAAAAGAAATTTGGTCTACTATAACAACAAATTTAGGAAGTTCCTTGCTGACCAGTATGTGTGTGTGCGTGTCTAAAGCACAACAAACCAATTTACGAAAGGATCTACGAAAACAGTCACCGTATAGCTTGCTTCTTTTGAAAAAATGTATTACTTTTTCCCAGAAAATGAAACATGTGCGTTAGTAAGCATTTTTGTGTGAAGTACTGGCACAGAAGAGATTGTGGGGTATCTGATTTCCCACCAGATCCTTTGTAGGTAAGTCCAATTTCTAATTTGTTTTATGAACATGGCCAAACAATGTTCAGCGAATCCTTTCAGTTAATATGTATATCCACACGCGCTTCTAATTACATATAACCATCAAGAGATAAATCCCATTGTCCTCGAGTTCTTGTCTAAGCTTAACATACGACTGCGTTTGGCTCATTTATATGCTTGCAGACATTATCTGTTTTTCTTTTCTCGCATTAAACTTTTAATACCGTCCGCCCTTATTTACGGCCATCAAATATATTTTATCTCGACTTGCTCGCCCATTTATTTACATTTAATCCGACGCTTACGACTACCACATGCGAACATAATGAGCTTTGCCTGTTTTCATTACACGCGCATCATACGACAAGAATGAACTGGCAACCGATTATTAAGAGAATCGTATCAAAACAGAAAAGACTTATATTCCTTTTTAAGTATTATCCTCTCTGTACACAACCACACCATTGTGTTAACCAAGAACCGAGCTACCCCACCAAACTACCGACACGCATTTATATCGGGTTGCGGGTTTGGTTTCATGCTAGCAGACTGATGATTATCCGTCGACTGATGGCCTCCGAAAATGGCTCCTATTTCGAATGTGTTACAATAACATGAAATTAATGTTGTAACAGGATTAATTATAATAATAAATTCAATAAAAATGGTAGCAAAGTCCTTGGTGTCAAAATGAGACCTTTTTGTGGGACTAGTTTTTGTCCACGTGTAGATGAATAGAAATATGGTGTCTAATGATTCTTGTGTTAAATTCTTCTTTTTTTTGTATTTGTTAACAGTCAACTCGAAATTTGCAGATTAGGTATGGGCGAAAACGCAGGGGCGCACGCAGAAAAATTTTTCGGGGGGAGTTTTGAAAAAATTAATTAAATATGAACGAAAAATTTGTTTTTAATATTTTTATGCTTCTTTTATACTCTGTATTGATTTGTATAAATACTCGTACATTGCTAGGAACAATCCTAACTAATATTATAAATGTGAAAGTAACTCTGTCTGTCCAGCTTTCTATGTTACCGTCTCCCGCCCAAACTACTGAACCCATTTGAATGAAATTTGGTACAGAAAGAACTTGAGGAAGGACACAGGCTATGCATTTTATCCCTATATTCTCATGAGAACGGGAACGTAAACGAGAACTTAGAAACTACTGCACCGATTTCAAAAATTCTTCCACCGTTAGAAAGAATGCTACACTATCCCGAGCGAGTAACATAAACTTTAACTCATTCCCATATTCCTATGAGAACGATCACCATATTCCCACGGGAACGGGAGTCGTTACTAATATTCCAAAAATTTCAAAATTAAATCTGTCTACTTTTTTTCTTTGTTTCATTATTCCCATGGGAACGGAAGTACTTACGGCAAAACAATTTTACTTTGTAAAATTTGAAAAAAAGTAAGAAAATCGTGTGCAAAAATGTACTTAAGTAAAATTATATAACAATAGGTTACTGGAAAATTAAAAATTCTGCCGAAAGTCACTATTCCACGCTGTTGAAGTCGCGGGCACAGCTAGTATTTTATAAAATAAAATCAATGTGCCTTGGAACCTTTGCCCTTTTTTATATTTATAACGTCCTCATAGTCAACCTCAATACTCCTATAGATGTTCAGCAAACAGCAACATTAAACCGTTCAGTCGCTCCTCGCTGGTTCTTCCTCGCAGATAAGTTTTTAAACTGCGTAGAAATGAAAAAGATCGCTCGCTTGAAGCCACGGATACCGGAAGTGTCACACCGATCTGCATAAAACAATGAACAGTTTTATATATGGACAAATCGCAAACTTTTAAGGTGTCTATAAAGTTGTTGGGCTGTTTTTTGTTTGGCATACTCAAACAATGTTCAAGGGTGTGCATGTGCTTATTCGTACATAAGTATACCCTTTCCTAGTTGCCCTTGTCGATCCCATGGTTATACAGAGCCATAGAGCGACTGGCTTTTAGTATGTGATGAAAATTTTAATTTTCGTAGATTTCGGTCGCGACTGCCGTTAGTTTTCTAAGTAAGTAGGAAAGTGAATTTTTATATATTTTTATCGCATGTCCCGTTAAATACGACCCAATACTTACTCCACATCAACATATCAAATTTACTTACACTAGAAAAGAGTGATCATGCTAAGAACATACCAAAACCAAAAAGTCCTTCCAAAACATATGAAATACCTTAAAATTATAGATAAAAATGGCTTCCGCATTTGGAGGGATTTTTTCGTTGACAGAATGAAATTTTCAGATGAATTTTATGTTTCCATGTTTTATATTTTGGTTTTTGTTTTAAAAAACATGTGGTTATTTTTTTATTTCACAAATTTCGGGGGGGGGGGTTTCAACCCCCAAACCCCCCCTGCGTTCGCCCCTGGCGAAAAGGGATTTAAATGACACGATATCTCATGCCAAGAGCTTTTATATTTTAAAAATTTTAAGAATTTTTTTTTTTTATAATTAAAATGTATAGGCACTTGGCATTGTCAATTCTGTAGTAGTAACAGTGGCGTACCTCATGGGTTAGTTTTAGGACCTATTTGGATTGCATTTGTTGCCAAACTTTAAGTGTCCGCCTAAGCAACGTCAACCGACTACAACAGCTTTTATTCCCGTTCCCATTCCCATTGCTGTAAGAAATAAGAATATGTGAATGAAATATTGTCTATGTCATTCAGGGGCAATGAAGCACTCTAACGCTGAGAGAAGTTTTGGAATCGGTCCAGTATTTTCCGAGTTCGTGGTTATGTTAAAATAAAAAATTTTGCTTCGTTCTCGAGATATATTGAAAAAACGAATGAAGATGGTTTAGAACCCATATCTCTGAATCGCACCCTCTAATTTAATAGCACTTTCGGTTTTTTCTCTTAATCGATTAATCGATTTATGAAATAAAAGTCCATTCAATGTCAAATTCCTTAAGAAATGACATAATCAATAGACTATAAATGATGTCACCGCGACTAGCTCAGCTTGGTATGTTCGATGACTAAAATTTGAATAGATTTTTATGGGTAGTTAGATTGGTAAAAGCGTATTAAGGCGTAATAATTTTTATAAAGAAAATCGATCAAGAGTACAGGACGTTCTCGAAATCGTAATGAGCACCAGTAAATTTTTGAGGAAAAAAACTTTTAAACCCTTAATGCTGAAAGTTAAAAAAAAACCGAATAAAAGAGAACAGCGTTGAAACATAGAAGTAGAGAACCGATTTACATGATTTTATTTTTGTTGGGAGAACCGTGTCTTAAGACTGGATTAAAAGCCGAACTTTTTTCGAAACAGATAATTTTACAATGCAGAAGGAATATAAATGAAAGAATACAGAAAAGTACACAGTTAAGCGTTAAGTTAACCATTTTTTGCTTGATGGTTAACTAGGACGCCTTAAATATGTCATATTCCATCACAAGCGCCTTCTTGAATCCAAAATCAATATGATCAAACGCACCATATTCATTTCATGCATTTTGTAGCCTTCTGTAAGATTGATACCCTCTTACTTACCCAAAGCTCTGGTTTTATCCATATTAATTTATCAAACCGCTCATAAATAGTCGTAGTTACACCCCAACACATAACTTTTCCCATAAATCTCCCTTTGGCTTAAAGGCGTGTAGTTGCATTTGTCACTCAAAGCAGCCACAATATCTTACGTACCACAATCAAATTCTCATCACATTATATGTTCACCGTTTCATTAATCTCAAGATGAAATATGGATCTCTAACCTCCCAGATGAAAATCCACCTCAAACAACCAGGAAGCCTTCAACAAAAATAACCACAACATTATGTCAGCTACATTTCACCAAACGCAAAATATCACACCTATTCCGACCGCAAAAGATGACAACTTGGATATAGATACATGTAGGTATGTGATGAAAGGCAAACTAAAGCTAGAACCACGTCAAACACAATAATTCAACTGAACTACACCTCCTCGAACTCTATATAACGCTCGTTCGTAACTCCGGCAGCAAACATAAGTGTTCCCATCTGTGCATTAGGTCTAGGTATCTTTTTAACATGTCAGTTGCTGATTTCAATTTTCCCCAAAAAAAAAAAAAAAAAACAGGTGGAATGAGGTTAATCTTATCTGTCACACACTCACGTCAATTGTCATTAAAACCAACGTGACTTGAGAAACATTTTTCCCCTCCTGATTTCGAGCTCAAAGTCTTGATGTGTTGTCTGTGGTGTCCTCGGAGAGATGGTTTAAGTTTAATTAGGAGAACAAAACAATGTAAGAGTTTGCAGTGGCTTATTTGATATGTATTAAACTAGGTCAGCTTCCAATTAGCAAAAACAAACAGGGTGGGGAAGGGGAGCAGTGCTTTCTCTCATTCTCATTATTATTAAAAGTGAGCGATGTGTTTCACATCCTCTTGATGGAATATATTTGGTATCCTTTGTTAGAACCATTCTTTTGTGTGCCATTGACATTGTTATAAAATATGTGAGGTTCCTAGGAATGTTCGACTCTTCTTTTACTTCACGTGCCATGGTTAATGAATTCCACGCCATTGAAGTTAGGCTTTTCTTCAAGTGATTAAAACTTTGCCCGACCATAAAATATTGCAGTCTTAACTCTCACTCCTCGGAAAAAACTTGATAATTGCGAAGGAATAGATAACAACAGTGGTTTTTATGGAACCTTCTTCTTCTTTTAAATCATTTTGTTTTACTCAATTTGGAACGGAGCTTTTATATTATACCCAGCGATAGAAATTTCCTTCGAGGGAATTGGATTTAACTTTACTTTCATATGACGGTGTATATGACGTATAAGACTGGAACCAGCCCAGAAGGGTTGTAACGAACTTTCTTATTTGAATTAAATTAATAATTCTTTCTATATCTGTGTTTAAATAACAAGTATACGCCAGAGTAAACTGTCTGTGAAATTCCTTATTCAAACCCTCATACAGAGTTAAATCGGTTAGATTTCAGAAGAAAACCAATTAAATTATAATGGGTTAACCACACACACAGTTTTGTTGACAATTCTACTCCAGTGTAAAAGCTCTTTCATTCTCAAACTCCTTTGAATCGAACTGCTACAGGTCGTTCAGACCGTCAAAGTTGAGCTACGAAAGAGTTGTCCACTTTCTAAGTAACGGGTAGGCCTGCTAGTTCACGCACATCCTAGCTCGTCGGAGGGGTGGGATCTTGCTACTGAAATATGGACGGTGTTACGTTTTTATTTCAGGCCTGTAAATTCGAAGATGGAATTCGAAAAAATTAAATATTGTAGAGATGTGGAACCCGAATTTTAATTACCCTAAAAATAGCTTGTCATACTTATGTGGAGAACATAGGTGATCATGTTCTCTGAGCTATACCCTCCCCTTGCATCTAAAGAAAAAGAAAATTCTTACCTCGATCCACCTTGGTCATTGCGAACGCTCATTATACCGCCCTGACCCCTAAGACGAAACAAATATATTTTGTTTTAAAACATCCTGTTGAAGGTCTTACTCAACCAAGCTTCCTATCTCACATCCTAATTTAAATTTCTTAATAACTCCTTATTCTATTTCAATAAAAAGCCTAAATGTCACTTTATAAAAAGAAATGTTCATCTTTCCTTAAAAAAATAAATTCATTCGAAATATATTATTTCAAACCCAAACAATGGCATAAATTTCATCAATTCAACAACAACTTCAATTAGGTTTAGGTTTATGGACCAGACGACGATTTTCATAAAAACAAATTAAAGTTGGTGTTGATATATGTATGTACTTTTTAATTATTCGTAGATGGTAAAGTACAACAATTCAAAATTTTTAACTCAATTATTATAAAACAAAAGGACATATCTTAAGAACTGGATATGGATTAGGATCAGAGTACATATAGTTTAGAAAAAAGAAATTAATTCTGTTTTTACACCTCTTTGGCGTCGACTCCTTTATCTTAAAATTTTAATTTTGTTTCTTTTCTTCTTTCTTTAGTTTTGTTGTTTTGTATGAATGCAACTCTTTACAATCAGATATAAGTCATTTGATGTAAAATATAAGAATATAATCTCTTTAAAAATTATCAATGTACTTACTACTTGAATAAGCTTACTGCGACTCCTGGTGAAAACGTTGCACTGTTTTGACTGTATTCGCTGGCCTTTTAATTTTGTCTGTTGGTTTTAAAAATTATATTTTTGTATATTTGTACATCAAAGTATAATATTTAGGAATTTTACTTAGCTTTTATTTGGGTTATGTAATTTCTTTTTTGGTTTATCTCAGAATTGGATGTTTGAGTGAGGAAAGGTTGGTTGGGAGCAAATTTCAGGAGAGGACAAAGTATGGTTGTGGAGAGGAGAGTTTTCTTTGGAATTGTAGGATGGTGTGATCGATTGGTTTGATTGATCATGTATGTCTAAATTGATCTTTTGTTGGTAATTGTTGTTGTTTTAATTTCTCTGTTGGTTTTTTCTCATGTGTGTTTCGTGTGTACTTGTTGTTTGATTGATTTTATGTGTTTGATGTTAGCCTTGAATTAAGCTAAGAGTAAGCCGATTCCTTCTGCGTGGCCTTGGACGTTGACGCTTTGTGTGTCCGAATCTCTCGCTCTTTCTCTCGCTATTATCTGATAAAGATAAGTACAGCGAAAACAACGAGAAGCATAAAAAAACCGAGATGGAAAAAAATAAAGAATCAGATTCTTACCTTTAGTGGAATTTCACCCTTTTTTATGATTCATAGAGCCAGTGGCTCTCTTTTTTATTTATTGTATTTTATTAAGGTTTTTAAACTTGTCTCGTTATTTGGTTCAATAGTTCCCCCTTTTTTTTAAGGGTTGATTTATATTATCCCACTGATATAACGAGAATGGCATAGTTTTGAAACTTTGTATTTATACACGTTCTAGCTTCTAATCATTTAAAATTGATTAGAATTTTATCAAACTCGATGGAACGGCTTAGGGAACTTTTAGCTAATCGATTTTTATTGAATTTAGTTTAAGCAAAATGCACGTAAAAATTCTCTCTAAAAAAAAGGAACTTTATAAAAAACTACATTTTCAAAAAGAAGGTTGATTGTGCCTCTATTTTTCACTTCAAAGCCACGGATTAATTTTATATTTTTGTCGGACGCTTAAGTGTTAGTCCTTCTCCTTTACGAGATCTGCGTCAACTAATTCTTATCGAGCGTAAGTTTTTGTCATTCGCTTAAACTCTTAAATTAACCAAAACAAATTAGTCCTATATACTATTATGTATGTACGGTAAAGAAGATCACTGCACTGCAAAGGTCCATATCTAGCCATTCCATTGCGGTATCGTTGTTTTTCTAATTTGTTTTAACCTTCGCAATACACAAATGCATGTAAAAAAAAAGTCTATGTTATTTTTCCAACTGGTTATAGGTCAGTGCCAGTGTTAAGGGGTGTGGGTTCTTTTATGGTTAAGAAAAATATTTATTTCTTTTAACTTGTACAAAAACAAACAAAATATTTTTTCGTTTGGTAAAAAAAAGATAGTTCCCTACAGGGTATTAAAATCAGTTCGACATTAGTTGTCCCTCGATTATGCATATTTATTGAATCAAAATTTGATTTAAGGTAGTCTGAAAATTAACAGACACTCTCAATTTTCACACTACCTTAAATTCCTACTCAAATAACCGTCACAAAGGCTGAAAACACGATCTTCAAGTATGTATACAATATCAATTCGATAAATATGCCCAATCGGGAGACAACCAATGTTAAACTGATTTTAATACTCATCATCTGGGCTTGTTCCAGTCCTCGTACGCCCCGTTTTTCAGTACCATCGATATTGATTGCCTAACAAATATGTCCCTCAAAAGAAAAAATAAGTCGAGAGTCGTAAAATAGAAATTAAAGAAACTTATCTTATCGTTCCCCAAAAGGATGTTCTTACAAATCCAATTTCATTTAAAATCAGAAAATATGAGGCAGAGTCGGGAAAAAAATTACAGTCTTCCCTATAAAAACAAAAAGTAGTCAATGGGCCAAAATAACAAAACCTCTGGTGAAAGAACGCGGAAAATTTTTTTCCAAAAGTTTTAAATTAAAAAGCTAAACTTATCCCTACCCCACTCATGCTTACGGCTTATTGGAACCATTTTTCAAATTACCAAAGTGATAAAGGATACATCATTTCAGATACTTTTCTATTCAAATGTCCTCCCTAACTCCCTTCGATATTAATATCAATAAAACTCTTCTTCAAAAAAAAAAAAAGGAACTGTGCTGAAGAGAAAGAAAGGCAGAAAAGCAAATCCCGAGTGTCCTTGCCTAGCAAATATTGCCTCCGGACCATATAAATGTGCCTTCTCTTTTGTGTAATTTTTAATGAATTTTCCCCGAACACAAGTACGTATAATACACCAAATAGGCAAAGCACGACCAAAATGGTTATGCTGATGACAAGCATGCTAAAAACTTTTTGGCTAATTTTGTTGAAAAAAATTATGTATGACAACAACAACAAATAATAGACTCTTGTTGGTCCTTTTGGTAGATAGATACTGAATCTACTGGGTTGTACAAACACAAACACAATTTCAGAATGCAAAAGTGTAATGTAAAGCGGAAAACATCTCCCTCCCGCACTTCCGATGGGAATG
Source organism: Melanostoma scalare (assembly GCA_949752695.1). Taxonomy (NCBI): domain Eukaryota; kingdom Metazoa; phylum Arthropoda; class Insecta; order Diptera; family Syrphidae; genus Melanostoma; species Melanostoma scalare. Next base: position 180,078,399 of record OX456984.1, on the reverse strand, counting down.
ATGACATTAGGGAGTGAAAAAAAAAGTGAAAAATCTTTAAAAAAAATTTAACGTCCTGTCAGGATATGAAAAGTCACCATTGATAAGAAGAGCAGTTAGGGCTTTCAGCCAGCCGTTGGTACTGTGACATTTTAATGTTCTCCTCGATATCTCTCGGTGTATATGTGAAATTTGAAATCGGTTTTAACTGAGTTGATGGGGAGTGGTGGTTGTCGACAGAAGCCAAACGGAAACGAAGGGAAAATATTATGATGATGACGAGACAAATATTTATGCTGAAGTGGCTGTAGAAGGCCCCCTTTTTCAATGATTCTTCGTAGATTTGCTAATGGTCTTGACGATGTGCCTACTCCCATGGGAGCTGTTGGATAAAGTTTCGGCCATTTTTTTTTTTTGTTATTTCTTCAATAAGTGGCCAGTGAAACTTTGAATACTCTTCTTTTTTTCAGTGCTTTTATGCCGGCGCGAGGGAGAAGGAGATTATATGGATGTCGTTAGAAATTCTGGGTAGAAACTTTTCTTATCGCCAACTTGCTTTACAGGAAATGGCGCAAAGAATGCATCTCTCAAACTGACAACTTTTCAGGCCTTTTGTCGTCTGTAAGAATTTCAAAAGATAAAATGAACAGCGTTGCTGTTGCCTCGAAAAACTTCTGGCGGGCTAAGGAAATTTGGCTTCAAGAAAATGTTGACTGGTTACAACACTTTGATTTCAGACTGAAGAAAGTACAGACAACAAATGTCACTTCGAGAAACAGTTTGCTAAACAAAAAATAGAGTCTGTATTCTAAAACAACCAACAACAATTGGACCACGACGAAAACCCACCGATCGACTTCTGTGAGACAATGATTTTTTTTAGATTAGATTTAAGATTAGATTTTATTCAAGATAACTAGTTACAATTTTTCATCATTGAGGAACATTGAATAATATAGAGGCATAACATAAAAATCGTCTGCCTGAGTAGCAATTTTTCAAAAATTTTAACAATTTGTTTTTATTAGATATGTACATGAAATTATATTGATAGAAAAGAGACAATGAACTGAAGTCACATATTTTGAATTTGCGATAAAAATTACAACCCCTAGTATGAAACTGGTAGATTTGAGTGGCAGCTATGTCATATCATAGGCCATAAGAAACACTCAATCTTAAGATCTGAGTCTCTCGCAACCAACATAAAGAGATTCTTCTCTTGGAATTCCTGCATACTAAAACGGAGGCTAACAGGTAATGCGATTGTCTAACCAGTAAAAACATTCTTAAATTTTTTAAGGAAGATGAAACAAGCAGCATTAGCATCGTCGCATCTGGATACTGGAGGTAATAACACGTCAAATGGTGTCACGGGTTTGATAAATACTAGAAGATGGTATTTCTGTGTCAGGCTTTGTTTTGTTTGGGATTTTGCCATTATTTCAAATGATTTCCGAGAAACACGACTTCAATTTCTGGATAGTTGGATACAGGAAAGAACTCGTAGCGTTGCACCAGTTCCGAAGCATGTATATAGTTGCGCATTATTCTCTCGCGCTCTTAAGCGCAGCATTTTAAGCATTCACAAAGCAGATTTGAGATCTTATTTTGCTAAAGGACGTGTCTAAATGCACCCACGGTGTAGTTCGTTTAGGTGGTGTTACACCGCACTTTTGAATAACCACTACACCGCATTTTAAATGATGAGTGGAAATAAATGGAGTAGGTTCGTGTTACACCGCATTTTTTTTAGAAAAATCTCAAATCATTTGACAGAAACGAATGCTTTTTAGTAACTTTTCAAGTATAAAAACATTATGAGTCAAAAAATATGCGGTATTACACCGCATTTTTAAAAAATTTCTCAAGTCATTTAACAGAAAAAAATCCTTTTTTGTAGCTTTAGCTGTAGGCCATCTAGCGCTGTATAGAAAAACAATGAAGGAGCTTTTCGATATCATTTGGTTACAGAACCAAATTCGCTATGGCCATCTAGATTTGTATAGAAACATGAAAGAAATAAGAAAATAGCTTTTCACTATAACCAATCAGAAAGATTAAAGTGATGCCAGATAGTAGCTATTTTCTGCTACTTTGTTATTTTTTGAAGAATTTTTTAAAACTCGAAGGAAGTTACTTATACTCGTATCTTCGTAACCTTCTTCTGTGTTTTAAGTAAAAACGAATTTTAAGCCACTCCTTCCTTTAAACAACTCTCCTTCGCTATGCTCTTGATAAATATTTTGCCGATTCAACTTTTTTGCGGAGCTCGGCATAGGCTGACGCTTACACCTTGGTATAACTTTCGTAACTTTGATGTCTTGGGTTTTAATTTTGCTGAAAAGGTAAAAAGTCTATGATTTGCAGTTCCTGCATAAAAGAATATCTAACTTTGAATATGTTTCTTTCTCTCTGTTTTAAAAGCGTTATTGCTGTTTGTCCTATTCTGTGGACAGCCCCGGATCTTAAATTTTTTTAGACGGGGCAAATACTGAAAAATGCCGCCCCTACCAACCTATGTGTATTTTTACTTTTATCATCTTTAAAATTTCATCAGATGTCGAGTAAACTCGCAAAGTAATATAATTATTAGGTGCGACAGTTCTTCACATTTTGTCCAATCAAAACAATATTTATTGACCACTTTGTTACCTTTAACTCTTACAAAAATATATCGTTGCTAGTCTAACATATATACACTTGCGAGTGAGATAAGCTGCGATATAAGGTTGATCAGTGGAAGAAAAGATTGAAAAAAGTTTAAAAACGGTGCCTTCCATAGTACCGTCGACAGTCGGCTGCACGCGTCGGCTGCACGCGTCTCTGCACGCATCTCTGCACGCATCTCTGCACGCGTCTCTGCACGCGTCGCTGCACGCGTCGCTGCACGCGTCGCTGCACGCGTCGCTGCACGCGTCGCTGCACGTGTCGCTGCACGCATCTCTGCACGCATCTCTAAACGCATCTCTGCATGCATCTCTGCACGCGCATATCTGCACGCATATCTGCATGCGCATATCTGCATGCGCATATCTGCACGCATATCTGCATGCGCATATCTGCACGCGCATATCTGCATGCATCTCTGCATGCGCATATCTGCATGCGCATATCTGCATGCGCATATCTGCACGCATATCTGCATGCGCATATCTTTAGAATTTAGAATTAGAATTTAGAATGTTTATTTCTTATAATTTCATGACAATTTTCATATAAAGTAAAATAAATTAATAACATTTTAAGAAAAAATAAGAAAGGTTGTTGACATTCATTATTTTCAAAACAATTAAGAAAATAGATTTGAATGCCACTTCAAATAATTAAAAATTACAAAGTTTATGGGTGGGGTGACCCTTAAAATTATCAAGAAATTCAATATAGTAAAATCAAAGTTAATTTATAATACAAAAATAAATTTTACAAAAGAAAGAATTAAACAAATTATAGTAAATGGTTGTTAAAAACCAATTACATTTAAGCAAGAATTTTAAATTTTTTTAGTTTTTATACCAAAACATTAGAAATACAAGATTCCAGAGCAATATAGTTTAATGTAAAGAGCCAAGTTTTAACATTTTTAAGAAACGCTCCAGGTATAGTGATTGTCCTTATTGATTGAGGAAGAATATTAAATAACCGATAAGACATGATAGAAAAAAAATTACGGTAGGCAGTGGTGCGAAAAAAAGGTACATTTAATACGTTCGAAAGGTTCTGCACGCGCATATCTGCATGCATCTCTGCATGCGCATATCTGCATGCGCATATCTGCATGCGCATATCTGCACGCATATCTGCATGCGCATATCTGCACGCGCATATCTGCATGCATCTCTGCATGCACATATCTGCATGTGCATATCTGCATGCGCATATCTGCATGCATCTCTGCATGCGCATATCTGCATGCGCATATCTGCATGCGCATATCTGCACGCATATCTGCATGCGCATATCTGCATGCGCATATCTGCACGCGCATATCTGCATGCATCTCTGCATGCGCATATCTGCATGCGCATATCTGCATGCACATATCTGCACGCATATCTGCATGCGCATATCTGCATGCGCATATCTGCATGCGCATATCTGCATGCGCATATCTGCACGCATATCTGCATGCATCTCTGCATGCGCATATCTGCATGCGCATATCTGCACGCATATCTGCACGCATATCTGCATGCGCATATCTGCACGCGCATATCTGCATGCATCTCTGCATGCGCATATCTGCATGCGCATATCTGCATGCGCATATCTGCACGCATATCTGCATGCGTATATCTGCATGCGCATATCTGCATGCGCATATCTGCATGCGCATATCTGCATGCTCATATCTGCATGCGCATATCTGCATGCGCATATCTGCACGCATATCTGCATGCGCATATCTGCATGCGCATATCTGCACGCATATCTGAACGCATATCTGCATGCGCATATCTGCATGCATCTCTGCATGCGCATATCTGCATGCGCATATCTGCACGCATCTCTGCATGCGCATATCTGCATGCGCATATCTGCACGCATATCTGCATGCGCATATCTGCATGCGCACGCATATCTGCATGCATCTCTGCATGCGCATATCTGCATGCGCATATTTGCACGCATAAGCGCATGCAGATATGCGCGTGCAGATATGCGTGCAGATATGCGCATGCAGATATGCGTGCAGATATGCGCATGCAGATATGCGCATGCAGATATGCGTGCAGATATGCGCATGCAGATATGCGCATGCAGATATGCGCATGCAGATATGCGTGCAGATATGCGTGCAGATATGCGCATGCAGATATGCGCATGCAGATATGCGCATGCAGATATGCGCATGCAGATATGCGCATGCAGATATGCGTGCAGATATGCGCATGCAGATATGCGCATGCAGATATGCGCATGCAGAGATGCATGCAGATATGCGCATGCAGAGATGCATGCAGATATGCACATGCAGATATGTGCATGCAGAGATGCATGCAGATATGCGCGTGCAGATATGCGCATGCAGATATGCGTGCAGATATGCGCATGCAGATATGCGTGCAGATATGCGCATGCAGATATGCGCATGCAGATATGCGCATGCAGATATGCGCATGCAGATATGCGCATGCAGATATGCGTGCAGATATGCGCATGCAGATATGCGCATGCAGATATGCGCGTGCAGATATGCATGCAGATATGCGCGTGCAGATATGTGCATGCAGATATGCGCATGCAGATATGCGCATGCAGAGATGCATGCAGATATGCGCATGCAGATATGCGTGCAGATATGCGCATGCAGAGATGCATGCAGATATGCGTGCAGATATGCGCATGCAGATATGCGCATGCAGATATGCGCATGCAGATATGCGCATGCAGATATGCGCATGCAGAGATGCATGCAGATATGCGTGCAGATATGCGCATGCAGATATGCGCATGCAGATATGCGCATGCAGATATGCGCATGCAGATATGCGCATGCAGAGATGCATGCAGATATGCGCGTGCAGATATGCGCATGCAGAGACGCATGCAGATATGCGCGTGCAGATATGCGCATGCAGATATGCGTGCAGATATGCGCATGCAGATATGTGCATGCAGATATGCGTGCAGATATGCGCATGCAGATATGTGCATGCAGATATGCGCATGCAGAGATGCATGCAGATATGCGCGTGCAGATATGCGCATGCAGATATGCGTGCAGATATGCGCATGCAGATATGCGCATGCAGATATGCGTGCAGATATGCGCATGCAGATATGCGTGCAGATATGCGCATGCAGATATGCGCATGCAGAGATGCATGCAGATATGCGCGTGCAGATATGCACATGCAGATATGCGCATGCAGAGATGCATGCAGATATGCGCGTGCAGATATGCACATGCAGATATGCGCATGCAGAGATGCATGCAGATATGCGCGTGCAGATATGCGCATTCAGATATGCGTGCAGATATGCGCATGCAGATATGCGCATGCAGATATGCGCATGCAGATATGCGCATGCAGAGACGCATGCAGATATGCGCGTGCAGATATGCGCATGCAGAGATGCATGCAGATATGCGCGTGCAGATATGCGCATGCAGATATGCGCATGCAGATATGCGTGCAGATATGCGCATGCAGATATGCGCATGCAGATATGCGCATGCAGAGATGCATGCAGATATGCGCGTGCAGATATGCGCATGCAGATATGCGCATGCAGAGATGCATGCAGATATGCGCGTGCAGATATGCACATGCAGATATGCGCATGCAGAGATGCATGCAGATATGCGCGTGCAGATATGCACATGCAGATATGCGCATGCAGAGATGCATGCAGATATGCGCGTGCAGATATGCGCATGCAGATATGCGTGCAGATATGCGCATGCAGATATGCGCATGCAGATATGCGCATGCAGATATGCGCATGCAGAGACGCATGCAAATATGCGCGTGCAGATATGCGCATGCAGATATGCGTGCAGATATGCGCATGCAGATATGTGCATGCAGATATGCGCATGCAGAGATGCATGCAGATATGCGCGTGCAGATATGCGCATGCAGATATGCGTGCAGATATGCGCATGCAGATATGCGCATGCAGATATGCGTGCAGATATGCGCATGCAGATATGCGTGCAGATATGCGCATGCAGATATGCGCATGCAGAGATGCATGCAGATATGCGCGTGCAGATATGCACATGCAGATATGCGCATGCAGAGATGCATGCAGATATGCGCGTGCAGATATGCACATGCAGATATGCGCATGCAGAGATGCATGCAGATATGCGCGTGCAGATATGCGCATGCAGATATGCGTGCAGATATGCGCATGCAGATATGCGCATGCAGATATGCGCATGCAGATATGCGCATGCAGAGACGCATGCAGATATGCGCGTGCAGATATGCGCATGCAGATATGCGTGCAGATATGCGCATGCAGATATGTGCATGCAGATATGCGCATGCAGAGATGCATGCAGATATGCGCGTGCAGATATGCGCATGCAGATATGCGTGCAGATATGCGCATGCAGATATGCGCATGCAGATATGCGTGCAGATATGCGCATGCAGATATGCGTGCAGATATGCGCATGCAGATATGCGCATGCAGATATGCGCATGCAGATATGCGTGCAGATATGCGCGTGCAGAGATTCATGCAGAGATGCGTTTAGAGATGCGTGCAGAGATGCGTGCAGAGATGCGTGCAGCGACGCGTGCAGCGACGCGTGCAGAGACGCGTGCAGAGATGCGTGCAGAGATGCGTGCAGAGATGCGTGCAGAGACGCGTGCAGCCGACGCGTGCAGCCGACTGTCGACGGTACTATGGAAGGCACCGTTTTTAAACTTTTTTCAATCTTTTCTTCCACTGATCAACCTTATATCGCAGCTTATCTCACTCGCAAGTGTATATATGTTAGACTAGCAACGATATATTTTTGTAAGAGTTAAAGGTAACAAAGTGGTCAATAAATATTGTTTTGATTGGACAAAATGTGAAGAACTGTCGCACCTAATAATTATATTACTTTGCGAGTTTACTCGACATCTGATGAAATTTTAAAGATGATAAAAGTAAAAATACACATAGGTTGGTAGGGGCGGCATTTTTCAGTATTTGCCCCGTCTAAAAAAATTTAAGATCCGGGGCTGTCCACAGAATAGGACAAACAGCAATAACGCTTTTAAAACAGAGAGAAAGAAACATATTCAAAGTTAGATATTCTTTTATGCAGGAACTGCAAATCATAGACTTTTTACCTTTTCAGCAAAATTAAAACCCAAGACATCAAAGTTACGAAAGTTATACCAAGGTGTAAGCGTCAGCCTATGCCGAGCTCCGCAAAAAAGTTGAATCGGCAAAATATTTATCAAGAGCATAGCGAAGGAGAGTTGTTTAAAGGAAGGAGTGGCTTAAAATTCGTTTTTACTTAAAACACAGAAGAAGGTTACGAAGATACGAGTATAAGTAACTTCCTTCGAGTTTTAAAAAATTCTTCAAAAAATAACAAAGTAGCAGAAAATAGCTACTATCTGGCATCACTTTAATCTTTCTGATTGGTTATAGTGAAAAGCTATTTTCTTATTTCTTTCATGTTTCTATACAACTCTAGATGGCCATTGTAGTGTAATAACATTCATTCGAAAAGAGCCACAACCAAAATACGAGATACAAACAAAAAGCACGTTTTCATTGATACTCAATATCATAGTAAAACGATGTACACAATTTTGTTGTCCCCTTTGGCCAACAAAAGCTAAGTTCAAAGACATCGTTTTGACTATGTTGCTTTGTGAGTGGCACTGAATGTATTTTGTTACACTACTCCCGAATGCAAGTTTGTCAGCATTAGAAATGAGACGACTGCCCCAATTAATAACTTATGAGAAGCAGAATGCTGATGCATTCTTATTTGTAATATAGTTCATAAGAGGGGATATCCCAAATAGATGTGTAATATAATTTAGGTATAAATAGCTGTAAGAAAATGTAAATAAATTCAATTCCATTTCATATACTGAGTGTGAATTAATTATTAAACATCGGCTCTCTAGCCATCTATTTTAAGCGAGCTGCGCTGGATAAAGATACAGCAAAAGTAGGGAAAAGTAATAAGTAATACTGAAACATAACATGGCGATCCTGCCAACTTGTTGAACTAACAACAAGACGCGGACCAAAATCCCTTTCAAGTTGAGTCTTATCCCTCAGTTGAATCGCTGACATCCGTCCAGCAATTGCAATATTTCAATGAAAATATTTATTATATGTATACTTGCAAGTTTATGATAGTTTATATTGAAACCAATGAAAACAGATTAAATATGTCTGCACCAGCATTTAAAGATCTTCCAAAAGTTGCCAACGACCTTAAAAGCTAACTCGAAGGTTTCAACACCATCATCATCTACATTACATGACGATCTTTTGTGGATTTCAGGACAACCAATCGAAAAATTAAATAACATTACAATGGGGCAACCACAATCGAGGGAAGTTATAAATAACAACCTGAGTAGCAGCCAGCAGATTCTAAGCAGTTCGAATATAAACAATATAACGCTAGTAATACTTATCATTCTATTAATAGCGAAAATTCATTCTTATTATAAGAAATATGTTAGGAAACAAATAATACGTAATAGAATAAATAATGTTTAAAAAAAAAAAAAAAAAATTGTTATTTCCGTTCAAAAAAAAAAAAAAAAGTTTATATATTGTGAAATTTAATATCGAAGTCAATATTCTTACTATAAAAAAAAAAATTTAAAAAACATTTGAAGTCATTTCTGTTATGGATAGTATAAAAAGCATTTACAAAATATTAGTAAATTTAAAAAAAAATCCAAACAGAGAATATTCACAAGAATACATTGACAAAACAAAAAAAGAAATTGACAAGATATGGAGAGAAATACTCATAGAAATTACTGACGAAACGGAAATAGAAGAAATAACAGTAAACTTTAAAGAAATAGAAAAACGAATTTTGGAAATAATTAAGCCAAAAACAAAAAAAATTAATCCTGAAAAAATGGCAGAATTCAATATGATAACAGCTACAAAGCTAATAACTGAATTTAACGGTGAATCAAAAAACCTTTCAAATTTTTTGGGCTTATTGAATTCTATCATGATACTTTAGGTGGAGAAAGTGAAAAGAAAAAATTAATTAAATTTGTTATAGCAACTAAAGTAACTGACAAAGCAAAAAACAGGCTTCTGACTCTAGACAAAGAACCTGACAATTTCTCAGATTTAAAGAAAGTTTTAACAGATATTTACAAAACAAAAATAAACCCATTGAAACTACATAATGATTTAGCTAGACAGCATCAGGGAACACAAGAAGTTAACAAATTTGCAGAGCGGATAGAAGTACTAATTTCACAATTAAATGAGATTCAGATAGCTGAACAGGGTGAAGCCAATAAAAGAATTATAATAAAGTTAAATGACCAACTAGGATTAAATGTTTTTAAAAATGGATTAAATGAAGCATGTAGACAGGTAGTACAAGCATCAAGAGTAGCTACATTTAATGAAGCTGTACAGATAGCAATTGAGGTTGAAGCGTCTACACGACAAAATAACATCATGCAATTTAGGACAAATCATATTGGTAGATACCAATACAACCATAATTCTTCCTATCCAAAATTTACAAATAATAATAGAATCAACAATAGACAGTACAATAACAACAGTTATAACAATGGTTATGAAAGGAACAACAATAATAATAGAGGTAGAGGTATTGCAAGGGGATACCACAATAGTAACACTAGGTCAAAAAACTTAGAGATCCCCGGGCAGCAGAATCGGGGATACCAAAGAAGGTTCTAAATTTCCATGGGGAATACGACACAAATTTCGTTAACATAAGGATAAAACATTTAAACAAAACTTTTAAATTTTTAATTGACACGGGAGCTGATATTTCAGTTTGTAAAGAGTTTCTTGTTAAAGATTTAAATGAATATTCGTCATGTCAAATAAACGGCATAACAAATAAAACGATATTTTCGAAAGGTATAACAGAACTAGAACTCATGCTTGGAGAAACAAATATAAAACATCAATTCCACGTGGTTAGTGAGGAAATAAATATATATACAGATGCAATACTAGGTAGAGACTTTTTATTACAATATAACTGTAAGATTGATTATGAAACATGTGTACTAATAATTCCATTAGATGGGGAAGAAATGGTTTTACCAATGAATATGAATACAAGAGACATTAAAAATGATATTAAAATTCCAGCAAGAACAGAGATAATTCATAAAGTCGATTTAGACGTAAAAGAAGATAGCGTAATACATGGAAAAGAAATAAAAAAGGGAGTATTTTTAGCAAATTCATTAATACCAGCAATAGGAATCAAACAGGTGAAAATACTAAATACAACTGATTCAGAAGTAACGCTTAAACATATCTCATTAGGAATAGAACCAATCTCGAGTTATAAAATATTACAATTTAAAAATAGTTTAGTAGATGAAGATCGGTTTAAGAAAATAGAAAAGGAAATAAAAGTAGATAGTTTAGATGACAACGCTAAGACAGAAATACTTAAATTATGCAAGCAATTTCAAAATATATTTCACTTAGAAAATGAAATACTAACAAAAAATAATTTCTATGAACAGAAAATAACAACTATAGATAAAACACCAGTATACATAAAAAATTACAGACTCCCGCATGCTAATTTGAATGAAATCAAAAACCAAGTTGAAAAGTTGATAGATGAAGATATAGTTGAACCATCTATAAGTCCTTATAATTCACCTTTATTAATAGTTCCAAAAAAGGACAAAGAAGGTAACAAAAAATGGAGATTAGTAGTTGATTTTAGGTCTTTGAACAAAAAAGTAGTTGATGATAAATTCCCATTAACTCGTTTGGAAGACGTATTAGATAAATTAGGAAAAGCAAAATATTTTTCAACTTTAGATATGACAAGTTCATTTCACCAAATTTCATTACATCCGAAATCCAGACCATTGACAGCATTTTCTACGGACACTGGTCACTTTCAATTCAAAAGATTACCTTTTGGATTAAAAATTTCAACAAATAGCTTTCAGAGAATGTTATCAATTGCACTTAGTGGACTGCAAGCATCTGCATTTCTATACGTAGATGATATAATAATTTTTGGATCAAATCTTAGAGAGCATAATAACAATCTAACAGAAGTTTTTAAAAGGTTACGTAAATATAATTTAAAACTAAACCCAAGCAAATGTAATTTTCTACGTCCAGAAGTAGTTTATCTTGGACATTTAATAACTGCAAAAGGTGTAACTACAGACCCAGATAAATACAATGTTATTAAAGAATATCCTAAACCAGATAATGTAGATGAAGTTCGAAGATTCGTAGCTTTCTGTAATTACTATAGACGTTTCATACAAAATTTTGCAGAGATTGCAAAACCACTAAACCAATTATTAAAGAAAAATCAAATTTTTAGCTGGACACAAAATTGTCAAATCGCTTTTGAAACACTTAAATTAAAACTAATGTCACCACCTATCCTATCTTACCCAAATTTTTCAAAACCATTTATACTAACAACAGATGCATCAAACTATGCACTAGGAGCGATTTTATCTCAAGGAGAAGTAGGCGATGATAAGCCCATTGCATATGCCAGTAAAGCATTAAACAAACATGAACTAAATAAATCTGTAATAGAGAAAGAATTACTTGGTATTCATTGGGGAATTAATCATTTCAGACCTTATCTGTATGGAAGAAGATTTATTGTGTACACAGATCATAGACCATTAGTTAGCTTATTTACTCATAAGAACCCTTCATCTAAGTTGACTAGAATTAGAGTAGATTTAATGGATTACGATTTTGACATAGTTTTTAAGCAAGGAAAGATGAATACGAATGCTGATGCATTATCCAGAATAAAAATAAGTTCAGAAGAATTAAAAGAGATGATACCAAAAGTAAGCATAAATGTCCTAACTAGAGCAATGAAGCTGAGAAATATAAAAAACACTAGTGAAAAAGAAGAAAATCCGGAAACCATGCCACCAGTGGAGACTGATCACCTTCACATATGGGAATGCATATCAATTTCAGACACTAGGAATATTAAGAAGTTGCAACTTGAGAATATAAAAAATTTAATGGGTACCCAAAAAGAAAGAATATATTCAGTCAAAGATAGAATACATGTTGGATACAGTGATAAATCATTATCAGATTTAAAATTGATTCTGAGGAAACTGTTGTCCTATGCAAAGCATGTGAAGTTAGAAAAGCTAGCGTTAGCAATGAATAATGAAATATTTGAAACAATATCAGTGCACAAATTTAAGAAGATATTTAATGAACTGCAGAAAAATGAAAAAGAAAATTGTCTAGACATTATATTATACAATGCGCCAAAAAGAGTGCATGATATAAAAGAAATGAATGAAATAATAAAAAGGTATCATGATGATAAATTAGGAGGACATATAGGTATAAGAAGATGTATAGCAAAGCTTAAGCAGAAATATGTATGGAAGAATATGAATAAGATGGTTAGAAATTATATAAATAAGTGCAAAATTTGTAATGAGGTTAAAATAACAAAATATACAAAAGAACAATTCACAAAAACAGACACACCAAATACATCATTTGAAACAATAACAATAGATACAGTAGGACCACTCAGACCATCGAATGGATACAGGTATATTCTGACAATTCAATGTGAGCTTACAAAATTCATTGAAGCATTTCCATTAGTTACAAAAGATGCCGTTTCAGTAGCAAAGACTATAGTAGAAAAATTCATTTTAAAATATGGTTGTTTTAGGAAATTAAAAACAGATAAAGGCACAGAATTCACAAATGAACTACTAGTAAACATATGCAAATTATTAAAAATAGAAAAAGCTACATCTACGCCATTTCACCATGAAACTTTAGGCTCAATAGAAAGAAACCATAGAGTTCTGAACGACTATTTAATGACTATGAACGGAAAAGACGAATGGGAAGAGTTACTACCATACTACACTTACACATACAATACTACACCACACAGTACTACAAATTATGCACCATTTGAATTAGTATATGGAAAATTATGTGCTTTACCTTGTGAAATCATTAAAAATAAACAGAGCACTTATAACTTGGATAATTATGTTAATGAATTTAAAATAAAGTTAAAGTATGCACATAATAGAGCTAAGGAAAACTTAGAATTAAATAAAACTAAAATATGTAACAATCAATTAAATGTAAAAGCATCAAATTTCAAAATAGGAGACTTTGTCTATATAAAAGTAGGAAATAAAAGAAAACTAGATAAACCCTTCAAAGGTCCATATAAAATCATTGCACAAAATGGTCCAAATAGTATTATAAGCATTGAAAACAAAAACAAAGAAGTACACAATAACAATTTAATTAAAGCCAGAAATACAAACTAACAATAAACATCAATAGATAACACAAACCTAAATCCATATATATGTACATACACAAAAAAAAAAAAAAAAAAAAAAAAAAAAACCGAATAATATTTATTTAAATTTTACAAATGTAAACAAATATCATTTTTTAAAGGGGAGGGATGTAGTGTAATAACATTCATTCGAAAAGAGCCACAACCAAAATACGAGATACAAACAAAAAGCACGTTTTCATTGATACTCAATATCATAGTAAAACGATGTACACAATTTTGTTGTCCCCTTTGGCCAACAAAAGCTAAGTTCAAAGACATCGTTTTGACTATGTTGCTTTGTGAGTGGCACTGAATGTATTTTGTTACACTACTCCCGAATGCAAGTTTGTCAGCATTAGAAATGAGACGACTGCCCCAATTAATAACTTATGAGAAGCAGAATGCTGATGCATTCTTATTTGTAATATAGTTCATAAGAGGGGATATCCCAAATAGATGTGTAATATAATTTAGGTATAAATAGCTGTAAGAAAATGTAAATAAATTCAATTCCATTTCATATACTGAGTGTGAATTAATTATTAAACATCGGCTCTCTAGCCATCTATTTTAAGCGAGCTGCGCTGGATAAAGATACAGCAAAAGTAGGGAAAAGTAATAAGTAATACTGAAACATAACACCATAGCGAATTTGGTTCTGTAACCAAATGATAGCGAAAAGCTCCTTCATTGTTTTTCTATACAGCGCTAGATGGCCTACAGCTAAAGCTACAAAAAAAGGTTTTTTTCTGTTAAATGACTTGAGAGATTTTTAAAAAATGCGGTGTAACACCGCATATTTTTTTACTCATACTGTTTTTATACTTGAAAAGCTACTAAAAAGCATTCTCAAAAATGATTGAGAGATTTGAGAGATTTCTAAAAAAAAGCGGTGTAACACGAACCTACTCCATTTATTTCCACTCATTATTTAAAATGCGGTGTATTGGTTATTCAAAAGTGCGGTGTAACACCACCTAAACGAACTACACTGTGGGTGCATTTAGACACGTCCTTTGCTAAATGCGTATCCTAAAAGCAGTCTTCAAAGATGATACATATTGATCGAACTATTTGTATTCTGCGAATTGGCTTCGCTCATTTCATAAAGTTAGATAAAGTTTGTCACGCGCTGGATTTATACAGGAATGGAAATAAAGGATATAAAATCCGTAAATACTGACGCTTTCGCTTGAAAATATCATGGATGAGAGACCTTCATTGAGGGTCCTTGCTTCACAGCAAAAAACCGGCTTAGGTCGATTAATTTGCCAAACAGAAAAAAAGGAAGACTTTGATTCACTCAGCTATTTAAATGACCCCATGGGCGACGCTGAGGAAAACACTTGTAACGCCATTAATGATTTTGTTAAAAGCATCCAAACTGACAGCGTTGACATTAATTCAAACCAAAGACTTAATGCCAGTATGTGTCGTTTTGGATTTCATTTAAAAAAAAACCGTTAAAGCGTTTCCTTGTTTTGACAACCGATGTATAACAGAAACTTCATTAACAGAAAATAATGATGTGCAGCCCAAAGTGACGAATATTTTAGGGAAGTTAAACAACTTATTCCACACAATCAAACACAATTAAGAAGAAAACAAGTTTCTTATCATTTGCCTAAGATCACTAATGGACACGAACAATTTTACTAAGCGCAGTAGAAAAGCAACGGAAAAAAAGCCATCGACAATACTGCCTCTAGCCGACAAACTATTTATGCTCCAAACTATTTATGAAGAGGATAATGAGGGACCCTACTTTTTGAATGAAGTCGAGGATTGAAAAATCTAGTTACGAAAGAGCCCGCTAAACCGAAAAAACGCGCTAAATACGTACGTTATTAATTGTACAGACATCGAGAAGTGCTACTCAAGAGTTCTAATACAAACCAGTGCTACAGGCAATGGCAGTCGCTTGGGGCCACGGGCCAGAAAATCAGAAAAACAACACTGAGTATATAAAACACGTGCCCATTCGAAGCCACCGTCCAAAGCATGCTTATTACCTACTACGATTTTTCCTGGTATACAGAATGTGCGTCGAAAATAGTAACCAGGCCTACAATTATATTCAGACTCTCTCCGACATGGCCCAACACGCACAAAGTAATACAAAAGCCCTACAGGTGCTTCATTTAGGTCCGTTGTCAAAATGTAAAAACGCTTTGGCAGGCCTATAAGAAGTTTCAAATCAAACTTGTAATCTGAGGAGGAGGAGGAGGAGGAGGAGGAGTAAATGCAAAAGCACCGACATCAGCGATAAACTGAAGACAGGAAACCATTTCAAGGTAAGCATTGTGGATGGAACAAACGAGTTACTTAGTTACCAAGTGGATTGCCAGAGTGGAACAAGGTTTCGTATCTATGGCCAATACAAGTACAAAAAACTTGAGTGGCGTCAAGGGACACCCGGATGGAACGAAGTTCCTTTCGATTAATTAGTGAAGGAATTGTAATAAAATTTTCTTTTTTTTTAAGTTATAATAATCGTCGCGACACCACACTGTTCAATGCGAAATAGAAATGAAAATATCTGGCTTGCTTTCTATAAGAGAGAGAGAGAGAGACAGAGAGAGAGAGAGAGAGAGACAGGCAGACAGAGAAACATGCGACGCCGCACAGCTTACAATAGCTTACTATAGCAAAAAGTGTCGTGACAACTTTTCATAAGAATTTTTTCCTTCTAGCCCCCTTTCACAACGCGCGATAAGGAACTTCGTTCCAAAAAAAATATAAATCACGCCAGCAACAGCGCGACTTTCTTTTAAATTGAAAACAAATTGCTGGCGCACAGCCAAAAAAAAAAAAAAATTGAGTTTTCTGCCAAAATAAAAAATTTCTCTACAAAATAAAATCACTAAAATCCTTTACAAACCCTAAATACATACATAAGGTGAAGCAGCAGAGCGGGGATCTCCGAGGGCTAGCGCATTTCTTGCAACCATGCCTTGCGAGAAAGTGGAGAGGACCTATAATTTTCTACCGGTTCTGAACGGCTTATCGAGAAAGTGTTTTTCATGGCAATGAATTAAGAGGAAGATGCTCTCATCCTTAGAGCTAACACCTAAGTGCATTACTTCAAAAAGGGTTCAACATAATTTGAAATCAAAAACTGAGTACTTTGTGATGGTAGTGAAAAAATGTTAATGGAGATCGAAGGTCAAGGTATGTTCTTTACTTTAAAACTAAAGTTTATATATTTTCTATTGATAAATGATTTAAAATTGATTTTTATAGTTAACTGAGCATCTTTGTCATGCAATTCACAAAAAATATGTTACCCATCTTGTCACACTTTTTTTCAAGGGCCTTTTTTATTATTGAAGTATTTTTTGTAAAAAGTTCCTTTTAGTTTAAGAAAAATCAAATATTTGTTTTTGATTTCGTGTCAGATCACATTCAAGTGTCTAGAAGACCATTACATGATTTTTAGGTTGTGTTTCTAATTAATAAAAAAAGAATTAATCTTAACTAATATTATAACTGTGAAAGTAACTCCGTCTGTCTGACTTTCTATGTTACCGTCTCCCGCCTAAACTACTAAACTGATTGATATGAAATTTTGTACAGTGATAGTCTAGAACCTGAGGAAGGACATAGGCTATATATTTTATCCCTTAATTCGCACAGGAACGGGAACTTAGAAGCTACAGCACCGATTTCAAAAATTCTTCCAATGTTAGAATGCTACACTATCCCTGGGTAACATTAACTGTAACTCATATTCCTACGGGAACGGTCACCATATTAAAACGGGAATGGGAGTGTTTATTAATATCATAAGCCTGAAATGAAATATGTCTGTTTTTATTTTTTATTTTTTATCAAAAACCGCCCAAACTATTATACCTATTTATATGAATTTTGGTACAGAGATATAGTCTTAAGATGTACACAGGCTATATATGTTATCCCTGTATTCCCACAAGAACGCAACCGTAAATGGGGCAATATTATGGACACTGAGCAAGTCACATCATACCCTATAGAGTTTCTCAATTCCTTAGAATTATCAGGAGTGGCTGCAAGTTGATGTTCCAGTGCCAATAATGAGTAAACTAGAATTGTACACAGCTACAAATTACACATCTGGGATGAGGCATTATAAAAGTTTCAATAATCACTGGAACAGCGAAAGGAGACAACTATTGATTCCCCGTATTTCTTTAATTCCCACTGATTTGTCATTTATGTTTAAAAGAGTGTATCAAACTCGCATAAACTTTTTATTTGACTAAAGATGGAAAAAAGAACGTCGTGTGCAAAAATGTACTGAAATAAAATAATATAACAATAGTTTACTAAAACGCACGAATGTGTCTTATTTGGAAAATAGGTAACTTAAAAATTAAAAAAAAATGCTACCGAAGGTCACTATTCCAAGCGGACAAAGTAGCGGGCACAGCTAGTCAAAAATATAAGTGAATTACTTAAATTTCAAAAATAATTCTACTATTTGTTTTTCAATTTTCGTTTTATTTTGAATTTTTATATTTAAATACAATATGCGGTCTTAAAATAACAAACATTTAAAGCCGTTTCCAATAAGAAAAAAACAAAAAATATTTTTGACCGGATTTTGAGGTCGAATACTCTTCTGTGCGCCCTATAAGCATTTAAGCATACATATTTGCGCTGATGGTGAATCAGACTGACTTTTGTTTTTGTATCGGGCTGATGATTTTTTAACGATGCTTTGTTATTTATGACTTCAGGAGATTAGTCGTGGTGTGCAAGCGCCACATTTTATTTCAATTGGAAGAATGAAAGCAACTCAAACTTCAGCTCTAGATATGTACCTAGTCTCTGCCTATTTGTAATGTTCACTGAGTGTTTGACATCACAAATTTTACTGGCAAATTCGGGTCACTATACTTCCGTGCTACAAAGCTATGGTTACAAAAAACGGATGTAAGGCTCTGAATAGTTTTAGGACAAACTGCAAAAAAAGCTCTTTGATGGAATCGAAATCCATTACTTCCTTCTGATTTTCTTTTTGAAGATCCATTTGTGTAACACTATTCCACAAACAAAAAACCTCTTTGCCTGATAAAGGCTTACGGAGGAAGCAAAAAAAGGAGGCAACTTTTCTTCCTTTACAAATTTTTTCGATTTTGTGCAATTACACAGTATTACTATGAAAAGTTGAACGGCAATGTAATAGCATTTTCAACAGGAACATACAACTACCATGGCGTGCGGCACAAGTGGCAAAGGATCAAAAGAAAACTCGTTAAAAGTTTTGCTCCAGTACTTCGGCGGCCTCTGACTGTTAGTTGGAAAAGCTTTTCCTTGTTCCTGTACGAAGGTTGAGGCAAGCTACATTCACATACACTACACATGCATGCATCACTCTAATATCCCCATCTGCCAGCGATTGGAGTGCAATTTCAATCCTTTGAACGGCTCACTGCCTTTCGACACTAGAACATTGGTAGAAGGTGATGGCATGGTGCGGCGGCTTATTTTGCACCTATTCTCAATAGGAGTTAGGGGAATAATAGTCAAACAGAAAGCATCCTGCTCGTACCATCATCCTATACAACATACAACTTGTTCGATGCCATTGTAATGTGCTCTTTGATTTGTGTTGCAGAGATTTTATGATTGTGGCTTTTGATCTTTTGGCAAAGCCAGTGATTGGATAGTTTCGAGAAAGGATATTGCAACTACAGGTGCTTTTTTTTTCTTCTTTCTTTTCGCTTGAGCGTTATAACTGCGAGGTACAAAGGCAAAGCGAAATCATTTTAGCGTTTTCATTTGCGATTTGGCTAGGCGTAATTGTGATGGAAAATGCGGATGATGGTTTGCCTTTGGGAATGGAATAAGCATGAGATGTTAGTCAAATTTCCATTCATTTATGTTTCTGCTTTACCCAACATGTGCATACCTAACACAATGCTATGTACCTACACAATGTTAACAGTTATACAACTATCATCTATAATGTGGATTATGATCAACGTTTCAAAAATAATTTGCTGAAGAATTTTCATGAATTATATGTTTCGTTTATTTCTCGTAGTACATTTACCTCAGTTTTTTGTTTAAAAAAAAAATAACTTTCTTCTTTGTCTGGATTAGATTCAAAATAGAAACGGTTCTGGCCTAGATCCTTGCGGCACCTCACCTTAATTCCCTTCTCCTCTGACATTTAACTGAAAAAGTTTACACAACAAAGCGCAATCGTGAAGAAATTGTTATTAAAATTCGTATAAAATAGACGACTTACTTACTTAGGTGGGCATTACAGTTCGGGGTGAACCTGGGCCCCAACCAACATCCTTCTGTAACGACTTCGATTTCGGGCGAGTTCCCTCCAGTTTTGCACTCTAAGTCGGTTAAGATCTTCATCCCCTTGATTGCGTCACCTAAGACGAAAAACCGTCGAGCCGGAGCATTAGGGTCAATCCGCTCTACATGACCCAACCATCGTAGCCTCGCGATGCGTACTCTTCTGGCAATATCCATGTCGCAGTACAGCTCGTTGTTGTATCTTCTTCTCCACACATTGTCTTCGCATACGGGATACGGGACCAAAGATCATTCGGAGACTTTTTCTTTCGAAACGACCAAGAGCTTCCTCATCTGCTTTCGATAAGGTCCATGCTTCCGCGCCGTACAGCAGGACTGGAATAATTAAGGTCATATACAAGGTTACCTTGGTTTTTCTGGAGAGGGTTTTGTTTCTCAATTGCCTTCTTAAGCCAAAGAAGCAACGCTTGGCAAGAGTTATTCTCCGTTTGATCTCCGCACTGATGTTGTTGTCCGTGTCTATAGTGGATCCTAGGTAGACGAAGTCCTGTAGTACCACGAAGTTATGTCTGTCTATTGTGACGTTTTGTCCAATTCGGCGATGTTCTGTGTCCCTGTTTGATGACAACATATACTTCGTTTTGCCCTCATTAACCATCAAACCCATTTTCGCCGCTTCTGTTTCAATACTCGCACTTTTTTCTTCCCATTACGTCAATATCGTCTGCGTAGGCGAGTAATTGTACAGACTTTTGAAAAATTGTCCCTCTGGTGTGTTTTGTACAATCTTTTCAAGTATGATGTTGAAGAAATCGCATGACAGTTTGTCGCCTTGCCTAAAACCATTTTCGACATCAAAGGTCTCGGTGAGTTCTTTACTGACCTTGACGCAACAGCGTAAATTCTCAAAAGTCATCTTACAGATTCGTACGAGTTTTGCAGGGATGCCGAAACTGGACATGGCTCTGTACAGCTCGTCTATGTAAACACTTTCATACGCGGCCTTCAAACCGATAAAAAGATAGTGAATATCTACATTATGTTTTCGGGTTTTTTCCAAGATCTGCCGTATTGTGAAAATTTGGTCTATTGTGGACTTCTCTGGTCTAAAACCACACGTTGGGTTTCAGACGTTCACATATTACAGCAGACAAGATCTTATAAGCGACGTTAAAGAGGCTTATAACTCTATAATTGGCGCAATTGTGAGGGTCTTCCTTTATTAGGATCGGGCATACGGTACTAAGGTTCCATTCATCGGGCATTCTTTAATGTAAAGAATGTAAAAAAGTGCCACACTTTTTACATTCTCTAAACAATTTTTATTTTTCAGCCTAATTACAGCCATTTCAAATACAGTTTTTTGAGATACAGTACTTTGACTTACAGTATTTTGAGATACAGAATTTTGAGATACAGTATTTTTACTTACAGTACTTTGATCATACAGTATTTTGATCATACAGTCTTTTGAAATACAGTATTTTGAGATACAGTTTTTATACAGTATTTTGACCCTAACAAAATAAAAAAACGTCGTTAAAGTAGACCCTTTTTCCCATACAGCCATCTATAATTGGAGTGAAAAATTGGAAATTGGCAAAATGGCCGCAATTTAAAAAAAGAGGTCCAAATTTCGTCAAAAAATCGTCTTTCGATGGCTGCCAAATTTACAATTTTCATCCGATCGTAAAAGTTGAAGATGGCTGCTGTATGTAAAAACATATGGAGAGTATGCTGTTAAGATTTCAAGACGATTCGTTAATATTTGCGTGAGTTACAGCTGCGGCAAATTTAAAAAATTCAGTTTTAAGAAAAACTCGTTTAAAGCGTCCACTGCAGAGACTCGTTCAGTTTCAAGAGCTGGCAACCACGCCCTTTAACTAACAGGAAGGGAGTACAGAGGATCTAGATGTCCGTGAGCATTCAAAAATGTAAGCCGCAGGCAAAACAAGGAATTGTAGGACATTAAGGACGAGGCAGCTGTCGGGCGCCCCGCCGCGCCGCGTTGGGATGGGTGGAGTTCGAGCGCCCGAGATGCTTCTCTTTTATACTCTGCCATTTCAAAAATATCCTAGATATCATTCCAATATTTTAGGACATCATTTTTGAGATGTTTACCTATCGATTTTTTGAAAATGAGAAACTAGCCGAGCCCCTTAAATCTCTACTACTGCTCTCTCAATGGGATCAAGTTCACATCATATAAAACTGAAAGTCACTGGATAAAGTTTTGAAATATTAAAGTACAGACATACAACAGGTCCAAGCCACCATCAAGACCTCATTTTCATTGCTTCATTTAAGATACAACCATCATCGTAATAAAAAAAAGAATTGTTTTACAGCGACCCAATTTGCAACTTCGCCACCATTGTTGTCATTAACACAAAAATGAAAAAGAAAAAAACTAGGAAAATGAAACAGCTACTCAAATTATTGTTCCTGTGTCGAGTGCCCTACTCTACTAATAATTTACATCTTTGTTAAGAAATTAATTTTAACTTCTTAACAAGTAGGTCGAGACGAGAATCTTTTTATGCCATTTTTTTTTTTACAGATGCACTCGTTGTTTACTTCAGATAAATTTCCAGCCAGCCATGAAACAAGTGAACACAGAAAAGGGGATAAAAAAGAAGCAAATTGCTTCACTACAACAATAATTATGGCAAAACTGAAGGTGGTGAAGAATTACAAAAGGCGGGAGCTTTCGAGAAAAAATGCACTTCGAAGGACTTTTTGATTAACTTTTTTTCCTGGAAAAGGGAACGATGAAGAAGACAGAAAAGAGAACGGTAGAAACAGTTTCTTGGAAAGTCAATGAAGCAATATTTTTCCTGTTTAATTTTTTTTATGTTCTAATTGCTGATGGTCTTATTTTTCAATATTCTTAGAAACTTTTGCCAAGCATACAATTTGTTGTCCTAAGGATATTGAAAGAAAAAATTTAAGTCACTCTTACTTTAAGATAAATAAAACAACTGGAAATGAAGTGTGCTCTTTCCTTTACTTGCATTCACTCAGATAACAAACATATCTGCTGTTTCTTGACCTCAACTCCCAGTTAAACCACCACCCACTTTCTAGATCAAAACCTCAATACTGAATTACACAAAGATCTTGGTAACACTATACCAATATTTCAATTACACCTGCCTTCCTTAGTTGAAGTTTAATGATTAATTCATGATTCAGAAACATTCTGCCTTCTTATAAGACAATATACAGGATTCAGTTTCAGCAATTAAATACTAACCGAGTCATTACCTATGCATGCGTATACAGCAATTCACAAATCCTAATTCATGAATCCCATAATGGATTCATCGATTGGAATGCGATTCATTTAAATGAAGTTTGCTCTGGACAAATTGCTTAGAAACCCATTTTCTTTCTCTTGAAAGGATAACTTAATCAACTCTTGAGGTTTTTCTTTGGCTCATTTGTCTTTCATTCTGGACATACCACAGCCATCAAGCAGAAAAAGCAATTAACCTCAATTAAGGAGAATTTTTTGTTGAATTGTTTGCTAAATTTTTTGTTTGCTATCCCGATCCTTCGAATGCCCTTGTTCCCAATCACAGTGTGATTAGATTTTCCAGCCAATATCCTTTGTTTTCTCTAATGGCAGTTGGAAGTTTTCAAATTATCGCCGTTCTAATCGAACAGCTCTTTTCCTTAATAAGCGGTTCGAATTCAATTATACTGACTAATTGCTTTCATTTGTGGGGATTGAATACGAACCTTATTTCGCAATCTAAAGTGAAGGTGTATTGTAGAAAAAGTATCATCGAGTTTTTGCTGCAAGTTAACCAAGTTAAATTCTGTATTCAATTAGAATTGACAGATTAGCAAAGATCAGGTGAAAATAAACAGGCGTCAGTCGGTAATTTTATAAAGAGTGTTGTTTTGATCGGCATTAGTGCCTGTACACTGAACCAAAAAGGTACGTTATGACAAACAAAAAGTTGTTTGGGACAGTAAATTTATTTATTAAAACTCGTCCAACTAACAAGTTTGTTGGGACAGCAAACGACTGTTTATTAATTTTCATTTCAATAAATTGTTAGTTGATTTCAATAAAAGAGTTGTTTGAGGCAATAAAGCGGTAATTGAAAAAAACCGGCCAAAACAAGGGCAGATTTTACCGGCGCAATAAACTTCTTTATTGGCGCAAGTAACTATTTTATTGAAATCAACTAACTATTGTTTGGCGCAATAAACTCCGTTTATTGGCGCAAGTAACTATTTTATTGAAATCAACTAACTGATGTTTGGCGCAATAAACGCCTTTATTGGCGCAAGTAACTATGTTATTGAAATCAACTAACTATTGTTTGGCGCGATAAAATCCGTTTATTGGCGCAAGTAACTATTTTATTGAAATCAACTAACTATTGTTTGGCGCAATAAACTCCGTTTATTGGCGCAAGTAACTATTTTATTGAAATCAACTAACTATTGTTTGGCGCAATAAACTCCGTTTATTGGCGCAAGTAATTTTTTTATTGAAATCAACTAACTATTGTTTGGCGCAATAAACTCCGTTTATTGGCGCAAGTAATTTTTTTATTGAAATCAACTAACTATTGTTTGGCGCAATAAACTCCGTTTATTGGCGCAAGTAACTATTTTATTGAAATCAACTAACTATTGTTTGGCGCAATAAACTCCGTTTATTGGCGCAAGTAACTATTTTATTGAAATCAACTAACTGATGTTTGGCGCAATAAACTCCGTTTATTGGCGCAAGTAATTTTTTTATTGAAATCAACTAACTATTGTTTGGCGCAATAAACTCCGTTTATTGGCGCAAGTAACTATTTTATTGAAATCAACTAACTATTGTTTGGCGCAATAAACTCCGTTTATTGGCGCAAGTAACTATTTTATTGAAATCAACTAACTGATGTTTGGCGCAATAAACTCCGTTTATTGGCGCAAGTAATTTTTTTATTGAAATCAACTAACTATTGTTTGGCGCAATAAACTCCGTTTATTGGCGCAAGTAACTATTTTATTGAAATCAACTAACTATTGTTTGGCGCAATAAACTCCGTTTATTGGCGCAAGTAATTTTTTTATTGAAATCAACTAACTATTGTTTGGCGCAATAAACTCCGTTTATTGGCGCAAGTAACTATTTTATTGAAATCAACTAACTATTGTTTGGCGCAATAAACTCCGTTTATTGGCTCAATTAATTCCCTTATTGGCGCAACTAATTCGTTTGTTGGTGCAATGAACTCAGTTATTTGCATAAATGATTTATTGTGGCAAGAGCATGTAATGTATACTTACGTTTTATATTTCCTTCCAACCTGAAATTTAAAAGATTTTGTTCCTGAAATTAGAAGTCCACTTAAGTCCAATAAAAAAAGTAATGAAATTAGGATGACAGTGATATATTTTTAGTGTTTTTACATGAAATAACAAATTGGTTACATCGTTAATAAAATTTAGCAATGAACGTTTGCTTTAGAGCAAGTAAAGTGCTTCTATTCGTTAATTACATTAAGTAATATGTGTGCTTTTGAGCAGTTGTTTTTGTTATTATTAAAATAAAGTGAACTAATGAAGTTCCAGAAATTGGAACTTGCATTTGGAAATTCCAAATTAAAAAGGAAAAATATTTTAAAACAAATATCGACGGCGCGGATGAAACTTATAAAAGGGAATTTCACACCATCGAAATATAAAAAAATGTCTTTAAAATTGAGCACATCTGTGCCTAGCACAATAATGAACGGTTGCACGCTATCACCTTTTGTATTGATGTATTGAATGTGATCTTCAATATTTTGTATTGTTGATCCGACGAAAAGGAAAGATTCTTGGGAGTCTTTTATTGTTGGCTTCACCGTGGTTTTCAACCCCTTCCGATCTTTTCGCACTGATTTAAGTGTTGGGACCAAGTACCCATGAAGCGCCCACAAGAGAGCAGCATCCCGGCAGTCTGAAAATTAATATGAAAACATGGGTATATAGTTTTGCGATATAAATTTTAAATTTTTATCGGCGGAGCAGTGTGATGTAAATGTAAATGTTAATGTAAATAAACTCGTATCGTGTGAAGTGCATTAAGTACGAGAGACCACGTCCAAAAATTTACCAAAAAAGTAGTAAAAAAAAATAGTATGAGGAAATGTTAAGTGTTTGTATTAATTATGAAATCGTCCGTCTGCAGAATCAAATTTTGCTAAAATATGCATAAAATGTAAAGAATCAGTTCCAGAAAAAAAAATAAGGCTGCAGATTGACGGTTTCTAAAAACATATCCATAGAAAAAAAATCTCTTCGTGCCATTTTTTTGCAACCATTTCGAGGTACTAGCTTCAAAAATGTTTAACGAAAGGCAACAAAATAAAAGGAATGGAATGATACCGAAATCTCCGATTTATTCAGAGTTGATAGTATATTGATATTGAATTTACTTTCTCCACTATCAGTGCATTCTAATTTTGCAAGAACGTCCTTTATCGTTTTCTCTTTTATGCGGTCTTCTGTTAGGAGGAATTCGCGGATTTTTGAAACTACTTCATCCCAGCGCTCAAGAAGAGAGTTGTGATTCGTAAACATATACTCGAAATCCATGTTTACCTTTAAGAAAAAAAAAATGGAAAAAATGTAATTCGCATTGCAGTATTTTTTTTAAACATATTTATACATATGTATGTAAATATTTTAAAGTTACAAGAAATATAAATAAGGTTTTATGTATTGATCACTTCGTTATTATTCTGTTGTATTTGTAAAAGTTAATTTTCCGTCGGCTGTTTTGGGTGTGGTAAAGAAAACAAATAGAAAGAAGGTAACAACCCTTGCCGAAGCGTTTGGAAAAGTCAAAGAAATCTATTTTTTTTCTTAGCCACACCCAAAACGATCAAAACAGCCGACGGAAAATTTACTTTTCCAAATGCAACATAAAGAAATATAAATCTTAGTTGGACTTACAAATCTGTAGCCGTGAGGCAGTTTATACTGCGGCCATTTTTTTAAAATTTCCAAAGTTGTTGTTGAATTTTTAATGTCGTTCAATCTGTATTTGGAACACGCCTTCCAACATTTGTCGAATTGCTCCGAACTAAGGTTATCAAATTTTAGTGACTCATAGCACTTATCAGCATTTATTTCGGGAACTGAAAAACATAAATTTGCATTGAAAAGAGGGAAAAGCCAAGATATTGCAGTAAGCAAATAATTCTATCATGGAATTTTTGATTCAGAATTGTTGGTTATTTGCGACTTACTGTTCCGGAGTTATGAAGTCTGTTCTAAAAAAAGTTACAAAACAGTGTTTTTGAACTATATTGTACAAGGTTCATAATTGACAAAGTGTTCTGCAAAATTATTGTACTTGGCAAAATAGAACTCATAACACCGGAAAGGTAAGTCGTAAATAACCAAAAATTCTGAATCGAAAATTCCACGATAGTTATTTTATTTTGGAATGCTGTTTTTCCTTGCATTTGTCGAGTATTTTCGTATCGAAGGTGGCAATTGGCGTAAGGAATTCGGAAATAATCAGACTCAGAAATAGTCTGCGTAAAATAAAAACAAAAATTAAAGGAATACGATAATACTAACGCATTTCGGTGTCTTCGTCCTCAATCTTTTCATTTTTCGATTTACTTGAAGTTGGTGTATTCATCGCCTTCAAAGTAAATTTCAGATTGCAATACTTGTTGTAAATCTTCCCCCTCTTTCCTGACCTGTAGTATTCCTGTAAGATATTAATTGTTTTTGTTAAACCTGCTTTTTTGAATTTTACGAAACAACGTACCAATTTCTCAGTAGGGAATCGTTCAATCATTTCCTTTTCCAATTTGTAGCTGCCACCTAGTTCAAGATGGATTTTGTTTGAGACAAAATACTGCGCTATAATAGAAATTAACTGATTTCTTTGTTTTTCAGTAAATTTCTTGTTCTCAGCGTAGCTTTGAGCGATTGAAATAGAACTTTCGTTACTATTCAAAATAGTTGATAGTGCTACAGCACAAGTATTAGATCTAGTCAATGAGGCAGGAGTGTGTGGTCTGGAAACAGGATAGGGAGAAGATCTACCTGATGAACTGGGGCGATCGTCAAATAAATTTAAATGCGCTTGAGAATATTGATACAACGGTTTTCCTATGGATTCTCTCCATTTTCTCAAATTACATTCGAACTTGATGAGCGTTGAGTATTTGAATGATCTAAAAAGTTGCGGCAAGTGGTGACACTCAATTTCTTTTAAGGAATTTATATCAACTTCTTCGTCTGAGAAAAAAAAATAAATTCATTTAATACACGGTTAAAAATTTTTGCATTCATTTTAATAATTTTGGGGTTGCACATATGATAACACAGGAAAAAGTTTTGATTTTAATATCTTAGATATATTTAAATTCTGTATTTAATATTGATAGTGTTAAAATTAAATAATCTTTTGTGTAAGAACCAACGCAAAAAATATTAATCTGTAATACTGAAAAGAGTTTAAAAGCTTAAACGCACATTTATTTTTTTCTAAAAATGTAAATTTCTATTTCCATGATGGAAATCGAAATTCAGTTGTTCCGGAAGATTGATTTCCTTGGAAATAGAAATTCACATTTTTAGAAAAAAATGAACGTGTGTTTGAATTTTTTTTTTGTCAAAAAAATTCTTTGAGTGATTTCCGATCGATTGGTACATAATTAACGTTCCTGGCCAAAAGATAACATGCTAAAAAATTTATTCAAACATTTCCCATGACACGATTCAATGAAAGCTATAATCGGCCCCTAATCCTCAGATTAGTTGTATCATCGAAAAATACAAAACTAAGTAATTTTGTATAAAAAAAAGAAAAAATGCGTTAAAAAATTTAAAGGGCATTCTTCTGCTCCGTCTAGCACCTGGTCTTTTTTCGGAAATATTTAACGAAAAAATACATTTAATGCACTTTTCGCGAAGAGTTAAAAAGGGCCTCATAGACCAAGAGCTGGAAGCAAATTTTTGGAGTGGAGTGATAACCAAAAATATTGCACATGTATGTGTAGATACACGCACCATTATATCGAAAATGGTAATTTTTCAGATTTTGAGGTCGAAGTGATTCCCCTAATTACAAAAAACTCGGTCTAAGAAGATTAGGTTTCAGCCTTCTGCGTGCCAGACGCATTTTAACATTTTCAAGTGCATTTTCAGATGAAAGCACTAATAACTTCTTTCCTATTACATATTACCAAGAAAGTGGTACGCCAAAAAATAAGAAAAGTTACCCTGATTTCAAAAAAGTGTGTCTTAGACGATTTGGTTTCAATCTACTGCTTGCCAGACGCTCTTTAACATTTCAGTAAAATGCATTTTTATACTTAAAGTACTGATAACTTTTTTCCTATCACATATAACCAAGAAAGTGATATGCTAAAACATCAGGAAATTTATTCTGGTTACAAAAAAGTCGGTATCAGACGATTTGGTCTCAGCCTTCTCCATGCCAGACGCATTTTAGCTTAAGCATGTTTATCAAATTGAATGAAAATCGAAAATTTTATTTAAATGAAATACTACAGCAATTATTCATTCAATTTGATAAACATGCTTAAGCTAAAATGCGTCTGGCATGGAGAAGGCTGAGACCAAATCGTCTGATACCGACTTTTTTGTAACCAGAATAAATTTCCTGATGTTTTAGCATATCACTTTCTTGGCTATATGTGATAGGAAAGAAGTTAGCAGTGCTTTAAGAAGAAAAATGCATTTTACTAAAATGTTAAAGAGCGTCTGGCAAGCAGTAAACTGAAACCAAATCGTCTTAAGCACACTTTTTTGAAATCAGGGTAACTTTTTTAATTTTTTGGTGTACCACTTTCTTGGTTATTTGTAATGGGGAAAAAGTTATAAGTGCTTTAAGCTGAAAAATGCACTTGAAAAGTGTTAAAATCCGTCTGGCAAGCAGTAGTCCTCGTTTCTATGGCGTTCACAAAAAAACATACAGTCTAGTTGTTGAAGCGAATCCGATCGACGACCGTAGACAGAGGTGCAGACAAAAATAGAATTCGGGAAAGTGTCCCGCCTTAACTCATAAAATAAATACCACAAAATACAGAAGAAAATAAAGAATTACCATAATTACCTTTAAAGTGTTGTATAAGAGACTCCAAATTCCAACTTCTTAACAGCTCCGCGCAATCGTCTTGATGATTACATTGGGCAAAATATGTTTGCAGCTCATCGCTCGTTAAAGCCTCCACACTGATGATTTTGCCAACTTCGGTGCTCATGGAGCCAAGAAGTAAGTCATCGCACTGCAATTCACTGCTGGCTGTCGAAATAATTCCGTCGATGATTTCCTCGTCCGTGCTTAAGCTATCCATTTTTAATTTGCGACTGCGTTTTGCAAAGATATTTTCTAACAGATTGTAAGCATATAAATGAGTAAGATAATGGCTGCGTTCTGAACAGAGATAAGAAATTAATTAGATGGCAAACCTTTACTTCTCTTGCCCCGCAACAACCCTTTGCTTACATTGTTGTTTTCGTAATCACATCCTCTGTCTGTGAGTACGTGGAAGCTGTACTCAAAGTGGTAGTAGTGAGATTTTGTGTAAAGTAAAGGTGGAGTGGAAGCTGTACTCAAAGTAGTAGAGGTGAAATCTGATCTTAATGTCGTTTTCCAAAAACCAAATCGGGAGTGAATTGGAGAGTTGAAGTGTCAGCTTTGACATTTCTAGTATAGCTTATCTGTCAAAAAATCACTCCAACTCTCCAAATCACTCCCGATTTCATTTGGGAGTGATATTTTGGAAAACGACATAAGATTTTACTTGTCAAAACATATGTTTTTTACACTTGCTATTGAAACTTTATCGTGTTTGGTTGTGAAGTTGCATAAACATAAACGTGGTATTGCGTGGCGCATTGACCTAATTGGGACTGGGAACATGAGTTTGCACACCACCTGCCGGTTGTTTTGGAACTAAAGCGGGGGCACAAAGTGAAATGCTGTTTTGACAGCCCATACAAATTGTACTGAAAAAAGAAGAAATGGTGTCGGATTAAAAAAATTTAAGAATATGCCATTTTTGTATGGGAAAAAATGTAAACAAAGCTCTACGTAGATTTTGTTGAGGGGATGATAAATTTAAGAGCAGCGCTTTAGTTTTGGGTGGTATTTTTATGAAGCTACCACTATAGCAACAGAATAACCATTGAAGTACTGCAATGAGAAGAACTTTTTGCTTTTCACTGGTTTCAGTAGAACTGGTATTATATTTTTTTGGCACAACAAACTAAAGCAGCACCGTCGCTGTCGACAAAAGTTCTGCAAGGTTTGTATTGAAATGACATTTAACTAGCAGTCCATATCTATTATGTCAATGGCGTGGCGTATGCACCTAAATTTTTTTGTTGTATTGAATAGCCGGCCTAAAAGAGTAACTTTGTGCCGATTTACATTCAGACGGTTTGCCTGCTGCGTGTTTCGTATATTTTCTTTTGAACCCTCATCCCGACAGTCTCTCATTTTTACACTCAGACGTTTTGCGGCTGCGGGTTTTTTGACAATTCTCTTTCATTTTTTGTTCTCACCCATAGAGTCAAAATGTGAAAATAATCAAAGAAGCTCAGATGCATTATTTATAAATCCATTAAAAAATAATCTCATAAAGAGAAAAATGTCATTTGAAATGGTAAATAATTTAATTAGATTTTGCAGCAATGATTATTGACATCATGGATATGGAAAATACATGAAAATACATGGAAAATTAAAGAAATTGTCCGACGGCATACTACTTCTTTACTCATGAACATTAGAAGATACAATAAAGCAACGACAAGAAACAAAGAAAGACAAGAAAAAGAAACGTCAAAAACCATCCAAGACAACTGGACAATCCTCAACCCAAAACTTTCTGGGTAGAGATTTTTTAAAGTATTTCTATTTCATCTGCTTTCTCTTTCGCACTTATTTCCGTCTTTGCAAAAGCGTCTGAATGTAAATCGGCACTTTGAATCTACTTTATAGAAAAATTACTCACCTTACTTGTCATTGTGTTTGGATGGATTGCAGTGTTTAATTTATGAATGTATGTATAAGAAATGGTATTTGGTGTTTGGTGTAGTATTTTGTGAATAATATGTGTCTCATGTATGTGTGAATAAGGGAACGTGTAAGCAGCCATTTAATGATCGTAAGAATAAAAATATTCTTTGACCCTTAAGATTGTTTTTCCTTTTGCTGTTTTAATTAAATTAATTGGTGGACCAACAATTTCCTTTAATGATATCAACGAAAATTCACCTAACTCTTTTTCATCAATTTCATAAGATAGAATATGGGGATTATATTGAACATTATTAATTTTTTGGCAAAAAAACAATACACTTGCTTTTTTCAAAACAACAATATCTAATATTGAGTATAAAAACATATCATTTTTGAAACACGCAATGTAGAAATTCTGCTTATATATATAACCTTCTATTTTGGCTTTTGAATAAAATTCTATGTTGGATGTAGGTTCTTGCAACATCCCAAATATAATGCTTTTAAAATTACTATCTATCTTGTGCTTTTCATGTATTTCAAAGTTTTTTAATATATTTTCGCTGCAAAAGAATTTATTTGCAGTTTTAAGTTGATATTTTTTGGCTAATGTCAAACAAACGTTTTTCCGCGATGTTATCGCATGTGCATACAACTTGAAATGTTTATGCTTTGCTTCAAACTTAAAACACCACATGTTTCTAATTGGACCTGATTTTTTGATAATATAAGGATAATGTGTTAGATTATGATGCTTTGGCTTGAGTGTATCTCTAAAAAGACGAACATACTCTACATTGTGGACTCGAATTTTCTGTTCTAACATGGAAATTATGTTATCGTTGATTTCAAAAAGAAGCAAATAGTCTATTATTTCAATGAAATTTATAATAAATTTCCAAGCCTCGTCATCATCAGGTACAAGGTCCTCAATCATTATAGGAAAGAATGAAATAAAAGTCATCATTTCTCGGGCAGTCATTTTAAGATGTTTACTCTGAATGTGTTTTAACTTTATTTCACCCGACATATTGTCAATTTCAATTGGCCCGTACTCAAAACATTGTTTTCTTATGTTAAGTGTTTCCAAGGAAAAAAATTTTGCCGTAAATATAAAATATTGTATGACATGACATATATTATAGTGACATATTCCCTCGAATAAATCGTGCATCAGATCAACGCAATAATTTTCGGTAACATGAAAAGATGGAATTTGATTCAGGTGCGATTCAATTTGAATTCCTGTTTCCATAGAGTTACTGAGAAGAATATCGTTTCCGTAATTGAAACGGTCCCTAAGTAAATCAACATTTTGAAAAGATAATAATTGAGCTTCAGATTTTTTTACTTTGCAAAACCTACAGTAAGAAAAGCTGGAAAAAGATTTGTTAAAACCTAAAAATGAATTTAAGCCTAAATTGTCGCCTAAAATAAGACCTAAGATAAAATGAACTTTTGTTGAAACATTAGCTTCTGTTTTGATATCGATTCCGTCAATTTCCAGGCTATAAAGCTCTCGTATTAAAGTTTGAAAACATACATTATTTCCAAAACATTTAATGTCTGAAGATTTCAAAATAGCTGCTAAAAATACAGTGTCCAACTTGGACTCTTTATAAGGGAGACAAGGAAATGAGTAGTAGACAGCACACATTGAATGAACACCAGCATGTGAACTCAAAGGATTGTTAATTTCAAAGTCATCAGTATATAAAAAGTATGGAATAAGCACTTTTCCAGGGTACAATTTAACTTTTTCTTTCCAAAGTTCACCTTGAATAAAATTTGATTTATTTTCGTTGGATATATTTAACTTTTCCATATAGCAAATTGTTTTATGTAAGATATCACCTTTCTCGAAAAATTGTTTAAATTGAAATTTTAAAGGCATTAAAACTGCTTTAATGTCCTTGACATCATATGCAAGTGTTCCGTTTTTAAAAACTGTTTGAACTTCTTTGTTCAAAGAAAAAGATTGCACGTCTTCTATAAGGTTTTGGTTCTTAAGCCATTTAAATAACATATACTCTGTATTATATTGCGTGAAAAGATTACGACAATTTGAAATAAGACTAAGCATCTCGTTTAGGAATTCAATATCACATTGGTCTGAATTTTTATGGAAAAACGATGTAAACAAATCAAGTATTGGATTCAAAATATACGTTTTTACAAGTTCTTGAATATCAGATATGTTTTTTCTTGAAAAGCTGTTATTGTCATGCAATATCAATAAAAAACGAATTGCAGAATCGGAGATCTCTTTAACAGAGTCTTCTATATTTATCTTTTCTTTATTATTACGCGTTAAATTTTCTAAATTTTCATTAGGCAAGGATTTTTCATTGAAATTAAAGGATTCTTGTTCGTCACTTAAAACATTACTGGAATTTAAATCATCAAATTTTAAATCTTGCACCTCAGAGTTCTCATTATGTTTTCTGATTAAATGTTTCCTAAAGCTACTTAAATTTTGAAATGACTGCGTACACAAATTTTCCCTACAGCGAAAAGTGCTAAAAGATTTCAAATAATGTACTTTTTTTAAGTGTTGTATAAGTGTGATTACGTCGGTTAATTTAGCACTGCAAACAAAACAAATCATTTTTTCTCCAACAGTATTGTTTTAAGCTTCTGATTTTATGGAAATCCTCAATTGCATGATGAAAAAGAATAATTTAAGAAAAAGAGCGGAAAAATCGGTAGTTATGTGAAATCAACAAATAGTTAATTGGGGTAATAAATGGTTTATTGGAATAAAAAATAGTGACAAAATGGCTAAAAGATATTGAAATACGGAACCAATAAGTAAAATAACTTTTTTGAAGTGAAAGAACAAATGCAAGATTAACTCACATATCGTGGCAATCCTGCAAAAAGAGCTTAAGTCCATTTATTGGTTTTTGGACACAAGTCTACTTGAGTTGCTTTTACACTGCACGTGGGGATTTTTTGGACATGGAATGAATTATTTTGGATTCAATAAATATATAACTAATTTAAATAAACATAGAATTTTTTTTAACATGAGATTGACTATGAATTTCGTATCATTGAGGATACCGACGATATATAAGAATAGAAATTAACCACGCACTCAGATAAATAACTTTTTAATTATGCAAGAATTAATATTGAAAATTTCCAATAAACCATTTACTAGTCAAAAGATAATAAAATAAAGCAATGATAAGGAAAATACTCACATATGTATGTATGGATCAATCCAGCTTATTGAATCGTCTTAACTCAAAAGTTTATTGGTTCTTATATATTCACAGTCTTTTTTTTAATTTTTTACTTTTTACACAATTTTTCAACCACGTTACACATCAAAGAACAGAAACAGAATGAATAAATCGTCTTATTCTTCACAACTTTGCGTTTGACTAACTTGCGGCAATAAATGATTGTTTGTACCAATAAAGAGTTTGTTTGCGCCAATAAACTGTTTCTTGGCACAATAAATGGTTGATTGAAATTGAATAAATAGTTGTTTGTGCCAACAAACAGTTTGTTGGGACAGTAAATGGTTGGTTGAAATTCAATCAACAGTTGTTTGCGCCAATAAACTGATATTTAAAAAAATATTAGGAGAATAAATAGTCAATAAATAGTTGTTTGTGCCAACAAACAGTTTGTTGGGACAGTAAATGGTTGGTTGAAATTCAATCAACAGTTGTTCGCGGCAACAAACTGATAATTAAAAAAATATTAGGAGAATAAATAGTCAATAAATAGTTGTTTTTGCCAACAAACAGTTTGTTGGGACAGTAAATGGTTGGTTGAAGTTCAGTCAACAGTTGTTTGCGCCAAAAAACTGATATTTAAAAAAATATTAGGAGAATAAATAGTCAATAAATAGTTGTTTGTGCCAACAAACAGTTTGTTGGGACAGTAAATGGTTGGTTGAAATTCAATCAACAGTTGTTCGCGGCAACAAACTGATAATTAAAAAAATATTAGGAGAATAAATAGTTGTTTTTGCCAACAAACAGTTTGTTGGGACAGTAAATGGTTGGTTGAAGTTCAGTCAACAGTTGTTTGCGCCAAAAAACTGATATTTAAAAAAATATTAGGAGAATAAATAGTCAATAAATAGTTGTTTGTGCCAACAAACAGTTTGTTGGGACAGTAAATGGTTGGTTGAAATTCAATCAACAGTTGTTCGCGGCAACAAACTGATAATTAAAAAAATATTAGGAGAATAAATAGTTGTTTTTGCCAACAAACAGTTTGTTGGGACAGTAAATGGTTGGTTGAAGTTCAGTCAACAGTTGTTTGCGCCAAAAAACTGATATTTAAAAAAATATTAGGAGAATAAATAGTCAATAAATAGTTGTTTGTGCCAACAAACAGTTTGTTGGGACAGTAAATGGTTGGTTGAAATTCAATCAACAGTTGTTCGCGGCAACAAACTGATAATTAAAAAAATATTAGGAGAATAAATAGTCAATAAATAGTTGTTTTTGCCAACAAACAGTTTGTTGGGACAGTAAATGGTTGGTTGAAGTTCAGTCAACAGTTGTTTGCGCCAAAAAACTGATATTTAAAAAATATTAGGAGAATAAATAGTCAATAAATAGTTGTTTGTGCCAACAAACAGTTTGTTGGGACAGTAAATGGTTGGTTGAAATTCAATCAACAGTTGTTCGCGGCAACAAACTGATAATTAAAAAAATATTAGGAGAATAAATAGTTGTTTTTGCCAACAAACAGTTTGTTGGGACAGTAAATGGTTGGTTGAAGTTCAGTCAACAGTTGTTTGCGCCAAAAAACTGATATTTAAAAAAATATTAGGAGAATAAATAGTCAATAAATAGTTGTTTGTGCCAACAAACAGTTTGTTGGGACAGTAAATGGTTGGTTGAAATTCAATCAACAGTTGTTCGCGGCAACAAACTGATAATTAAAAAAATATTAGGAGAATAAATAGTTGTTTTTGCCAACAAACAGTTTGTTGGGACAGTAAATGGTTGGTTGAAGTTCAGTCAACAGTTGTTTGCGCCAAAAAACTGATATTTAAAAAAATATTAGGAGAATAAATAGTCAATAAATAGTTGTTTGTGCCAACAAACAGTTTGTTGGGACAGTAAATGGTTGGTTGAAATTCAATCAACAGTTGTTCGCGGCAACAAACTGATAATTAAAAAAATATTAGGAGAATAAATAGTCAATAAATAGTTGTTTTTGCCAACAAACAGTTTGTTGGGACAGTAAATGGTTGGTTAAAATTCAATCAACAGTTGTTTGCGCCAAAAAACTGATATTTAAAAAATATTAGGAGAATAAATAGTCAATAAATAGTTGTTTGTGCCAACAAACAGTTTGTTGGGACAGTAAATGGTTGGTTGAAATTCAATCAACAGTTGTTCGCGGCAACAAACTGATAATTAAAAAAATATTAGGAGAATAAATAGTCAATAAATAGTTGTTTGTGCCAACACACAGTTTGTTGGGAAAATAAATGGTTGGTTGAAAGTCAATCAACAGTTGTTTGTATCAACAAGTTGTTTATTGAGACAGTAAATGGTTACTTGAAATTCAATAAATACTTGTTTGAGGCAATAAACTCAAATCAATAAACTCAAATTATTTGTCCCAATAAACGTTTATTGATTTCGGAAATCCAAATTCAATAAACGTTTATTGCGACAATTAAAAATTTCATGTGACAACAAAATGTTTGTTGTGCCAACTAACAAAAATTCAATAAACGGTTTTCGTAATTTTTATGAACAATTTTTTTTTCAGTGTAAACCGGCGACCGACGCCGACGGCGTCTTCTGATATATAACACCTAAAGTATATTCAGATTCAAAGCTTCAAATTTATTCCATTATATGTTTTTAAGACCTTTTTTGCTGGTGGATGAAAAACTATTAATCGTTTTCTTCTCATTTTAAAATAATTTCAGAATTTAAGAAAAAAGCAAAGATTTCAGCTTATTGTGGATTTTTACTTGCGATTTTATAAGTATAAGGCAGGTTTTGCAATCGTTTATAAAAAAATAATTTGAGATAGCGAAAAAAAGGCACTGCAATTCTGTCTATCTGTATGTTTCTCTGTCTCTCTGTCCGTGGTAACACTGGTTCTCGTGTGTTTAGTGTTTAGTTGTGTTTCTAACCATGTCTTAATAAATTTAATTTTTGTTGTGCAATTTACTAGTTGTAATTATAAATTGCATGTTAATGAAGTGTTTCTAATTTCGAGATACAGTCTTTTGCGTTATTTTGATTTGTAAATCAGCTTATTTTCAATTCATTTTGATTTTCTGTTTACCTTAATTGTGTTGTGATAGTGATTGGTGAGGAAAAGTTTTTTTTCTCCGTTCACAGTAATAACATGATGCAATTTGGGTGTTATTATAAGTAGTAGATTCTCCCTTTAACAGCTTTCAATTCCTAATCTATCCTTTTTCCTCACACCATAGTTCCTTAGAAAATCGAATTTCCGTTCTGAAAGTACTGCTCGGAACTGGACTCTGGATGGTGTTAACGTTGAAGTTGTAACTCAATTTATATATCTTGGCTTCCTGATAACAAATAACTTAAATACCCGGCCTCATATCAGGCATAAACTTGCAGATGCGAAAACTGCTATCAATATAATGTGGTCGCAATTTAAAAAAAAAACAAATTTGTTAACCCAGTGTCTAAGTTCAAGGTTTTTGACGCCACAGTCAAGAGCTGTTTTTGCTATGCAAATGAGGTCTATGGGTTTCAGCAGTTAGATGAAGTGGAATCTATCCAAAGATATTTTTTTAAACGTATTTTCAAATTGCCTTTTAATACTCCGAACTATGCCATTCATGTAGAATCAAGGCTTCCATACATATTTATTAATAATTTGGAGGCAAATGCAGATTTTATAATCAAAGTTATTCAGAGACCCGAGACCAACCTTCATAGAAAAATACTTCTAATATCCCTTAGATGTGGGTATACCCCCTTCAAAAATTGGCATGAACTTGCCACAAGTCATAACTTTGTTTTGTCCCTGAGTCTTGGCAACATGGAGGAATGGAAGACCAATTTTTACAACTGCATTTCAATTGTAGATGAAAACATATTTCAACTCTGCCTTGGTAGGGCTAGAGGTTCATCTTCAAGAACAACATATAGCCGCTTAAATCTGTGTCTGAGTGCAGATAACTATTTCAGGGAAGAGTTTACAATTGCAGAAATGAGCTTGATTTTTAAATTGAGAAAGGAAATGATTGAACTTAATTATAGGCCACATAGAAACGATTTATCCCCTATTTGTGCACTCTGCAATCTTAATGAAAATGAAGATGTGTTTCACTTTATGGGGGTTTGCCCATTCTGCAAGAGTTTCGTAGACTTTATTTCAATAAAAGTTTCCTGACTTTTGAAGAATGCGCCAAAGTCTTGAATGGAGATTGTTGGTGGAAGTTGCTATTACAATTTGCTTTCCATGCCAGGAATTATAGGAATACTTATTTGAACATGTTTTGAACCGGAAAAAAATATTATCCTCGGTATGTTTTAGCTCAACAGAAAGCCCACCTAATTTTTGTTGTTTCGAACTTATCGATAATTTTTGTTTTAGCTAAACTAAAAGCCCAAAAAAAAAAAAATTGCAGTTCTTCACCTGTCTTTTTCGTCATAATTTTTGTTTTAGCTAAACTAAAAGCCCACCCTGTTTTTGTATTCTCTATAATCTAATGTTTGTATACTTTACTACCGTAATATTTTTGTAAAACCTTCTTTTTCATGTTTTTTTTTGCTAATTCATACGCTAACTAACACGCTACTATTTTGGAAAAAAAAACATATTAAAAAAAAAAAACAAGGTTAATTTAATTTTTATAATCAATTAAACCTAGATCTTTTCTTGTAAAAAAAATATATATATAAATATACGTATAATATTTAAAAAGAAATTGTATAATCTCTTATATTAAATGTTTTGTTAATATCCGGCAGACGGCTTTAAAAGCCATGCTTGTAATTCTTTATAGAAAATATCTTATGCTACCTTTTAAGAAAACGAAAATAAAGAAAAATCTAAATCTAATCTAAAATCGCATTTCATTAAGCTACTTAACTTTCTAAGATCTAAACTTTCGTCTGCTTGGTGCAACTGCAAATACTAAGTAAGTCAAGCTATTCCGGTTGTTCAAATCCCAGCCATTCCCTAATTTTTTATTTTTTTTTTATTTAAAATTTTTTTTATTTTTGATAAGCCATGCATGCAAGTAATGCTTTTCATGCTCAATGTATTGGGGCCAACAATGCACATAAAATAAATGCTTTTATAAGTGCTTGCTGGTATTGCGAGATTGTAAAAAGATATCTCTTTCCCAATTAGCGATAAAAATGTATACCTTCGAATTCGAACTAGAAATTGTAAAGTTTAAAGGTTTCGATCAGCCTTACAAAGTTTTCAAAAAATCCGCTTTAAACTTATAATAATTTTCCTCTCCCTGTAGCTCTGTTGAAATATTTACATCTACAGATTACTT
This sequence comes from Melanostoma scalare, assembly GCA_949752695.1. Lineage (NCBI taxonomy): Eukaryota > Metazoa > Arthropoda > Insecta > Diptera > Syrphidae > Melanostoma > Melanostoma scalare. The sequence continues at coordinate 180,037,632 of OX456984.1, read as the reverse complement.
AAAAACTTCAATTCCTCAGAAAACTCTCGATTTAAAGGACCTCAATGCTCAGTCTACTTCGTCGACAACAACAAGCTCTGCCTTGATTCCAAGTACAGGGTCTATAAGAAATCGTGAAGGCACAGTGACTAGCAAAAATGTGAGCCCTCCTTAAAGCGCAATACTTTGAGAAGCAACTCTGTCAAAGTCAATAGTTCTTCTGTCCCGAAGGATAGTTGAAGTTGTAGATTTCGAAAATTGATCATCACCATCTAATTCTTGTTCTGATCCTGAATCTGGTGCATCTCTTACACCAATGGAGGCAGTTCCAAAACATAAGTTAATTTTTGTGTCTCGGCTTAGGCCAGATCTTAATTGAAACAATGTTTTGCGCTATCAAGTATCAAAGAAATTATTTCCTAACGAAAATTTTATTGGATGTACTAAGATAAGCAAAACTGATAGCTTTGCATTTTTGTTCAAATTACTTGTGTATGGATCTACAGCCTGAAGCGCTTGATCAGTTTTCTTCAAATTTTTTGCTGTAAGGGTCTATGGAGCAATCTACAGGGGTTTTTGGAATTGGGTTTTTAGGTCTTGAAGTAACGGTACCTGCAATACAATCAACATATATTTATGATAATACTTAATTTTTTCAAAAACGGTCCTAATTTCGAAAAAATTTTGTATGTGAGATTATTTCTCAACTGTTTTTCTTATGATGTAAAACAAATTTTTGGAAAAAGTCTAAGAACGTTATCCCCCCGTAAAACTTTATTTTTTAAGTGCTTTTTTATTAATAGCTAGGACGATTTCGACGACATAATAATAAATAATAGGAATTTTTTAATTTTTAAACTTAAAGGAATTTTGAAAAAAATTTAGATTTTTTTTGAATATTTTCAAAACGGTGTCTTTGATTATTTTCTCCAAAGTTTTTGCCACATCATTTTCTGGAAAGATTTTAAAACTAACGTGCTCCATCCAAAAAAAAACACTGGGATAACGATTTTGATTATATTTTTAGCGTTTTTACATTATAGGTATGTAGATAATGTACTAGGAGGCAAGTTTCGCAATAGAGCCGTTCACACTGTAGAATTAGTTGGACAGACTTTGGCTTGAACGACCAATGCTTGACAATGTGAACCCTCAGACTATCGCTTGACCAACTTGTTGGAAGATTTTCAAATATTTTTGTGAACTTTCAAGTTGGATGGAGCGGAGGAACATATGACATAAAGTTGGACGACAAGTTTGATAGTCTGAACGCAAACTACATTCTACATCCGACCATCCAACCAACATCTGTCAAACGAAGTCTGCCCAACTAATTGTATAGTGCTAAACGGCTAATCGAGCAGTTGAGTTGAGTTGAGCTAACAACTAAACATGACATTACGATGATAGAATACGAAAAAGTTTTTCCTGAAATTCTGTCTGTCTGTCTGAATGTCTTTTTGTTCGTATATAGATCCATAGCCTACTGCTAAAAAGTGGCGTTGTTTTTATATTTTCGCTAGAAACCTCTTCAATATTTAATTTTTTCGCTATTACATTCAATTTACATAATTAATATGTAGTTGGCAACTCTGTACCACTAAATGTATTATGAACATCGTGAAACTTTATACTCAGCCTCAGAATATTGATATTGTACTTAGCACTCTATCGCAAGCTCGTGCGACCCAGTCGTGTCCATTTTTTTTTTTTCAAATCAGAAATTGGTCACATCTTCCAAGATGTTCTATCGTTTTGTAACCTTTCACACTACGATTTAACTTGATGAAATTATGTAGTATGAGAAAACTTCGCCCTTCGAAATGCTTACTGCCTCTATAAGTGTTAGTTGTGAACGGAAGAACTTATCTTAGCGAGTTACATACAGCCTTTTCATTATCTTGGAAACTCTGGGATCCGAAAAGCAAAGTGGATTTATGGTAGTGGTTTGAGTTTGCGTTTTTGTCTCGACATTGTTCAACAATATAAAATACAAACTTCTAGCTCATAAACGGCGTGAGCAACAGTATTTTACTCTTTCCGAATGGCTCAGTGAGAGAGTGCTTTTCATTTCAATAAAATTAATGTCGGAGGACTTGTCATTTTAATGCGAAAAATGATACTCATGAAAAAATAATTGTTTGTTTTCGAACTTATCTCTTTTATGTTTGCTCTTTTGTTGACATGCTAACCATTACACCAACGGAACAACGCAATTATTAACCGACTAAGGAATAATTGTAACCGAATCAGTAGCTTTGATAGCGGCTTGTCTATACAGGGTGCCCCGTAATTCATGTAACGTGATATAGGATTGAGGAATTTGTTACGCGACCTTTTGAATTTAATAAAGTTGTCTTTGAGCAGGCTCGAGGTCAAGAAAAACAATGTTGTTAAATGGTTAACGACGTGCACCTCTTGTGCATCGGTGTATGTAGGCACATCGAAACAAAAACTGAGAAATCGACTCTCCGGCCGCCGCTCTGACATCAACAATGGTGTGGTAAAGAAAACTGCACTGGCTTTACATTGTATTGAGGAATCACACAAGCCAGATTTTGATAACGTTGCGATACTGGACACAGAGAGAAACTGTAATAAGAGAATGTTGCTGGAAATGTTGCATATTCTCAACACTAAGAACACAGTCAACAGAAGATCTGACTGTGAAAATCTTAGCAACATATACAGCCAGCTGATCGTCACAACAAATTAAGATCTCCTTCTCCATTGTTAGTTTGTTGATTTAGCTTTTAAACTTTTTTGTTTGCCAAAATTTTAAATTCAAATTTAAATTGTCGTGGAAATGACTTAAATGACAATAGTCCTTCTTGTATATACTTGTGGAGTTCATTCTTGCTTATTATGTTCATTAATTGTGAAAACTAATTTCATGTCTAATTATTGTAAGATTATTGTTATAACCATTGTGTTCTTGTTGAACAATTTAATTGACAATTATTTTATTTATTCCAAATAAACAGACCTGATGAAGAGCGTATCCATGCTCGAAACGTCGTTAACCATTTAACAACATTGTTTTTCTTGACCTTGAGCCTGCTCAAAGACAACTTTATGTGATTTAGGATGTAATTCTTGATCATATATTCTACGAAAATAATCGGGAGGGTGCTCCGTCTCCCTTCATTTAGGTGAGAGGGGCATTTTAACAAAAATTGACAATATCCTTAAAAAATTTATATAAAACAGCTAACCTACTAAATATAACATAACAAAATTTATTGTTTTTCGGAGCTAACACTTTGTTCTTTAATTGGCATTTCAATTCAAGTTAATCAAGTAAATCGTTTTTGTTCAAAAGACAATTAAAAAAAAAAAATCTAAATTCTTTTCTTTAAATAAAGTTTTTACAAAGTTTTGCCCCATTAAGGGTCACTTTTTCTTCCAAAAATCAATGCTCTTATTAGTTTTGAGTCAAACACTGAAAACGGAACGTAGAAATCTCTCTTAGTTTTTGAGAAATTTAAAAATGAACAATGGTATGTCCCTCCAAAAAATCGAATCTTATGTGTTTTTCGCTAATTGGACTTTATTTTCTGAACAAAAGGGGTTATCTTAAAGAAAGTAACTTTAGTTTTTTTCAAATTTCTGAAAAACTAAGATAAATTTTTTCGCTCGGTTTTCTATGTTTGACTCATCACTGTTCGATTTGTTGAAGCAATAAATAAAGAAAACAGTTGCTTTATTCAATAAATTGACCAATTTGAACTTCGCCGATATTTTCATATTGGGACTCATCCACAGTGTCTAAAAACGTGTCTATTCCAAGAAGCTCATTGAAGACATGACAACTGTCAAAACACTTTCATTTTACATTTGTTTGATGAGAAAGATTCCAACTATAGTTTTCGTTTCTCTTCTTGAAGCTGTGTTGAAAATTCAAGAAACTGAAAAGTGAACTAGTTGAAAGTGGATATTAAACCCTGTATACAATTTTTGAATAACTCATCAAAAATCAAATTTTTCAAATCAAAATTTTGAAATACAATATTCATATGTGCACATTATGCTGAGCTCAGAAAGCCTGTATACATCTCAACACTATATTGATGCAGTTTGTGAGGAAGAAGCTGTGGAAAACAAATAAGCTGAGACGAGAATTAATGTGAAGAAATGTCTGCTTTATTTACCAAGTCATATGATATACGAACAGATGCTTTTAAAAGCAAAGAAATAAGTAAATTCATCGTTTTATTTAAGTCTTGTGGATTTGTTTTACAATAAAGCTCTACTTTATCAAATTCTTCTACTCAGTGAGACAACTAACTGCCATCTGTCAATGTCTAAACGCTTGACTACCTAGCGTAACAACATCAGACGCGAAGATGTTCAATGAAACCAGAATCATTTATTGGTATAAAATAACAGGATTACGTCACGTAACCATAACGTTGCGTCATTTTGATCTGCTTCATTACATATTGACTTTCATATCAGAAGTTTTTTAAAGCAACATACCTACATCAGTTTATTCTGGATTATTATAAAATGAGTGCTTAAAAAAGCCTATCGAAAATAAATTATGAATCTCGAAATCATTAAAAAAAACTCCCATCACACACTTTTGATCTATTAAAGCTGTGGAAGTGGAACTCTATTCAATTTCATGCAACGACCAGTAATCCATGTCGTGTCCTTTCAACAATAGCCTCAATTTGAATTAAATTAACTCACATCTACATCTGGGTTAGCATCAGCGTATTCTATGCGCCGACCGGCAACGCTGAAGACTGAGCACAACTCGCACAATCTGTTAGCGCCATTTTATGAAAACGTGCTACGGACACAATGGAAGCACTCCAATTTCCTCTTACCTTCCAGGGCTTTTATACAAAAAAAAAAAAAAGCAAAACGTTGTTTCGTGCCGTTCTCATCGAGTGACACAGTAATTCCAACTACGTGCTTCTGTAGTATCCCAGACGTTTTAAGCACAACAATCACAAAATGTAAACGCGAGCTGTCTTAACACACAAACTAGGTCGTCAATACACAAAAGGACAAACAATATAAAATCAAAACCTATAAAAGGGACTTTCATTAAATTTTCTTGAAGATTCAATTGAACATTCTTCCCGCTACCTTCCAATCGCTGGTAGGATAAAGAGAGAAAGATTGAGGGACACCCAAAGGCGATCGAAAGTTATAATTGCCCAGAGGAGTTGGGGTTAGCTGCGACTTGATTCCTGACGGACGACAAGATGAATATTCAATTTTAAAGAGATTCACTTTGGATAATTGAAAATCTTCAATGTGTCCACGTCCCCCTGCGCCAGATACTTATCACAAGTAATTAATTTTTTATCTTTCATGAAAAATTCACAATCAGAATTAGCAAAAGTTAGAGAAAAGTTTTAAAGGACAACGCAGTAGGCGTTGATGAGTAATCTTACAGCTGTCAGGAGGAAGAGTGGCAAAGAGTATAATGTCTCGTATTGTAAGAATATCAAAAATTCATTTCGACAGCTATCAAAGTCTAAGCACTTACAGCTCCACTCGATAAAATTGCTATCGAAAACGAGGAATCCTTCTCAAATAAAATCATGGACACTCTGCTACCCTCTTTTCTTTTACTTTAAAACTTCGAAGGCAGGATGGTTGGAGACAAATATTTTATTTGGAGGGGAGTTGAGTGTTACTAACAAAAATATTTGGCGAGAATAGACACTTTTCTTTTATTTGTTAAGAAAAAAAAAATTAAAATCGTCGAGCAGAAACAATCTATGTAGTTAATTTTCCGTCTGCGGTAAGAAAAACCGTGTTTTCACTTATTTTTGTAATGGCAAAATTGGACTTGTTGGAGGAATAATTCATAAATTAATCCAGATGTGGTACGAATACCTAAATCTGGATGTTAGGCACTGTGCTGTGGCTAAGCTGGTTAGGCACAACAATTGGTTTTTTTTTTTTTTTGTCAGGAAAATGCTTAAGGAACTACTTAAGCTTAGTTGTGTTTTAAATACTGCGCAAAAGAATTTAAAGCTTTTGATGAAAACGAATGCAATACGGTGTCCTAAAGACGGAGCGAGTATACAATCAAAAAAACTTCAAAGACTTTTAGTATTTTGTTCTCGTCGTTTGAGTTTCAAGTTTCTTCACAACAATTACTTAGTCGTGCCCCAGACGCAGACGCGTTTGATAATTTCTCGAATAAAGAATTTAATTCTATTGGGCTAGGCTAGATTACGTCACACTTTAACTCGTTTTTCCCTTTATGGCATTGTGCTTTTATCTGTTTTCCATTCCAAGTTTCTTCGAAAAGTCATTTTTTTACCTTGACGTTCTCGCAACTGAACAATACTTTTTGCGACGAACATGAACTAATTTTCGCAATACGCTAATGGCTTTCGGTAGAGGGTTGAATGTTTATAGTTGCTCTCAGTTCTTGTGAAAGATGGTACTCTAATTATTGGTGGATCACGGCAGCAATGAGACTATTTGTTCGGTGTTTAAATTTGACATTCAGGTATTTGCCTTGGTATCTCCGAATTGCAGGCTATTGACCATCATATGGTTGTGGCGGCAGTGGCGTAGATAGGGGGATAGATCCCCCCCACCCATTGGGATCGATAATTGTTCAACATAACCAGTTATGAACCAAAAAAGTTTACGAAACACACTGTGAAATTTAGTAGGTACCTACTTCTTACGTGAATTAAGTCTTATTAGTATACTCACAGGATTGAACATTCCATACTTTCATTCTACGGGGAAAATATAAAGTCAACTTCATCTTAAAGAAATTATTATTTCAGCAAATCCACTAATCTTTTAAATTTCTTTTTGCTTGCGATTATAGGTACTATAAGGCAAGTCTTGCAATCGTGCAGAAAAAAAATTTTGAGATAACAATTAAACATGACATTACGATGATAGAGAATACGAAAAAAGTGGGTCCTGCAATTCTGTCTGAAGTCTTTAAGAAGTCGTAAGCTGTTTAATAAAGACTGCATATCAATATTTAAAAAAAACTTAGTTTTGGAAATTTTTATAAATTTTTTTAAAAAATTTTGATTTTTGAAAGTAACTTCGAAACTATAACTTTGATTTTTTTTTAATTTTTTTGTCAAAATAGCGCCTGTTTAGATATAGAACTTTGCATACCCGACTTTTAAAAAACAGTTTTTAAAAAAAGTGAAAAATAAAAAACCGTTGTTTGGAAAAACTGCTCCAACGATTTTGATTAAATTTTCATCATTCATGTGTATTAACGATTGCAAAAGAATGGCGTTTTTAGATTTTAGCTTGAAACCTTTGGGTTATTTAATTTAATTTTTTCATTATTTTGCGTGATTTAATTCAATTTCCATAATTAATGTGTAGTTGGCAACCCTGTGCCACAAAACATATTATGAAGTCGTGCCCATTTTTACTTGCGATTATAGGTACTATAAGGCAAGTCTTGCAATCGTGCAGAAAAAAATTTTTGAGATAACAATTAAATATGATATTACGATGATAGAGAATACGAAAAAAGTGGGTCCTGCAATTCTGTCTGTCTGTCTGTCTGGCTGTGTGTCTGTCTGTGTGTATATGGATCTACAGCCTGAACTAATAGACCGATTTTCCTCAAAATTTGCAGTTAGAGTCTGTGGAGCATCCTACAGAGGGGTTTTTGGAATTGAGTCTCTAGGTCTTGAAATAACGGTACCTGCCATACAACTTATTTTTCTCGAAAACGGCTCCAACGATTTCTATAAAATTTTGTGTGAGGGATTAATTTTAGATTGTCTTCCTTATGATTAAAAAAAAAAATTTGAGGAAAGGCTAAAAACGGTACCTCCCATAGTACCGTTTTTTTAAAAACCGACTTTCTCGTTAATAGCTTAAACGATCTTGGCGAAATTTTGGATTTAAGAAGTCGTAAGCTGTAAAAGAAAGACTGCATATCAATATTTAAAAAAATTTTGTTGTGGAAATTTTTATAAATTTTTTTAAAAAATTTTGATTTTTGAAAATAACTTCGAAACTATATTTTTAATTTTTTTCAAATTTATTGTCAAAATATCTCTTATTAAGATCTAAAACTTTGCATACTCGACTTTTAAAAAACAGTTTAAAAAAAAAGTGAAAAATAAAAAACCGTTTTTTGGGACAACTGCTCCAACGATTTTGATAAAATTTTCATCATTCATGTGTATTAGCAATTGCAAAAGAATTGCGTTTTTAGATTTTCGCTTGAAACCTTTGGAATATTTAATTTAATTTTTTCATTATTTTGCGTGACTTAATTCAATTTTCATAATTAATGTGTAGTTGGCATCCCTGTACCACAAAATATATTGTGAAGAGCTAAAACTAAAACCTTTAACTCAGCCTTTAGATTTTGATATCGTATTTAGAACACAATCGCAAGTTCGTGCGACCCAGTCGTGCTCATTTTTTACTTGCGATTATAGGTACTATAAGGCAAGTTTTGCAATCGTGCAGAAAAAAAATTTTGAAATAACAATTAAACATGACATTACGATGATAGAGAATACGAAAAAAGTGGGTCCTACAATTCTGTCTGTGTGTCTGTCTGTCTGTATGTCCGTATATGGATCTACAGCCTGAACCGCTTGACCTATTTTCTTCAAAATTTGCAGTCAGGGTCTATTTGGCATCCTACAGAGGGGTTTTTGGAATTGGGTCTCTAGGTCTTGAAATAACATTACCTGCCATACAACCTATATGATAATACTTAGTTTTCTCGAAAACGGCTCTAACGATTTTGATAAAATTTTATTTGAAGGATTATTTTTCAATTGTCTTTCTTATGATGCAAAAATTTTTTTTGGGAAAAGTCTAAAAACGGTACCCCCCATAGTACCGTTTTTTCAAAACCGACTTCCTCGTTAATGGCTCACACGATTTTGATGAAATTTCATATTTAAGAAGTCGTAGATGACATTAAAAATATTGCATATTAAAATTGGAAAATTCTAAATTTTGAAATTTTTATTAATTTTTTTAAAATAATTTTGTTTTTTTGAATATTTTCAAAACGGTATTGCTGATTTATTTCAATTTTCTTGTCAAAACATCTTCTGGCAAGATCTTAAGACTTGCATACCTAGATCTTAAAAAATTTTTTTTATTAAAAAATGAAAAATAAAAAACCGATTTTTTAAAAAACTGCTCTAACGATTTTGGTTAAATGTTCAACGTTTATAAGTACTAGCAATTGCAAAACAATGGCGTTTTTGGATTTTCGATTGAAACTTTTGGAATATTTAATTTTAATTTTTTTAAATATTTTGCGTGATTTAATTCAATTTTCATTATTAAAATGTAGTTGGCAACCCTGACCCCCCAAAAATATTTAGAGCTAATACTAAAACCTTTTACTCAGCCTTAATTTTTTGTTATTGGTATTGTGCACACAATCGCAAGTTCGTGCGACCCAGTCGTTCCCATTTTTTATATCGATTTGATATAATAAAATCTTTGTATGAATAAAATCTTTTCTCTTAAGAACTCTAATATAGCAGTTTACCATACATTACTGTATTAACAATCCAGGTGATGCTCTTGCAAAGCTTATTGTGGAAAATCTTCCTAATTGTGATCTGGACAATTCTTTTTTGGTCGGCCAAAGGTACGACGGAGCAAGCAATATGTCTGGTCGATCGTCGATACAATGGTGTTCCGGCAATTATTCACCAACAATTTGCTTCGCATGGTCTGTACGTCCTTGTCAATCCTTGCTTTATCTTTTTCCAGCAAAATACCAGCCATAAGAGACTGCCTAACCACAATTGAAGCAGTTGACAATTATTTCAATACACCGAAAAGAAAATAAATGTTGCGAAAAAAAATAAGCGAAAGCGAAGAGACTCCTCAAAAGGGACATTAAAAAGGCTGAAACACAAAATCTCAAAATCAAGTGGTAACACTGGTTCTTGTGTGTTTAGTTTGTGCTCTAATCGCGTCTCATTTATTTTCATTTATCTTGTGTTGTTTGGTAATTTTAATTATAAACTGCAAGTCAAATAAGTGTTTAAAGTTCGTATCTTTGTTTAAAGTGTTATTTTGTCTTGTACAATAATCTAAATTCTGTGTATTTTCAAGTTTTCTTGCTTAGCTTAATTGTGTAGTGATTGGTAAGAAAAAGTTTTTTTTACCCGTTTCCTATTAATTGAGTGCAATTTGAGTTGTTTTCTTTTTTATATCTGTCTCTCCCTTTAACTTCTTTGAATTCCTAATCTATCCTTTCTCTTCAAACTATAATTTCCTTCCTTAACCACTTTTGAAATATATAACTTTGTAAGCTCTTTATTATCGTCTGCTTGGTGCAGTTGGTAAAAGCGTAGATTTATTTTTGGAATACACACTTAGTAAGCCATTCTAGGTTCAACTCCCAGTCCATCCCAAAAAAATTTTTTTTTTTTTTTTTTGCCCAATATTTTTTAGTTTTTGTTTTTTTTTTTTTTCCTGTTCTGCTCTCAAATACTTTTTTTATTTGCTAACCATGGATTGTGCAGCAGTTAAGTGTTTGGATAGTTCCAACTCACCTGTTTTCGCATGCTATGGTGTATGTGGCAAAGCATTTCATGCAAAATGTATTGGGGCGAACAATGCCCTTTTAGATAAAATAAGTGCTTTTAAAAGTGCTTGTTGGTATTGTGAAGAGTGTAAAAAAATATCTCTCTCCCACTTAGCAATTAAAATGTCTACGTTCAAACTAGATATTGAAAAGCTGTCGAAAGGTTTTGACCAACTTTTCAAAGTTTTTAATAACTCCGTTTTGAACTTAGCATCATTTTCCTCTCCCTGTAGCTCTGTTGACATGTCTACATCTACGGAGGACTTAGAAATTCCAATTTCCAAAAAAACTCTTGACTTGAAGGATCTTAATGCTCAGCCTTCGCCATCGGGAACTAAAAGCTCTGTCACGCTTCCAAATACGGGCACTAAAAGAAACCGTGAAGGAACAGTAGCTAGCAAAAACTTGAGCTCTCCTTCAAAGCGAAAGACATTGAGAAGCAACTCCGTCAAAGTTAAAAGTCCGTCTGTCCCGAAAGAACTAGTGGTTGAAGTAGTTGATCTCGAAAATAGATCATTATCAACTAATCCCAGTTCTGAACCAGAGTCTGGTGCATCTTTCACACCAATAGAGACGGTTCCAAAACCGAAATTAATTTTTGTGTCTCGACTTAGGCCAGATCTTAATGCAAACGATGTTTTGCATTATCTCGTTTCTAAGAAATTGATTTCTGATGAAAATTTTATTAAATGCAGTAAGATAAGCAAAACTGATAGCTTTGTGTCTTCGTTCAAATTGCTTGTCCCGCCCTCGTCTTTCGAATCTATTTGTGACACTAACTCTTGGCCTGGTGGTGCTCTTGTTAAAGAATTTTCCATCAACAGGAGAGTTAAGAACAAATTGGTTACCAATACTGCTCCAAAAAACTAATTAGATTTTCCCTCTTTTATCAAAACGTAAGAGGTCTTCGCAGTAAAACTGCTGATTTATATGTTAACTCCCACGTTTTCAAACATGACGTGTTTGCTTTGACTGAAACTTGGCTAAGTCCAAGTTTCTTGAATTCCGAAATCTTGAGCCCTGAGTTCTCGGTCTACCGTAAAGATCGGCACATAGACAGGCCAGATGAGGTCGGTGGTGGTGTTTTGATTTCGGTCAGGAACACATATATGTCGTCTCGTATACTCTTTCCGTTTGAACTGTCTATTGATGTTGTTTGTGTGAAAGTCTGTACACTGTCTAAAAATATTTTTATCGTTAACGTTTACATTGTTCCAAAAAGTTCAGCCTCTGCTTATGCTGAACTGTCGCTAATTTTGGATCATATTTTTGAATTGTCGGACTTAGAAAGCCAAATTCTGTTACTAGGTGACTTTAATTTACCATATGTCCAATGGTTACCCTCTGACGATGGATCATTCCAAAAACCCTCTCTAACTTCACCGCAGCGTGAGCTTTCTTGTTTAGATAATGTTATATCTACTGACTTACAGCAAGTAAGCTGTATTAGAAATTTCCAAAATCGTATGTTAGACCTTGTTTTCTCTTCCGAAGCTATTAACACGGTTGTTCTTCAATCTAATTCAGGCATTACTAGAATTGATGATCTTCATCCCCCTTTAGATATTTTTGTTGAACTAAGCAACGTATCTCACGTTATTAATAATTCAAATGACTGTTTATATACTTTTGACTTTCGAAAAGCGAATTTCGATTTGCTCTCGAATGAATTAAGCAGGGCTGGTATTGAAAATATATCAACCCTTACAAATATTGACGAAGCAGTCGCTTGCTTTTACTCCGTTTTAGAAAATTGCATGGAAAAAACCATTCCCAAAAAGACGCTCAGAAATTATAGTTTTTGCCAACCGTGGTTTACCAAGGAACTAAAGGCTCTCAGGAATAAAAGAAACAAGGCTTGGAAGACCTATTTAATTACTCTTTCTCCAACTGACCACCAAATATTTATAAGTTTTTTTAAAGACTTCAAAATACTTTCTCAGAATCTGTACTCTAGCTATGTCACCCAAATGGGGTGTTCTCTGAAAAACGATCCAAAAAGCTTTTGGTCCTTTGTAAATTCTAAAAAAAAATCAGATGGCTATCCAGCCAACTTTATTTATAATACCATATCTTTAAAAAATACTCCCGACATTTGCAATGCCTTTGCAGACCAATTTAATGGCTCTTTTTGTGATACAAATCTAGAAATTGATGAAAAATACTTTGAATATTTAACTCACTGCTCGCAAGTGAATTTTAATAATATCCCTATTCAAAGAGACAGAATTACTTACTACCTCTCTTCTCTCAAAGATGACGTTTCTTCTGGTCCGGACAGTATTCCGCCAATTGTTTTAAAGAAGTGTTCCTCACGATTATCCTCTCCACTTGAACATCTTTTCAAGCTTTCATTAAAATCTGGAATATTCCCCACTCTTTGGAAAAAATCTTTTATCATACCTGTTTTCAAAAAGGGTGAAAAATCCGATATAAAAAACTACAGACCTATTTCAAAGCTCTCATGTATACCTAAGGTATTTGAACAAGTAATCTGCGAAAGCGTATCCTTTTTTTCAAGGAATGTTGTCTGCCACCAGCAGCACGGATTTATGCAAAGAAGATCGACGGCTACCAACCTCCTATCCTTTCATCATAAGTGTTCCAATGCTCTTGAATGTGGGAACGAGCTTGATTGCATTTACACTGACTTCTCTAAGGCGTTTGACCAACTGTCTCATAACGTCATACTTTATAAACTAAAAGCCTTTGGATTTCCCCCAGTATTTATTGCTTGGATAAGTTCCTACTTAAAAAATAGGTCTTATGAAGTCAAATTTCGTAACGTTTTGTCAAAACCTTTCAATGCTATGTCTGGCGTGCCACAAGGTAGTCATCTCGGCCCCTTGCTTTTCATTATTGCAATAAATGATGTAATTTCTTGCATCTCCTATAGCGACATTTTAATCTTTGCTGATGATATGAAAATTTTTAAAATCATCGAAAATGCTTCAGATCGCGACTTCTTACAAAAAGATATTGATAGTTTTGTTGTATGGTGTTCAATGAACGGACTAATTTTAAATACTTCCAAGTGCCAAAGTATGACCTTTTCCCGTAAAAGATCTCCTAGCATTGGAGAATATTCAATATCGCATCAATCCCTATCTCAAGTTTCTAGATTCCGGGACCTCGGTGTTCTTTTTGTACCAACCTCGAATTTAATGAACACATCAACCTCATTATTAACAAAGCAAATTCAATGCTTGGCTTTATTAAGCGATGGGCTAAGGAATTTAATGACCCTTATGTTACCCTCTCTTTATACAACTGTTATGTTCGTCCCCATCTAGAGTATGCTTCTCAGGTGTGGTCACCATTTTATGATATTCATAAATCTCGAATCGAAGCAAAACAGCACAGATTCATACGCTTCGCTCTCAAAGGTCTTCCTTGGGAAGATCCTTTCAATCTTCCTCCCTATGAAAATCGTATCCGCTTATTAAATCTTCAAACCCTCTCACAGAGAAGAATCAACAATGATTTAGTGTTTTTTCATCAATTAATAACCGGTATTATTGATGCTCCCGACTTGCTCTCCCACGTAGGATTCAACTATCGCGGAGGAACTCACCAACTACGCAATTTAGAGTTTATACATCGCTCCCACCACCGAACTAACTATGGCATGCATGAGCCATTAGCTCGCATGAGTAGGTTATTAAACTCCAATCCTTTTATTGCCGATTTCAACATCAGTAAAAATAGTTTAAAATTAATATTAAGAACCAGTTTACCATCAGCATGATTCATGTTTAGTAGTTTTTTTATTACAGTAGTTTAATTTAATTTTTTATTTATAAACCTTGTTTAGTATTGTTTCACTAGTTTAGTTTGTTCTATTAATGTTAATTTTAATATAATTTAAGTTTTACTTTGTAAATGTTGTAATGTTTTTTTTTTATTTTTCCTCGTATACGTTCCCTTTGTGCTTGTGTTGGCGTTATTTACTAACCACTAACACTTGCATTAATGATGAAGAGCGTAGATAAGAGTGTACAAATGAGCTTGCTCTAAGTTCAGTGCCACTTAAGTCTCTGAGATGCAAAAAAAATATCAAGCAGCTGGAGATTTTGAGGAGCTAATTCCGTTTGTGTTCGAAACTCTTGACCAAATGAGAACTTTGAGAAGAGACGCAAGGAACTTAAAAAACGCTATGGATCTCGGGTTTTTGATTAGGTTAAATGTTTTAAGCATGGTTTACCATATCTCTTTGTCATTAAGTCGTGAGTTTCAAAGAGTGAAAACATACTTGAAGAGTTTTCAGTTCTTTTCAAAGATTTTTCGTCAGAAATAGACAAAGCAGCAAAAAAAATTAATGAAACTGTTGAGTTTTACCAAACATATTTGGCTGCCGAACCATCTTCTGTTCTTGAAGAATTAAAAACTTGAAAGAGACATTTGATCCGAAGGAATAATACCTTTTCTACGAATTCGTTAGAAGCGCTCGATAGCTGCCCCGAAGAAAACTTTCCTAACTGATATATTTTATTCAGAACATTAGCTACTCTGCCCGTTTTAACGTCAACTCCCAAAAGAACTTTCTCCTATTTAAAGAGAGTAAAAACAACACAAAGAAACATGACCAACGAAGTGAGATTCTTAAAAATATGTCTTTTTTAATAACAGAGTGATAAGCTTTGGATGTTTACTTATTTGCAAGATCGTTTGAATGGTTAGGCTGCTTTAGCTATTCATCGCGAGATATTTATAGCAGCTGACGATGTTATAAGTGTTTTTTTATGGACAGAAATAAAAAGGATTTTACTCTATGATTTATTTTTTAAATTAATATTATTCACCTATTACATCAATATTTATTCTAGTTCATACTCAAATTAATGCGCATAGTATATATATATCTTTAAAAAATATAAATTTTTATGGCATACATAATGAATTCAATGAAGTCTTATTTATTATTAAAACTTAAAAAAAAATTTGCGAACTAGGTCTATCCCCCGCCTTAGCGAAAAGCTATCTACGCCACTGAGTGGCGGGCCATGCACATACATGTTCAAAATTTGTAAGGACTGCTTCTGTTCTAAATCTTCGACTAATTTCGCACACTGTTGAAATTGAAAAAAAAAGTTTGAAGTTCCTATAGTCTATCGGTCGACTGACCTGGTTGAACGGCTTATGCCAAACCCCTTCCGCCCATCGCATCGTTTGGATTGTTAACATAATGTAATGCACACCCAACATTAAAAAAAAATTCCTTAGACGAAACCCCAACATTCAACCGATTCAACATCACTATAATGCACGTACATCTAATGGAAGGCGTTGCTTGTGAGAGAGTGTGCGTGCGCAGAAATATACGAAGGCAGTTTCTAGCCATATTATGGCTAGGGAATGGTTTATAGCAAGCTGCTATAAAAACCCCTATACTGTTCGAAAAAGAAAGCTCTCGCATATCACATATGCTTTCCTATATAAAAATGCCGCTGATGCAAGCAGTTACTTAGTTTAGATTGTAAATTGATGGTGTAAGGATTGAATAAGTGTGATTTTATTAATCGAATTGTATATCGACTAAAAGTCGTATAATTATAGTGAAAGCAAAGTTTTATTTTTCCGATCTCAGCGAACGATACAATAACATCATTGCGAAGATCCAACGGAGAATTTCTGTTGCCAATCGCTTTTATTTTGGGTAAAGAAGTCAATTGAGAAATAAGATCCTCTTAAGAATAAAAGGTAGCCCTTTATAAGATCGTGATCATGCAAGCCCTGATATACGACTCGAAAGCATGGACCTTTCCTAAAGAGGATGAGGAAACTTTTGGTCTTTTCGAAAAGAAAAAATTCCACGAGTGATCTTTGGTTTTGTTTTTTTTACTAATGTGAAGACAAATGTGTGGAGAATGGGTTTTACCAACGAACTGTATGAGCTGTACCGCAACATGAGCATAGTAAGAAGAGTATGCATCGCGAGTCAACAAGATTGAGGGAGGCCAACGTTCCAGATCGGCAGGGTAACGAAAGCACATTGTAATAAAGTCGCGGAAATGAAAGAAGAGCTCGACCGACTTGACTTTAAGTGCAAAAGAGACAACAACTCGCACAAAATCGAAGTTGTAGAAAGAAGGTAGTTGAGGTTGACCGCTAACTGTATGTAGCGCTGTATGGGGGTAATGTGACGCATACTCCAGTCCCAAACCTGGCTTTCAAAATGTTATCCTCTAACCCCTCCGAAGAAATTAAGCTTTCTAGAGTGCTAATTTAGAAAACAGGAATCTAACTTTAGAATCATGAGGACTTTAAAATGCCTTTCCGGAATACAGTAGGAGGGACAATGTTATTAGTTGGGGAATTGAAATTGCCCGAGGCCAACCATCGAATATCACTGGCCTATATAAGATATCCAACAAACTAACTGGAGGAGTCTGTCACTCTACGAGCATTCCCTTCCGTCGTCAGGAGCATCCCTATAGTTCAAAAATCTTTATTCGCCCGAGTACAATAGTAGGTAATGGGACGGTTGAGCCTGGGAATTCTGAGCGAGACAGAGAGAGGAATAGTCTAGAGTGAGACAGAGTATGTTGTGAGCGTTGTAAAACGTGTGTGTCGGTTGGTTTTAGTTTTTTTGAAAATTTGAATAGCTGACTCCGTCTCGCTTGCTCGAAATTTGTAGTGTCAGTTTGAATAATTAAATTTTTTTGGTTGTTTTGAATAAAATTTTTTTTTACTTACGATGGCGTGAGAGTAAAGAAAAAATGAAAAGTAATGTTGTGTGTAGTGCGAACAATAGACACGATCTGTTGATAGATCTTAGAACGGGGGTGAGAGACTTTGGTAGTTTGTTGATATGTACTTACTTTGAGATATAGTTAATAGGTAGGACTGAGATTGGGATATGAGAAAAGAAAAAAAGACAATAAAGGCAAAGGTGGTTTCTATTCAGTATTTGTTATGGTTTTTTTTGTTTTAGATTTGCTGGCGCTTGGAAGTGGTTGATTTTTTTTATAAGTTTGGAATTTGTGCGACGGACGGTAGGTGATCGTAATCGTAGTGAGAATGTTTTTTGTTTTTGGCTGTACGATAGAGGATTTTGGTCACGTCCGATATTTGACTGCGCATAGATAGTGCATCAGCAAGTCTTTTACAGCTAATCATGAAAGGTCGTTGGTATATATGTCGCTGTTTTACTCTATACCGAAGAGTAAGGATGTGAGACGTCACCCATGTTCGCATAGCAATAAAATCCATGATCAATGTTGAAATCGAGTATCTGAGTAGCACAGAAAGGTAAAATAAACCAATACTCATTATAAGGGAAGATGATGATGCCAATATAAAGGCAAAGGCATATTGTGTTGTGAAAATCGATGGAAATTATTATAAGGGTAGGTACCATCGGTCTGAACAAAGGGAAATAATAGGGTTTGGCGGCACATGGACAATTGGTAGGTTGAAGATACTAACGATGGCATGAGAGTAAAGAAAAAATGAAAAGTAATGTTGTGTGTAGTGCGTACAATAGACACGATCTGTTGATAGATCTAAGAACGGGGGTGTGAGACTTTGGTAGTTTGTTGATATGTTTCTACTTTGAGATAAAGGAATAGGTAGGACTGAGATTGGGATATGAGAAAAGAAAAAAAGACAATAAAGGCAAAGGTGGTTTCTATTCAGTATTTTTTATGGTTTTTTGTTTTAGATTTCGCTGGCACTCGGAAGTGGTTGATTTTTTTATAAGTTTGGAATCTGTGCGCCGGTAGGTGAGGGTAGTAGGAATGTTTTTTTTTGGTTTTGGCTGTACGCTAGAGAATTTGGTCACGTCCGATATTTGGTTGGGCATAGATAGTCCATGAGCATGTTGTTTTACACTTTTACAGCTAAGCATGAAAGGTCGTTGGTGCATGTGGTTGTTTTACTCTATACCGTAGGGTAAGGATGTGAGTTGTGAGATGTGACCCATGTTCGAATAGCGATCGCTTTGCGACAAGATCCATGATCAATGTTGAAATCGAGTATCTGTGTAGCATAGAAAGGTAAAATAAACCAATACTCATTGTAAGGAAAGATGATGATGGCAAAATAGAGGAACAACCGAATAGGTTTTTTTTGTATTAGATTTCACTGGCGATTGGTGATGGTTGGATTTTTTTCTTGAAATTTGGTGTCATTCGATATTTGTGTGTACATTTTACACCTTAGCATGATAGGTCTTTGGTATGTTTTACTCTATGCCAAAGAGTAAGGATGGTTTTTTCTTGAAAGGAATTATTATAAGGTTTTCGGCGTTGAACAAAGGATAATAAAAGCGTCTAGAGGCACGTGGTAAGGAAAAAAATTTAACCTGTGTGTATTTTGAACAATACATACGATCCGTTGATAGATCTTAGAACGAGGATGAGAGATTTTGGTAATTTGTTAATACTTGACGATAGAGAATTTTATCACGTTCGATATTTGTTTGGGCATAGATTGGGCATGAGCATGAAATTTTACAGATTAGCATGATAGGTCTTTGGTATGTTGTATTATATGCTATAGAGTAAGGATGGTGATTTCTTGAAAGAAATTATTTTAAGGTTGTCGGGGGTTGAACAAAGTCCCCGAAATAAAATGGTGATTGTAAAGTCAGCTTGAGGACGGATTCAATTTTGTGTGTGAGTTTTGCCCTTACATAAAACAAGCTGCAATTGCATAGTAAGAAGAATCGATTTATGATGTGGATGACATAAAAAAATTTTACCTACATAAATTAAAAACTGTTTTTGGTCTTGGCTGTACGCTAGAGAATTTGATCACGTCCGATATTTGGTTGGACATAGATTGTGTATGAGCATCACCTAAGCATGATAGGCCTTTGCTATGAAGTTGTTTTACTTTATACCATAGAGTAAGGATATGATGACCCATGTTATGATTTTTCTTAAAAGAAATTATTATAAGGGTGCCGACGCACGGTCTGAACAAAGGGAAATAATAGCGTTTAGAGGCCCATGGACAAATGGTAGGTTGAAGATACTTACGATGGCATGAGAGTAAAGGAAAAATGAAAAGTATTGTTGTGTGTAGTGCGAACATTAGACACGATCTGTTGATAGATCTTAGAACGGGGGTGTGAGACTTTGTTAGTTTTTTGATACATACTTACTTTGAGATATAGGAACAGGTAGGACTGAGATTGGGATATGAGAAAAGAAAATAGAGACAATATAGGCAAAGGTGTTTTCTATTGAGTATTTTTTTATGGTTTTTTTGTTTGTTTTAGATTTTGCTGGCGCTTGGAAGTGGCTGATTTTGTATAAGTTTGGAATTTGTGCGACGGTAGGTGATCGTAGTGAGAATATTGTTTTGTTTTTGGCTATAGGTACGACAAAGAATTTGGACACGTCCGATATTTCATTGCGCATAGATAGTGCATGAGCATATGAGCAAGTCGTTTACAGCTTAGCATGAAAGGTCGTTGGTACATGTGGTTGTTTTACTCTATACCGAAGGGTAAGGATGTGAGATGTCACCCATGTTCACATAGCAATAAAATCGAAAGGGGGTTGTGAATTTGAAACTCAACTATAAGTTATTTAAAAGATGAAGAGTTAAATTTCTTAAACATGAGCCCACTGAAAATCATTACGAAGAAGTCGATGAACAAAAAACTCGCAAATTCAAAGGAGTACACCCCCTCCTCGGAAACATGTTTAAACTTGCTTATGTCTTGTAGCCTGTCCTTGTAGTAAGGAATGTTTGTACAGCATTTGACATCACCTACCTCGTAGTATGCATATGAGTAGGCATGATCGAAGGCCACTAGTTGAGGTTGATGTTGTTGTATTTGTGGTATGTCTTTCATTGGTTGATGAAGTGGAATTACAGAAGACGTCGATGGAGTCTGTGTCACGGGCATATTTGTATCCACATCATCAGCAGCAAAATATTCAGACTCCATGTTATTCCCTAGTTTAAAGTTGAAGAGCCTGTGAGAATAAGTAAATATAAACATGCATTTGAAAGTTAAAAATATCAAAAGTTCAACTTTCAAATCCTGTCACCTATCTCTTAGAATATTTTCAAGGTCATCCTGTTAAAATTGGTTTCTATGAGCTGGAACTACAAAAAAATAAGTTTCCCGATAGGTACTTATCTTGTAGAAAAAGTGATTCGTAGGAGAAAAAATAAAGTTTTTGTAAAATGGATTGGTTTTCCTTCTGAACACTACTCTTGGATATCAGCACATCTACAAACTCATTTATGATATTTCTTTTAAAAAAAAAACACGTAAATTGTATACATTAATAAGAAATATTTATTTTTCAAACATGTAATTTTTTTTTTTTTTTTTGTCATTAAAGTGAGCTTCATTGTGGTTGTTTATAATGTGTTTATTACTATTTGTACTGTCGATGAATTTTTTTCGATTGTCTCTAATTGAAATTGAAAATATGTTCTAAGTTGATTACATACTCCATCAACATATTTCTTTGAAGCTGCATCATCACTTTCTTCGGGGGATCTTGAATATTTTAATCGATTCCTTTTTTAAATTATAATCATCGTTTTCAGTTTTTGTCAAATCCTTCACCAGCTGGACCAGGCAACCCTCTTTCTCCTTTCAATCCTATAGGACGATGTTCACCTTTCACTCCACTGGGTCCAGGTCTCCCTTTCACTGTTCAAAACCGTCCAAATTTATCAATACTCATATTGTTGTTAATTATTCAATTATGTCTGCTTCTTTTAGCTCTTCGATAATTGAAACAATTTCGTTAGAGTGATTATTGTGTCCGGCTTGTTGTGATGCAATAAGAAGTCTTAAACGATCTACGAGTTCGTTTGGATTGGCCCAGAAGAAATCTTTCTTATTATTTGATAATTGCATCAAGCCAGAACCGATTGAAGGTGAAGTGACACCAGCATTATTATCATCATTTAATAGCTTACTTATGATTTCCCTGTATTTATATCCTCTATGACCTAGTATCTGGTTTCTAGAATCGTAAGACCTTCTGTAAGCATTGGTATTATACATTATATCTTTATACGCTTTTAAATCTTCTTTACTATATAAGGAAGTGTTAGGTTTTTTCTTGAATATTAGTTCAAACAAACCCTTCGTACCGTTATATGTCTTATTATTGATTTTTAAATCTTTTCCTCGAATTTTTAACTCTTTGTTCCCGATTTGTAGTTTACCATTGTTCAAATGAACTCCATACACTTCGTCAAGGGATTTTGAATTATTTATCAATAAATCTACATATGACTGAGGAATTTCTTCAAATTTTTGTTTTAATTGCAAACCAAAGTTGCGAGCAAGACTTCTTCTTCGCACACGATCACTTCTACTAGTTCTGTTTCTAACTGACGTTGGCTTGGACGTTTTAGGGGTTGATTCACTCATGAGTGAAGAACTAGTGTTCTTAATATTGGGTGTTCTAAATTCATCATTAACATCCTCATCATCATAGTCATCGTCATCATCATCATCATCATCATCATCATCATCATCATCATCATCACCATTTTCATTTTCATAATTCAGTTTTATTTTCTTGTGTGGAGACTCAAAATGATGCTGTTGTTGGGGTTTTTGCGAATGTTTTCTTTTTGTGTGTTCTATTATATCTTTAAGAGGTTTTGTAATAGGTTTGAAAGTTTCTTCAAGTTGAAGTTCGAGCGCTTCTTTCCCCTCTCTCAGAGCTTTATATTTTTTTCGTAGAGCATCAGTAGTCTTAATAAGCTCTTTTGTTAAATCTTCATTAATTTGCATCATAGTGAAGATGTTGAATTATAGAATGTAAATAGTTATAAACTGTGATGATCTGCTTTTAACTGTATCAGTTTGAGCACTGTATACCTTCGAACTGATGCAGTACGACTGTTGATCGTGACTGTAGTTAATCTCTTTTATAGTTTTAGGAAACAGACAAAGCTTTTCTATAACGACCATTATTACGAGGGATCTTTTATTAAATCTTCATTTATTTGTATCATAGTGAAGATGTTGAATTATAGAATGTAAATAGTTATAAACTGTGATGATCTGCTTTTAACTGTATCAGTTTGAGCACTGTATACCTTCGAACTGATGCAGTACGACTGTTGATCGTGACTGTAGTTAAACTCTTTTATAGTTTAGGAAATAGACAAAAAGTTTCTATAACGACCATTATTACGAGGGCTATCCTTGTCAATAACTAAAAAAACCCATACGAAGCATTCCAGCATTCAGAACACACCCTTTGAAATGTTTGAAACGTCATATCCGAATTTTGAAAATATTCTAAGAGATAGGTGTTAGTGGTACCCGTGGTGTGATGGATAGCATGTCCGCCTGTTAATCCAGAGGTTCGAGTTCGAACCCCAGCAGAGGCAAAAATGTTTTTTCCACGGGTATAGCCTTTCGCGAGGAATTGGCAAGTCCTCCACTAGTATTCATTGCCTTGAAAAGCGCTTTCTCGATTAGCCGTTCGGAACCGGCAGAAAATTGTAGGTCCCTTCCATTCCCTCACAAGGCATGGTTGTGAGAAATGCACTAGACCCAGGGGCTCCTCGCTCTGTTGCGCCACCCTATTTTTTTTTTTTTTTTTTTTTAGGTGACAGGATTTGAAAGTTGACTTTTTATATTTTAAATATTTCTGTGGTCCAATTAGGTGTATATCCTTTTTCAAATGCATGTTTATATTTACTTATTCTCACAGGCTCTTCAACTAATAACATGGAGTCTGACACGGTTATATAATGTTGAAAGTAAATGTTTTTTTTTCATTTGTATGATTAACGATGGTTTCATTTTTATTGTACGATGTGTGGAATTATTATACGTTTTAGTTAACGACGTTACCATGTCAATCCATCTATATGTACCATTCACACTGAATTCCTTCCACATGAGTGATTTTAAGGTACGATGATTAAATCGTTCAACGATCGATGCTTTAAGAACGCTAAATGTTGAGTATAATGATTTATTTGTTGTTGCTTCATAAGATTTTTAAATGCTTATTAAAAAATTCTTTTCCATCAACTGTCTGGAGATTCTTCGGAATTCGGAGATTTCAGAAAATTTCAGCTTGATATTTTCCTTCTCGAGAAAATCCGCAATATATTTGTTTTTATCCTCTTCAGATAAACATATACTTACGACTCACACGCCGAAATCTCGCTTAATACGTGGATACAAATATCCTCCGTGACACAGACTCCATTGACGTCTTCTGTAATTCCACTTCATCAACCAATGAAAGACAAACCACAAATACAACAACATCAACCTCAACTAGTGACCTTCGATCATGCCTACTCATATGCATACTACGAGCCAGGTGATGTCAAATTTCATACAAAAATTCCTAACAAAGACAGGCTTTTACCAATACTGTAAACTCCTTCTTCAACAGAGAGTGTATCGAGGAATTCTATTCCAACTCTGCAGCAACAACATCAAGAACAACAACCTCAGCGAGTGATCATCGATCATGCCTACTCATATGCATACTACGAGGTAGGTGATGTCAAATGCTGTACAAACATTCCTTACTACAAGGACAGGCTACAAGACATAAGCAAGTTTAAACATGTTTCCGAGGAGGGGGTGTACTCCTAATTGGACAATCCAAGACGTTTCATGATTTGATGAAATTCTATAACAAGTTCACTTAAGGCATCATTCGCCTACAATCACACAACTATTCTTAAAATAAAGCCTTTACACATACTTAGATAAACTATACCTACAACCTATAATAGAATAAGTAGAACAAATTGACCCCTAATCTCTTTTATAGTTTTAGGAAACAGACAAAGCTTTTCTATAACGACCATTATTACGAGGGATCTTTTGTTAAATCTTCATTTATTTGTATCATAGTGAAGATGTTGAATTATAGAATGTAAATAGTTATAAACTGTGATGATCTGCTTTTAACTGTATCAGTTTGAGCACTGTATACCTTCGAACTGATGCAGTACGACTGTTGATCGTGACTGTAGTTAAACTCTTTTATAGTTTAGGAAATAGACAAAAAGTTTCTATAACGACCATTATTACGAGGGCTATCCTTGTCAATAACTAAAAAAACCCATACGAAGCATTCCAGCATTCAGAACACACCCTTTGAAATGTTTGAAACGTCATATCCGAATTTTGAAAATATTCTAAGAGATAGGTGTTAGTGGTACCCGTGGTGTGATGGATAGCATGTCCGCCTGTTAATCCAGAGGTTCGAGTTCGAACCCCAGCAGAGGCAAAAATGTTTTTTCCACGGGTATAGCCTTTCGCGAGGAATTGGCAAGTCTTCCGCTAGTATTCATTGCCTTGAAAAGCGCTTTCTCGATTAGCCGTTCGGAACCGGCAGAAAATTGTAGGTCCCTTCCATTCCCTCACAAGGCATGGTTGTGAGAAATGCACTAGACCCAGGGGCTCCTCGCTCTGTTGCGCCACCCTATTTTTTTTTTTTTTTTTTTTAGGTCACAGGATTTGAAAGTTGAACTTTTGATATTTTTAACTTTCAAATGCATGTTTATATTTACTTATTCTCACAGGCTCTTCAACTTTAAACTAGGGAATAACATGGAGTCTGAATATTTTGCTGCTGATGATGTGGATACAAATATGCCCGTGACACAGACTCCATCGACGTCTTCTGTAATTCCACTTCATCAACCAATGAAAGACATACCACAAATACAACAACATCAACCTCAACTAGTGGCCTTCGATCATGCCTACTCATATGCATACTACGAGGTAGGTGATGTCAAATGCTGTACAAACATTCCTTACTACAAGGACAGGCTACAAGACATAAGCAAGTTTAAACATGTTTCCGAGGAGGGGGTGTACTCCTTTGAATTTGCGAGTTTTTTGTTCATCGACTTCTTCGTAATGATTTTCAGTGGGCTCATGTTTAAGAAATTTAACTCTTCATCTTTTAAATAACTTATAGTTGAGTTTCAAATTCACAACCCCCTTTCGATTTTATTGCTATGTGAACATGGGTGACATCTCACATCCTTACCCTTCGGTATAGAGTAAAACAACCACATGTACCAACGACCTTTCATGCTAAGCTGTAAACGACTTGCTCATATGCTCATGCACTATCTATGCGCAATGAAATATCGGACGTGTCCAAATTCTTTGTCGTACCTATAGCCAAAAACAAAACAATATTCTCACTACGATCACCTACCGTCGCACAAATTCCAAACTTATACAAAATCAGCCACTTCCAAGCGCCAGCAAAATCTAAAACAAACAAAAAAACCATAAAAAAATACTCAATAGAAAACACCTTTGCCTATATTGTCTCTATTTTCTTTTCTCATATCCCAATCTCAGTCCTACCTGTTCCTATATCTCAAAGTAAGTATGTATCAAAAAACTAACAAAGTCTCACACCCCCGTTCTAAGATCTATCAACAGATCGTGTCTAATGTTCGCACTACACACAACAATACTTTTCATTTTTCCTTTACTCTCATGCCATCGTAAGTATCTTCAACCTACCATTTGTCCATGGGCCTCTAAACGCTATTATTTCCCTTTGTTCAGACCGTGCGTCGGCACCCTTATAATAATTTCTTTTAAGAAAAATCATAACATGGGTCATCATATCCTTACTCTATGGTATAAAGTAAAACAACTTCATAGCAAAGGCCTATCATGCTTAGGTGATGCTCATACACAATCTATGTCCAACCAAATATCGGACGTGATCAAATTCTCTAGCGTACAGCCAAGACCAAAAACAGTTTTTAATTTATGTAGGTAAAATTTTTTTATGTCATCCACATCATAAATCGATTCTTCTTACTATGCAATTGCAGCTTGTTTTATGTAAGGGCAAAACTCACACACAAAATTGAATCCGTCCTCAAGCTGACTTTACAATCACCATTTTATTTCGGGGACTTTGTTCAACCCCCGACAACCTTAAAATAATTTCTTTCAAGAAATCACCATCCTTACTCTATAGCATATAATACAACATACCAAAGACCTATCATGCTAATCTGTAAAATTTCATGCTCATGCCCAATCTATGCCCAAACAAATATCGAACGTGATAAAATTCTCTATCGTCAAGTATTAACAAATTACCAAAATCTCTCATCCTCGTTCTAAGATCTATCAACGGATCGTATGTATTGTTCAAAATACACACAGGTTAAATTTTTTTCCTTACCACGTGCCTCTAGACGCTTTTATTATCCTTTGTTCAACGCCGAAAACCTTATAATAATTCCTTTCAAGAAAAAACCATCCTTACTCTTTGGCATAGAGTAAAACATACCAAAGACCTATCATGCTAAGGTGTAAAATGTACACACAAATATCGAATGACACCAAATTTCAAGAAAAAAATCCAACCATCACCAATCGCCAGTGAAATCTAATACAAAAAAAACCTATTCGGTTGTTCCTCTATTTTGCCATCATCATCTTTCCTTACAATGAGTATTGGTTTATTTTACCTTTCTATGCTACACAGATACTCGATTTCAACATTGATCATGGATCTTGTCGCAAAGCGATCGCTATTCGAACATGGGTCACATCTCACAACTCACATCCTTACCCTACGGTATAGAGTAAAACAACCACATGCACCAACGACCTTTCATGCTTAGCTGTAAAAGTGTAAAACAACATGCTCATGGACTATCTATGCCCAACCAAATATCGGACGTGACCAAATTCTCTAGCGTACAGCCAAAACCAAAAAAAAACATTCCTACTACCCTCACCTACCGGCGCACAGATTCCAAACTTATAAAAAAATCAACCACTTCCGAGTGCCAGCGAAATCTAAAACAAAAAACCATAAAAAATACTGAATAGAAACCACCTTTGCCTTTATTGTCTTTTTTTCTTTTCTCATATCCCAATCTCAGTCCTACCTATTCCTTTATCTCAAAGTAGAAACATATCAACAAACTACCAAAGTCTCACACCCCCGTTCTTAGATCTATCAACAGATCGTGTCTATTGTACGCACTACACACAACATTACTTTTCATTTTTTCTTTACTCTCATGCCATCGTTAGTATCTTCAACCTACCAATTGTCCATGTGCCGCCAAACCCTATTATTTCCCTTTGTTCAGACCGATGGTACCTACCCTTATAATAATTTCCATCGATTTTCACAACACAATATGCCTTTGCCTTTATATTGGCATCATCATCTTCCCTTATAATGAGTATTGGTTTATTTTACCTTTCTGTGCTACTCAGATACTCGATTTCAACATTGATCATGGATTTTATTGCTATGCGAACATGGGTGACGTCTCACATCCTTAC
The DNA here is from genome assembly GCA_949752695.1 of Melanostoma scalare. Taxonomy (NCBI): domain Eukaryota; kingdom Metazoa; phylum Arthropoda; class Insecta; order Diptera; family Syrphidae; genus Melanostoma; species Melanostoma scalare. The sequence continues at coordinate 180,009,841 of OX456984.1, read as the reverse complement.
TCTTCGGTATAGAGTAAAACAGCGACATATATACCAACGACCTTTCATGATTAGCTGTAAAAGACTTGCTGATGCACTATCTATGCGCAGTCAAATATCGGACGTGACCAAAATCCTCTATCGTACAGCCAAAAACAAAAAACATTCTCACTACGATCACCTACCGTCCGTCGCACAAATTCCAAACTTATAAAAAAAATCAACCACTTCCAAGCGCCAGCAAATCTAAAACAAAAAAAACCATAACAAATACTGAATAGAAACCACCTTTGCCTTTATTGTCTTTTTTTCTTTTCTCATATCCCAATCTCAGTCCTACCTATTAACTATATCTCAAAGTAAGTACATATCAACAAACTACCAAAGTCTCTCACCCCCGTTCTAAGATCTATCAACAGATCGTGTCTATTGTTCGCACTACACACAACATTACTTTTCATTTTTTCTTTACTCTCACGCCATCGTAAGTAAAAAAAAATTTTATTCAAAACAACCAAAAAAATTTAATTATTCAAACTGACACTACAAATTTCGAGCAAGCGAGACGGAGTCAGCTATTCAAATTTTCAAAAAAACTAAAACCAACCGACACACACGTTTTACAACGCTCACAACATACTCTGTCTCACTCTAGACTATTCCTCTCTCTGTCTCGCTCAGAATTCCCAGGCTCAACCGTCCCATTACCTACTTACAATAACCAAAACGTCGGCTGAGTTCTATCTTGTTCAATAGGCCATTTTTTACGAAATTGAGTTAGGTATATGTAGTCTTCATAATTTGGGGGCGCTCTTTCGTTTGGCGCAAACCATTTTGTTCTATCTCTTTTAGTTTTCAAGTTATGGAAAACTGCTTTGTTCAATAGGACACATTTCGAACTGTTTTGGGTGTTATTTTTGTTCAATATACCACTTTTGATTCGTTCTGTATTACGTTGAACAATACAAATTCCATATAAAAAACGACTTCCTTATTGATTTTAATTTATAACTTTTTTAAAAGAAAAGAAAAACATCTAGTGTGACTTGTTTTAAAACTAAAATTGTCTACGCTTGCAGAAAAAATCTACTTCCAAACAGTAATCTTCAAATATAATAAAAAAAATTTCGACCTGAACCTTAAAAATCGATTTCCTCACATTTTGAAAATTGGACATTGAACAAGATAGAACTCAGCCGACGAAAAGTAGTGAACGTGCTATCATTCCTCACCCAAGACGAAGTGTTGGCTTCAGTAGGAATTTTGATTTCACGAAGACTACTTAGTACTTACCTCCATAAACTATCCCCGAAGGCTAGGACCTTCACCGTCGGTAATTTAAGCCTATATTGACGCACAAAGGGATACACAAATAAATTAGCAAAAGAACACTGAGAGGAGATAACACTTTGTTAGAAGAGCAACAATCAAACACAGTGAAGTTTTTGCATTGTGTTGAATTGTTGCGCTTCAGAAAAATTTCTGAGCAGTCGATCAAGTACGATGGAGTTCCTTCAAATCTTCAACGAACCCCTGTTTGTGCACTGGGATTTCTCTCAATTTTGACATCTGGCCATAGGTACTTATTTAGATTTTTACAGTTATATATGTGAATTTTCTCAAATAGTTGTAACCAATCAGAATCACCCATTCGAAGAAGAGTCAGAGCCGGTACGAAAGGTCACTAGACTGATTGCATTTTGCATTCTTCTACTCTGTTACTCTTGACTTCGACTTTTGTCTTTTGCCGAAGCCCTAAAAGCTTCCTAAATAATATTGTCGGCTTTACCGTTTTGCTATCCATAACCAGATTGCACGTAAGCTCCGTAACCAATGTCATTACCGGACATTGTCTGATGGTAGATACGCCATAAGAATCGGCGTTTCCTCTTACGACTTTTGCAGAAGCTGCTTAGATGAGCAGGTGGAAGAGACAGTCCCACATCTACTCTGCTCATGTCCTGCACTCTTCCTCAAAAGAAAACTGCATCTAGGAAGATATTTCTGTGATGATCTAAGCGATCTGGCGAATACAGATACCCTTCATCTCTATCGCTTTATCAAAAGCTCCAAATGGTTTTGATAAGTGAGGTACTCCCTCACATCTTATGGTATCACAATGGACCTAATATTGGTCTAAGTGTGTCAGATGACAGCCATATAAACCTAACCTAACCTTACCGTTTTGACAGAGGTGTTTATATCTTTCAGATCTTTTTTTTCTTCTGTGTCAGAACTTGCGATAAAATAATGAGTAGCCCCTACCTTATTTCCCACCTACTGCAGCATCCCAAATCCTCATCAAACCCTTTTCTTTGTTTCTTTACCAGTTTTGAATGATTCAGGTTATAAATAGAAATTAGACTATAACTTCACAAGGCCATTCAGTGCTTTGCTTTAAATGTCTTAGACTATAAGATTCATGATTCAGGTACAATTAAAATAGACAGTCATGCAACAACTTTTATGAAGCCACTGCTCCTGAATATGACCAACCTGAATACACTCCAATCTTAATGACACAAAATCAAAACAAATTGAAATAAAAATAACTGCGATTGAAATCCATTGCGACACCTACTTCATTTGCCAATCCAATTAAACGATAAACTTTACATGCAATAACCACGCACATAATAAATCACCAGGAATGATTATTATGATCTGTCAGGAATTTCAATAAGCTTCATTCACCCTGTGGAATCCGCTGAATGCAGGGATTCAATAAATCTCTTTAAAATCTGATTTACGTAATGTTAATCACCTCAACTTCTACTCCTTCTCTACTTAGCCTTCTCCCCCGTATAGACCTCTACCAACGCTGTCATGTTAACGGTAGTTATCTACAAAACATTCAGGATCTGTCATTTCTCTAACGGGAGAATTGGAATGTTTACCCGTCACCACCCACACGTATTTCGTCTGCACAACAACCCCGTTGCTTTCCTCATGAACAGGCAGCAAATCTGAGGTGAAATAATTGCGTTCGTGTTCATAAATGGAAAATTATTATAATTCCACGTGATGGCACCGAGATAATGACACACGGGCAATGAATTAATCTAGAAAATTTGCATCAATGCGCTCTCGGCTCACATACTTTAATTTTATTTTCCACTTTACATTTTCATTCAAAATTAAATAAATATTTTTATGATTTTTTGTTTTTGTTTTTATTGTGTAAGTGTGCGTGTGTGTTCTTCTTTGTTTCATTGAAATGAAATTTTTTTTGTTTTTGTGTTTTTATGATGTGAATTCCACTTTGGAAAAGTGGCCTTCTATTTGAGGATTGATTTAATTAAAACGTCTGGACGTGAATTAATGGGATCTGAAACGAAAAACATGATTTTGGATTAACCCGATTGAATGGGCAAGTAGGTAGAGGGCAACAATTCGTATTGGTCTAGTGGTGCAACTTTATTTTTTATTTCCAGATTATTGGTTTAATTATTATTGTCAAAAGGATGGATTGCAAAATAAAATAGAAATCACCAACATATTTGCGGATTGCGGCTTTGGAATTTAACCAGCCCAGGGAGGCAATAATCGCTATTCTGCATGAGTTGGTATTGTGTATTGGTTCAGCTTGGCTTGAGGCGGTGTAATTTTAGCGATATTTGTAATATTTTGTGGTTCTTTGTTTCATGATAGGTGGTTACCAAATTCATCCATTAAATGAATTTATACGGCTTTTGAAGAAAAAAAAAATGTTAGGTGTTGAATGTTATCCAGAAAAATGATTTCAAGCAAAAACATTCTTTTGAGTTTGAATAATACTGTGATTTGAAGAATGGAATAGCATTTTCAAGCCATCAAATTTAATTTAACAATTGGAATCTCTGATCAAGGTTGTAAGTGAGTGATTAAAATCGGGCTTTTTTGCGCTGATCTGCTGTGCTACCTACTTAATAAAGTGGTAGACTTCAATTAAAGTAATTCATCCGATTTACTTCCGTATATTTGAATATTGCATAAAAGAAAACAGCCTCACAATTCCACCAATTATAAAAGTATAAGGCTTTTTTAGGTCACGTATAAGGACTGCTGTAATATGTTAAAGTCTAAAATTCTACGTCAAAAATGAGATAGGTCTTTAATAATGTGGTTTTAGACCAGAAATGCCCACCGACAACCGACCAAATTTTCACATTACGGCAGATCTTGACTAAAAATCCGGGAATATAATATCGGTATTGAACATCCTTTCATCGATTTCACGACCGCGTATGACAGTGTTTTCAAATACGATCCACACAGATCCTTGTCTGGTTTCGGCATCCCTGCAAAACATGTGCTTCTATGCAAGATGACTTTGACCCTGCTTCGTCAAGGTCGGTAAAGAACTCACCGACGCAAGGTCGACAAGACGACAAATTGCCAAGCAATTGAACAATACTCAAACGTCAACACTAGAGGAACAATCATTCAAAAGTGTGTACAATAACTTGCTTACGCAGACGATATCGACGGAAGAAAAAAATGTGATGTCAAAAGTGCTTTTGCGAGTATTGAAACAGAAGCGGCGAAAATGGGTTTGAAGTCATCAAACAAGGACACAGAACATCGACGAATTGGAAAAACGTCACAATAGACAGACATAACTTCGAGGTAGTATAGGACTTCGTTTACCTAGGATCCGCTAAAGACAAGGAAAACAACATCATTGCGGAGATCAAACGGAGAATAACTCTTGCCAACCGTTGCTTCTTTGGGTTAAGAAAACAATTGAGCAACAATGCCCTCTCTAGAAAAACCAAGGTATTCTTTTATAAAACCTTTGTCATGCCAGTCCTGCTTTAAGGCGCGGAAAAGTGGAACTAATCGAAAACGGATGAGAAAACCCTTTGTCGTTTCGAAAGAAAAATTCTCCGAATGATCTTTGGTCTCGTATGCGAAAAAATGTGTGGAGAAGAAGATACAACAACGAGCTGTATGAAGCTGTATGAGCTGTACCGCGACAAGGGCATAGCTAGAAGAGTACGCATCTCGAGGCTACGATGGTTGGGACATGTGGACATCAACTCTCCGGCTCGACGAGTTTTTGAAATCACATTTTAGAGAAAACGCGGAAGGGAAGACCTCGCCTTTGGTGGCTTAATCAAGTGTTAGAAGACCTGAACCGACTTAGAGTGCAATAACTGGAGAAAGCTCGCCCGAAATCGAAGTCGTTATCGAAACAGATTGATTGAGGTCAAGGTTCACCCCCAACTGTAATGTCCATGTATGTAAGTAAGTAAGTCTTCAATATGATTCCAGAAAACTCTGGACAGTCGCAGAGACTCCGATATGTAATAAGGGTCCACCGAGGGTATTGCTGTTTAAGCCTAGCTCGTTTTAATTCTGGGCGAAAGCAAAGTATTCTGCGGCAACGCCAATCAATCTTGAACAGTCTGCTTTGAGAGAGACAAAATGTGTGGTTATTTTTATTTTAACATTCAAGATCATACGGTTATAGACTATCTGCATCCCAAATAGGAACGTCGTTGAGGATCTTGGGACAATTCTTCAAGTTGGAGAAAGCTAAGATCCCTGCCAGACAAGTTCATCGGTGATTTAAGGACTCAAAGAATTTAGGTTTCCGAACGTCTTTGAGAGCTTGGCTCTGCCATTGGCCATTAATTTCAACGGATAGTCTGTAGAAGGGAATACGGCTCCTGCTTGAAAGGCGAATGCGTATGTGGTTGCCAACCATACAAAAATTTTAAAAATTTGCACAAATTGGGCACGACTTTGTCGCACGAACTTATGTGATTGTGTTCCTTCAATACCAAAATCTTAATGCTGAGTAAAAGGTTTTAGGATTCGCTCTTAACCCTCCTTTACGACCCGGCAAAAGTCGTATCCACCCGACCTGTGGTCCAAATGCACCCCACGATTTTTTGTTTGACATTTTTTTGACTTCTGATTTATATTGTTCAGTTATAATTCTTCTGGCTATTGTATGAATTCATTCTAAATATTTTCTGTAGCAGTGATATAGAGATTTAAGCAGAGATGTCATTATGCAGGACGAATGTAGGACGTCATCAACAAAATTTTTGAATTTCGAAATCGATAAAAATTGCCCAGTTTGGATAATCTGGGACTCCCGCTTATCCCTTTCGATATCTCTGTTTTATGTAATTACTGATTGAAAAATCCATTGATATCAGTTGTTCTTGTCAGGTATGGCTATCAAAAGAAAAAATAGTCATTATTACAGTTTGTTCAGGTAATCATACAACTTTCTGACCTCAAAAAGGATTGAATTTTCCCAATATGTACATGCCAAGCAAGCCCACAAAATATGGCTTGAAATTTTGCTGGCTGAATGAAAGTTCAACGGGCTATCCACTGAAGTTTTCTATCTACACTGGTAGTGGTAGCTCTGACCAAAGTAGAGGACTTGCTCGTGTATATGATATGGTGATGTCGTTGATGCCATCATATTTCAATTCTGGACGCAACCTCACGAATGATAATTTTATTACGTCACCGTCGGTAGATTTGGCATTGAGGTTGCTGGTGGTGATTACCATTTTTGGCACGATCCGGAAAATCAAAAGAGATGTGCCTAAACCTTTTGTAGCGAAGGAGGTTCTTGATGACCAGTGTGAGCCTGTAAAGGTCAATAACAAAAAGCAGTATCGTCCAGTACACTCATCCATCTTTGGATTTTCTAGAAAAATGGCGTTGGTGAGTTATGTTCGAAACCAAACAAACAAGTGGTATTGTTGTCAACACAACATAACTGTGAGAAAGCCACTTCCGGTCAGTAAAGTAAACAAGCAAAGATACTCGATTATAACCGCAGCAAAGGTGGAATCGATGTGTTCCACCAAACGGTCTCGGTTTATTCTTGTGCAAGTCAAACAAAACGCTGGCCGATCTGATGGTTGTATTCTACAACTTACTGGACGTAGCAGCCCTAGCAACTGTCATCATTTTCCGACACTTCAATCCACCTAGAAGAAACAAATATTTGTTCAGAAGTGATAAACTCATCGAACTAGCGGAAGAACTGATGGAGTCAGAACAGAATAACAGTTCACTACCTGCAAAACAATCTGGCATTGGAAGATCTGCATTGCATGCTCTTATGTAAAAATCTCAAAAATTAAGACTCTTCAAATGTCGATATGCAATCTTTCTAAAACAATTTAGGACTTATAAAATACGAAATTTCGTGAACATCGTGTTAGCCATTAACGAGAAAGTCGGGTTTAAAAAAAAAACCGTACTATGTAAGGTACCGTTTTCAGACTTTTTCAAATTTTGTTTTCACAACCTAAAATATATCCTTCACACAAAAAAATTTTACGAAATTGTTGGATCCGTTTTCGGGGAAAATAAGTATTATCATTTCGGTGGAATGGCAGGTACCGTTATTTCACAGCCCTTCTGCAGGCTGCCCCACAGATCCTAACTACAAATTTTGAAGAAAATCAGTCAAGCGGTGAAGGCTGTAGATCCATAGTCAGACTTTTTTCATATTCTCTAACATCGTAATATCATGTTTTATTGTTGTCTCAAATTTTTTTTCTGAAAAACTTGCATTATATGTATTTATTTAGTACCTATAATCGCAAGTAAAAATGATTGTAAAAGTACTGACATGTTTTCTTACAATGAATGAGGGTGCTGTAAGACTCAGGGGGCTTTTAAAATTCGAATATAATCAGTGGCTGAGTATGTAATGAAAAGCGCTTTCTCGATTAGCCGTTCCGAACCGGCAGAAAATTGCAGGTCCCATCCATTTCCCCACAAAGGTGGCCCATAAATACATACATTGGAAATTGGATGACGTAACAGAGCGGGGAGCCCCAAAGCCTTGCACATTTCTCACAACCATGGTTTGTGGCACAAAAACCAAAAACTCGGTTGTCGCTGCAAATGACAATTCTGACTACTATTCCCAGGACAAGAAAACATTGTATGTTCATTGAGAAACGGAATTAGGATGAGAAGCGTTCATTTGATGTACTTGAAAGATACGACTACCTTGAATTTAAGGCTGAAAAAGTCTGCAGCCAAAGAATTTTTACTTCATACAAGTTTTGAAATTATGATTTTTTTTTTACTTGCGATTATAGGTACTATAAGGCAAGTCTTGCATTCGTGCAGAAAAAAAAATTTGAGATAACAATTAAACATGACATTACGATGATAGAGAATACGAAAGAAGTGGGTCCTGCAATTCTGTCTGTCTGTCTGTGTGTCTGTCTGTCTGTCTGTCTGTCTGTCTGTATATGGATCTACAGCCTGAACCAATGGACCGATTTTCTTCAAAATTTGCAGTTAGGGTCTTTGGAGCATCCTACAGAGGGGTTTTTGGAATTGAGTCTCTAGGTCTTGAAATAACGGTACCTGCCATACAACCGATATGATAATACTTATTTTTCTCGAAAACGGCTCCAACGATTTCGATAAAATTTTGTGTTAAGGATTAATTTAGGCTTGTTTTTCTTATGATGTAAGAAAAATTTTTTGGAAAAGGCCTAAAAACGGTACCTCCCATAGTACCGTTTTTTTTAAAACCGACTTTCTCGTTAATGGCTGACATGATCTTGACGAAATTTTGGATTTAAGAAGTCGTAAGCTGTTAAAGAAAGACTGCATATCAATATTTAAAAAAACTTAGTTTTGGAAATTTTTATAAAATTTTTTTAAAAATTTTGATTTTTGAAAGTAATTTCGAAACTATAACTTTGATTTTTTTCAAATTTTTTCTCAAAATAACTCCTGTTAAGATCTAAAACTTTGCATACTCGACTTTTAAAAAACAGTTTTTAAAAAAAAGTGAAAAATAAAAAACCGTTTTTTGGAAAAACTGCGCCAACGATTTTGATTAAATTTTCATCATTCATGTGTATTAGCGATTGCAAAAGAATGGCGTTTTTAGATTTTTGCTTGAAACCTTTGGAATATTTAATTTAATTTTTTCATTATTTTGCGTGATTTAATTCAATTTCCATAATTAATGTGTAGTTGGCAACCCTGTACCACAAAATATATTATGAAGAGCCAATACCGAAACCTTTAACTCAGCCTTTAGATTTCGATATCGTATTTAGAACACAATCGCAAGTTCGTGCGACCCAGTCGTGCCCATTTTTTTAAATTGTATTTTTTTGGCAACAGTGGACACGTTCAATGTTTAACGAATCAATAACGCATTTACTAACCCTTTTGATTACCTGGACCCAAGAGTATTCAACCATTTAAAGTGTTACTCACTTATCACTTTTCCAAACTATATTTATTATTCACTCACAGATACATATCAAACCTGCTTTTCAGCTTATTGAAGGTGCTGGAAGTCCATTATTTCAAAATGTTTACCGCTCGAAATTCAATTCAACTCAAAGCCATAATCTAATTTGTATTATATTTCCTGTTTTGCAACTAATTTGAAAGTAATCTCTTACGGCCGACCGAGCTCTCCACTTAGGGTCCTGTCTGGAAACTTGTAAAAAAAAGCGAACACCCATTCCAACTGAAAAACTGTCCCAAAAACATAGCCAGAAGTTGTAACCCTTAACCTGTTGGCCATAAAGCATCCGCACGCAACCACCATAAACCACAAAATCCTAAATATATACCTACTTATACAGTGTATACAATGAACCACCGACGCCAACGCAACGGTTTTGCGGAAAATCCGAACCCCAACCAAGTCAAGAGATGTGTGCGTATAGGTTTCTCCAATAGCAGACATCCCCAACTCAAAACACATGATTTTTTGTGGCGGTGCCAGGGTTTTGAATGCGCGTCTATGGCAACTCGTTTAGTCGACGACGACTATTTTAACGATTTTTGAAATCCACTGACGTACGTACGCTTTTACGCAACAGGGAGTTGGATTCTGGATTTTAATTTCCATTTCGGTGATGCATTCCATTTGAAGGGCGAGTTTTTGTATTTCGTCGTGTTTCTCTGAGGGTGGATGAAACCAACAGTTTTTTTCTTTTTCATTTTTCGTTGTTTGTGCTCCAGGACTTTTGATGAAGCACTCGAACACAAAACTTTTTTCGGTCTGATGCTTTGCAGTCGCCTACACCCTCAACAACAGTTGGGTAATATTTCAATTCCGAGGGCTGTTTTGTAAAAGTAAACTGCCATTGCTGTGCTGATGCCGGGAAGAATAATGCACCCAACCCAACAAATTCCGGTTTCACATTTTATTTGGTTCGCTTAGTCACAGATCATTAATTTGCTTTTATGTAAAATGTCATTGTTCTGTGGGATGTTTTGTTCTTTGTTGGAGTTTTAATTGAAATTTTTTTAAATTAGAATTGTTGACTGGGGAGCATTGCAATCTGCACCTGGAGAGTTAAGGTACGGAGAGCTGTTACAGTCAATTACTTTTGTGAATTGGCAATAAATACTTTGAGAAAAACACACGTGTTCTTACATATGTTTATAAGTAATAAGTATATCAAGATTGCACAGATATTTTTGATTATTGAACCACGGTCGACTGAACGTAACAGCAATGGAGAAATGATGCTCAAATGAATTCTAAACAAAGACATGCGTTCAGGAAGAAAGGGCTTAATAAAAATGTAATTATTAATAAGGCCGCAGTGCGGAAATGCTAATCGAATTGCAAGGTCCTCAAGCATATATGGGTGCTGCATATACCAAGAGGTTAACTTTGATTTAGTACATAGGCGGATCCACGGGGAGGTTTTCGGGTCCTGATGGATGGCAATTTCATTGTGATTTCGTATTCAGAACAAATTCCAGCAACATGCTCATAAATACATGGAAAGTAGAATCTGCGTTTTCGCGTTTGTAAGTAAATTCATTCAAAGCCAGCTTAGTAGCCTCACCTAGATCTTGGTTTTTAGATTGCAATTCCCGACTCAAAGGCAAAACAATCGAATTAACTGATTCCATAATGTGACAGGTGATTCGGAATTCAACCGTCGAAATCGCTGTCAAAAGATGCAATGCATTTTGCGAAGTATCTCGATCTTTCCACGTTTTTATTTCTTCCAAAGATTCAATAACAGCCGGTTGCAATTCAACGTACGTTCCAACTACTTCATGAGACTGAGCCCACTTGGTTGGACAAACAGACTTCAACTTTTGTTTTTTTTTTCTCACTTTTGTTTGTCATTTTTGAAATTTCTTGGTGTAGAACGTCTTGTCTTTTAGGCCAGTGAAAAAATGCTTCAATAGCTCCGATAGTTCCTAACGCATTTTTGTTTCCTGACACTTCGCATGCCGCACTGACTGCCAAACTAAAGCTATGAGCAGCGCAATGTACATAAATTGCCAGGGGGAAATATGATCTCAGATGAGCCTGTGCACCAATGAATTGGACACTCATTGCCAGAGCTCCGTCGAATCCTTGGCCATACATAGATGAGCAATCGACACCAACATAATGTAAATAACTTTTGATTAAATCTGCTTAACCTCGTATATATAAATAAAATTTTGAGTAATAGACCCCCCCATGCCCAAATCCTGGAAAATAAAACGAAGGAGTTGTGTTAATAACAACTAATAAGGTACATTGAAAGAGGTAAGACAAATGAGCCCTGTGAAACGTTGACAAAATAGTCTCACCAAACATATCTACTACATAGAACCTTTGACATGAAAAGAAAAACAGATAAATTTAAAAAGATGTAGGTATAAACAGTCATGTGCAAAATCTATAGTTAATACTCCAATGAAATCTACAAAAAATGTTGACTTTAGTGTTATTGGAAAAATGGAAACCAGATAGCCCTACGTCTACGGCTATCTGGTTTCCATTTTTCCTATAATACTAAAATCAACATAATTCGAATAATTCAGAGAACGCATTTGATTTTCCTGGCAACCAAAGAGCCCAGAGGTTTTGATTCAAATTCAAATTCATTCTAGGTTTTCATAATAATGAAAAAAAAAATTCAATAAAGCATTTTCTTGAATACTTTAATATCTGAAATACCACAGCAAAAGCTTTCTTAGTATCGAGCTAGCACGATTTCTTGAGCATCAATTTCGTTTAGCAGAATCATCTTCATCTACATCTACATCTGCAACTACATCTACATCTACATTGCAAGCGCAATGAGTCACGAAAGGATTTGGACAAAAGGTGTACCACAGGGTTCAGCACTAGGTCCATTCGTTTTTATAAAGTGTTATCTATTTTGATGTTTCAAAAGTAAACGTAAATAAAACACACATAAAATATTTGTTTTCATGATATTTCTTTTTTATTATAAAGTTGACATTATGTGTCATTTTGGCCTCAGACATGGAAAAATCCAAAACCGGGAGGCTTGCCGACGCTTTCTGAGGTCAACGCGGCGTACCCCACAGGCGGATCACTAGTGTGAAGCAGAAAAGTGGGAGAGTTGTGATCACTTCAAGATCACTACTCGTAACGCCGGAAATGGAAAGAAGGAGATGTGTAAAAAATACTACATCATTCAAATGACCACCACGTGAATTTTTGTAAGCATCGATTCTTTTGAGGAAGTTTTCGACCACTTTTTGACACACAACATGACAAATGTTGGTTTTTAAGTGCTCAAGAGTTAAAGGTTTATCTGCATAAATACGATCTTCGCGTAGCCACACAAAAAAAAAGTCCAGCGGTGTCAAATCGCATGATCTTGGTGGCCAGTTGATTTCGCCACGACGAGAAATTACCCGGCCAAGAAATATCTCTTGCAATAATATTCTCTCGATTTGTTTGGCAATTTTGTTGTATAGGTTTTAACAATTCTTATGCGTTGTGCGATAGTTAAGCGATCCATTTTTGTAATTGTCAGACTTTCAAGTAAAAAAAAAATTGGTTTGACAGCTGAGTTTGACAGACGTTGAATTCCAGCCCTATACTTTTGAAACCGTAAAATGGATAACCCTTTACTATTTACAAAAGTGTTCCTTAAAGTTATTAAGAATAGCACCGTTTTTGCATACGCTGATGACATAGCAATTGTTGCAATAGTAATACACAAGAAGAGCCTAACAACAGCTATTTCTATAATGCAACAGGAGTTTGATGAATTTTCTCGATAGTGACACGATTTTAGATTGGTCGAAAATGCCAATAAACTAAGCTTATGTATATTCACACACCAAGCCAGCAGGAGGAGAGAATATACATCTTCTATCAAAACCCAATACGTCCAACTTGGCATGAATTAAATGCAATCGAAATAGTAAAATCATTCAAATATCTGGAAGTTACAATAGAATACCACTTTCTATATCGCGAACAGGTCGACAAACGACAACCTTATAGTCTAAGCTTGAGAAGTGCTATGTTAGCCTTACTTGCCTTGAGAGATAATCAACAAAAGATGTTCAAAAACAAGTCTTCTTTACGCAGGTTGTATCCCGATTAAGTTACCTATACATAGTACTTGATTGGGAACACGCTTCTAGCACACACCTATAATCTTGTTAATCTACAACATCATTCAACAATCATTAAAATTAATTGATAAAACAATCTCTATTGCAAGTTTCTGAGTGTAGGCAATATATTTAAGATGGAAACATCGTATTTAACACAACGTATTCCACACAACATCAACACCAGATAGACTAGCGCAGGGTCTACTCGTATTTCCGGCTGTATACAATTATTATGGAAGAAGACAACTCGGTTACAAAAAATTTAAATCAACTTCCAACAAACTAAAAAAAATATCTAAAGCCTTAAAAAACGCAAAAAACGTATAAAAATTTTCTTTCTATACCTATTTAATTTGAAATTTATAAAAATCAAAATTGCACAAAAATTTTACAATTTACACTCTAAAATTTATATCAATTCAAATTACTGTTTAACATTCAAACTTTGAAATTCAAACACCCACAGATAAGCATAAAGCTTAGTGGTATAAGTTGTTGAAATCCTTAAATTGAATAAAAATCTAAAAAATCTACATCAATATCGGGGTCTACATCTCTTTTACCTCCACCTTTTCACTTACTTCTACTTAAACTTCCGCTCTTATTTCCACTTTCACTTATAGTAAAGCTGGAAACCATTTCTTAAGATTCTCATTTTGAAAGTTTCTGGTGTCCTGATTCTAATAAATGTACACTAGGTGGTAGGTACAGGGTTTAAATAAATCATTTTTTTTTTTTGTGTTTTTGTCTTTTATTTGCAGAGTTAGTAGGACTGGTATTACTTTCTGCATAAACATGCGTTCAATGTTCTCGTTATTCCCTTCCGTCAAGTTTCTATGGAGGAAACGCAGCATGTTTGTTTGGAATCTTTCGCTCACTTTTAATGGAAATCCACCTTCTCATGAGACTCTTGACATGAAAAAAAGTGATGTGCACTTGCAAAACATTTCTAATCTTAGATCGATTTGCATGAACTTCCACAGGTAGTGTTGTATAGTGCGTACCACTGCATCAAATAAATATGCCTTCAAATCCTGGCAACACGGGATAGAAAACAATGCGATAAACGAAAATCCGTGGATGCATGTACCTACATACTCGTACAGTACTCATTACTTACACATAACCAAGCATCAGGCTCTCGCTGCCATTGTTGACGCCATACGGCCTACATTCCATTTTTATTCCACACTGTTTACCTGCCAGAGGGCATCCACGTTGTTTGTCATAGTCCCTGCTCCCTGCATAAAGGATGCGCATTGTTTTAAGGACATAACTCTTTTAACTGGGGTGAGTGTCATTTATCTTGTCAGCCCACCTACATGCCTGCGCCAGCACTATTTGGTTGTAGGTGGTTTCATACTCCAATTTTCTAGTTTTTGTCTATTTGTATCTACGAATAAGAGATCAGTCGTCATGCTACGAATGAAGTTCTTCATTAAGATATCAGATACCTATACTTTGCCTCTTTAAATCCGATTAAATCTTAACCAAAGGTGGGAATGAGGCGTTAAGCTAATGTTTGCTCAAAAAAAGTTCGAAAGCAGACTAATTTGAATAATGGAAGGTTGATGTTGAATGGATTCAGAAAAATCATTATCGCCATCTCACACTGACGATGTGCTACCGAAAGATATATGCGATTCATTCTATTCCATTATGATGGCTCTAGAAATTTCGTCAGTGTTTACTTTGTTATCCAGAGATCTCTGTTGTGGAAGAGTGTTTCTTTATCCTTACATGGAAGCAGCATTTAATTACTCAACCCATGCGAAAAGGAATTTATGTGAGTGTGTGCTTTGGAATTCGTTGGTTCAGTTTCAGTGATTGATGTACGTACATAAGTGTCGTGTTCTAAAGGAACAGCACGCCTTCACAAAGTTAATCCATAGAAAATAAGTTCAGAGTTAATCCAAAGGATTGCGAGACCTTGTGAGTTCTCTGGAATTAAAAAATGACACTGGTTTGTTAGAGGGATTGATAAAATAAGGAGTTAGTTAAAAAATGTATTAAAGGAACAAAAAAAGTATAGTCATTGCCTTCAAGGGCAAAGTTAATAGCTGTAATCAGTTTAATAAAGAGTTTAATTAAGCCGGGGCTCAAAAATATCAACAAATACTTGAACTTCGTTGAAAAAGCAGATGAAAGTTGTATTTTGTAAAGCCAAGGGAATGTAAAATAATTGCTGTCTTATGGGTGGAGTTAAAATGTTTTCAAGATCAGTTTTAAACAAATCATTTAAAGTGAACCGATGAATAAGGAACCAAAATTATTTTAGAAGCTTAGTAAATAAAAAAGTGGTCAGTTAAGTGGTTTTATGTATACAGGGTGTCCCGTAATTCGTTTTACATACTTTGGGATATGACTCTTGGTCATATTCTAAGAAAAAAATTGTTCTACAGTAAAATCCGTTTCTCAAGTTTGACATCACTTTTTGACAATTTAAAAAAAGGCTAACTTTGGTGTACCCTGACCTGTGTTAAATTCGATATCTCTGTCGAAACTGATGATAGGAACCTAATCTTAGATTCAATTTTTTGTTAAAATAACAACCTTTAAGACTGTATTCAAATTAGGCTTCCATAGGTTTAGGGTTGCCAGATTTTCAATTTTAAGTGGTGTTCAAATTTTCTTCCCAAAACAAAGTTTTGACTTTGAAGTCATTTTTTTGGAGAAAAAGCCTGATAAATATAGAGTTTCTTTATTTTTTACAGATGAACAAAACCATAATAAAGAAAAAACTCAGCATTAAGTTAGCTCAAACACCCATACATTTTATGATACTTGGAAAAATACAAAATGGGAAAAATTTAAAAAAAAAATAAAAAAAGTTTTTGCTTTGAGGTTTGTTTGAATAAAACAATAATATGATCACTTTTAGTAGTTTTTTTATGTATTTAATACAAATACAATTATAACAAGTGCTCAAAGCCCCATCTTTCGTTTTGAATCAATGCCAGAGCCCGTTTTTGGATTTCATTGTGGGTGTTTGCTGTCGATAACTCTTGTCTTACTTGTAGTCTTGTAATCTTTGAAACTGTATTTAAATTTGACTCCTATAGGCTAAGTGTTGCCAGATTTTCAGTTAGTATAAAGTTCCTGGTATCCTTTGTTGTGCTTTTCTTCAATTTCCATTAAAAAACTCATAGAAAAAAAAAAAATGTCTGCTTATTCTTCTCTCGTAAATGAAAGCATTTCAAAAAACTCTCTGATCAAACTGCAATCGTGACTTAATTTGACAAACTAATGAACAAGTTTGTTTTCTTATTCTTTTATACGACTTATTTACCTATTGAACATTCATACCCCAAATTTAAAGCAAACATCCACAATGAAGTCCAAAAACGGGCTCTGGCATGGATTCAAAACGAAGGAGGGCGCTTTGAGCACTTGTTATAATTGTATTTATATTAAATACATAAAAAAACTACTAAAAGTGATCACGTTATTGTTTTATTCAAACAAACCTCAAAGCAAGAACTTTTTTTTATTTTTTTTTTAAATTTTTCCCATTTCGTATTTTTCTTAGTATCATAAAATGTATGGGTTTTTGAGTTAACTTAATGCTAAGTTTTTTCTTTATTATTGTTTTGTTCATCTGCAAAAAATAAAGAAACTCTATATTTATCAGGCTTTTTCTCCAAAAAAATGACTTCAAAGTCAAAACTTTGTTTTGGGAAGAAAATTTGAACACCACTTAAAATTGAAAATCTGGCAACCCTAAACCTATGGAAGCCTAATTTAAATACAGTCTTAAAGGTTGTTATTTCTACAAAAAATTGAGTCTAAGATTAGGTCTCTATCATGAGTATTGACAGAGATATCGAATTTAACACAGGTCAGGGTACACCAAAGTCAGCCTTTTTTTAAATTGTCAAAAAGTGATGTCAAACTTGAGAAACGGACTTTACTGTAGAACAATTTTTTTCTTAGAATATGACCAAGAGTCATATCCCAAAGTATGTAAAACGAATTACGGGACACCCTGTATAAAGAATGAACCTTTGTTTTCGAAGTCGGGAATATTTGCCCTTCACACTTTTTTCCAGTATAAGTTCATTGAGTTTTGGTTATCTGAGCTTCTAAACCTTGAAAAGAAAGAGTCAAAATAACCACCGCCCGCAATGCTAGAAGCATAAGAGTAGTGTGAAGGAAACCGGTATGGGACATGAAATGCCTCCAAATTCCAAACAAATATTATATTCTCTTTTCTATGCATTTCCATATAAGGAAACACATATCTGAAGACTTGAGAAAATCCCACTACCGACATTCAATACCTTTGCTTGACTTCAAGGCATTTTTATCAATATTGCTCCGAAACACTTAATTTTTTCATTTTTTTTTTATGTGTATGCAGGGTGTCCCGTATTTCGTGTATTATCCTTTGGGGTGTGATTCTTGGTCATATTCTAAGAAAAAAATTGTTATACAATAAAGCTCGCTCCCAACTTTGACATCACTTTTTGACAATTTAAAAAGGCTAACTTTGGTGTACCCAGACCTGTGTTAAATTCGATATCTCTGTCAATACTCATGGTAGAGACCTAATTTTAGACAAAATTTTTGTAGAAAAAATAGTCTTTAAAACTGTATTTAAATTGGACTTCTATAGTCTTAGGGTTGCCAGATTTTCAGTAAGGATAAAGTTCCTGGTATCTTCGTTGAGCTCTTCTTGAATTTAGATTGCAAAACTCATATAAGAAAAAAATATCTGCATAGGCACTTTGAGCACTTGTTATAATTGTATTTGTATAAAATGCATAAAAAAACTACTAAAAATGCCCATATTATTGTTTTTAACTTCAAAGCTAAAAATTTTTTTTTAAATTTTACCCGTTTTGTATTTTTTCAAGTATCATAAAATGTATGGGTTTTTGAGTACACTTGTTAAAGAGTTTTTTTTATTATTGTTTTGTTCATCTGTAAAAAATAAAGAAACTTTATGTTTATCAGACATTTTCTGAAAAATATGACCTCAAAGTCAAAACTTTGATTCGGGAAGAAAATTTGAACACCACTTAAAATTGAAAATCTGGCAACCCTAAGCTTATGGAAGCTCAACTTAAATACAGTTTTAAGGACTATTATTTCTACAAAAATTAAGTTTAAAATTAGGTCTCTATCATCGAATTTAACACAGGTCAGGGTACACCAAAGTTAACCTTTTTTAAATTGTCAAAAAGTGATGTCAAAGTTGAGAAACGGGCTTTACTGTACAACAATTTTTTTCTTAGAATCAGACCAAGAATCACACCCCAAAGAATAATACACGAAGTACGGGACACCCTGCATATATTTTTAGGTATGGCAGCGGAAAACAGACATTTTATAAGTTCTTTAAATTTTTAATCTTTTTATCGAACTAAAGTGATCATTTTACAGCTATTTTTTACACAGTCTCTTCAAAACCGATCAAGCTATACAGGGCTAATCACATAAGCTCGTTACATAAGACCAAATGTCGAAATGCATTAACGAGTAATTCGTAACTGTAACTGAACTATGTGAGTTTGGTTTTATCGCACATGTTATCGAGCGATCTAGTGGCAGAACCTAGCACTTTATTATCGGCAAACAAAGCGCTAACTGGGCCACAATTTTTAAAATAAATTTGCAGTTTGTTTGCAAGCGTTTTTGTTCTTAAATAAGTCTACTTTAGGTTCGTTCTTTTTTTCCTTGGGGTCGCCCTGTGGTCACCACAAAGCACTTCTGAAAAACATATACTCGGCCTGAACTTTCAAACTGAGTGTTTTGGAGCCCTGGTTTTGCCCTGGGTTTTCCCTCAACTCGCAATAGTCTTTTGCTGGAGCTAGTTTTGGCAATGAACAGGGCTGTCAAATTATCGAGATTATCGAAGCTTGTTTTGAAATTTTGACAAAAAAAAGTGTTAGCTAAAATCGAAGATGCAAAATTCTTCTCTGTGCTGACGGATGAAACTCAGGACTCAGCCACTATCGAACAAGTTTCAAAATGGTTTCAACAGCTTCCACAATAAGTATGAATAAAATCTTTTCTCTTTAAATCTCAGCAGTTTACCAAACATTACTGTATTATCAATCCAGTTGATGCTCTTGCAAGGCTTATAGTGGAAAATCTTCGAAATTGTGATCTGGAAATTTCTTTTTTGATTGCCCAAGGAGCAAAGGCTGAATCTGACGCGATGGATATCAAAATATCAAGCAGTTGAAGATTTTGAGTAGCTATTTCCGTTTGTGTTCGAGACTCTTGACCAAATAAGAACATTGGAAAGGGACGCAAGGAACTTAAAAAACGCTATGGACTTCGAGCGAACTCTCGTTGCCATTAAATCGTGAAAATCAAAGAGTGAATTAAGACTTGGTCCAAGCTATGGATATCGCCAAAGATTTAAGGGATCAACTAAAAATTAAACTGGCGGAAGACGACTCATTTTCGTACCCATCGGTTCAAAGTACCGAAGAATATTTTCGTGTTACTGTTTTCAATCATTCTCTCGATTTCTATGAAATGGACCTCAAAGAAAAATTTACAAACTATGAAAAGATAAGTAATAGAAGAGTTTTCGGTTCTTCCCAAAACTCATATAAGAAAAAAATATCTGCATAGGCACTTTGAGCACTTGTTATAATTGTATTTGTATAAAATGCATAAAAAAAACTACTAAAAATGCCCATATTATTGTTTTTAACCTCAAAGCTAAAAATTTTTTTTTAAATTTTACCCGTTTTGTATTTTTTCAAGTATCATAAAATGTATGGGTTTTTGAGTACACTTGTTAAAGATTTTTTTATTATTGTTTTGTTCATCTGTAAAAAATAAAGAAACTTTATGTTTATCAGACATTTTCTGAAAAAATATGACCTCAAAGTCAAAACTTTGTTTCGGGAAGAAAATTTGAACACCACTTAAAATTGAAAATCTGGCAACCCTAAGCTTATGGAAGCTCAACTTAAATACAGTTTTAAGGACTATTATTTCTACAAAAATTAAGTTTAAAATTAGGTCTCTATCATCGAATTTAACACAGGTCAGGGTACACCAAAGTTAAACGTTTTTAAATTGTCAAAAAGTTATGTCAAAGTTGAGAAACGGGCTTTACTGTACAACAATTTTTTTCTTAGAATCAGACCAAGAATCACACCCCAAAGAATAATACACGAAGTACGGGACACCCTGTATATATTTTTAGGTATGGCAGCGGAAAACAGACATTTTATAAGTTCTTTAAATTTTTAATCTTTTTATCGAACTAAAGTGATCATTTTACAGCTATTTTTTTACACAGTCTCTTCAAAACCGATCAAGCTATACAGGGCTAATCACATAAGCTACACTTTCGCCGCTTAAAAATACGAATTGGCATAGTTACATAAGACCAAATGTCGAAATACATTAACGAGTAATTCGTAACTGTAACTGAACTATGTGAGTTTGGATTTATCGCACATGTTATCGAGCGATCTAGTGGCAGAACCTAGCACTTTATTATCGGCAAACAAAGCGCTAACTGGGCCACAATTTTTAAAATAAATTTGCAGTTTGTTTGCAAGCGTTTTTGTTCTTAAATAAGTCTACTTTAGGTTCGTTCTTTTTTTCCTTGGGGTCGCCCTGTGGTCACCACAAAGCACTTCTGAAAAACATATACTCGCCCTGAAATTTCAAACTGAGTGTTTTGGAGCCCTGGTTTTGCCCTGGGTTTTCCCTCAACTCGCAATAGTCTTTTGCTGGAGCTAGTTTTGGTAATGAACAGGGCTGTCAAATTATCGAGATTATCGAAGCTTGTTTTGAAATTTTGACAAAAAAAAAGTGTTAGCTAAAATCGAAGATGCAAAATTCTTCTCTGTGCTGACGGATGAAACTCAGGACTCAGCCACTATCGAACAAGTTTCAAAATGGTTTCAACAGCTTCCACAACAAGTATGAATAAAATCTTTTCTCTTTAAATCGCAGCAGTTTACCAAACATTACTGTATTATCAATCCAGTTGATGCTCTTGCAAGGCTTATAGTGGAAAATCTTCGAAATTGTGATCTGGAAATTTCTTTTTTGATTGCCCAAGGAGCAAAGGCTGAATCTGACGCGATGGATATCAAAATATCAAGCAGTTGAAGATTTTGAGTAGCTATTTCCGCTTGTGTTCGAGGCTCTTGACCAAATAAGAACATTGGAAAGGGACGCAAGGAACTTAAAAAACGCTATGGACTTCGAGCGAACTCTCGTTGCCATAAAATCGTGAAAATCAAGGAGTGAATTAAGACTTGGTCCAAGCTATGGATATCGCCAAACATTTAAGGGATCAACTAATTAAACTGGCGGAAGACGACTCATTTTCGTACCCATCGGTTCAAAGTACCGAAGAATATTTTCGTGTTACTATTTTCAATCATTTTCTCGATTTCTTTGAAATGGACCTCAAAGAAAAATTTACAAACCATGAAAAGATAACTAATAGAAGAGTTTTCGGTTCTCCCCAAAGGTTATTCGTTTGAAATAGGCAAAGCCGTTAAAAAATTTAATGAAACTGTTGAGTTTTACCAAACATATTTGGCTGCCGGACCATCTTCTGTTCTTGAAGAACTAAAAACTTGGAAGAGATATTTGATCCGAAGGAGTAATACTTCCTCTATAAATTCATTGGAAGCGCTCGATAGCTGCCCCGAAGAAAACTATCCATATATATAAATTTTATTAAAGATATTAGCTACACTGCCGGTTTCAACCTCATTTCCCGAAAGAACTTTCAAAAACAAAGAAGCATGATCAACGAAGTGAGATTCTAAAAAATAAGTCTATTTTAATAACAGTGCGGTAAGCTTTGGATGTTTATTTATTTGCAGGATCGTTTAACAGCAGACGAGGTCATAAGTGTTTTATCTAAAAAAGAGCAGAAAACTAGATTTTATTTTATTTTGAAATTAATATTATTTTACTCATTATTTTATCAATATTTATTCAAGTTCGTTTTCAAACTAATGCGTATAATATATTATCTCTAAAAAATATAATTTGTTATGGCATACATAATGAATTCAATGAAGTCTTGTTATTTGTTTTTTTTTTTTTAATTGTTAAAACTTTTAAGAAAATGAGTCAACTAGATCTATCCCCCCCAAAGCGAAACGCTATCTACGCCACTGCGTTGATGTTTTACCTATATCTTGTTGCCAAGCTAAAACTTTCAAGTTACAAACTTTGATTTCAAATTTCAAATAAAGTTGATCTGACAAATAATTTTGAAAAAAAAAAAATTAAAGATGCAATTTTTGTATTCAATATTTTGTTAAAAATTTTGTCATTTAGTTTTATTTTTTCAAAAACTTATGCAGTAATATCAGTTTTTCTGCACCTTACGTGGGTAAAATATCTATGGTTTTGGGAAATACAAAAGAACTTACACGTTTCAAGGTTTTTTCAAAATTATGGACTTTGAGGATCTAGACGACATAGTTCGATGCATTTTCGAGTAACCCCACCAAATGTTTCTTATCAGAGGAATGGTAGGTATATAGAAAATGCAGCACGCCTAGGCTCCCTGCATGACTCCTTCACTTAACTAAAAGGAGCTCTCTTCCTGCAATGGCTGGCAGTTTTGAATGGAACTAGGCCGCATCTTCAACCGCCATACCTTTCAGATATCAATTTGCGTATTACTGATTATCAAACTATTTTACCATTACATTTGCAATTTTCCTCTTGTATGTGTTAACGAACTTGTCGAGTTGTCAATAAATAAATAAGTAGGATGACCCAACAAAGCTATTACAACCTTAAGACTTATCGACTCACGGCTAAGTGAGAAATTGCTTTTCATTGCAGTGTTTTACTCTCGGAGGAATTGCAGATTCCTTTCGAAAGCCAATACCGCGTGGGTAAGCAATTTTTTGTATTTTTGCTAAGTAATTTGTGTTTTTTCCTTTCCTTTAGGTAATATAAGTTCAGAGCTGGTACAATCATGAGTTTTATGTCTCAGTTGCATTTCCAACCTTAAGACTGTAGCTTTTCCTTCTATCAATAAATTCAACTGAATTATAATATTACAAAACCATTGTTATAAATATTTCAGTAGTAAGGTAGCTTTATACCAAATCTCTGTAAATTGTGCAATATAGGTTTAATGAAAAGAAAATGTATAAATTATTCAGCTACAATAACATGAAATATATCGTCTATTTGATCTCTACGCTGATATTTAAATTTACGGGGCTGAATGGAGAAAGGACTCGGTTTCTTCAACTAAGAAAAGAATTTGATTTTCTTAATTGCTTTTTGTACAAGCAATATACATATAAGTGCAACTGAATCAAACATAAAAGCAAATAGCAAATCTTTCTGGATTTTTATTAATTCAAAGTGTAACAATGTATCACAGTTCCCACAGCCAATGGAATACGAAAATGAAAAATCTAATGATTTACAGTCTTCTTGTCATCTTTTTGCAGATTTGTTTGAATCATCATATAAAACAGACTCAATCGAAGGTCTAAGTTCTATGTATTCAAATTTTGAACCTTGTATTATTTTTATGCTTCCTCAGATATCTGAAGATGAAGTTTTAGATGCCTTATGTAAAATAGATGTTTCTGAAAAAGCAGGCTACGATTCAATTCCGCCCCTTTTCTTATCAAGATGTGCCTCGTATATTTGTTTTCCTCTCACTCTCCTCTACAATAAATCTTTTTCGTCAGGAGAGTTGGTAGAGGAATGGAAAGTGTCATATATTAATCCTGTCTTTAAAAGTCAGGTCAGGCCAGTCTCGAAAATTTCAGCTATACCAAAACTTTTGGAAAAGATTATAACAGATAAATTCTATTACTCTGTAAAACAACTCCTATCACCGGTTCAACACGGTTTCATAAAAGGTCGCTCCACGGCTACAAATCTTTGTGTTTTCACTAACTTTTGCTTATATGAAATGGAAAAAGGCTACCAAGTCGATGTACTCTATACAGATTTTATTAAAGCATTCGACCGAGTCCATCATGATTTACTTCTTCATAAGCGGAAGATGTTAGGTTGTGATAATCGTTTTATTATATGGATTAAGTCATACCTATCTAATAGAAGACAAATTGTTGATATTGGTGGGCCTTACTCCAAACCAATTAAAGTTGGCTCTGGTCTTCCTCAGGAAAGCCATCTAGGTCCATTGCTCTTCCTCTTTTTTATTAATGATTTACCATTGATCTTCTGCAAGCCCATTTGTCTAATGTATGCAGACGATGTTAAAATTTGTTATTCTATCAGTTCGATAGATGATTGTTCCTCTTTTCAAATGGAGATTGATCTTTTTCTAGACTGGTGCAAGTATAATCACCTAGAATTGAATTTTTCCAAATGTAAGGTTTTTAGTGCAACTAGATCATTTAACACTATCAATTATACATATAAATTCAATCAAAACATATTATTAAGAGTTGAAGTGGTAAAGGATCTTGGTGTGTTCGTAGATTCTAAGTTGGTTTTCCGGCACCATTTCGATTTTATCATTTCGAACTTTCGACCTTTAGGTAATTCAATCCTTGGTTTCTTAAGACGTAATTCAAAAGACTTTAAAGATGCTTACACTCTTAAAACTTTATAGAATTCTTTAGTACTTGAGTACTGTTCTATAGTTTGGTGCCCATTTTATACTAATGCGATACAAAGAATTGAACGAATTCAGAAAAGATTTACAGGATTTGCACTTCGAAATTAGAATTGGATAGGTGATATGCCGAACTATACTTCAAGATGTGCACTTGTTGATTTAAAAACGCTTGAAGTTAGAAGAAATGCTCAAAGTATAATTTTTATTAAAGATATTCTTTCCAATAAAATAGATTCCATTTATTTATTAAACTTAATTACGTTCTATGTTCCGGAAAGAATACTTCGAAACAGGAATGTGCTTTTTTATATACCTAGTCATAGAACTAGCTATGGTTTAAATAAACCCATCTCGCGGTCCTTAGCGTTGTACAACTCTGTATGCAATGAAGTCGACAGTGTAATGAATAGAGATCAATTTAAAAGAAAAGTCTAAAAGTGACTAAGTCTTTATTTGTAAATTCATGTATTTAGGCAAGTAATAATAAAATCCAATTTTCGATGTAAATATTATTAAAGTATTTGTTAATAATATAAACGTATTAATGTAGTCAGCAGATTTAATCCATTGATGAAATAAATAAATAAAAGATATTATTTCTTGTTTGAATCGGGGTCTAGGTTAACGAAGACCTGCATTGTCTCATAGTTATGAACTGTCTATAGTGACATTTTTTTGTTTCTGGTGTTGGAAATTGGACTGATTTCTTATAGTCCTCATCTTCAACTAATAGAAGGTGAAGGGCCAACCATAGGTACCTAGTTAAATTCTTTCTAGAAAAGAAATCAAATTTATTAAGACTCCAAGAACTTATTTCAGTAAAAAGTAGGTATTTCCTTATATAAAATTTCAATGGCCGTATACCTCATTATGAAATTCTTCCAAGTCATTTGTCATAACAAATAATTCAAGGCTACATCAAATTTTGTTTATGTAGCCGCACAACCCTTTTGGCAATGAGTTGCCTCCCACAT
Organism: Melanostoma scalare; assembly: GCA_949752695.1. Taxonomy (NCBI): domain Eukaryota; kingdom Metazoa; phylum Arthropoda; class Insecta; order Diptera; family Syrphidae; genus Melanostoma; species Melanostoma scalare. The sequence goes on along the minus strand of OX456984.1, from coordinate 179,983,966 downwards.
TACTCCTTTCGAATAATAATATTGAACGAAGCACATTCGCAATCAAGCACAGTGCCGTTCGCTTCGACCTTTCAATGGCCATCTGTCGACAAAAAAAAAGTCAAAACCCCACACGTATGAAGAACGGAATTCCGAACCAAATCGGATCACGATTGGATTCATGATACACAAAAGCATTCTCTCACATCCGGTTTTAATGGACCGCAAACACAAACGTAAGTTGTCCGGAATAAGAAAACAAAAAGCAAATTGTGATTCCCTTCCCCTAAAGTGAAAACGAACACCATCAGCAACAGCTGCATTCAAATAATTCCGAAACGATGATGCCGATGTTTGGTGATTCCAAAAATATCACCCGAATGCAAATTGAATGAAGTTCGCGCCGCGCCGTTTTCATCTCTCCTTGCACCTCCGCGGAGAATACTCTTGCTTCATGCAATGGAGCTCAAGCTCCTTCCTCATCGACTGAATTAAATCGCTCAACTCAAGTCGAGCATAAATAGATTCAATTCATTACTGCGAGGCGCGGAGCGAGTATAGCAAGGCAAAGTCGTCCTTCCATTTGAGAGATTTAACAAATTGAATGGCATGCAACAGCAGCAGTATGCATTCTGTCTCCGAATTTCAAATGGATTCCTATTCTCAGCCATCGACTTCTTCTGTTGCGTGCAAGAGGATGCTATTTTTGGGGTGTGCTTCCTTGAGAGAACTAATGGATAATCGGCTAATTCTGGTGTAAATCATTGCCGCGCGAGTTGCAACATGACAGCAAGCATGATGCATAACGCATGTTTCACGCTTTGATCTCCTTTGCCGTTCCCGACACGGTCGACCAGGCCAACAGCGGTGTGTTTTTCTCATCTCGCCGACAAAATGCACAAATATTTGCACAAGGAATTGGGCATCATCCGAGTTGACACAAAAGATAATCTTTCACACAGAGTTACCGTGTTGTTTTTTATTCAAGTGTGGACAAATTTGGTGCGACTTTACTAGATCCAAGTCCCTACTCCATGTTTGGGAAGCAGCAAATGCAATTATTTTGCACTGACAAAAAAGCTCTCCGTATCTTCATCTTCATTTACGTCTGGTATCCCTGGTGGCAACTTGGCATTTGGCAAGTAATAATCTCCTTCAAGTGTGATATTTGCTCTTGGATTCGAACTCACAATGGAAGAAGTTCCGTCTTTGTCTGTCACTGAGCATAACTTTCGGGAAAGGGGGTTCTATCACCCAGTTAAGAGGGTCGTTTTCACACTGAGTGTGACACTCCGGTGATTTACGGATACGTGCCTGGAATCTACAATTACCTTGAATTGCGGAAAATTTGATTTGGCACGTGCTTCGGGTTGTTGAAAATAACAAATAAAAAAGAAAGAGAAAATCTGCTCAAGGAGCAATTTTGTGAAGAGACGAAAGCGTCACAGCCTCTAGGTCGAAAGGAACTAATGGGACACTTAAGGCAAAAGCAAGCAGGATCTTGTCTGGCTTAATTGAATTTGTGTCGTTAAATGAAGAAAATAGTTGAATAAATTTTACTCTTTATTTTCATTGCATACAAACGTCGACAGTGTGCGAGGATGATGGAAATGTCGGGTACTTAAAGTCAAACTTATGCTAAGCTTACTTATTTGAGACATGGTTTAGTTAACTATAGGAACTGGCAGTGTTTTACGAGTGTGATGACTGCGACGAGCACGATGGCTATGGATAACTGCTACAAGTTAGATGAATATGAGAGCTTGGCCAGTAAAGTATTTTAAGGAATTTGAAGTTTGAGTTTCGCTGGAATAGTTAATAAATGTTGTATAATTAATAACTTGAACTCTTCTTTGACAACTGCTTTACATTTTTGAAGTTGTTTCTTAAGAACAAAAGGCTAATAAGTAAAAAACGTTTTACTTCGTGAAGGAAAATGTTGTAAACTTGATTCTACTTCTATGACCTATGTAATTCTGTAGCTGCCTACTAAAAAAAAAATATTTAAACCTCGAGCCGGGTTCAAAACTCAAGATCCCGAAAACCAATAGCAAAAAATTAAACATTTTGGTTTTGGTTAAATTAATCTTTAGTCAGTTGAAAAAAATTTCGTCTACGGTCCGAAACTGGGTATTTTAGGGTCTGGTCCTTTGAGAAGTTCTCAAAATGTAGTGAAGGGAAGCGCAAAATGTTTGCTGCTCATTTTGTCCGGTTTACTGAAGATTTTTTTATATACTGTTAGCATTTCTTAAAGAAAATAATTAGAACAACTGTCGAAGAAATAAATGTGTTTCAAAGTAGAGGGGGAGTGGTTGCTATATATCGCGAGGTTTCTGCGGTTGCCATATCTCCCTTTTAACTACATTTCTGTTTTTTCTTTAATAACACGAATAAACACATTTGGTCAGTTATTGATATACCAAAGCTTACACAAAAATACAACAGTTACGATTCTTTTTATGTTGTCAACATGAACACCAGGAGTCAAATACTTTTTTAACCTCACGCCTATCATTTATACACCAAAAAACTTTTCGCTTCAAATGCATTCCCTTTTTTGTCCAGTTTTTAAATTTCAAAGCTTAATGGATACTGCGGATTCGAATGGATCTCAACTGAAAACTGACGTCAGACTGAATTATCTTTCGCACAATTCATTTCATTTGCATTTATTCATTTCTGTTTATATTAACACATAAAGATAAGTCTTATAAGCTAGTTATAGCGACTAAGGAATTTATTTAAAAAAAATTGAAAATGAGAAAATAAAGGAATATACAAAGCGTATAGGTATTTATGTAGGTGGTTGGTAGGTACCAATAAAAGAAAGTAGATAAAAACAATATTTGGTTAAGGTACCATTCTCCCGTGTCATCATTTTGGTTATTTAACAAACTTCTGCTTTCAATAAGATCACTTCGATCTGCTACTTTATTTTTAAAAAAGCTCAAAACCGGGTTATTCATCTTTGATTTTAATTGCATAGGAGATATGTTATAAATATCAAATATTAAAATAAATTTCTCGTAAACTTCAGATATATTCCTACTTTTTGTCTCCGTATATTAATTGACTATTTAATTTAAACTTAAAATTTATAATTTTTTATTTTTATATTATTTGAAAATATTGAAATATTAGGGTCACCAACCATTAGGGTCACCCCACATTATTAAAGTAATTTACCTACTTAGTAATATTTTTCACTCTATTTTATTTTAAGATAAGTATTGTCAATTCTTTTTATTTCTCACTGTATCAAATGTGATATGACAAGTATGATAAATTGTAAAGAAAAAAATGTAAAAATTCTGATAGGTGAAGTAAAATTTTTCAAGCTAAAAAAAAACAGTAAATAAATGTAAAGTTAAAATTGTGAGTAGAGTTTAGTGCGGTTTCCTTTATAAATAAGTAGTTAAGCTAGCTGCTTTGGTTATGTTCGTACAAAAATTTTAAATTTTTTCAAATTGCTGGATGCTACCAGACTCGCGTATATGGGTGTGAAATCCAAGAACCTATAGCAGCGATAAAGAATTGTCACTCAGATGTAAGACACTTTTGGTGTAAAAAAGAAATGATTAAGTTGGAGACATCACCCGACTTTACCACATATATCTACGGGCTTTCGGTTTTTGGGATTCTGTGAATCACATGGAAAATGCTTTCTCGATTTGCATGTCGCATCGGTTCTCGAATCGCATAGCTTTCTTGCACTACTGTACGCACAGCCTTAGATGCACTACCATAGAGAATTCTCTTCAGCTTAATGAGAATTTTTCGGTCTCAGAGGTAAGATATTTTTCTCGCCAAATAATTCACCTTGCCCGTATCACAAGTTTCTTTACTATTGATCGTAGATTCCAGTTATTTATACTTTTTGCACTTGTAAATGAAAAGCACTGTTCAAAAATCTGGAATTGACATGTCTGCATTAATTTTTTATGGACTAACGCAGTAATTACTTCCTTCTAAAAAATTCACCACCACCTAAATTGGTCATTGCAGGAAGGTTCTTACTTATGATGGCTGTATGCAAGGAATATTTGATGTACTTTGGCTTCCGGTATTTAAAATTTGACCAGATAGTCAAGAACTGTAATACATGTATCACTTGAAATCCTTCGGTGACCCCATCTGGAAATCTTTTGAAACCTCTGCACAATTTTGCCGTCATCCCCTAAAAGTTGTCCTTGAGCATCGTTAAGGAACTTTGACGAAAGAATCTTCTGAGCATTTCTCCTTATACAAGTTGTTTTGTCGTATTTCTTGAATAGCTTGGTTTACAACGGCAATGTATATTCCAGCTTCCGAAACATGCACACCGTTCCGTTGGCTTGGAGTTGAGCGCGTTTCTTCTTGGTTTCCTTCTTGCAGCATATGTACACCATTTCGAGGTGAGTCTTTTCATCTTTATTATTTGAGAGGCTTCTCCATAAGCTTTATTATTTCACCACTAAGTTTCTTTGGGTTGTTGGAAGTGTTATTTTTGAAAGTCCGGTCATGATTTGACTTCTTTTATACTCAAGTTAGTTGCAGGAAATTCCAAATACGCGGTGCTGTGCTGCATGCGTTTTGGACTGTGTTGATGGTTTAACATAGATAGCTTTGAATGTTCAAAATTAATTACTCTGCTTTTCCTCTTGTCCAGATTTTACCACCTGATTCTCCTAATGGTGCCCTTGGCATATCGGCTAGCATGGCTGTCTGTTACACGAAAGGTTCATGGTTCGAATCCCTATAAAATAAAAAATGTGCCATTCGAGAGGAATTGGCAAGTCCTTCGAAACAATAGGCAATGAGTTTAGCCTTGAAAAGTGCTTTCTCAATTTGCCATTCGGAATCGGTAGATAATCGTATGTCCCTTTCATTCCCTCACAAGGCATGGTTGTGAGAAATGCGCTAGACCCAGGGTTCCTCACTCTTCTCCATTCAATTTATTTATTATTTTTTTATTCTTTGTTTGAATCCTCCAGCCAGCGCCAAGTTATATCTGTAGAGGACAGTAATAATGGACGCGACTTTCTCCAGTATCATTTGGCAGTCTTTAGCTACAAATACTAATCGATTTGTTTTTCATGTCCACCTCTACTCTAAGTGAAATGAAGATGTCTTCCTTATTTGATTAACATGGTTAGGAAATATTCACAAGGAGTGTTCTGGCAATTGCGTTCTACATATCGTCTTCATAAACATCGTTTGTCTTTACGAAATTTTCGTTCAAATCTCTACGCTTCTATGTAGGCTGTGAAAATCTATCCCAAGTGAATATTTTTGCACCTGCTCATTCCCACTTTTGGGAACATGTGCATTGACAATATAGTACAAACCCTTCCATGCATCACTAGAAGTGATATTAGCCTTATGATTTCAAAAATTTCTGGTCACGTTCTTGGTTCTTAAATGCGATTACTTTTAAGGTTGACTGACCATTCATGTAATGTGTGTCCAAAATCATTTTCAAAATCATTTCATATATTCTCAACGTAAGCCTCTATGTATAGGTACTTTTTGTAAAGCAGGAAGAACTTCATTGTGCGAAACTTTTCGAGAGTTGATTTCAAAAACTTTCATTTAAACTCCTCAGCTTTTTCCTTGGAATCTAACTAAGAACACTTGACTATGGCAGTAAAGGAGTTAATAAATTTCGAAAAGTTCTGAGTTTTTGGGTGCTATGACACCTAATCATTATCTAATACATCACAGTATTGATTTTCTCATGGCACAGACATTGCTTTTCAACGTTATGAACATCAAAATTGATAAACTTTTCACAAAAGTTGTGTTGAAGTCGGTTAACTGCCCTACTTTTTTCAATTCCTCTAGAAACCCTATAATACCATCCCCTGCATTCTATTCTCCCATGACAATTTCTAATTGTGTAGGTGCACATGTAATTAGTTCTCACCCACCCACAATGATCCTTGAAGAATAAAAGAAAGTGTGCAATTTAGGTTAAAACACTCCACCAGCTTTTGGTCCTAAGATAAAATCTTATATCACCCGTGTCTATTGGGTTTCTTGCAAAACTGTTCATATCAAGATAAAAACTTTCAAAGAAAAATTCTCTCGAAGCATTTGTGTTACAAGTAATTAAGATAACTGATTCCAGGTGACAGAACGGGGGTAGCTGCTGCTGGAGAGATAAACACATTGGAAGATGTGCTTATAGCTGGAGGCTTCAAAGTCAGAAACAAAAAGGGATTCATCTCACACCCGCTCACACTCATACTCGTATGTAAAGAGTAAACATCATTACTAGGAGTATGTTAGCCCACGGGCCTCGGCTCGGCAATGACAACGACACAACGCGGTTGTGTGAGGAAAGGCATAAACAAAAGACAAGGTAGAGCGAAAAAAATAACAAAAATAAAGGATAAAATCACTCTGTGCCAGGATAATGATATGCACATGTGGGATAAATGAACTCGTGTTGAGTGGGATGGGAGAAATCGAATGTAGCATATTATTACTAGAATCACCCTGTAGGCGAAGTAGGCAGAATATATTCGTTGAGCAAGCTAGTGGAAGTGATACCTATATACGTTTGCAAAAAGGCTTCTTTTAGCCTTTGTCAGGTTCAAGAGGATGTGAGAGAAACGCAGGAAATTAACGCCGTGAGGCTGCGCTTAGTGAATGGTGTATTTACTTTTACGTTTGAGCACAAACGGCAGGAGCCAATGTGGAAAATGTTGGAGAACCAAGGCTTTGAAATGTGAATGAAGGTAAAAGTCACCCATTTTGACTTTAAGGCGTAGGAACATGCAAACGAAAAACTTCAGAGAGGTATTTTAATATCTTTTTAAAGTTAGTATACCTACTTTTTAAACATGTTCTGTTCACATTTACCACCAACTTTCTTTAGAAAACAAACATACAGACGAATCAAATTTCTCCAATAATTCTTCTATTGAAAATAAAATTCTTTTAGTGTGTATCGTTTCCTTGCCAGTAGAATTACAGTTTGGCAGGATTAAATAAATACCTCATGTTAGATATTAGAGAAACGTGCTGCAAAATCGATTCACGGTATTGGAAGTTCCCTTTTAACTTTCAAAATAGACTAGGTAGATGAAAATGCTGACCAGATAAAGGAGATCCTCTTTAAGCTTTACATTAAACTATGGGTGTATTACCTACAGACCAAACACCCTTTTTTTTTAGTCTAGCAACCAATGCTTGCAGCGAAACTGCAATTTGCAGCATCATTTAGTTTCACAACCATACGATAAACACAATGTTCAACATCCCTTGTCTGATGTCAATTACATTACATTCAATGGGAAAGCACAACTAAACTAAAAATTAAACAAAAAAAAAACCCAAGTTCCCAGACGCTAAAGAACTTTTTAATTAAAATAAAAATGCCAACTTTCAAACAAAGCAGCTCCAGCGCAGACATTTTTTAACACAAATAAAACCCTAATCCGACTCTCCCTGATGTTTCCGGTCCAACTCCTCTGTGTGTCTCTCTCATACCTCAGTCTGTCTGTCCCTTTTTCCCTGAATGTTTCCGCTCCAAATGCACTTCTATATACATATCGCAAAAGCCTCGAAATCCAAAAACAAAAACTTCAGACGTCCTAAGGGAGATCAAATTAAATTTGAATTTATAAAAAAAAGAAGCGGTGGAAACACCACCCACATCACTTTGCCCACCATTGCGGCTGCAGAGCTTCTAGTCAAATAAAATGTTTGAAACAATGTCCAACGAACTGCAACTATTGCAATTTAGGAATGGTCCCGCGCCGCGGATTCCACGATGTCGAGTACTATCTATTCTGTACAACAAAAAGAAAAGACAGGCACACAATGCTAAATGCGAAAGGGATATTTTGGTTTCAAAATACTAAAATCTCCTAAAGGAAGGGTGCCTCCAGCAGCAGCAGTGGCGTGATGAAAGGAGAAAATTGTGAAAGAAAAAAATGCTGCAAGTTTTGGTACACTTAAAAGCCAGTGTCTCTTCAACAGTGAAGTTGCTCATTTATCACTCATTCGGGCATGCAGCATAATCCAGAACATCACAGCAGGCAGCATCAAACCAGCACCAATAACAACAACAAAAATAACACCATTCACATCACAGCACAGATAGTGCTGATGTGCAACAAAACCGTCCTTTGTTGTCCCTGATGCAATTGCACGTTCGGGTGCTTAGTTATTTGATGTTCCTGTGTCTGTGCAAACATGTAAACAAATATCCCAACTCCAACAGGATATTTCGTCCCCCCATCTCTATGACAACAAGGGATGGTTTTATTTCGCACATAGTTTGGCCCGCAACGAGTGTGAGTTGTTTGCGAAATAGTTTCTGTGGGTTTAGTTCAACCGGAAATAAAAAATCGAGGCTTAAAAAAAAATCAAAAGAAAAAAATGGCAACAAGAACTGCCCAGGAACACAAATGAAATGAATAAAATAATGGACCACTAGGAGAATATATTTTATTTGTTTGCAAAGCATCAGTATGGAGCTCTTCACTCTACCTATACCTACTGCATGGGGATGATGATAATGATGACGATGCAGCACTAAAGGATAAGGATTAGAGGGCATTTGCCGCTGGTGTGTATTTTGTTTTTAGGTCAGCAAATTGGATTAAGACCCTGATGAATGAACGGAATAAAATTGATTGCGCAACAGAAAGTTTAAGCCGAATGGGTACTGTTTTCGTTAGTTTGATTGCATAAGCATGAAAATAAAAAAGGAAAAAAGAAAGATTGAAACTAGTTTTCTGCTTCAATGGCTCAGTTCAAAGCTCTTCGGGCTTTTTGAGTTGAACGCTTAAGAACAAACTGATTTTCTCGGGTAAGTTTTCTCTTGTCCGTAAGCATGGTACCAGAACTTGACTTTTTGTGACCAGAAACAGGATTAGGCTTGTTTTTCTGCCCTTTGTAAGATCGGTAGTGGTGGAACAGTTGATGGAAGTTCTACTTATGTTATCCTTTGACCAATTAGGAATTCTTGTAACTAGTGTGTTAGGTTCCAGAAATATTATTTTAAACACTTCAGAGAGCAAACCTATTCAACCAAATCAATGTCTAGCGGCTACTCTTGGATTCCTGTCTTCAGAAACTCTCAACACTTTGGCTGCCAGACTATTTAATCATTTTGGGTAAAATTAGAATAAAGAGTGTCTGTGTCGCTCGTTTTCGAAAAGAATTGGCTTTAGTGTATAGAGTAAAGAGTATAGACAAAGATTCTGTTGAAGCCGTGTCGAGCGAAAAAAAATTTTCAGCAGCCGCGTGTTCAGCAGATGGCCGATGGCCCCATGTGAAATTCCATTTACCGTCACACAAAATTGCACTAGATGTCGTACGGAAATATGTGCCACACGGCTTCGCGGAAAATTTTAAGGTATCGTATAAAAACAAAACGAATAACATCTTCAAAAGCCAAAGAAGGTGGTCAGTTTTCTCAATTCAGATTTTTATGGTCTTGAATAAGTGGAGAGCCAATAGTGGAAAACTAGTGACCCTGTAGCCTGTACGATTCTTTTTAACCAATAATCCTTAGCATTATATACATACATAAAGTGGCACCACAGAGCGGGGAGTCTCGGGGTTTAGCGCATTTCTTACAACCATGATTTGGGTGGAAATGGAGGAGACCTTCAATTTTCTGCCGGTTCCGAACGGCTAATCGGGAAAGCGCTTTTCAGGGCAATGAATTTACTATCGGAAAACTCGCCATTATAGAAGAGAAAATTAGAAAAGGCTTTTACAAAAGAAGTCAATGCTCGGGTTCCACGCAAAAAAGTTTTTCAGATAATCTAACTTTTTTCGACCTCTGCTCATAGATCAAAAGAAAAACTGAAATTCTGGTTAATCAGAGTCCGAAAAAAGATAGATTAGGTATCTGAAAAACTTAATGCGTTGAACGCGCGCAATGACTTAGCGCCTCAATTTCGTTGAGATTGTTCCAGTTATAAAACTTCCAGATCCATACTCGAACCCACCTATTTAGAGAGAAAAATTGTGGTCCTTCTTCAGGTGTAAGTTATTATTGTCAACTCTAGTACCGACTCAGAATGTGCATTCTCTTTCTACCAGAAAGGAGCTGCGCTGGCTTACTTCTTCTTATACGATCTCACGTATTCTATGTGAACTGAGTAAGTCAAGACTATAAGCCCTATGCTTTCGACTCATAAGACGAATAGAAAAAGTCATAAGCTCAAAAGTAGTGAGTTCCAAAGAGAAGAATTTATTGGGATGAACTATATGCTTTGCCGACATCACCTATTTAACCGGTTTAGAAATAACAAAGTGGATGGGCGTTGTACTATTCGGACAGGCTCTAACTGGTGCCTAATTGGCGGCGCCCAGATGTTGCAACTTATAGTACACGTCAATTGTGCGTCCAGAGCTGACCTGCTTAACTAGTAAATGCGAGTGTTAACAAAGTAATGCGGAACAAAAGAATTGTGATCAACACTTATTGCTCTGCGAACAATGACTGACTGCACGAATCTCAGTGGTCTACGAGAGCGAGAGCGAATGACAGAATCAACGGTGGACTTCAGCTGTCAAAAAAGCAGGAACCCCTGAAGGAGCTACTCCAACATATTTGGCTTAAAAGTCCTTCAGGGTCTTTCAAAACTAGGCCAGGGTATTGAAGTAACGATGGTGGCAGATGAGCTCCTGGTGAGCCAACGGCAGCACTCACACCCCTGCAGCAGGGTACTGAAACTGGATACTCCAGCCCATTATGTCCGAAGGGATCCAAAAGGACCTGGCCCTCCAGGTTGGGGGTTGTGCGTAGGGTTAACTACTCAACCACGTAAAAAAACACTAGTTCCGAAACAACTAACAGCCTCGGATAACCATACTGATTTCAAAGTTGACGACCCAAGCAAACTAAAAAAGGACAATGACCTCCGGATCTGCACGAAGATCTCTTAACAGACTACGTGCAGCTGGAGAATTAGCGGACGCCCTGGACTGCTGCAAAGCAGACATAACCGCCATCCAAGAAGTGCGATGGATTGGACCGCGCATAAAGAAGATGAAAAACTGTGACATCTACTATGGCGACTGCTACAGACAACAGAAACAGCGCTTATTTGGGTGCGGATTTGTCGTTAGAGGAAGACTCAGGGATAAGGTTATCAGCCCAAAATCCAGGGCTAAATTCGCCAACATTAGCCTAATATGCGCCCACACCCCCACAGAAGAGAAATACGAAAATTCCAAAGACTGTTTCTACGAGCTCCTCGAAGAAACATATGAGTATGAGCAGTGCCCTAGACACGACGCGACGTGAAAATCGTTCTTGGCGATTTTAACGCAAAACTAGGAAAGGAGGACATCTTTGGAAATACAATCGGTAAGCATAGCCTCCATGACAAAACCTCCGAAAACGGACTGAGGCTAATCGATTTTGCTATGGGGCTAAATCTTGTTGTAAGTAGTACACGCTTCCCGCATCTCAAAATTCGTAAAGGTACATGGCGATCCCCAGATCAATCAACCGTCAACTAAATTGACCTTGTTACAATCGACGCAAGGCACTCTTCCACTGTGTTAGATGCCCGAACTTTCCGAGGGGCCAACTTTGACTCGGACCACTACCTTGTTGTAGCCAAGGTACGAATGAGGATATCTTGTTCACGGCCCGCACGAACTAACGCTGTGAAGAGATACGACGTCGGAAAGCTACAATCGCAAGAAATTGCCAATGCCTTTTCCAATCAAGTATCCCTTCAATTATCCTTGATTTCAATGTAAAGACCAACAGAAAAAAATAGTAGTAGAGTCGCTGTTGCTACTGAGGATCTGCAAACTTAAATCAAATAAGACAGGTGCAGATGGCCTTGATGACGAACTTTTCAAGGCAGCTGATCTACATTATATGGTCGGAAGAAAGCATGCCCGATGAATGGAACCTCAGTACCGTATGCCCGATCCTAAAGAAGGGAGACCCTGACAATTGTCTGCTGTAATATGGGAACGTCTGAAACCACAGTCGAGTCAAAAGTTTCATAGGTCCTTATCAATGTGGTTTTAGATCAGAGAAGTCCACAATAGACCAAATTTTCACATTACGGCAGATCTTGGAAAAAACCCGAGAATATAATATCGATATTCACCATCTCTTTATCGATTTCAAAGCCGCGTATGAAAGTATTTACATAGACGAGCTGTACAGAGCCATGTCCAGTTTCAGCATCCCTGAAAAACTCGTACGACTATGCAGGGTGACTTTGGAGAATTCACGCTGCTCCGTCAAGGTCGGTAGAGAACTCACCGAGACTTTTGATGTCGAAAAATGCTTTAGGCAAGGCGACAAACTGTCATGCGATTTCTTCAACATCATACTTGAAAAGATTGTAAGAAACTCAAACGTCAACACCAGAGGAACAATCATTCAAAAATTTGTACAATTACTCGCCTACGCAGACGATAATGACGTTATGGGAAGAAATAAGCGTGATGTCATAGGTGCTTTTGCGAGTATTGAAACAGAAGCGGCAAAAAATGGTTTAATGGTTAATGAGGGCAAAACGAAGTATATGTTGTCATCAAACAAGGACACAAAACATCGACGAATTGTATAAAACGTCACAATAGACAGACATAACGAGGTAGTATAGGACTTCGTCTACCTAGGATCCGCTATAGACACGGAAACACCCTCTCAAGTAAAACCAAGGTAACCTTGTATAAGACCTTGATCATCCCAGTCCTGCTTTACGGAGCGGACGCATTGAGCTGGACCTTATCGAAAGCGGATGAGGAAACTCTTGGTCGTTTTGAAAGAAAAATTCTCCGAATGATCTTTGGTCCTGTATGCGAAGACAATATGAGAAGAAGATACAACACCGAGCTGTATGAGCTGTACCGCAACATGGGCATAGCCAGAAGAGTACGCATCGCGAGGCTACGATGGTTGGGCCATGTAAAGCGGATGGACCCAAACGCTTCGGCTCGTCGGGTTTTCGAAAGCACATTGCAGGGAAATCGCGGAAGGGGAACACCTCCTCTTAGGTGGCGCAATCAAGTGGATGAAGACCTCAACCGACTTAGAGTGCAAAACTGGAGAGAGCTTGCCCGAAATCGAAGTCGTTACAGAAGGATGTTGGTTGATGCCCAGGTTCACCCCGAACTGTAATGCCCACCTAAGTAACTAAGTAAGTAAGTAAGAACAACAAAGAAGTAGGTTTAGACGGGAATCCCTTGGAACTTTACCAATCAGCTCCAGAAACATCTGCGATCATACTTCATCTTTGAACAACGCAAACATAGAAGTAGAATAACTTTCCTACTGAATATCGTAATGGGATGATACCAAAAAGAGAAAGAGATATTCGTCCTTCCTGAAGATAAAAGCAAGAATGATCTAAAACAAATAATGCAGGTGGGGGCAACATATCGAGGGTCCCTGGGGCCTAGCGCATTTCTCTAAATCAAACCGAGTCAGGGAATGGAAGGGACCCACATTTTTTTCATTTTTTTGCCATTTCCGGACTTCCAATCGAAAAGCGCTTTTCATGGCATGAGACCGGGGAAGTTGTTAAATCCACCTCGATGTTTCTAGGAGTCAATTTTCCGCTTAACAGACAGACACGCTTACCATTATGTAACTGAAAACACAAAAATAACCTAGAAGCGAATAAAAGATCGCTTGCATTATAATCTCGACAAAGAGGATTCAAGTCCGTTTAGGTTTATAAGTCATAGAAAACACTAACATTTTACCAAGCGTAAGCTTCTGTTCACGAATATCTAATATTCTTTCAACGATGTGGATACAGATTCTATTGGTTTACTTTATGCTTAATTGCTTAGTGTTGCAGAATATAAAGGTATTAGAGGGCTTCGAAACCCAAAGTAAAGAGTTCGACACCAATGTTTGCTGTCACCACTGTCGTTTTTGATAATTGTTATAGCTCGGAAAAGATTCTCTCTACGCATCCTACTTGTAGAATCAAACAAAATCAAATGGGCAAGTTTTTCTTTCAGTACCTGATATGTCGCTTGCTTTTTATTGGTCTTTACCTTATAAGGAGCAGTCTACAAAACGAAGTTAATAACGTCGAGCTTAATTAGTTTCCTTTTTTTTTATTGAACATGCTTTATTAACTAATTACCGGTCCATTTTACTACCAGGGTAGCAACCCTCCCATTTTTTATGTCGTAGTGGATGGGAAATAAGGTATTAGTATATGTATTCACATATAAAGTCAAGGGCGGCGCAGCATCCATAAGAAACTGGGAGGCTGAAAGAAAAATTGATGCCCGCGGCCCTTCTCTACCTTGAAAATTTTGTTCCAAAATGCGTTGTTGGTACCAACGAGAACACTAACTGCTGAATTGGTAAAGCAAAAGCTGCATTGAGCACTGACTAAAAAGTTTGAAATAGCCGGCCTATACTGTAAGAAAATCCAGCACCTGTTGTTCCGTTCGAACATAGAGCTACATAAAGTCCTTTTTAACAAATGAAAAACTACTCACTACCCCTGTGTCCTTGTCTGTCATCAGAGAACAGTCGAAACACCTATCAACAACTTTGTTTGCTGTAGGACGTACCAGTTGATTGATTACCAGTTTATTGATTATTAACAATGGACCGGTATTTAGGTCTGAGTGCTCCAGCTAGTATTTTAAAAACCTCCAACGAAAAAAAAACAGTTTTTTGTTCACTCGCTATGAAGACTTTATAGCGAGAAACGCGGTAGATTAGGTGTGATCCGTTTCTCAAAATGGAAAAAGACTCAAGAGCCAGAGAAAAAGCAGTAGAAAAGTCGCACCCCAGGAGTTGTGAAAAAAGTACATGATGTAGCACTATTGGATGACCTGAGAAGGGTCGCTGGTCTCATTCTAAGTGAGTTTAGGAAACCAAAAGTTCTAATCTCGACCTTTTGTTTCTAACTAAATCGATGAAAATTGTTTCCAATTAGGTATATCCTGTTCAATGCTTACCGAGAAAGAATAGACAATTTTTCCCTACTTTCAAACCAAAGTCCATTTGGTTACATAGGTTGCATTAATCCTTGTATACGGCTGTCGCTCAAAAGTTAGATTATCAACAAAAGTCTCTGTTTGGATTCAGTGTTTGCACAATCGTCTGGGACTTCCAGTAACCTTAAAATTCGTTTGAATTTACTTTCTCAACATACATTAGACTGTTCCTTCCATTGCCACAATTCTTACCTTGGTAGTGAGTTGTAGCCAGTGGAGTTTATTCTAAAAGTCCGTTATCTCAATCTTTACCACGCAAGCATTAACTGTGCAAGAAACACAAACAGTACCAGTCTGTTTTCGTATTCTCCATTGCAAAGTCCTTATCACAAATGCAGTTATTCTCCTTAAAGCCCTCTAGCATGCAGAATGCAGTCACATAATTCCTCGTAATCGTTCTTCTTAAATAACAATGTCTCTGTCAACTTCTATTTGAAATGCTGTAGAGACCATTCACTTCAGTAATCTCAAGAAAAAAAAAACTCCGTCACACACAAAAACACATGCACACATTATTTTCATGGCAGTTATTTAGTCTTTTTCTTAATTCTTAATTAGTTGAACCCTTTCTGAGAAAAGCTGAAAGCTGTCGTTTGCTTTTCTTGATGCCATTTCTCAATTCAAAGCACAAAATTTGGGTTAACATTGCTCCTTGAGGGTATAAAAAAATATTTTGTACTTCACTCTGAGTTAGACAAAAAGTATTTTTTAAACCATTCTCCCATCTCTCCTCTTCTCTTCTTTTACCAACTCAAGGACCAGGACCTTCATCTGTAGCAAAAGCAATAGCAACGTCTTTCAAGTAGCGAGTAATAATTCTAAATTCTCTTTGTGATGGAAAAGGCGCCACTCCGGCCGTGGCGTGAAGTAGCGAGTGTTTGTTTCTTGTTTATCTTTGGCACTGTGTGCGTTGGGGTATATACCTATACCTACATTGTATCCTGTGGATACGTTACCTAGGTTAGGATAACAATTACAAAGCACACAATTAACATAAACGAATTCAGTTTTGTTTGTTGTTGTTTTGTTTAAACGGTTCAAGAAAATAGAGAGGGTGACTTTCAGCAATTGTAGATGGAGCATGGAGGTTGGAGGTAGTCAAATGCTTTGTTGTTTTTGAAAGTTGAGTTATTGTTTTGAGCTTTGGTAACTGTTTGTTTCTCCTACATCTTTTTGTTGTCGGAGTCAGATATTATACTTTACCTATGTCATGGCAGTTGAAGAGAGTTCCTTCGTCATTGTCGGCGAAGGTGAGGAGGAGGTGTGAAGAATGCTTTGGATTTGTCTAAAGAAAAATGTTCTCTTTGCTTTGACTAAAGTCACACTTAACAGCGGTGGATAAAAATTGGAAGTGTTATTTTTGACTTTGTTGTTCAGAAAATGTAAGAAGTTCAACAGTGTGCTGAGAGCTTTTTTGCTTTGTAATACTTGTGTTTTGACTTCTGTGATAAAGAACTCATAAAAGTAAAAACATCGAATTGTGGGTGCTTGAAAATTGCTCTTTCCCACACTTCTTTTGATTTAGTTTTAAGACTTAAATAATAGCTTCATTCGTTGAACTTTATCATGAGTTGATTCAGACTTCCTTGACAACCTTACTAACCTTACAACAGATCTATCTGAGCGCCTAATGTAACGTTCGAGAAAACTTCAAACGCTTTTTATCGGAATGACGGCTTGTTGATAAAGTCTCCCAAGCTAATCTAAATTCAACCGAATCTTACCAAAATCTTACATGTTTGTTATAGCACATATCATACTGTGTAGAGTACAGGGTGTAAACAATGTAAAGTTCTTACTACATTTATGACATTGCACTATTATAAAGAGGAAAGTTTTTTTTTTGTTTGTTTGTATTGAATAGGCTCCTAAACTACTGATCCGATTTGAATGAAATTTGAAACAGACAGGGTATAAAACTAAGAAAGTTACATAGGCTATATTTCATGCCCATATTCCCAAGGGAACGGGAAAGTAAAGTGAATCTTGAAAACTGCTGATAACATTACCACAATTCTTTCAACATTAGAATGCTTCAAGAGTTCTCAGTAATATTGACCTTATTCCATCTAAATATTGCCAGCAGAGTCAATGCTTTACACCACATCACCGAACTGCTGAAGCTCTCTATTTCCCTTTTTTTTTTAATTCCAAGAACCTTACAGCGAAACTCGTTTGTCGTTTGTGATAGATTATTTTTCAAATGAAAAGATTTTGAAGTGTGTTTTCATTTGTTTACGAATCGAGAATCATCAAAATCAGATGTTTTACTTCACTTTATACTCCACGGCTTCATATTCCAGGAGTCGAGCAGCTTTGACCTATTGTACCAACTCACAAAATTGTAGTTTCCAGCGTTTTTTCAACTGAGTTTGCATTTTTAAGAACAATGTTCAACGAAATTGTGAAATAATGTTACACGTTTTTTTCGATCCCAGTGCAACATGATTTTTGAACTAGTGTTGAAAATTCCACAATACTTTTTTTTCAAAAGCTAATGAAAAATCAATGAAAGCGTTGAGGCGCATATGTATAGGAGCTTTCCATAAACTGTTCTAAACTGCTAGAGTGTTCTCGTGTGGTATGCTTTCCTATAAACTGTTCTAAACTGCTAGAATGTTCTCGTGCTTTCCTATAAACTGTTCTTAACTGCTAGAATGCTTACGTTCTTTCCTATATACTGTTCAAAGCCTAAATAGGCTGCTGGCGCAAGAAGAGTCAGTTTTTATTGCAAGGTGATGGTACAATGATTGAACTAGTGAGGTAATTAACTGAATTAAAAAATTGAATAAATGTGGTCTAATTATAGGCGGATAAAAAATAAAAGCAAAGTTTTATTTCAAACTCAGCGAACATTACAGTATGTATGTTTTTCCCTCTGAAGACTTTTCAATTTCGTTGGTTTTTATAAACATGAAAAGCTTTTAGTTTTGCTAAAGTCTGATTAATTGCTAGACAATACGCAAGAGGCGTTTAAGTAAGGCCACCATATGCATTTTTTGATCACCAAATAGTGTTTGTTCACCTTTTTCATAGCTTGGTTATTCAAAAATCGTTCCATTTTCCAGCAGTCTATATGTCAAAACTTAATCAAGGAAATCTATTGAAAATATGTATGTACATAATACATACATTTTTCATGATAGAGTCAGTTTTTTTACTTGGGAGTTTAAACGCAAAGAAAATACTGCCATTTATGAGTAAATAAAATACCACTTCAGCCAAGCCTACACATTTTATTTATGTTTTTATTTTACAGAAACTACCTATAAAAAAATAAAATTACAGGGTCCATATGCCTCATTCAAGGTTTTTTTCAATTTCTCATATAAAAGTAGTGTCCGACCGAAGCTTCGGCTTCGGCTTCGGCAACATTCGGCTAAAAAATCTACAATCGGCTAAGCCTTCGGCTTCGGCCAAAAAAAGCCGAAGTTTTGGCCGAAGCCGAAGGTTTAGTTTTTGGCTGTTGTGCGTTGTTTTAGGGGCTGAAAAAAAATTCAGTTTTTCGTAGAACGTAGAACAGTTATTTGTTGTTTTTTTCCTTAATTTCAATAAAATATTTATACTAGTTCAAATTGTTATTAATTATTTTTGAAACGTTAATTTAATTTATCCCGTTAATTTGGTTACTGCATGCACACATTAGATTCGTTTTGAGCTTTACCCAGAGTTGACCTAGGTTTTCTTGAGAACTCTATGAGTCCTAAAAAAACACTAAACCACAAAATCACCACAAATCCCTGTCATTTGAATAAAAATACATGCCATTTAACAGCCCTCAACTCGCCCCAGAAGAAACCAAGGGCGAATCTTTTTGTACCAAACCCAGGTAAACCTCAAGGCTCAAAAAACACTCAGTTTGACATTCAGGGCAAACTTAGGTTTCAGATTTTTGGCTTTCATAAAAAGTATAATTTGTATCTGTAAATGTTCCCGTTCTATAACAATATTTTTTGAAGTCAATTTTTATAAAATAGCCCCTACCGCCTAAGCGGGGGGAGATAGACCCCCTCCTGTAGTAAAAAATGATTGTATTGAACCCCTCCACCATAAACCGTTATTATTTTTTGTCGCCAAAGTTATCGTACTAGTGCTGAGTAAAGTTTACGAAAACAAATTTTTTTTTTCAATTTTGATTTTTTTTTAAATAAATAAAAAAAATATAAAAAAAATTCGGCCCACTCCAAAATCGGTGAAAATAGTTGTCAAATTGATTGAAGTTTTTTTGAGAAAAAAATGAAGAAAATAAAATATGGCGAACTTCGAAAAAATGACGATTTTACTCAAAAAACCCGATTATTTTATATAATTGATCATGCTAAATTTTTTTCGTGTATTTTTTCGAAAAGTTCATTCAAAAACAAACAATTTGAAAAAAAAAAAATGTTCCCAAAAGTCAATTTTTAAAAAAGTTATGGCTGTTTGAAAATAAGAAAGCCATTTTTTTGAAAAATTCATAACTTTCTTGAGATTGGACAAAAAAATTTGAAAAAATTCTCAAAAATGTTTTTCAAAGGGTAGAAAAGAATGGTAAGGTTTCAGCAAAATCTAAAGGGGTCGGGTTTAAAAGTGGTCGAATTGGTATGGAATACCCCATATGTATGTGCTGTATACAATTTATTAAATGCTTTTGCTTATGCTTGCAAGTTGATAACAAAATCAATGCTAGCTTGATTTACAAAAAAATTGACAAGAAGCGTTAAAATTAGAGCAGTTGTAATCAAAGAAAAATTATGTAAGCAAACATGAATAATTGGAAAGTAGTTTTTATTGTATCACTGATGGTGAAGTTGCATAACCGAAGAAATGTGTTTGTCGAATATCGCTTTACGTTAACTATGGGTTTAAACGGGAAGCAAAAGCTATGTTCGAAATGAACCGAACATTTATAAAAAGAAGTAAAGCTGCTATCAATGTACTAAGACTGATTGATGGGACGGCCTAAGAGTACAAAGTATTAGAACAGTCGAGGAAGACTTAGGGCATCTTTGAAAGAGATGGAAAAGCAAAAGACCACCTCTTGAAATTGGGTGCAATTGCTTTTACCAAGGCCATATATGCCTCTTAAATAAAGTCAAACGGACTAAAAAGGTCTAACGGGCACAGACAACGAGGTGTGTTTATACTTTATTAAGGGACTCGGCTAATTTCTCGAGCTCAAATGGAGGTGATTTTTTGAAGGCGTGTAAAAAAAAAACTATAGCTTCAAATGTTCTGTAATCTTAGGAGTTTATTTTACTTATATTCATGTAAATTCCACGAAATTTCGAGTTAAAATATTGAATTACAAGAGATCATCAATCAGTAAATTTGCCGAATTTTTTTTAAATTTTCTGGTACCTACCTGTAACAAGAAAATAAAAAAATGGCGTTTGTCTATACAGTCATCTATAATTGGAGTGAAAAATTGGAAATTAACAAAATAGCCGCAATTTTTAAGAAAAAGTCCAATTTTCGCCAAAAAAAATCGTCTTTCGATGGCTGCAAAAAATACAATTTTTATCCGATCGTAAAAGTTGTAGATGGATGTATGTAAAGACATATGGAGAGTATGCAGTTAAAATTTCAAGACGATTCGTTAATATTTGCGTGAGTTACAGCTGCGGCAAATTTGAAAAATTAAGTTTTGAGAAAAACGCATTTAAAGTTTTCAGAGCAGTTTTCGATTCAACTAACAGAAAGGGAGTACAAAGGATCTAGATGTCCTTGAGCATTCAAAATTGTAAGCCGCAGGCAATACAAGGAATTGTAGGACATTAGAGACGAGGCAGCTGTCGGTCGCCCCGCGCGCCGGGTTGGGAAGGGTGGAGTTCGAGCGCCCGAGATGCTTCTCTTCTATACTCTACCATTTCAAAAATATTCAAGATATCATTCCAATATTTTAGGACATCATTTTTGAGATGTTTACCTATCGAAAAATGAAAATGAGAAACCAGCCGAGCTCCTTTAATCGCTTGAACCAAGTTGAATTGGAAAACAAATTTCTACGTACGATGCAAGGAGATGCTTACATAACAATTTACTATCTTTGCAAAATAAATGTCTATTTTTTTCAAGAATGCGGCTACTGCACCTCAAAAAGTACAATTTCCTGAACTTAATCCTAAATTGCTTAAATTGCTGAAACTGCTTACACTTCAACTGAAATGATTACACAACTATTTTGCCGAAATGGCTTAGGTAGTGGTACATTATTGAATGACGGTGCAAACAAATAGCACTCTCCTCAATAACAAGGATAGTTTAATTTTATTAAAAAAAACTAGCTGAGCCGCCCGGCTTTGCTCGGGTCTGTAGTTTTAAGGTTCCCGTTCTCGTTTTTCCTCTTCCGTGCGAATAAGGGATGAAATTTAATCTTTTTACTGTGGAATTATGTGGCATCCTAAAGCTGAAAGAATTTTTGAAATGTGTCCAGTAGTTTCTAGGTTTCCTTTACCAAACACGTGAGAATATTGAGATCCTACTTTGACAGGAACCATCCCTGGACTAAACTATAAAGTTTTATAGAAACCCTTTCGGCCTAGGAGTATACCGTAGAAACAAACATATAGCTGGACCGCCCGGGGTTGCTCGGGTCTAACTTCTTTCAATCGTTGTGGACACAAAATTGTCTGAAAGGTTTAAGTTCAGCGATAAACCTCGCGCGTTGCTCGGGTCTAACTTCTTTCAATCGTTGTGGACACAAAATTGTCTGAAAGGTTTAAGTTCAGCGATAAACCTCGCGCGTTTCTACTCCCAAGATAAGAAATAAATGTATTTAATGGGAAATTTTGTATTTTATCTTAATGCTAGCGGATAAACAATATTTCTGGTCGTTGTGGTTGGTGTATAAATGTACAAATTTTTTGGATCGCCAACTCGAGAGCACGCAACATATAATTGGCCATGCGAAAAACATGAATTTTCCAAATGTAATCCAGCTATAGCTAACGACTGTCCTTGTGCTTTGTTAATAGTTATCGCGAAGGCAAGACGTAAAGGAAACTGAAGTCGCTTGAAATCAAATGGCAAATCGTTGGTAATCATCGGTATGCGTGGAATCAGCACGTCTTCCCCTTTGAATTTGCCAATGATGATTGTTGCTTCGATCAAATTTGCTGTCAATTTTTTGACCGTCAGTCTGGTCCCGTTGCACAGTTTTGGCGGGTTTAAGTTTCGAATAAGCATCACTGGCGTTCCAATTTTCAATGTTAGTATGTGTGGTGGCATTCCTGGTGGTTCCATCGAATTTAAAAATTCGGTTGGATAGTTGACTGCTTGTTCTTCATCCATCACTGTGTCAATTGATTTGTATTTGACTGGTTCGCCGGGCAGTTTCAACTGAATTTGTTCGTTCAATCTATTAACATCATCATTCTTAGGCGCTAATATTGCACGTTCGCACAGCCAGTCTGAATTTTTGTAGTTGCTGGTCAAATTTGGAAAAACCTTGTCCACAACAGCTTGAATACTTAGCTGCATTTGACAAAAATGTGGGGGAAACGTAATATCATTTGTTTTCCGATCAATTGGAATTTCGCCGTTTCCGATGTCCAAAAGTTGTTTGGAAAATGTTTGGGCAGACCCATCTTGCCGCAAATGCACACGCATGTTCGTCGAGAGCGTGATTTTTTCGACTTGGTTCCATAAATATGATGCTTTTAAGCAAGCGTTCAGCTCATCTGCAGGCGT
The DNA here is from genome assembly GCA_949752695.1 of Melanostoma scalare. Taxonomy (NCBI): domain Eukaryota; kingdom Metazoa; phylum Arthropoda; class Insecta; order Diptera; family Syrphidae; genus Melanostoma; species Melanostoma scalare. Next base: position 179,961,361 of record OX456984.1, on the reverse strand, counting down.
TGATCGAGGTAAAACGGGCAAGGTTTGCCGAAAATCACCTGCAAGAAGAATCAGAGCGCCTCCCATCGTTTGAGTTTTTTCTCGAAAATCGCACAGAGTCCGGTGAAGCGCCTCAAGTGATTTTTTATGAGCCATTGTACATTCGTCCCAAATTATGATTTTGCACGTTTTAAGGATTGTGGCCATTCCGGAATTTTTGCTGATATTGCAGGTAGGTGTTTCGGTCTGGTGCAAATTTAATGGAAGTTTAAGTGCTGAATGCGCTGTTCTTCCGCCATCGAGTAGCGTTGATGCAATTCCCGATGATGCCAGTGCGAGTGCGATGCCACCCCGCATTCGAACCGAAGCCAATATCAAATTGATGAGAAATGTTTTGCCTGTTCCTCCTGGAGCATATAGGAAAAAAATTCCGCCAGTTCCGTTGGCTACACGTTGCATAACTTTGTCATATGCATTTTTTTGATCAGCAACTAAAAGTCTTTGTTGCGTTTCAACAAAATGCTGTTGCTGGCTTCCATCAAACTGGCGTTCCCGGACCAAATCCCTGTCTTGTATGTCATTTCTGTTTCGTGTGGATGACGGCATACCAAGTTGACAAAGAACTTTGTTGTTGATCGATATGCATAAATCCTCAATCAATATAAGAGCTTCATTGAAAATGTCGTTCGAATACTCTTGATTTGGATCGATTTCACGTCTTTGCCTGAGAATGTCCTCACTAAGACTTTTGCGATGTGTTTCCCAGAGTTCTACGGGGTTCGATGGTGCACATGTTGTTAAAATGATTGCAAACAAATTACGTATTTGCTTTGGAAGACACGTAAGTGACGCCTCTGTTAGTGTTGTGTTCCAATGACGATCATTTTCAAGTAAGCCTAGTTTGAAGCATGCTTCTCTATACGTTTGGCACACTACACTGTCTACTGTTTTCAAAGCAACGAATGATGTAGGACCCTTGACTGTATGCAATAACAATCGCAAATAATAACATTCTGCGTTATTGGGATGTACGGTATACACACGTCCCAAGGCATCAGACGAACGTAAATCAGCATACTCTGGAACACTTGCGCCCCGCTTTCTTCGTGCGTACTTTTTTGTCGACGTGTTCCAAGTGTAGTATTTGGGCACTTCGTGATACAGCAACGTTTTTGCGAAATCATCCGATGCACACAATTTAAAAAAGGCAGTGAGTGTGGTGTTTAGTGGCTGTTCTGCTCTATTTTGTGCATTTTGTTCGGTAAAGTATACACGCTGGCCATTTTCCAAGTGCACAGCGAGATGTTGAACAGTTGGATAGCGTTCGTGGATGTAAAATGCTAATATTCGCCAAACTGCTTCATTGCTACTGATGTAGCGTCCCATTTGGAATTGAGTAATTTCATCAGTTTGATTGGCCAGGCCAAAAACTGCCATGTCACTGCCCTTATTGACGTATTTGCAAATGTACTTGATCGACTTCACCGAATTGCAATACTCGACATTAATGTGAGCATCGAACATTTTTGAAAGCAGGGAAGAGTACGGCACGATCCATCTGTTGTCTATGTCAACATCTACATTTCGGATTCTAATTGTAGTTGTGTATCCACCGTCATCGGGCTTCCTTCGCCTATACATAAGATATCGATCACCTCCAGTTTGAGTTTCATTTATTAGCTCCCGTGGATATCCTTTTGTGCACTTGCCATCCCTCATGCATGGTGAATTTGTGTTGAGTGCACCACATGGCCCATGAATCATATGTTTTTTGATTGTTTCAAACAGAATTGGATCTTCGTCTCGATTCGGAAGTTCAGCCGTAATGACACTATCAATTTGTGATGGGACGATTTTTTGCTTCAACCAAATTAAAATGTGAGCGTGCGGCAGGCCTCTTTTTTGCCATTCAACTGAGTACATCCAGCATCGAGTCTCTCCAAAAATATGATTCTTTGTGATAACGTCCATGAGTTTTATTAATTTTTGCTTAAAAACTCGAGCGAGAAGATCATGTCTGTGCGATGAGTTTTGGCCGGTGAAAAGCAGATGTGTAATTTCACTCCACGTTGGATTGCATGTGAAGGTGATGAACAAATCTGGGCGTCCATACTTTCGAACATACGTCATGGCATCCTGTGCGTATTCGTGCATCTGTCGCGGACTGCCGGTATACGTTGCTGGCAAGACTACCATTTGTCCGATATTAGCAGCGTTCCCATCATTGACCATTGCATCACGTAAGTGAACGTATTCTTCAACTCGCAACTTCTGTTGATTTAAACGAATGAAGAGAAGACGCTCGCTTTCAATTTTCGCGTACATGTCCACAATGAACTGATGGTATAGTTCACGGCATTTCAGAATGTGGTTGGTTTCATTTGCACGAATCATAATGCGGTAAGCGTAATAATCCATGCACGAAACTTTCTTTGTTGACTCTTCATTCGTGTTAGCGTTGATTTGCATGATGTTGAAATGGTAGCCATCTTCTCCACGCGGAAACAGCAGTGGATATTGAAGTGCATCGTACGAACGATGTGTTTCCGAAACGCGTTGCACAGTTGTATTCCGGCGGTGGATGACAATGTCACGTCGATTGAATTCGGTGCCCACTATTACAACTGCTACATCACCTATCACCGGTGCATTGAAACGTCTTTCATGTTCCCCAGTCGGTGTTTTGTCTGCTCTTATTACAACAGCATAGTCATCTGATGGCATCTGGTCTATAGCAGTTTTAAATAGACGAATCAAACTGTTGCTTCCGTGCAACATTGTCTGTAATTCCGAAATGATTTCGCGTCTGGTTGCAGTATTAATCGCGCATCGCTGTTCGGTTTCTCTTTCCTCGTTGCCAGTAAAATATATTTGCAAAAACTTTGCCTCTAGATTCGGTAAAGGAAGCAACGAACCGATTCGGTGATATATTTGGCCTTGAACTTTAAAAGTGGGCATGTAACCGGCGTTGTTGTGAATGTTTGTTGCACCGAAAGAGGTCATTTGAAAGCATGAGTTGTAGTTGCGAATGTTCATCAGGAAGTGTTTTGAAAATGTAGTGTCACCAGAAAGATAACTTTTTAGCGGCTCAGGTGGCTCCATCACCGGAACCAAAACTACTTTACCGTTCGAACAACACATTCCAGGAGACTCCTTAGCGAACTTCAAACTACGACAATGCACGCAAGCCTTATTCATTGGTCCAATAGCCACATCTATGTGATTCCTATAATCATAGTCTCTATCATAATTAAATGCTTCCAACTTCAAATCAATCCGTTCTCTAGATCGAGTCAGTCGTAATCGATTGTTATCAAGTCGTTCGCTATATCGTTGGGGTGTTTCTTTTGCTCTGGAGGTTGAACTTCTGACGCGTAATGTTTGAAGGCGGTTTCCACGTTGTTCTTCATTTTCCGTGGCTCTGGAAATGGAAGCTCTATCGCGCATTTGTTGAAGGCGAAGTTCGTGCTGCTCTTCAGCTTCAGAGGCTCTGGAAGTAGAAGCACTTTCACGCATTTTTTTTAGGCGAATTTCGCGCTGCTCTTCAGCTTCAGAGGCTCTGGAAGTAGAAGCACTTTCGCGCATTTCCTGAAGGCGAATTTTGCGCTGCTCTTCAGCTTCAGAGGCTCTGGAAGTAGAAGCTCTTTCGCGCATTTGCTGAAGGCGAATTTCTTGCTGCTCTACAGTCTCAGCACCTCTTTTTTGCCTTTTATTCTTTGCCTCTAAAGATTTTCTTCCAAGTGACTTTTTTTTTGGTGACATTATTGAAAACTGAGAAACATACATATCTTTTTAATCTTTATTGAAATATGAAATATAGATTGTGGAAAGACCACTTCCAATCGATTGAAAATGAAAAAAAGAAGGAATGTAAAATAGAATTCATGCATTGGACGCCACGTATGTTTGCGTCCGAGAAGACCACTTGCAATCGATTGAATGGAAATGTCGTTCAAACGAAATAACAATTTAAATGTGTTTTTAAATCATCACAAAATATGTACATATAAATATTTACCAATTGTATTTTCTGCTAAAAAGGTTTTTGTTAAACTTGCAGCCTTTCTAATTGCGTTGTTAGCTTTTTCGACTAATGTCTCAGATGGGTAGATTCGTTTGAAATCAATAAATAATTTTTATTTTTTCGCTAAAGACAGCAAAACGTCTTTTAGCTATGGATTCAAATCTCTTTAAATATTACTATTTTATTGTGAAATATAAATATTTACCAATTGTATTTTCTGCTAAAAAGGTTTTTGTTAAACTTGCAGCCTTTCTAATTGCGTTGTTAGCTTTTTCGACTAATGTCTCCGATGGGTAGATTCGTTTGAAATCAATAAATAATTTTTATTTTTTCGCTAAAGACAGCAAAACGTCTTTTAGCTATGGATTCAAATCTCTTTAAATATTACTATTTTATTGTGGAATATAAATATTTACCAATTGTATTTTCTGCTAAAAAGGTTTTTGTTAAACTTGCAGCCTTTCTAATTGCGTTGTTAGCTTTTTCGACTAATGTCTCAGATGGGTAGATTCGTTTGAAATCAATAAATAATTTTTATTTTTTCGCTAAAGATATCAAAACGTCTTTTAGCTATGGATTCAAATCTCTTTAAATATTACTATTTTATTGTGGATTATAAATATTTACCAATTGTATTTTCCGCTAAATAGGTTTTTGGTAAATTTGCAGCCTCTCTAATTATGTTGTTATCTTTTTCGTTTAATGTCTCAGAGATCAGAGCAGAGCACAATATGATTTGTTCAAAATCAATAAATAATTTTTATTTCTTCACTCAAGACAGCAAAAACTATGTTAGATAGGAATTCAAATCTCTTTAAATATTACTATTTTACTGAGGAACATAAATGTTGACCAATTGTATTTTCTGCTGAATAGGTTTTCTTTAAATTTGCGGTCTCTTTAATTTTGTTGTTAGATAGCTTAAATATAAGTCTGTGTTGAAAGAATTTTTAAAATCGGTTAATTAACTTTAAGGTTCGCGTTCTCGTTCCTGTTTCTGTTCCAGTGGGATTATAGGGATGAAGTCTACGCTAAGTAACTGAGTGATTATGTGGTATCCCAGTGCTGGTAGTCCAGTAGCTTCTAAGTGCTGAAAGAATTTTTGAAATCTGTCAAGTAGCTTCTAGGTTTCCATTCCCAACACCGTTTCTGTGGGACTTCCGTTCTCATAGAAATATGTGAATGAAATGTAGGTCTATGTCACTGAGGGATAATGTAACATCCTAGAGTTGAAATAATTTTTGAAATGTGTTAAGTAACTTTAATATTCCCGTTCTCGTTCCCGTTTCTGTTCCCGTGGGATAATAGGGATGAATTATTGTCTAAGTTACTTATTGAGGCGAATAATGTAGTACAACTAATGCTAAAAGAATTTTTGAAATCTGTCCCGTAGATTCTAAGTTTCCATTCCCAACCCCGTTCCTGTGGGAATATGGGGATCAAACCTTGACAGGAACCATCTCTGGACTAAACTATGTCTACCCTGAAAATTTCATAAAAATCCGTTGGGTGGCTTAGGAGTATACCCCGGACATACATACATACATACATACATACATCCTACTTTATATATATAGATATATATGTATGTATGAAGCAATTTCAACAAAGCAAAAAAAAAAAGAATTATCTACAGATTGGTAAGGAACTATACTCTTCTTTATTTTCTCCTTAAGAGCTATGCTCTATTGGACTTTAATCTAATTTCGATGGTTAACATCCTTTGTTTCATTTCTTTTTCAGCAATCACTCTCACGAGAATGGCAGTGATGTGCTTTCTTCCGTCAAATCCTAATCAAATCAGCAACTCAAACAATTTTCTTTTAATTTTTTATCGTAAGCAAACAAGATGCACTGTTTTAGCCAATTTCAGTCTATCCTGCCATTTGCAGAATAGCTAACAGCAACGCTAGGATGTTAAATTTAATTTAATAAATTTTTTTTTAATTTCACATAGGATGCACACAGCAGCAGGAAAGAAGCACATTCAGAAGCATTGAGCATCACCAGCTATAGCAGCAGAAGAAGCATCTCTTTTAAAGGAGGACCTCAATTTTATTTGTTTGCTTCTTCGGCGCACAAGGATATGACTATAGTATATCCACCCTCACACTACTTGCTTATCCCGTCGCGCAGCGCCCAAGCAACCACCACAGAAAAAGTTCAACGGCTGAGCTACTACCATTTTCATCACTCATCCACAACGGGAAATTGAAAATGCAAAACCGGCATGAAAAAAATAAAACAAAAAAAAGAAATGGAATAAGTAGGGTATAGGGTGTAGAAGAACGCAAGGCGTTGCAAATCCTGTATCAACCCTGGCTTGACTATGATGCAGCAGTTCTTTAGGGACGGATGCCATTGCAACAACATCAAGTCAGTAGGGATATGCGATAAAATGCGGATAGGGAATGGATGTTTTAAATCACTTTCATGAGAATTGAGTGTGGAACTGGGAACTCTAACTCAATCCAATCGAATGCCAGCACCCAGCACTGGCATTCTTCTTAAGTGCCACTCTCTGTCTCTCTCTCCCAGGCATTGTAAAGCAACATCAACATGGTTAGGTTCTGCCTGGTATTGTGTTATTGCATTGCACAAAACTGGATCATCAGTTTAGCTCGGCTGTTGCTACCAACCCGTATCCGTATCTCTATTTTTGAGCGAAGAAAATTAAATAAAATATGAAAATAGTACACGAAGGCAATTCGGGTCAATGGGATTCCTCTTTTATCGTAACACACATTTGCTGCTGGATGGATGGAAATATGAAGAAATTTTAAATGAGGTGTTGAAACAGACGCAGACGAATGAATGAGTACCTACCTATTGGGAATTGTATTGGATATTGGTTCCCATGCAAGATTAATAAAAAAATAAAAGAAAGAGGAAAATGACTTAGTTCAAAGTGGCTTAAGTTGGCCGTAGAGGTTCCACAGCTTGAAATTGAATGATCTTCTTTGAGGAGTCTGTTCTCACAATGAAAGTAAAATAATATGGACTTAAAAATTCATTTTCATGCGCTTGCAGTGGCAATTTGGGTGAAGTTTATTGGAAAGCACAAATGATTGAATATTTGATATTGTTACCATAGCGTGCAGGGGTAATCCTTAAGCATTCCTCCCCTGAAACAATTTAGCCGCAACACCCGCTTCGCTAGAAATGCTAATCAGTTTTACCTTATGCCCAACTTCGGGCGTACAGTCTAGTATAGAGCTTCTTATTTTAGTCGCACAACCCGAATGTGGAATGCTCTACTTGACCCTGTTTTCCCCTGCATTGAGATTCGCAAAAGTTCAAAAGCAACGTGCATTGGTGTCTCCCTTCAAATCCTCTACTGTTTTCCTAAATGCTCGCACTGTGTTCTTATATTATTATAAGGGTAGTCATAACCCCTTGATGTGCGCGTTAATTATTAAAATATAAAAAAAATTAAAAATAAAATTATAATTTAAAACAAATGTAATCATTTAAATCAGTTTCCTGAGTGAAATGAAGTTTCGCTGGTGCTTTCGTATTGGTCCTTGTTTCAAAATTCCAAATTGGTTTAAGTCGAACTTGCATGTACATCCACCAAACTGGTGGAAGTATTCCAACAAGAAAGATGCAAGAGTAAACATTATTTGGAAAAGGAGTGGGCATCTTTTTGGTATCCAAAATCTGAGGACATCATTAAAACTAAATAAACCTGTACAATAATTTTCAACACTTCCACCAACAAGCTTAGCAGCTCATCTACATATATGTAAATAGTGTCTCCTACCAGATTCAAATGGTTTGAGATGGACTTAGAACCTCAAGAATGGGCTTGGATAGATATGCTTAAATTGAAATCTTGGAACCCATAAGGTCGTTATTACCTCATTACCAGCCGAACTACATAATATTTTGCAATTGCAAAAATAGTTGTTGTTCCCGTTGTGAATGCAAAAAATCAGAGTTACTATGGTTAGCTTAGTTAGTTAGTATGGTTAGTTAGCTTTATAATAACTAAAATCAACGAAAACTCTTTGAAGGTGTATTTAAGCTCACATTTTAATAAACGTATAATATAGACATCATATTCAATGATAAGTAAATTTATGTGTGAAATATATTCCGTAACTGTCTTTTTAATTTAAAATGTTATAAATAAATAATCCTAACTAATATTATAAATTTGAGAGTAACTCTGTCTGTCCGACTTTCTATGTTACCGTCTCCCGCCCCAAACTACTGAACCGATGAAATTTGGTTCAGAGATAGCCTAGAGCCTGAGGAAGGACATGGACTATATATGTAATCCCTGGATCGATAGAAGTTCTTTCACTGTGAGGTGATTTCTGTCAAACTGTCGAAAACACAGTTGACGGTTGACCAGAAAATAAATGTCTATGTTGATCTTCAATTAAATATTGGCAATCGGGAATGGCTGTGTGAAAGATCAATATCGGCGCCGACTATTGAAATATTTAACCATATAAAAAAATAAGTTATGTTCGACGTGGTGGGGATGTTATCGAATGTCTATCAGTAGACAATATTATGGACACTATGAGCAAGTCACATCATACCCTATAGAGTTTCTCAATTCCTAAGGATTATGAAGAGCGGCAGCGAGACAGAGGTTGTCGAGAACCTGAGGATAGACATAGGCTATATGCCTTATCCCCGTATTTTCACGGGAACCGGGAATGCAAACTACTGGATCGATTTCAAAAGTTCTTTCACCGTGAGGTTATTTCTGTCAAATTCTCTACAAATACCCAGTTGAAGACGTAAACCAACATTTTATGTCGAATATATTTCAGTAGACAATGTTAAAGACACTGAGCAAGTCACATCGCACCCTTACGAGTTTTCCAATCTTTTAAAATTATCACTAGTACCAACCTCCCCGTAAGTTGAGGCTACAGGTTGGTGTTCCTGTCCTTATAATGAGAAATCTTGGAGCGCCAAAGCTACATAATCGTACGCTGCTACTAATTACACATCTGGAAAGCTTAAATCATGACTGAAATGTTAAATTACGAAAGTGTTTTGGTTCCCCGTATTCCTACAATTTCGACTGATTTGCCATTTCAGCTTAAAAGAGAGTGCAGTTCCCTCTGAAACCAGCATTTGACATTAGTAAAGGGTTTTTCAACAGGGACGCTACAAAAGTAGAGCGACAGGGACAGCAGACGACGCCATTCCATATTTCTTGCCGCTCTTTTGACATTTCTCTTCATTAAAGTTTGCCATTTCATGATGGACAGATTTACGAGCCAACAACGGGTCGAAATTATTAAAATTTAATGTGGCAATGGCTTCGTCAATAAACAAAATTTGCGGTATTGGTCAGGCAGCAATCCGCACGTACTCCATGACTCATCATTGCATCCCGAAAAAATTACGGTTTGGTGTGGTTTATAGGCCGGCGGCATCATTGGGCCGTACTTCTTCCGTGATGATCAAGACCGGCACGTTACTGTGAATGGGGATCGCTAACGTTCGATGATAACCAAATATTTTTGGCCCCAATAAGATGATATGGACTTGGAGGACATGTGGTTCCAACAGGACGGCGCCACAAGCCACACAGCGAATGTTACAATCAATTTATTGGAAACCAAGTTTGGAGAACGTGTTATCTCACAAAATGGTCCAGTCGCTTGGCCGCCTCGGTCGTGCGATTTGACGCCGTTAGACTATTTCCTGTGGGCCTACGTCCATTCTATGATCTACGCCAACTAGCCAGCGACGATTGATGAACTTCGTACGAATGTAAAATTGTAGCAATATCGGCCGATTTATGCTTGAAAGGCGTCGAAAATTGGGTTTAGCGTCCGGACTTCTGCAAGCGTTCCCGTGGTGGCCATGCAAAATAAGTCGAGTTCCATACTTAATGGCATCGAACGTACTTTCACAGGAATAAATAATTTTATTCATATCCAAAACCGTTTTTGTTTTATTTATAAAAACTTTTGTAGCGCTAAATGAAGCTAAAGGACAGACGCTCAAAGTTTAGAAAAGAAAAATGCCATGGCCCCTCATGCTCACGTGTATCAAACCATTATATTTGACAAAAGATGAAAAAGCTAATAACGTCGTGTGAAAAAGTGTACAAAAGTATCAATATAAGTTATTTCCATGCATGTATGTTGTATGTGTTTAATTTGGAAAATAATTAGCCTTGCTCAATTGAAAAGTGCTGTCGAAATTCACTTATCCACGGAAGAAGTCGCGGGCACAGCTAGTCGGCCATATATGACTGTACGCTGCTGCGCAATCTTCGCGCTCTACCCCAAAAACGGTTGGCCGTATGAAAAGAAAGTTGTTCTAAGAATTTTATACTCTTCAAATTTTATCGAAGGTGCAAATCTTTTATTAATTTAAGCAATAGGAAGCAAGATGTTCGTGAACATCTACTTATCAATAAATAATTGATAGCCCAGTCATATTAGGGTTTCACATCGGAATGAAAGATATAGTAAACTGAAAATTGGTTTGTCGTCCGAAATGTTAACTCAAAAGCCACAGTCGCTACGTATTGAATATCTTAATGTTAACTTTTGAGTTAACATTTTGGACGACAAACCAATTTTCAGTTTACTATCTTTCATTCCAATGAATACTATCTTTCATTCAGAATGCATTCAAAGAGATTTGACTTTAACTGCATCATTAACTCTGCTCAATTAACTTTATTGCTTCGCCAAGGGTGCGCAGTCGTAAGACATACAAGAGGTCTCAACTCGCTCAAAAGGAAAAATAATTCTTGTTCGAAATGACATACATATTTCTAGACCAAGACGATGTTCTTTTCGTTTTCACTCCTACTATTGAAGAAAATATAATGTCCATTAAGTAAGCACTGCACACCTGACGGACTACCGCCCCCTCGACCAAACTCGGGTCCTACGGTGATCGAATTAAATAAATCAAGTAAATTAGTATCCAAGTCTTATTTCCAGTGAGAAATTGGGGATGAAATATAGTTTATGTTATTCAGGGACAACGAAACAGTTACTCAGGGTCAATGAAACAGTTTAATGGCGGAGTTTCTTAAATCGGTTCAGTATTTTCTAAGTCTGTGGTTATGTTCTCGTTATCGTTCCTTTGGGAAAGTGTGGAGAAAATATAGCCCTTGTCATTTCTCATGCTCTAGACCGTTTCTGTTCCAAATTTCATTCAAATCGGCTCAGTACAAACACCACGTTTTTGTTTACGTTCCCGTTTTCGTGGTTATATTTCGATAGAATAAGCCAGTGTTACTTCACTGAACCAAATTTGGTAGTGATATTGATGAAAATGTTGGTAGAATTGAAGAAAGGGTGATCAATATACGGTCAATGAAAACTATGTGTCAGCTTGACGAATTAACTGTCAATTTTTCGTAAAGCTGATGAATCTATGAAATTTTGTCAAACTGAATAAAATTCATCATATAATTTTAAAAATTAAGTAGACAAAGATTCTTCAATTTGAATAAGTATGTTGTTGAATTGAAAAAATATTCTTCACTTTCACTAATTTTTTTCTTCAAATTGACAGTTGTTCTTCATTTTCACACTCACCTTTCTTCCTTTTGACATAAAAAATTGTCAAATCCACAAATCTTGTTTTGCGTGTTGATGAAATATTCTTCATTTTGAATCAATGTATTTAAAAACTTACGATTTTTCTTCATTTTCACATCAATTTTTTTCTTGAAGTGAAGAAATTTCTTCGAAGTATGGCAAAACTTTTTCTTCACTTTCATGAAATATTCTTCAGTTTTTCAAACCATTCGCGTTTTTTTCATTTCCAAAACAGAATCTTATTTTAACATCATATAGTCAAAGCAAAAATTCTCTAGCTTAATACATCTTCTTCAAGTTTGCTTACCATTCTTTAGTTTAATAACACAGAATATCAAATCACTTATTTTATGAATCTGTAAGAAACATTTTAATTTTATTTTCAAATATTTGTTTACAAATGTTTGTAGGTGACAGCTCAAAACGTAACATTTTCTTTTCACTTAAATAAGATTCTTCCGGTCCGGTCAGTGATAATAAGACTCAACGGTAGGCCATCTAGCTTAGGTTTAGATTGAGCTCTATTGCCGCAGGGAAATCAGGAAAGAGTGACCTGAAATACAATAGAGCACATTTTAAAAGCGTTTATATGTAGTTTTTTCATTGAAAATATACATAAACTATTTTTAAAACCAAAAAAGTATGGACTATTTTTTAGTTTATTGCAAATTATTTTTTATTTATTTTTCTAGTCGGATTTATTTAATAGGTTCTTGAATAATATTTGTACTTACTTATTGATGGGTAGTTGTTAAACAGCTACATTTCTTCTTTTCATTTTTTTTTGAATATTTTCACTTTTAAGACTAAGAGAATTTTAATGTTAACACTTTGAGCACTGAAATAACTATGACCACTTGCTTTCTTTAACAACCCAACTTTCAAACAATTTATTAATATTAGAAAAAAAATTGTCAATTTGAGGAAAACGTTTTCCTGGAAAGAAAGAAAATTTTGTCAAAGTGAGGAAACGTTTCTTACATTTCATGAATTTTTTTCGGTATAAAAGAAACTGTATATTTAGGTTATTCGGTCGGGAGTTATAATTACAAAATTTTGTCAATTTGAAGAAACTCACATTTACGCATTATTTCACTAAAGTAGACTATTTGACTTTCGTCATTGTGACAACCATTCTTCGATTTGAATAACATACTGAGAGCTGAGAACAATTGAAGAAAGTTTTTTGGTTTTGAATATTTAAATCTTCAATAGTATGAAATATGTTATGAAAATTTGTTAATTTGAATAATTGATTCTTCAAAGATTGACAAAATATTTTCTTCAATATCACCTACGACATTTGGTTCAGTGTTCCTAGGCTCTATAGGTCTAGAGTCTAGACTATCTCTGATCCATACTTCATCCAAATCGGCTCAGTGCTTTTGGATTAACTATAAAATTTTGAATTGGTAATTCTTGCTTGACACCAGGCATGAAAATACAGCTAAACCTTTTTTCATTCGTTGAAAAGTTAAAATGCAAAACAAGGTAAGATTTGGAATCAAAAACACATTGTTGCCTATGCTTTACCATTCCATACGGTCACTGACGGCTGTCAAGTTTATTAATTCATTAGAAGTCAATTCTAACTATTATTACTCTCACTGCCTTAAATCTCCTTTCAATTTTTCCAAATATGAAAGCTGACACATAAAACACACAGCAATGTGGGCTTAAAAACGATAACCCCTAATCAATTAATTGGTGCGCTTTTACTTCGCTCAAATCTCTTAGTAAAAGTGTTTGCCTTAAGAACCATAACTCCATTTACAGTAACCGCCAAACACCACCACATTATCCTCAGCAACATCATAATTTTCTAATGCCAGTTATCAAACGTCAAAGCCACACAATTTACCGCCTGCGCCCAAGGGGCAATAAATCAACTTCTCGCTTGCAGATGATTACCCCGATTTGAGGTCGAACAATGAAGACCGCAAATTGCTTGTCGATCGCATACCCACAATTCATTGAATCAGCCTGCAGTTTGTTGTTGTTTGTAAGGAACCCCAAAGTATCATCAGCTATAAGCAACTGCTACAGCACAAAGGAGTTGTCCTGCATGCTGTCCAAACAATGTTTTCTCTCTCCCCAAATCGTCCCAATTTGTAACCTGTTTGTGTGGTGCAATGGAACAAGAAAAACAAAAATAAATAAAAATTGAAAGAGTTGTGGTGTCCGTTTAACTTTTGGCTGGCAGGAAGTCTTGACCCTTTTTTTTCTGCTTACAACCGTATTCAACCCCAGCTCGGTTCGCATGGCTAAACGTCTCCGAACGGACTACAATTGGTCAGTCGGTGACTGCGCACAGAAGTTTTCGCGCATACTACGCATAACAATGATGATCTTTTGGTATAAGAAAAAAGATCAACGATCACCTTACCTCCATGGGTTCGCAGAGATCATTGACCATATCTGGAATTTGAAGAGATGAAATTTTTTTGCGTCTGTTTTTGTTTAAGTTTGTCTTTTTTTTACTTCTTTTTTTTGCTGTTGTGGAGTTTCTTTGAATGTTGGGAATGAGAAACATGCTGAACGAACAGATGACTCCAGAAGTTATGTTGATTGTTTTCTCAAGAACAATAATAAATTGAATTTGAGCGATCTTATGAGAGATGTGATTAGATTGCTGGAGGCAGAGATGGAGAGAGAAAGGTTTTTCTTACCTGAGTAAGAAATGGAGCTATTGGGGATGCTTTTAGACATAGTATTTTCTGTTCTTTGTGTTTAAGTGTTTGAGTGTTGCTTACATGATCAGAAAGAAGAAAATATTCCTGGACTGGTGGCTTACCCTCTGGTAGCGCATTTAAGCACATAGGACCTCTCAAAGTATGTCAGATAGATATGAAAATTAGTTTTATATTTGCTTCACATACTAGTAGGTATACTTAACAATGTTTTCGTTTCCTTAAGCCACTCTTAACTTAACCTCTTTTATTAAGTACCTAAGTCTTAATTATTTTACCAAGGCAGCGCTATACCTTCTAAGACAATGTCTCCTTTTTGCAGATGTATGGAATATTGTATCTCCTTTACGTATCAATAGACTGCAGTCTTGGTTGCAGATGCAGGCGTCTTCGGCCCGACTCGAGCTAATAAATTCAGTACCTTGTTACATTGTACGTCTTCTACGAGTTTTACAACATCCCACTTCCTCAATTCATTAAGTTGTACATGCAGTACTGATGCATCCCCGTTTTCTTGACACTTCGATAACAACACTGAGAGTCTACAACATAGCGCATTCACTCAACCAACATGTCGATTAATTGACTATAAAAAAAAAAAACCTATACACTCGCTTAGAATAAAGCTGCGATACGTTGAAACTGTTCATTAATTCAAATTGCCCATGCAACAATGTTGATAGTTTAATTAATTAAATTTCAAACCCTAGTCATCGTCTTCATCGGCATCGGCCTCGCCTTCAAACATGGTGTCTGCTGCTGCTTTATCATTACAGATGCCAGTCTGAGAGAACATCAACGAAAGTTGCATGCATTTCCGAAGCTATACAAATATATAAGTACCTCAGAGAAGCTCGCCGACGAATGAGACGACATCAGAATAAAGCTATAAATTTTCTTTTCAGTCAAGGGAAATTGCTAAAACCAAGTCTAGGAGTCTCAATTTCAATTCCTGCATCTTTGCTTGAGTGTATATATGTTGTGTATGGATGGAAGGTGCAATGGTAGTTGCCTTGACGATAAATAACCGCATCGCTGGAAAATTCAAACAAACTCACATGAGAAGCAGGTGCAGCATTGCCTCTTAACGTCTTCATCAGGAAATCTCATCTCCGGTCGGCGAAGCAATGATGCCTGTTCTATATCTGAGGAAAGGAGGATCCTCTCTTCCTCTGTCTAATCATATAGCCAGGGAATGGGGATTACACGCTTTGACATGAACAGATATGTAAATTGGCTTTGTGAATGCAAAGCGGAAGTAGACGGAGGGTGGTCAGAGATGGTTTTTAGTTCGCTCGCGGAGTGGGGTTGATTGACGATGACGTGCTCCGGATATTTCGTGTGGTTCATTCAATGGAGAGAAATCTTGGCAATGCTTACAAGTAGAGCTATTTAATTAAACAGATAATAATCTGTGCATGCTTAATGCTAATGATGTTTCATAAGTGCAATCTGGAATGATTAGTAGACATTAGATTGTTCTGGGTGTTGGCCAAATCTTCTCACCATCTGAAGAAGGTGGTGTTGACAGGGACAGTTAAATACTTCCCGATTGCTTAGTCTCTTAAGATATTAAGGGGAGATGGTGGCCAATAGAGATCGCAAATTTCAGGCATTTTCAATACATTTTTTAAGGTGATAACAATAAACAACAATATTTAAACTTTGTAGGTACCTATTTTTGAATACAAAAAAAATCTAGATAGTTGAACAAAAACAGCATTAAATATTTTAAAATTGGTCCTGAAGTTGATCTTCTCTCAAATTGGATGTGGGTGGCGTAGGCAATTTTGGATCTTATATACTTATCTGAAACACAAAAACCAAGAAGATTATCAATCTATACAATTATTGTAGCTACATATATCCCGTACCAAAATTATAAAAAAAAAAAATTTAAATGTTGAGTTTTGAATTTCGATAATCGAAACAGGCTCATTTTTTCTTAAGTTCTGAGCTAAAAAAGTAAGAAGCTATCAAGATAATGAAACGTCTTTACTACGGGACTAGCTTCTAGTGTACTGAATAACATAAGGTGTGTTTATTTTCACAAGCCTTCACGGCTTAGAAAAATTCACATGCTAAATACAACAAGAATTAAGCTATCTGGGCTTCCTTTAGCCTCATAATTTATTCGGGCTTATTTCCTTAGCCCGATAACGAAAAATGTGCTACCAAATTTTTTTTTTTTTGAAATGTTATAGAAAATGGCGAAGGCTGTCGTTGGGTGCGTTTGGTGTAGCTATATATGCTAACAATTATTAACAATTTCATGTTACTTGACAAAAATTTAGTTAACAAAAATGTGCAATTTGTAAACTCACCGAACGCACCTAATGTACCAAATGACATTTCTCATTCAAATTCCTCGCAAAATCAGTAGACTTGACAAATAAAAAATTAAAGCTGGCTAGCTGGCACAACGTTTCTTTAATTGTGAAATTTATAAAACTAAATTATGAAATGTCTGGTCGTGCGTTGTGGTAAATCGTGAAATGAATAAGACTTGGAAATAAATGACAAGTAACAAATTAAGCTGTATATTTTTATTGTTATAGTTATTATTTGTGGAGCACTGTGATCCGCACCAGGTCCTGAGCAGGTTCGGCATTCAGGATGACACTCTTTACAGGTTTTCAATTGGTAGGCACTGGAATAAACAAAACAAAAAACTTTAGAAACTGTCTCTCAGAAATAAATCCTATCAAAACTTACTTTGCAATGCTTTTACAATCGGTTCCGTTCAAGAGAAAGTTCTTGCACCCCAATTACTGATCAGATCCAACACGCCAGCATCAAAAATCCATACATTGATCGGAACATGTCATTTTATGTTTTTGTGTAAATGGAAATGGATCATCAGATCTTTTTCACATTAGGGTGAAAAGGCTGCTCTAACTTACCACATTTAGTTTCTTTGCTATTCTTCGCAATAACAGCACAGTGATCGAGGGACTTTAGTATTTTGCCCCAAGCAATACCATTTCCAAGCACACATTCTTTCCTTCTATTGAATGAGCTCCAGAGTCGATTCGTTTCAGATTCTTAAACTCCAGACTCTCCAGCGAGGACACCACACAGAGTAGTTCTTGTGTATTGATTGGTAGCCCGTGGAAATTGTTTGGGAATCCGAATGGATCCTACCAACAGTACAACCTTTGAACAAGTCTCTTTTCTCGGACAGGTTTTGGAACATGGTCCATTGCAAGGCACACACTCCACGTTCTGTCCATCTTTGTCGAGGGACAAACGCGAACACAGGTTCCATTGTCTTTCAAGAGATATTCTGGGCAGTCCTTGACACAAGCGAATAATTATAGGTCTTTGGGAAAAAAAGGTCAGTACATTTGGAATAAGAAAGCCAGAGACCAGATAAACTTACTTTGGAAAAACAACATTCTTGACATCGACGTGACTGATTAAAGCATATTGTATCACCTCTCGGATATTTTCAAGAAAACTCAAATCAAAACCATTTAAGCTCCAGGTAACCCTACATAATAAATAATTATAAAAAATAATGGCTGCTTAAATTTTTTTTCATTTATTTATTTTAAAGCTTACACCCAAAAGTCATATGCCAAATACGTAGTGCTACCAAATTGCTAAATCGTGTTTTTTTCTCTTTTTGATCAAGTCTTTATAGGCTTGAGAAAAAAAACCCACATATATTTAAATTTCAAATCATTCGGAAGGATAATTTTTGTTTTTTTTTTTTTCCACCCGCCAGCGCCGCGCCGCGCAGAAAAAAACTGTTCTGAGACGAGTTTGTAGTTTGAACAATGCGCTCATCCATGCTACCTGCTCAAAGACCTATAGAGCCAGAAATACTGTAGATATCATTAAAAAATTTAAGCAGTATATTCTTAAAAGACTATATTTTCCAAATATTAAAAAAAAATTCGAATTCGATTTTCTGTAAATTCTAGACCACCATTTCACGTTAATTTAATGTATGGTTAATATTTACACATATGTTTGTTTTTACTATGAGAACATAGAGAGATCTTTTTCAAATAGCAACCATCATTAACAAAATTAAGAAATTTAAGCACTATCTACCTGCAATAAAAATGTGGAATTATTTGTGGTTTTTTTAAATTTTGTTATAGATTATGACAATATGACCTTCTCAGTACTTTGATTTGAATATTGTGTTGGTTGACTTCGAAAAAGCATTCGATCGACAACCGCGAGATCTGATATGGGTCCACTGCTCTTTATTGCTGTTCTGGATTATTTGCTCGAAGGAAAAGTAACGGACAATAAAGTACAACAATTATTCTTTGCTGAAGATGGAGCCATCATAAGCGAGGATCCTACATCCCTGCAACGAGCACTTGACGTTTGGATTGATGTTCTGGAAGGAAATGGGTACCGTATTAGCGCTAAAAAGACTGAAAACCTGTGCTGCCCTTTTTCTGATCCAGACAAACCTATTCCAGACATTTATTTGAATGAAAATGTGCTTCCCAAGTGTGAAAAGTTTAAATATCTGGGATCTATGATCAATAGTGAAGAACTTGTGATGACGACATCAATCATCGAGTAAGCGTAGGGTGGATGAAGTGGCGAGAAAACTCCGCTATCTTCTGTGGTCGAAAAATGCCCCCTAAGCTGAAGACTCTACACAGCAGTTGTCCGTCCAGCTCTGACATACGGTTCACAATGTTGGACAATGTACAAAAAGTATGAGAGCAAATTGACGGCAGCCGAAATGAAGATGCTTCGGATGACAGCAGGAGTAACAAAGCTTGATCGAATTAGAAGTACTAAGATCCGTGGAAGCCTTCATGTCAAAAGTACCATCTTGGACAAAATTCAGCACGACCGGCTCAGTTGGTATTGTCATGTTCAAAGGAGAGATCCTCAGAACCCCGTCCAACGTTTCAACAAATTCGCGACGAAAAAGAAAAGGCAGCCCAAAACACTCCTGGTACAAGCAAATGCAAAAACAGCAGCATTTGGTTGGCCTCAGACATGGAACAATCCGCTTGCCGACGCTTTCTGAGGTCAACGCGGCGTACCCCACAGGCGGATCACTAGTGTGAAGCAGAAAAGTGGGAGAGTTGTGATCGCTTCAAGATCACTACTCGTAACGCCGGAAATGAAAATGAAAAGAAGAAGACCTTCTCAGAACAAATAATGTGATCTTATTCTTTGTTTCAAAATTTCGATCGAGTGAAGCCGAAAACTAGCTGGCTGGACTAATTTGACTCTTTGTAAGCTTTTTGCGAAAATATTCAACTATAAAAGTCACACTTAATATTATTGGTTACTCAATATTTTCGATGTAATGCTTGATTTTTCCAAAAAAAAATTCACTATATTTCTATTCTATTCAAATTCAAAAATCATATGATATGTGTTGTAGCTATAGTCCTAAAGAACATGTAGTTAAAATTTGTTAGGGATCAGCTTAGTAGTTTCGGAGATTTTATCAACAAGCCGCATAAAAACGTCATTCCGAGGAAAACGCGTTAAAAGTTTTCTTCAACGAAAAAATCGTCATGTTAGGGGACTGAGGTTGGTACGTAGAAGCCACCCAAAAGTGCAGTTAGAGTGATCGGAAAAATTCAAAAAAAAAAAACAGATTTTTTGAAAATTATAAAGAGGTTGGAACTTTTATGTTACGAAAACAGTTTTTTTTTGCAGAAAGTAATGGCTTGACTTTGAAAACCGTAAAAGACAAACTCGGGTGAAAAATAGGATAAGTTTTACTTGAAAACGAAAATTTGGAATGAAATACTTGATTGAGAACAGAGATTAGCTTAGGTTAGGTTAGGTTACAATGGCTGTCAAGAATACACCTGACACACTTAGACCAATACTAGGTCCATTGTGATACCATAGAAATTATGCGAGGGAGTACCTCACTTAACAAAACCATTTAGAGCTTTCAATAAAGCGAAGGAGATGCAGGGGATCTGTATTCGCCAGATCGCTTGGATCATCGAGAAAATATTTCCCCAGATGCCGCTTTCTTTTAATAGAGAGTGCAGGACATGAGCAGAGGAGGTGTGGGATTGTCTCCTCCTCCTCCTCATCTAAGCAACTTCTGCAGAAGTCATTAGAGGGAACGCCAAGTCTTATGGCGTGTCTTCCTATCAGACAATGTCCGGTAATGACATTGATTACGGAGCTAACTTGCAATCTGGTAATGGATAACAAATGTCTTGTGCGTTTTGGATCTAGTCCTGGCCATATCCGTTTTGTTGCCACGCACGTGGTGATATTGTTCCGCCTGTCATTTGTTCTGTCCATTGCCTCTTGCTTTAGCATAAGTTTACATGTAGCGATTGGTATACCAATATTCAACCTGCTGGTTGAGATCGGTGGAACGGTTCCTTCTCTGGCGAGTTCATCGGCTTTGCAGTTACCCACGATATCTCTGTGCCCCAGCACCCAAATAAGGTGAATATTGAACTGTTCAGCCATCTCCCTAAGAGATAGGCGACAGTTACGGGCGGTTACTGAGTTCGTAGAAACAGCGCCGAGTGATTTGAGGGCTGCTTGACTATCTGAGAAAATCCGGATATTCGTTGAGGATATCACGTTTTCTTTTAGCCATGACAGGACCTCTTTGATCGCCAGAATTTCCGCTTGGAACACGCTACAATGGTTTGGAAGGCGGAACGAGAGACTTACGTTAAGTCGGTTTGAGTACACCCCACAGCCTACCCCTTCTTCGGTTTTTGAACCATCTGTATAGAAATGAATTGAATCATCTCTCAAAAGATATCTAGTGGTGTAAGGTTAAGGAGTGTATTTAGGGCAGCTGAGGGTGTTGATCTCAGAGCTCCGTTTATACTCAGACAGGCTGTTCGTTGGACCTTGCTTAGATTATCGCAGTAGGTCCTTTT
Source organism: Melanostoma scalare (assembly GCA_949752695.1). NCBI lineage: Eukaryota > Metazoa > Arthropoda > Insecta > Diptera > Syrphidae > Melanostoma > Melanostoma scalare. The sequence goes on along the minus strand of OX456984.1, from coordinate 179,940,264 downwards.
ATCAAGAGCGGTCCACCATACCACTACCCCGTATGTGAGTATTGGTCTGATGACCGCGGTGTAGAGCCAGTGGGTGATTTGGGGGGAGAAACCCCATTTATTACCAATGGCTTTTTTACAGGAAAAAAAAACTACGGTGGATTTCCTGATTCTTTCCTGTATATTGGCTTTCCAATTTAGCTTTATGTCTAGGATTATACCTAGATATTTGGCTTCGTTTGAAAGTACAAGTGAGAGATTAGCTTAGTTCGGCAAAAAAAAATCACAGAAAATGTCCAGCAAATGAGAAACGTCAGATAAGTTAGATCTTAAGCTTAGTCTTAAGTATTTAAAATGAGGGTAACCTGATTTTTGGTGGTACCCGTGGCGTGATGGTTAGCATATCCCCCTGCTAACCAAGAGGTTCGAGGTTCGAATCCCAGCAGAGGGAAAAATGTTTTTTCACGGGTATCGCTTCTCGCGAGGAATTGGCAAGTCCTCCCTTTGTAAATTCACTGCCATGAAAAGCGCTTTCTCAATTAGTCGTTCGGAACCGACAGAAAATTGTCGCTGATGGTTACTATCCTCCAAATCTCCGGTCAATTATTCTTCTTCCGAGTATCAGCAACGTATTCGCGAAGGTTCTCAATAGAATACTGTTCACATCATGGCCTGAGGACAAAAGTATTATTCCAGAAAATCAGTTCGGTCTTAGGGCGGGTCATGAGTCATGACACCATAAAAACAGTGTATCTGGTTGATTTGGAGAATGCATTCGATCCTGTTTGGTTAAACTGCCTTTTCTTGAAGTTGATCGAATATGGCATGAGTAAACGACTGAACTACTTTTAATATGAAGCATTCGTTGTAGAACGTTTGTTGTGAAAAGTGGCAATTTAACTTCTTCCTGCACTCCATCAGGAGGCATCATTGAAGGAAGGCAGTTTACAAGCGAAAGCGTGAGATAGAAAAATTACTTCTTTTGAACGATGGAAAAACTTTGTCAGTATCACTGGGTTCTGAGCTTGTCTTCTGATTCTTTTAGCTTTTCAAAAATATCCTTAATTTAAAAATTTTTTAATTTGGCTTTTTAATGAGTCAAGTTTTGAAAAATAATGTGAAGTTATGTCTTCCTCGCTGGTTTCTGACCTTGTCCTCTTTTTATTTCTCCCTTACTTTTTCTTTCTGGGCGATAGCCCAGTCTTCTTTTCAGCAAAAATCTGAATTCTTCTTTATATCAAAAAGACTTGGAGACACTCTTCCAGCTTTAGCTTCATGCTATAGCTTTAAGTGTGCTTTGGAATTTGGATGAGAACGGCCAACTGCAACTAAAAACCAAAAAAAAAAAAAGAAGGTGAAGAATGTGTTGAATGTAAAAAAAAATGGAGAAGAAAAAAAATTCATAATGGACAGCTGTTCTTTTCCTAAGACTCATTGTTCATCATTTCCATATTTGGCATAGAAAAGTAGAACCAAACGCACACCATCTAATATCCGTTTTAATAAAAGATGCAGATCCCTAAATGCATAACTGCATCAGACATTGTCCACTAGTTCAATATACCTAACATAATCCCACCCACTTGATTCCGTGTCTGCCATTCATTTTCGCACTTATCTCTCTGTCTACCTTAAGGTCTCCCACACCTGTCGACTTGAGCGAGCTCATAACTTCATTAAAACTACACCGGCATTAAAATTATTCCACCAACATCAATTGTGGCAGTACCACCATTTACAATCACCACAAGGTAGCGGTTACGGGTTGCCTTATCCAACAGTTACAACAGCTCCAGCATATTGCTTCAAATAACTATACGAGTATATACCAACAATGCTCTACGACTTAACCCATAAGACGTAACCCCGCACTAGCTGTGATGAAACATTTCCATGGCAATAAAAATGTAAATCCGCTTAGGAACGCTTGTAAAAAGCTACTAAAACACCCAAGTTTCCCCACACCCCTTGCTGCACACAAGTCTGATAGAGTGAACGTTTCCAGCTTCTTTGGTGAAAATTATTGCGCGAATAAATTCAACAAGGGAATAAGACTGCAACAGCATACACAAAAAAAGGAATATACAGGGAAGGGTGGGTGGAAACAGTCTACTCTTTGCTGTAGAAATACTGAAAGAAGCGCACATAATTCGAGATAGTCGATGTAGTTTTTCTTTTGCTTTTCCATTTTTGGATTTAATGAAAATGTTAGTTGGCATGGCATCAGAGCAGAGCTCTTGTTGCGCATTTACGCAACGGAGGGAGAGATGCACAACGTCAGAGAAAAGTATAATCTGTCGTTCTGCAATATTGCGGCAAAACGAATGCAACAAGTTCAAGACGTAGTGCAACAATTATTGTGTCAGGTCAGGAATTATAAAATTAATGCGATAATCGGTGGAAAAATGGGTTGAAAACTTTGTTATGAATTTAAGGAGTACAGGGTGGAAATATGATTTATTGTGGTCGTAAGGTTTTGAGGTGAAGTTTGTTTTCGATTGTGGTCTTGACATATATAGGGGTGCGTGAAAATCATTTGTAACTCTAAGAACTTAAAGTTCCGATGATACGGTTTTACACTATTTTCCAATTTCTCCACCCTTGATTGACAATATTGAAGAAACAAACCAAACTTGATTTTGAAAATCACTTTTTTCCTCAGTTTGAAACATTGAACTGTTCATTGTATAATTGTTATCATGTCTGCTTTTAAAGGGGGAGACCACTTTAGGAGCGTAAAACACATATTTCTTTGAGGGAATAAAATAACCCAATCATTTTCAAAATTAGGAGAAATATTTATTTGAGCTCTCCAGTATTCAGAAAAATTTTTATCTTTTCGATGACCAAAAAAATTGCGGCGTTATTGAAGTTCCCCGTACGCCTATTTCAGGCAGAGTTGGGAAATAATCATTACAAAAAATTTCAATTACAATTACTTGTAATTGTAATTGAAAAATTTCAATTAACCATTACATGTAATTGTAATTGAAAAATTCAATTACCCATTACTTTTAATTGAAAAGTTTCAATTACTTGGAATTCAATTACTTATATGTAATTGCAAACCCAAGTAATTGAAAAAATGCTGTAATGATTACTTTTTTCAGTAATCATTACACAAAAATGTAATTGATCATCTAATTTGCTCAATTACATTTTTAAAATTATACAAAATTGAACGAAATTAAAGCATTGAACAGGTACTGTGTCAAATTCTTTCATTTTTAGTGAAGAGCAGCATTTGCAGAGTCTGAATTCAGAAATTGTAACAACCGTTTTGAAAAGAAAAACATTTCTACTTTCAAAAGCCATTTTCTCGTTTACTAATTGTCGTAGAGTATTGTGTTTTCTACTATTTTGTTGGGGAGGGTATTCTCTGAAACCCTTCCGGTGGATCATTTTTGGCAACTCCTTACAATACAAAGTTATTAGTGAAAAACTGTCAGAAAGTTGGAGAATAAAGTGCGATTTCGCGATTATCTTGCTCAAAATATAGATTAAAACAATAATAACCATTGACTATGAATAAAAAAAAATTATGTATACGTATTTGTAATTGAAAAGTATGTAATGCATTACAATTGAAGTAATCAATTACTAAAAAAGTAGTAAGCGGTGTGTTTTCTTCAATTACTTGGAAAAAAGCATTACTTTTCCAATTACATGTAATGGGTAATTGAAAAATTTCAATTAACCATTACATGTAATTGTAATCGAAAATTTTCAATTACCCATTACATGTAATTGTAATTGAACCTGTAATCCATTACACAAAGTAATCATTATTTCCCAACTCTGATTTCAGGTGACATCGAAAACTGCTGCAGTTACCACTCTTTCTCGGGTGATCTTAAAAAGATTTGCCAAAGTTTACTCTTTTACTTAAAAAAAAGTGCAAAATTCTAAATTTGAGAGCCTATTTACTCCAAAATTTAAATTTTCGGCAATTTTTCGACATATTTGACCCCCGAAACATTTTTTTTTAAACGCTACCTTTCAAACTTTAGGCATATCCTTTCGATAATATTACTGAGAGTAACCTTCCACCATTTCTTCTAAATCGGTCGCTAACTTTTTGAGCTACAACACGAGCAGTTTTTGAAAAGTAGTTTCGAGATAATTGCGTTTAAAAATTCACCATGAGAAAATGATCAATTGTTGTAACTAACGGATAAATCGGCGATTCCAGGCGCGTACAATAAACCTTCGACTCCCTCGTACAATAGACTTTCGACTTCCATATAAAAAAGGTCATCAGTAGGGTCATCAGTAGAGGGTATTGTGAAGCGAGGGTCGCTCCTCCTCTAACGGCGCGGCTATCTGACTCGTCACCCGACCGTATGTTGTTCTCGCGCTCTAAATACGATAACTCTGCATCTATTCGATATTTTCAGTTTTCCTTTTGTCATAATATTGTTTAGATATCATACTTTCGAAATAAGTAATAAAAAAAAATTTTAAACTAGTCTCTCCCCTTAATGTATAAATTTTTCATTCTCGCCCGCTGCCCTTACAACATAAATTTCGAGCAAAGCCTTCGAAACGGAATTCAAAGAGTATATTCTGATGCTGAGATTGGATATCATTGGTTCCTAAGAGCGCTTGGGAGAAAGGCGTCAAGGACCAACAATTCTATGGGTAGAAAAAATTACTTTACTATTTGCTCACCCCTTATTCCTTAAATGTTGGGACTCATTTTTCATTTTCGCCCAAAAAAAGTAGGCACTTGTGTCCTGATGGTGCGAGATGAAAACGCTGGATACGTTTCTCGTATTGCTGAAGGAAACAAAACATAAGGTCTCCCCATGAAACAAGTTGTGCTCACCCATGGTCGCGTTCATTTGTTGTTGAAGAAGGGATAATCCTGCTACCGTCGACATGGTACTGACGAACGCATTAGGAAAACAGTCCGCGGATGTATTTTCGATGCCAATATGAGCATTGGGCATTAAGAAATGTGCCAAGGAAATTGCCGAATTAACCGACACAACTGTTTCACGTGCGTCGTTTGGGACCAAAGAAGGCTAGCTAAGACCACAAGCTGTACAACTTAACCACGGAAGATGATGTACTTCGTTTTGTCGTTGATAGTCCATTGCCTGCTAAGGACAAGAAGAAGGCATCATTGAAGTTTTTCAAAATTCAACGTTTGTTTACACCTGTTGTTCTTCAAAGGAAGCGCAAACATTTTGGATTGAAGAAAAAACGTCAAACAGCATCCAAGGAAGCCGCCGCTTATTACACCAATTTGTTGGCTCAAAATAAGAAGGAGTCGAAAGTTAAGCAGTAAGAAAAGGCGTTCAGTTTTAATCATGGAACAAAGAGTTTCAATTAAGGAGAGAAGAATTGGGTGGCTTCGATAGCCTTTTCTTTACGCTTGATTAAATAAAACAAACTTTAGTTTACAAATTTGACATGTTGCGTAGCACTCGCGATACTCATCATGTGAATAACGACAAGAAACATGGTACCAAGGACTCGCAAAGTACGACATGTAGGATAGGACGTTAGGCCTTCGTCAAAATTTAAAATTTGACAAGAGACTTGAAAGAATTGTGGTGCCTATGGCGCAATTGTTAGCATTTCAGATGTTACGTGTAAGTTTCAGGCTCGAACTTCAGGAACATCCATTTGTTTTTCTACGGGTATCGCCTTTCACCAAAAAGTCGTCCGATAGAAGTTTTATTGCCATGGAAAGCACTTTCTCACTCTTCTGTTCGAAATCGACAACAAAATTATAGGCTCCTTTAATTCCTCACAGAAAATCTTTGCGAGAAATACGATATTCCTCAGAACTCTTCGTGATCTGTTGTGCCATCCTACTTCTTCAACCAAAAATTGGCATTGGACGGACAATCGTCATGATGTGTCACTTGACAGTCGCCGCTCTCAACATATTTATTTTAATGAGGATATTTCTGCGAATATTTTTTATCCAATAGAAAAATTGATAAAACTATTCTGATTTTGTTTAGCTATGTAAACAGCTAGTTTCTCTTTCTGATGTCCAAATAGGTACTCAATTTAATATATATCCCATTCCGATTATGGCTTAGTCGAATACTTCATTTTAGTTTTTTAATGTGTTCTTTATTCTGTTATTTGAAAAGCACTTATGACTTGTGAGTGCAATACTGACTTATTAGAAAATGACAGTATAATGGTAACTCATTTCACTGCAGTGAGTTCCATCAACAGCAAATTCTGTGCAATAGCAGCAAAGTAATTATTTAATCGTCTTTTAATAGTCGCAATAAAGCTATCTTACAAACCGTAGTGCTTCGTTTGTTTAAAAAATCTCATATAAAGTAGAAATCAATGTTAATTATGAGCATTGAAATCGAAGGTTAGCATTTTTTTAGCTGATATCATTCAAATCTCACAGTTCTGTTCCAAACTGTGCTGGAAGCACTTGTTTGAATTGACAATGTTCAGTTTACGACTCGTACTATCCTTGTCCCTTCTCTTATTAACGGCAAATGTTTGCGCGAATAATTTTGAACTCACTAAACTGATTGAGAGAGTGCATAGTGAAAGTGATTCCTCGACAGTTTTCTTAATTGGAATGGATTGTGATTTTTTGAGTGAATTTTTGAAAGACCACATCCATATCCCTGTATCGATTGTAAATGATCTCACTGAACCTCACCAATTTCACAACACTATCCTAGTGGTAAACACAACTTCTGGAAGCTCCTGGAAGTCTGTCACGTTGGAAAAATTAATTAAAGTCCTTACACTACGCAAATTCATAATAACTGTCTCCAACAGCCATGAACGTCTTGAGGAAGCCTTTTTATTCTTTTGGGAAAGCAAATTCAAAAGGATAATGGGTGTAATCGGCAACATGTCTTACATTTTTCGACCCTTCGCTGATACAAAGTTACAAGAGGTCCCAAAAAATGGTTTCCTTGGGACACAGCATTTGGAAAATTTAAATGGTTTTTCTTTTCGAACTACAGTCAAGAAAGATATTCCCCGAGTCTTCTGGTATTTAGATGAAAAAGGTCGACGACAAATTGGAGGAACATTTGGCAAGCTGTTCCTAGTCTTTCTGGAAAAACACAACGCAACTTTCAGAGAAATAAAACTCAGTGATTCCGAGAAATTCAGTGCTCCTGAAATAGTGAATGCAACTCGTGATAATGTCGTTGATATAAGCATGAATGCTTACGTTCCGTTTCGTTCCATTGTCGATTCAAGTTATCCCGTGAAGGTCATAAACTTCGTTATGATGGTTCCCATTAATGGATTTGTCAATCCGAACGAGTATTTTAAACGGCCATTTTCTTTGAAAGCATGGATTTGCATTGGACTGGCTTTAATTTACATAACCCTGATGAAAATCATTCTGAACAAATGTCTAAAAAGGCCTATTGATTTGTGGACAAGTTTCAGTCAATCTTATTCGGCAATGCTTTTGATACCTCCGGAAAAGCCCATTACCTCATCTTACCGTCTTCATTTGCAGGTCTTTGTTTTCTCATTCATTATTGGAAACATCTATGTGATCTTCTTTACATCATTTTTGACTGCTTTCATCAGAGTCCATCAGTACGACTCAATAAATGATTTGATTGACAACAAAGTCCAAACCTTGATGCCTGACTTCGACATGAAAGCTGTGGTCCAATCCCAGGCCTACTCGAAGGAGTTCTATGACCTTTTTGTGTCAATTGATACAGAAACTTACTACAGAGAACTGTACTCAATGAAAAACTCAAGCTTCGCTTATAATTTGGGCGCAGATAGAGCTAACTTTCTCTTAAGTATGCAGCAAATTTCTTTGATGAAACCTGTGTTCCGAGTAGCTCATGAGGTTTTGAATTTCTATTTCATCAGTTACTTGTTGCCGCAACATTCATACTTTAAGGAAATTTTGAATAGTTTCATCTTTAGGGTGAAGGAGACCGGACTTTTGCAGAAATGGGACTCAGACACTGCTGCACAGGGAAAGAAATGTGGTTTCAAGCTGAACGTAAATCGATCGGATTCTGGAGATTTATTACATGAACCTTTGACCGTGCAACATTTTGAGTTTGTTTGGAAATGTTTGGCGATTGGCTTAACAGCTTCAGGATTGGTGTTTTTGATGGAATATTTTAGCTACAGTTTTGGAATTTATTAGTATTTAAGCTTTACATTGTGTGAAACATTATGTCCTTAAATCACTACTCCAAGGGTTTTCTCAGCAGAATTAAAAATATGTTAGCTTTATTCAAACACGTTCCTTTGAAATAAATATTTAAGCACACTTAACGAGAATTTCATTTTTCTCTTCAGAATTGATTTCTTTCCATTTGTAGGTAATGCAACTACCATAGTCCGTGAACCGTGATACATGTTTGATCAACAAAGAAAGAACACTAGCCATTTTTACCAATATATTTCGGTCTAGCTAATCCCTGCAACGAGCACTTGACGTTTGGATTGATGTTCTGGAAGGAAATGGGTACCGTATTAGCGCTAAAAAGACTGAATACCTGTGCTGCCCTTTTTCTGATCCAGACAAGCCTATTCCAGAGATTTATTTGAATGAAAATGTGCTTCCCAAGTGTGAAAAGTTTAAATATCTGGGATCTATGATCAATAGTGAAGCAACTTGTGGTGACGACATCAATCATCGAGTAGGGTAACGTGGTCATAGATGCACCACCCTCTTTTCAAATGATCATAACTTTTTTAAAATTAGTCGTTTCTGGTTGGCTTTTTGATATCCTTTTGATAGATTAGTTCTGAAAATATTTACAAAATTCAACTGTCGATATGATCTGAAAATTTGAAGTAAATATAAATTGTCCGAAAAATGGCAAATGGTGCATAGAGCACCATGGTTGGTACTAAATGCACCAGTCATATGTCCACAATGAACCAGTGTGCTTAATGCACCACAAATTGGTTTAAAGCATTACTATTTTTTATTAAAACAAAAGTAAACAGAAAAACAATAAATAAAAATAAACAGAAAGACTTCATATCACACAAAAAATTAACAAAAATAAATTATTCTCAAAAAAAAGAAACAAAACTAAATAACAAATAATAATTCCTTTCAACGAATATTTAGTGAACCCAGGGATTCGGAAAATTTATATAAGGAGTGCTGCCGTTTGGTAGGTCCCGATACAGTAGGATCATAGAGTGTGCATTGAGCACTATGCTTGTGTGGTGCATTTTGCACCACCATGGAATTTTTGATACAAATTATAGCTGTTCAAAAAGAACGTAGCAAAACTACGCACTCTTCACATGAAAATAAGAACAAAAGTCCAAGCAAATCTTTTAGTACTTTCAAATGAACTAACACTGGAATTTTATGGAAATATTACAAAAATTAATTCACCCTCTTTTTTTCGTTTTTCGCTGTGAAAATAAAAAAATCTCCGCACACGAGCGACAGCTAAGAGAAACACTACCAGACTGAACTCTACCGTGGTTACTGGAAGTAACGGATACATTTGAGTGAGCCAATACAGTGGCGTATTTGGCAAATATAGCTATGGTGCATCTTGCACCACTGGTGCATTTATGACCACATCACCCTAAGCGTAGGGTGGATAAAGTGGCGAGAAAACTCCGCTATCTTCTGTGATAGAAAAATGCCCCCTAAGCTGAAGGGAAGACTCTACACAGCAGTTGTCCGTCCAGCTCTGACATACGGTTCACAATGTTGGACAATGTACAAAAAGTATGAGAGCAAATTGACGGCAGCCGAAATGAAGATGCTTTGGATGACAGCAGGAGTAACAAAGGTTGATCGAATTAGAAGTACTAAGATCCGGGGAAGCCTTCATGTCAAAAGTACCATCTTGGACAAAATTCAGCACAACCGGCTCAGTTGGTATTGTCATGTACAAAGGAGAGATCCTCAGAACCCCGTCCAAAAGGCAATATCGTACAACGTTTCAACAAATTCGAGACGAAAAAGAAAAGGCAGGCCAAAACACTCCTGGTACAAGCAAATGCAAAAACAGCAGCATTTGGCTGGCCTCAGACATGGAACAATCCAAAGCCGGGAGGCTTGCCGACGCTTTCTGAGGTCAACGCGGCGTACCCCACAGGCGGATCACTAGTGTGAAGCATCCAATTTGTTATTGTTTCTTCAACTTCTAGATCAAGGCCCTAAATGATCTAGAAGTTGAAGAAACAATAACAAATTGGATCATGAATATGCTAACAAAACGTCAGATCCACAGTGAACTGGGAGGTGCAAACTTGAAAAAGTGTGTGTCAAGGGGAACCCCACAAGGAGGTATCCTCTCACCCCTGCTCTGGATCCTGGTCATGAATGAGATCCTCGTAGCTCTCAAACATGATGGCGTAAAAGTGGTCGCCTATGCCGATGATCTAGCTCTTCTGGCAACGGGGAAATTCCCTTCCACTATTAGCGCACAATTGAACTACACACTAACCAAGGTAAGCGCTTGGACAAAAAGGTGCGGCCTTGCAGTGAACCCCCTCAAAACAGAGCTGGTACTCTTTACAAATAGAAGAAAAATACCTACTTTCGAGTTACCAAGACTAAATGGGACCCCTCTTAAAATCTCTGATCAAGCCAGATACCTGGGTGTGATCTTAGACAAAAAACTAAATTGGAGTCCCAATATACAAGAAAGATATAAGAAATCTATGATAGCACTATATTCGTGCAACAGGATTTTTGGCAAAAACTGGGGACCAAATCCCAAGATCATCCTGTGGATGTATACTGCCATTGTTAGACCTATCCTATCTTATGGCAACTTGGTCTGGTGGAAGGCGTTGGAAAAATCCACGCATTTAAAAACCCTAACCAAAGTTCAAAGATCTGCCTGTATTTGCGTAACTGGTGCAATGAGAACTACACCGACCGCGAGTTTGGAAGTAATCCTCAATCTCACACCTCTTGATCTCTACGTTCAAGAAGCGGCAGCAAATAGTGCACTTAGACTAAACCAATGTAATGTCTGGAAAACCAGCCAAATAGGACACGCACAGATTTTATCAAGATACGCAGATAACAATATCTGCACGGATTACATAACTCCATACTTGGACTTTAAAAAATCCTTCACAACTAGCTTCCCCAATAGACAAGATTGGGAGAATGAAACACCTTACGAAACGTCTATAGCAATCTATACCGACGGTTCAAAAATGGAAGTTGGAACAGGGGCAGGTTTCTTTTCAGAAAGCCTAAAACTTGCCAGTTCATTCAGACTTCCTAATCACAGCAGCGTCTTCCAAGCCGAGATCTTGGCAGTTACAAACGCTGCAAAACAGGTGTCCATGATGGCGCTATCACATGCTGATATCACTTTTTTCATTGATAGCCAAGCAGCAATAAAAGCGATTTCTGCCACTCTTGTCAAATCAAGGCTTGTTTCTTGCTGTCGCGAAGAGCTAAGGGTTCTTGGCACACAGCATAACGTTAGACTCTGCTGGGTCCCCGGTCATAGTGGTATACCGGGAAACGAAAAAGCGGACGAACTAGCGAGGAAAGGATCAGCACTTGACCCTTCTCTCATTGATAAATCAATCAGGATCCCACCCTGTGAAATGAAACAGATCATTGGTAACAAAATAATGCGAAAATCCAATGAAAGATGGGAATGCCTAGATTCCTGTGTTACTTCCAGGAAACTATGGCCGAAATATGATAAGAAAGAATCTGAAAAGCTGCTATCATTGAATAGAATTTCATTGCGAACGCTTATCAGTATCATAACTGGACATAACCTACTTGGTTATCACAAAAAGAAAATGGGTCTTTGCACCGATGACCTATGCAGAGGATGCAATGACGAAGATGAACATGAGGACACTAGTCACTTCCTTTGTCAATGCCCAGCACTCTGTCATACTAGGAAAAAATTTCTAGGAAATTACTTCTTTAATGAACAAGAAGAATTATCAGACGCTCCAAAGAGCAGCCTGTTAAACTTCACTAAGAACACAAAATGGTTAAATACTGAACAGACATAAAATCATAGGTTTCTGGGACGTTACAATACGTCAGGGTATCACAACGGATCTACATTGATCTAAGTGTGATGGTAATAAGATCAACCGTCAGCCCATTTTACCTAACCTAACCTAACCTAGTGTGAAGCAGAAAAGTGGGAGAGTTGTGATCGCTTCAAGATCACTACTCGTAACGCCGGAAATGAAAAGAAGAAGAAGAAGATTTCGGTCTAGCTAGTAACATCAAAGTCCACGTGTCCACTGAAGGATCAGTCGATCTAAGCTTTGATTGTTGCAAATTTGTAATATTAACGAATTTTTCAGTTTTAACGAGCACAAGCTTGAGTGAAATGGTGGCCAAGCCGACTGGTTTGGGGTTATATTTTTGTGTTGTTGGTCGTTTTCAACAATGTACATCTCATCTAAGAGTCTGAGTAGCGCTTCTTTCTGGGTCAGGCTGGTGACAGTTTTTCAGAGCAAATATCTAATTACCTAAAGAATATGCTGAAAACACCTGGTCTCCAAACCATTCCTGAAAAAACAAATCGCCAGCTTGACGTCAGGCTGGTGACGTGATTTGTTTTCATAGAAAAAATAATTCGTAGAAAAATCAATTCTACCCATTGCTATTCATAGTTGCATAAGTTTTCGTTTATACAATTTATTATTAATACTAATGGGTTTGTGTCTAAGAAAACTTCAAAAATTAACAATCTATTACATTCAATTATTTCCAATTAGTGCAGTCATTGAAGCATTATTGGGCCGCATTTTTAAACTGTGAACCGATTTGCATGAAATTTTGGAATAAGGCTCATCTTACCCTTTACTTCAAAAGTGAAAATTATTTGAACACCGCCACCACCCTGGGGGTGATTGACACCCCTTGTCGGGGTGAATTTTTTTTTTTAAATAACCTCGGATATCGATAGAAGGCTAATGGCTGAGTTCCAAAATGCAGAAACTGCGCAGATACTGCAAAGTCATGCGTTCCGAAAATTAAAAAGCAAAAGTTCTACAAGATCACGAGTTTCTTAACGCAGTTTTAAGGTATACGATGCGCAGTAACTGCGCAGTGAACGCATTAATTTTTTTTTGTATGCTTTCATTTGACGTTAGAAAAAAAAAAGTTTTCACTACAAAAAGAAAACGTTTGTTCAAAGAAAAAGATGGAGTCCAAAGAAAAGTAAGCGAATCTAAGGTTAAGAAAGTTCCCACAGGAATAGGGTTGGGAACGGAAACTTAGAAACTATTGGACAGATTTCAAAAATTCTTTCAGTACTGGGATGCCACATAATACCTCATTAACTTAGCTTAGATTTTATTCCTATAATCCCACGGGAACAGAAACAGGAACGAGAACGGGAATCTTAAAGTTACTTGACCGATTTCAAAAATTCTTTTGCTTCTAGGATGTTACATTATCCCTCAGTGACTTGAACTGATATTTCATTCACATATTTTCATGGGAACGGGAGATTCCTACTGGAACGGGGTTGGAAACGGAAACTTAGAAACTACTGGACAAACTCCGAAAATTCTTTCAGCATTAGGATGCCACATAATCCCACATTAAAAAAGATTATATTTCATCCCCATATTCTCACGGAAGCGGAAGAACGAGAGAACGGGAACCTTAAAACTACAGAACCGAGCAACGCCAGGCGCCTCAGCTAGTATCAACAAAAATAAAATCCTCATTAAAAATAAATGTAACCATATCGTACACTTTTAGCTTCCAGACTGCTATTTTAAATGCGTTCCGAAATGTAAAACTAATGCATAGTAAAATATATGCAAAGCAGTAAAACTGCGCAGTGGATGCGCAGTGAGACTGTAGTACTGCCGCAGTTAAACTTTTTTTCCTGCATTTTGGAACTCAGCCATACTTTTCAAGTTATTGGCAAATGAAAATTCACAATTTTTTCACATTTTTCATCTGTTTTTTACAAATACATATCTCCAAAACTAACTCCAAAAGTGGTACCCGTGGTGTGATGGATAGCATGTCCACCTGCTAATCCAGAGGTTCGAGTTCGAATCCCACCAGAGGCAAAAATGTTTTTTCTACGGGTATCGCCTTTCGCGAGGAATTGGCAAGTCCTCCGTTAGTATTCATTGCCATGAAAAGCGCTTTCTCGATTAGCCGTTCGGAACCGGCAGAAAATTGTAGGTCCCCTCCATTCCCTTACAAGGGATGGTTGTGAGAAATTCGCTAGGCCCAAGGGCTCCTCGCTCTGTTGCGCCACCCTATTTATTTTTTATTTATCTCCAAAACTATACGTTTTATCGAGAATTTTATAAAGAACAAAATTGTAGCAGGTAAAACAATGAACTATTTGGTTTTTCATAAAATGTTCTAAGTACAATATTAAGCTAGATATTAAAGATCAAAGCCATTTTTTATTTTGTCTGAAATTAAATCGATGTGGTCAATGCCATCTAGCGGCGAGCAGATCCATTTTATGCATTCTAATACAAGAGGATGTTTTGTAGTACTTAAAATAAGCTTTAAATTGACTACATTTAAAAGTCTTTTGCACGTAAAATAAGTGAGCTGTATTGCAAATAAGGGGAGCATCTAATGTTTTTTTTCTTTTAAATGAAAAATTGCGAATTTTCAATTGCCAATAACCTGAAAAGTATTGGATTTTTTGAAAAATTTTATATATGATTTTTTGCTTAAAATAAGGCCTTCTATCGATATCCGAGGTTATTTTGAAAAAAAAAAATCGCCCCCGAAAAGGGGTGGTGGCGGTGTTCAAATCATTTTCACTTTTGAAGTAAAGGGTAAGATGATCCTTATTCCAAAATTTCATGCAAATCAGTTCACAGTAAAAAAATTCGGAGGTAAGACCGTATTTTTCGCTTCAATGACTGCACTGCATACATATAAAATTTAGACGAAGGAAGCAACTTCTATCATCAAGTGTGAAACCCAGATAGGACCAAATGCCAGAGGAGGATCACACCGACCGCTTTCATCACCAGGTCCTGAGCATGAGAAGCTCATGGCTCTTATCCTTCCCGAGTTTTATGTCAAGAGACGGATTAGTAGAAAAAATGAACACGGCTGGGTCGAATGAACTTGCGATTAGGGGCTAAGTACAATGTCGAAATCTTGTACAAGGTTTAAGGATTCGCTCTTCAAAATACATTTAGTGGTTGCCAACTGCACATCTTAATATATTTATAAAAAGAATTGTACGATCGGTTGTGATCGCATCACTTGAGAGCGGCTCCACCAAATGGAACCAAATTTTGTCGATATAAAATACACGTAAATCAACAAAAAATGGAAACTTTGAAGCTCCTTTACTTAACTTTCAATTTGATAAACGTAGGGCCTGAGCTTCGCCGGGCGGGTCAGCTAGATAATTGTGAAAATTGAATAAAATCACATAGCGTTTTCATAGAGAAGAGTTACCTACCTACTCCTTTTGTGAAAAAACTTACTCCTTTTCGATTTTCCATGTTTCATTGATAAAAAGATTAAATCCGTAGTTACTCTAAAACGCCCATTTGGTTAGGAGATTAACTCTAAATTCACGCACACATGCAAAAATAACTGTTCTGTCAAACGATAAATGAAAAATAATTTGTTTATTGTACAATTAGTTGGACATACTGGTTTGAACGACCAATGTTGGATAATATGAACCCTCAGAAGACTTCCAAACTAAAATAGACTGCAACCTTTACGATTTCTCTAATTACTTAAAGTGCAGAATTCCTTATGATAAAAAAAATTTTGTTTTGAGTTCTTTCAGCGTCTTTTATCAAAAAACTCACACAATAGACCAGTCAAGTCATTTGACTTTACAATAGGTAACTCCAATCCAATGGTGTGTTCCACCATCAGTAATCGTTTAGCGTTAATTAATTAAAAGTTTTTATAAAACCTCTTCTCTTTGTCCATTTTACTATTAAACTGATTAATCTTCAGGAACTTCTCCTCCAGATTGGGAAACGCCAAGTTGCGTTTCACATACAATAACGGAGAGAAAATCCAAATACAAAATCAAATATCTACTGAAAATAAAATAAAAAACCTGTTTGATTCGGCGAATCTGAACATATTGTAAAGGTGCAGCAGCAGTTCTGCAGAGCTCACCTCCAGTCATGTTAACCCAGGTGATGGTATGTGGATTTCTCCGTGTCCAGGTGGAATCCAAGGCATGTGGTGAGATTTTTGTCTTCTTAAGAATAATACTTCTTTTTTTTTCTTTCCTTGTCACTATTCCCCTTTCGAAGTTGGGTTTAGACAGGCACTTGGTTTCGTAGTTGGTAAAGTTGGTATTGGTAGCGACAGTGAGTACGCTGCTTTACGCTTCCTCTCACTATACATCGTCTAGCCAGGAGACCGACATTGAAACTATCGAGGAATCATATTTATCTTTTCCTCTTTACTTGGCAATGGTATCCGCTGGATATGGAATTGCATTTGTTGATTTTACTTTGTGTGAATGGGTTGTGTGCAGAAATTGAATGGGTAGCTATGGTTGTGTGAACTTGGTTATTGCAGTGCAGATTATGTTGGCTTATGCTGGGAAGCTCCTAGGTATAGAGTAAAGTCCTCTGGCACGGTAGTCCCTGGTATGGACCATGGACGTGTGAATTGCAGTTGCAATTGCAGTAGAACTCCACAATTGCTGAGGTACGATTACCTCTTGTGTTATTTGCAGAAAATGCTAGAATGCAATAGGTGAAGACTCAAGTGGTTTTTCGTTTCTATCGTGTTCATAGTGTTGGGAGCTACTTTCGAGCAAATATTTGTGAACAATGTGAAGAAGGTGTCCTAAGGATGTTTATGACTTTTTAAAGCGTGTGACACATATAGGTATTGAAGGTGTTGGATAGGGTTTTTGCGGCAGCTTAGTGCAAAATGTGTGTATTAGAAATTTCACACTGTACAGCTGAGGCACTATTGAGTTTTATATAAGAATCAGTTGGGGGTTTCAGAGAGTACATCAAATGATACCATGCAAAGGCAAAAACGACTATATGCGATCCTGAGAAAGGTGTGCTTTAGTATTTATGTGGATAATTTTGTCTAGGGAACGATACAAAAGGTTAACGGTGCCGATAAATTTTATAAATTGTTGGCCAAAATTTGCTGAATTCATCGAAAGTTGACAATTACCTTCCACATCGGGTTGAAGCATAACGAACATCCAAGGCCGTTCTTGGATGGTTTGCTGACTCCTGGCTCATAAGGGAACTTGTCTTACGCATAATTGTGTGCGTATGAGACAAGAAATATTAAATCGCAGATGTTGATGGGAGCCTTTGTAACTTTGATGGACTTCACAGAACTGCCAAAGTTGAACGTACAACGATCATTGGTCCACAGATCTACGATACTTCCACAAGGTTTATCGGATAGCTGGTGCCTAGCCATGCATCACATATCAGTCCACAAAACACCAATAAAACCGACTCGACCGGCACTAGCCTGAAAGGACTGTCGTATGTGCAAAAGTTCAACCAAACTGAACTTTTTGGTTTAAGTTGGAGTCATGTTACGTCATCTCATACACCCACGAACCATCGTAGCATCGAAGTCAAAGCGACTTTGTGATAGCATTGGATATACTGGGGGGTCATTCCGTAACTTTACAGACGATTATCGTTCAATCGTCTATCGTAGATTGCGTTGTCTAAAGATTGTTTCAAATAATCTTGCTTTCAGTGGTTGGTTGAAAGCTATTTTACTATCGTCTTACTAGTTTTGGCAACTTTTTAAGGGTCTTAAACACGTTTTTTACAGCCTAAGAGCTAAGATTCAGACGATTGTCGTCTAAAACGTTACGGAATCCGATTTTTTATGATTGAATTCATTAAAATCAGGCAAAACTGAAGCTTTTTTTTTATAAGTAACGCGCACATCAAGGGGTTATGACTACCCTCATAATGTTATAAAAACACAGTGCGAGCATTTAGGAAAATAGGAGAGGATTTGAAAGAAGAACCGATGCACTTTGCTTTCGAATTTTTGTGGATCGTAATGTAGAGGAAAAGCAGGGTCAGGTAGAGCATTCCACATTCGGGTGGTGCGACTGAAATACGAATCTCTATACTTGACTGTACGTCCGAAGTTGGGCTCAAGGTTAAACTGATGAGCATTCCTAGCGAGGCGGGTGTTGCGGCTAAATTATTTCAGGGGAGGAATGCAACTGGCTACTTCACTAGAGCACTGTTTGTGAAAAAAGCGATAAAAGAGAGTGAGACAGGTGACGTTTCGACGATGTTCAAAAGAATCAATCGATTCTACGATTGAACTATCACCCATAAATTTTAACGCTCTATTTTGTACCCTATCAAGTAGGCGGCCTAGATGTTTGAGGAGCACCTGACCAGATATGGTAGTTATACTCCAGTTTTGGGCGGATGAACCCCTTATAAATTGTAGCCAGATCAGAAGGGGTGAAGAACTTCCTGCATTAACAGCGTTTTTGGCGACTTCAAATATGTGGTCATTCCAACGAAGATCATCGTTTATACATACATACCATAAGTACTGACAGCTTTCCGGTTTCTTGGATGCAGGTACCATTCATGGATAATGGTAATGGGGGAATGTTTTGCTTCAACGACAAAAGACAGCATTGAGTTTTCGATAGGAAATCAAATTTTTTGCTAGTGATTTTACTTCAGTTTAGTTTTCTATTTTAGCGTACATTGCTATTGATCCCGATTTTCATATACAATTTCGCGATTTGCATCTGTGAGTTGGCCTCCAATATCGTGGATCTACAAATACTGCTAATAAAGATCGAATATTTAGCTGCGTCCACAGTCCACACTATGCCGAACGGTACCAATTGGCATATTCTGAACGGCACCAATTTGCACATGCCATTAAGTAATACCAAATTAGTTTGGACGTCCTGATCGACCTTCCCCCGAAAGCGAAAGCCGACCCAAATTCGAACCGAATGAAATGGATCCATTTGTCGGTTGGCATGGGGTGGACGCACCTTTAGACCCCAAGAATTTGGCTAAGATATTATTGGTAACTGTCTATGTTATAGCAAAGGACAGCACCTATTGCCATAAAACCGATTCCGAAGTCCTTAAACCGCTGCTATATAGTCAGGATGTGTTTACCAAGCCAAGTTTCGTGAACAAGCTTGGCAAAAAAATTACTGATTAAAAAAACGTGTCTCTCTACCGCAGCCGTATGAGTGAAGTAAAGGCAGGCCTGACAGATTTTCGGCGTATAACGGTAACATTATATGGCTTTTTTGGTTTCTGACAACCAAACTTCGAAAGTTCTCGCGTTAACAGATTAAAGAAATGCCACACTAACAACCCAATGCTTCACAAAGTCACAAGACACTCATTTCTGATCTGCTGATAACCACAGCAATATTTGAGTATTGAGTGGCAAGTTATGACTCTACTAGAAAGTTGTGACTTGTCAGGCAACAGTGATTTTGGACAGAATTGGGCTGTTAGTTAAATCCTACTACATTTTACCAGAACACACTTTTCATCATCTGACATTCTAAGCATTGATTTATGCATTCAACAACATGTCAAAATTATTTACCCTTCGACTAACAGCCCAATTCTGTCCAAAATCACTGATGCCCGACAAGTCACAGCTCCACTTTATACCCGTCGAAAACCAAAAATGTGTTCCACGAAAAAAAACTCACTTTTTTATGAACAGATCTTAAATCAACAATGGCTGCCCCAACTTCCTGTTAAGTACTTCCGACCTTCTCACTTCCGTCCATCGCATTTCCGTCTCTTTTTACGAAATCATTACCATAGGTTGCGCGATAGAGAGTGAAAAGAATATTCAATGCAATTCTTTCAATTAAATCAAAATACATATTTATCATAAGCCCATAAAATCTAATTACTTTTTTCACCACACAACAACACTGGCGATACACACCTCCATCTCCATGCTCCTCCATCCATGATATAAACATGAGTATCTTTTGGAATGCCATGAAATGAAACGAACCACCAGTTGATATACCTTAACTCTCTCCCCCACACTATTGCTTTGTATTGGTTTCCTATCTCAGAGCACAATCTCCCCCACACCAATTATTATTTAAGGGGAATGTCCGGTTTTCGCTCCAAAATCTGGCTGCACTCTCATAAAATGTTTGTCTCTCTGACCGAATGCAACAGATTCAATTTCAATCCAACTGGTGCATTGCAACGTTTTACATGAACATGAAACTCGCTCTGCAAGTAAATATCTTACTAGGGATTTCAGACGATGTCAGCAGGGGAAAAGGCCTCTTCTGCTAAACTAACAAAAGAAGACAGTGGACGACGACTCTGCTGTCTGCTCCACCATGTTCCTCGAATCGTTGTGGGTACTTTTAATGGGTTTCGCTCCGTTTTATGTTTGCTCATATATGGTATGGCCACGGTAAATTGTATTGGTATGGTAGGCGATATGGTGGTGGATTTTGTATCTACGATACGAACTACGAAACTGCTGGCATGCATTCCATCGATGAACGAAGACGATGGGAATGGATTCGCTCTCGCTGAGATTTTTTTTTATTTTGTCGTTTCGTGCATTAGATTTATGTTCTTTCTGTGGCAGTGATGCCAGTTTATAACGACGAGCGGTTGGAATTGAACGCGTTCGAGTGGTCGTTAAAGATTGTTCACGTTTAGTATGTTCGTCGGTTTTACAAATGAAATTAAATAATAAACGCTTAAAGTATCTATGGTTAGTTCGAGTGATTGAAAGAAAGTAAAATATTTAATTTTGTGTTTTAAAGTTGTGTGGGTGAAGACGTTTATGCTTTTTGACCATTTTTCAAGTGGAAATTTGATGAAAAAAAAAAGAGAGAAGATTTATGTACCTACACACCTATTTGTGGTTTGGGTATTGTGGTTGCAGATTGACAATTTTTTTGTGTTTCTTTCTTACTCAAGTAAGAAACCAGTCACTTCCTGTTTTGGGGATAGGGATACAAAACTTGAATGGCGAACATCAACACAAGATATGGGACTCAACCCGGTGAAAGTGGAATAATTTAACGTTTTGTGAATTGCAAATGCCAGTAAAATGTGGAATAAGTAAACCGAACAAGGCGAGGAACATTCTTCTCTAACGTAACACTACGAGTTCTTAACAGAAAACAGAAAAAAAAGTTCATGCACTCCTTGTATGAATGAGAATGGTGCATGCATTCAAGTTTTGGTATTCAAAGTAGAGACTCGTGTGGGTAACTATTACAAGGCAAGACTCCCACTCTTTCATGAGTCGTATGTAGGTACACCTACCTACCGACCAATGTATTGCTGTTAATGTTTAAAAATAGAATAGGGGTCACTACTCATTGTATGTATGAAAAAGAGTAGGTACTTACATCATTTCTTTTGGTTCTTTCAAAAACTTCAAGTAGGTATTTTTAAAGGACTCGCCTGGAAGTTGCATGAGAATGTTAAAGTCTTTGGTGTTTTTATTGGCTGGGCTTAGAGATAAAAATAGACAAGCCGTGGGGGATGATTTTTCAATCGAATTCTGACACGTGTTGCACAACTTATTGACTAGGTAGCTCCAAAAGTTAGATACATAGAGTGTTCTTCTTTGATCTCTAACGCATTGAATTACAGAAAAGTCTTCAAAATATAGCGACGTAACCTGCGTAGGTATACATTCCCTTGTGATTTTATGATTACCTATGTTTGAATTCAAGCCCACCAAAGTTCAAACGTTTTCGTGCTGAGGCCACCAGTGAGTACCTAGCTACCTAATATTTTTATTAGCTTGCGTTTGAGTCTTGTTTCATATTAAACATACATTTATCTACTCAAGAGGGAGTTCTCCCTGGAGAAATATTGGCGACAGTGGTAATGGAAATGAATGAGAATTTGCAAGGTAAATCTAGTTTGAAAGACTTGTTTTTGAAGAGCTCTGTGATTTAGAAACTTTATTTGTGTTCCTTAAGGTAAAATGCTCTTTTTGATTTGATTTCTAAGACCTTGCGAGTGGGTTGTGGGGATACCAGCACCGTTTGCATTAGTTTACAACTATTCCTGAGAATACCGAAGTAATTCAATTTCTTAATCAATGTCCAAACCCTTGATTCTCGGGACGTAGCAGTTGGAGCATCAGACTGTTGGGTGCGAGTTAAGGAAACCGAGTTGCCTATATCTTATAACCGTTTCAGTTGATATGGTCAACCCTACAATGAAAAGGTTTTTCTCACCGGAACCGGCAAAAAAATGTCTCTCCATTCGTCACAACTCACAACACAAATACTTATAGTTGTTGGATATGGCCCTGGGCCCTGGAAAATCCCGAGGTTGTTTCCATCAAATATTATGAAATTATATTATTTATAGATGCCCAGGATAACGAAGTCTTTTTATTGTTTGCTCTTTTTGTAGGTACTTTTCACACGCGAAAATGTGAATACCCTGAACCAAATAATGTCGCTTTGAATCAAAAGAAGAAAGGAAACAATCCTAAGTCAATTTTCTAATCAAAAGCAAAGCGACTTTGAAACGTTAACCAAAAGCCCACTACATTCAAATACGTTTCGTCTTTCAATTTTACAGATTGCAGCATTATAGGTTTTTGGATGTGTAAATCACAGCCTGCACACTATGATCCAAGTAGTTATTTGTTTTTTGTTTCAAATATTATTTACAGTCAGTTTTATCTCTGTTGCTTTCCCTCTCCGAAATGAAATAAAAGAAACTTTCATTTAGGTATTTGAAAAATTCTATAGTTTACTTTCTTGGATATACCGGGATTTGAACTCGAGCTTTTCGACGCGCTACAGTCTACCATGTAACCACTAGGCCACACGTATGTTTACAGCATTAGTAATCAAAATTTTGTTCTATTGACTCATTGTCTCAAATGTAACTTTATGTGGTTTGACCATGTTCGGTATAGGCACATATAAACACTTTAGGTAAACAATGACGTGACTACTCTGATTTTATTGCGCTTCTCCTTTGATTTCAACAGGTTTTGCATTGATTTTCATTTAAAAGCTTTTCTCTTTTGAAGTAAAATACTTTTACTTTAATTCCAGTACTTTTCGCGTTTGGTTTTCTAACAAAAATTTTTCGTATTTGAAGCAATGGCTTTCGCTTTGATTTAAGTGCAAAACACATTTTGTTTTTCAAATGTGCCAAATTTTTGTTTAAAATATCGCATGAAATTTTTCCCTCAGTGTAATTTCAGCATAAAAAAGTTATGGGCCCAAATGCCCGATCATTTTTCTCATGCATGATTTTCTTGATGTGTTACAAGATTGATAGTACTCTCAAACCCAGTTATGAAGTATCTATCTTATGAATCAACTTTCGGTATTAATTTTAACACCTTGCCCGCCAAAATGTGTACTTCCAAAACCACTTTGCGTATCCAAACCAATCCTACTTATCACCCTCTCACTCCCCCTCTCCCACTTTACCCAGTTACAATGTTTGAAACTGCTAATTGCGGATTAATCAATGAAATGATTCATTAATATTAAATTGTTTCCCAATTGGTTTTTTTAAATGAAGATTAGTAGGTATATACATTTGTATCTACTTATTATCAAGTTGTTGGTACTTGAATTCTGTTCAAAATTAATTAACATTCGAGAAGGATTATGCTCATCATTTTATTGAGATCGTCCGCTGTAAATTAAAAAAAGCTTAAAAATCTACTAAATACGAAAGAGTTTTACCTCTTGGGAATTTCATAGATAATTTCGTTGGTATTGGTTAGACAAAAAAAAGTAATATCATGTCTGAATCATATCTGCATTAAATTTTTTCTTCTGTATTCTATATGTTGTAGATTTTTTTGTTAATTTTATTGCAAACAAATTAAAACCCACAAAAAAGAAGTTATATTTTCAACTTCCTCTTTTAGTTAATTGAGATCATCTGTAGTACGTTGCGTTGGTCAAGTGGACGTCGTCAGCAATGGGATTATTGGGATCCGCCTCATTTGATATTCGTCTGATGAAGGTTTGCAGATTCGGTAATCGGTAAAATGTTTGACACTATGCTCTTATGTTAAATTAAGATGAGTGCCCATTGAAAGACCTATATTTTAGATTAGTGTTCATAAAACACCAAAAGGATATTTCACTAGTTTTATAATTTAGGTATAGGTTAGCTTGACATTTGTTTTAATCGACATATGAAGGGTTACTTTTTCAGCGTAGTTTAATAAAAAATAAAACACTCAAGTTGTGCGGCTTCAATCGTGTTCGACTTTTCCACATACACAAACGACTTTGCACAACCCTTCAAGAAATCTGTGCTAGTAAGTCAAATGAGCTTAAGTCGACGTAAGTGAAAATCGTGTTTTCAATACCACATATTTTCCATTTTGTGTACCTTTCATTTAGTCTGGGTCCCGTTACTATACGACAAAAAATAGCCTTTAAACAAAAAAAAAATCAAAGCAATTTATGTTTAAATGAACAAAAAATGCATTTGCACAACAGCTTGTGGTCTATCTTGAGCTTAAGTTGATCGAAACAATAAGAAAATATATTGTTTTTTTGAAACGGCTTAAGTCATGATATAAGCGCTTATTACAAGTTGAAATCAAAAGAAATGATAGCTTATGTAGACATAAGTTGATTTGAACGTAAGCAAATCGGATCACTTGATAACTTATGTCGACATAAGCCTAAAGTTAAGTTGAAAAATCAATTGTTTATTAGTTGTGTGGTTGTTTTTATACAACGAAACAATATGTAATTTAAGGGTATCACAAGCATGCGTCCTGAAAAAAAAATCCTAAATCTGGTACTAACAGTTTTGAGGCAATCACTTTAAATGTCTTAAGAAACTAATTCATAAAACTTCATTTGATCATACTGAAAAATCATAAAAATTTACTTAAGCTATTTTAGCTTATTGGCACAGATTAATAATCAAGGGGCGCTAGATCGCAGAAATCGCGTAATCTTAACTCACAGAGCTATTTCGAGAGAAAGGCTGCTCACCAATTTCATCCTTCAACATGTCCATTGTTTCCCGAGCTGTGTGTTGGCATGTGGCTCTCTTGATGAAACCACATGTCAACCAAGTTCAACTCAGCCAACTGGGACAAAAACTAGTCACGCATTATGGATATCGCTTGCCGTTAACCGTGACGTTTCTTCCACTATCGTCTTTGAAAAAAACGGACCGATGATGCCACCCCCCGTATCAAAGTGTAGTTTTTTATGTATGCAACGGTAGTTCTTGGGTGGCATGTAGCTGTTTATCAATCCAGATGCGACAGTTTTGATAATTTAAGTATCCGTTAAGCCAGAAACGAGCTGAATACAATTTTTTGATAGAACAGCGGAATTTTCATTGAGCTTTTTTAAGCTCATTCACCAAAAATTAGGCGTTGTGGTAGGCCAGTCGGTTTCAATTCTTGCAGAAGTTGAATTTCATCGGCTTTCAAATCCAAATCGACAAATAAAATTTTCAATGTGGTTTAGTAACACATGTCAAATTGCTGAGAACGGCGCCGGCGACATTTCACGATCTTTGGAACTTTAAGAAGAGATTCAAAAATCGGATAAAATACACGTAAGACTTCATCATTTTACTAAATGGTGATTTCTTATGAGTTAAGTTTTTCAGTTTGGCTGCACTGCTTGGTAATGGCGTCCAAAAGTCATCTGTCACAGTGAACATTTTTCAGAATAAGCAAATTTTTGAAATTTGTTGTCAAAATTCACAACAATTCGTGCTGTTATCACCAAATTTTGCACTAAATAGACAGCATTAAACCATCGAGCATCGACTCGCATGCGTACAGTGCGCTCCGAAGAGAATACTGCAGTCGAGAATAGTTCAGTGATTTTTGAATCTCTTCTTAAAGTTTCAAAAGTCAGTTCAAGGTTCACACGCTCACAGCCAATCATTAGGTATTTTTAGGCGCCTAAAAATACCAGCATTCTATTTTCGAAAATATCGAAAAGCTCCTCTGAATTGTCGGAAAAATTATTTTTAGCATTCTGATTCTAAGTCGTTGAAAGCCGGCTGAACAGAATTGGGAGGTGTTGATTTTTCTCATGTGATAACTTGGCAAAGTCTGATGCTCAGAAGAAAGCACAGTGACTTTTTGTTGATAATTCTGAACAAAAAACATCGAAATAAAAATTATACGCATGGAATCTATCACGGTTCAACTTTTTTTATCCAAAAGCAAAACACACTCACGTTTTGGTGAAATTCATTCGCAACTCAATTATGGGGACCCATTTTTTTATCTTAATTTTATTAAATACAAACTGATCCAAACCAAACCAAAACCAATAACTTGGTTTTCTTCCTTTCTTTAGCAATTATCTGCTTCACACTATAGTGATCAGATCGTGAGGTACGCCGATGTGACCTCAAAATGCGTCGTAAAGCCTCCCGGTTTTGAACTGAACATTTACCACAGTCAAATAACTAAAAATCCTTCTTTTTTGTTGTAATTACACCACCATGGAACATGGATCGATAGCTGGAACAAAAGACTTGTCAATAGAATTTCTTCGTTTAATTGATTCGCCTCTACATGAATAGAAGTTCTTAATCGAAGCAACAAAGAACTGTCATAAAAAGCTTTAATTGGTGTTAGTGCGCCTACCAAAAGGTATTTAGTGTTTTATATAACCACATTCAAATAAAAATTTTGTTTTTACTCGACTTAGTTGCCCTTCCTCACTATAAATTTTTATTTTCAACTCCATTAAATTCATCAACAAGTTCTTGTTCGCATAAGTCGTAAGCTGCTTACGAATAAAGTTTGTCACACCTTTAAAGAACGGGTATTTTAAAGGATTTTTTTGAACATCAAAGTTTTAAGAAATTTATCCAACTTAATGCTTTGAGAACTTGTACCATTACTTTAAAATTAAAAAGCAGATACAAAGGGAACTGTGTTTTACTGCGTCTTATCTTAGAAAATCCTTAGGTTTTCCAGCAAAACTTCTCTAAGATTGTGAAATTGTTTAAGAAACTGGCCCAGCATTCAACGCTAAATCTTACAATAATATTTTACATCTAGTTATAGCTAGGAACGTAAAGGTAAAGTCAAAGCATCTTCAAACTTTCTATTTATTTAAACGGATTAGATCACTATATTAATTCACACTACACTAATGTGGAAAAATTCATCGTCGTTGGTGGTTCTTATTAATGTAAAGTCATTAATTTCACCATTTACACAAACTTCTGAAGACTCTTTCTTTTTGATGAAAAAATTGTTGGTGACTATAGCTCTCAATTAATCATCTGACGTTAACACTAATCCGAGAAGCCAACTGATTTGTGTTTTTCTTCGGTGGACTGGGACTTGAATAAGGCATAGAAATCGTAACACGGCTTTTGATTTTCTTTTTTTTATGGTTTTAAAAAAGTTTGTTTGATGTCGTTTTAATGGTTGTCTTTTAATGGGTATTAGATAAATCTTTTTCTGTTAAAAAAACACAACTTATGTTTTTCTAATATAGATCAAGAATTCTAAAATGTTACAAAGCCTTAGCTTTTTTCAATTAAACGTTTACCGCTTACTTGAAATATTCGTTCCCAGGATCTAAGAAAAATCTACAATGATTGAAATGATGCCACCCAATGAACTTTGGTAGATACTTATTCTGATGCATACATCGCTATTTTCGTACCCATCCCATGCTATTGACACCGTGGTATTGATACCATTCCGCTTAAAACTTAAAGATATCATAAAGTCAGCCTTTGTCGCAGTTAAGCAATCCGCTTATCAGCTCTGCAATGCACTTTAACACTGATCACAGAAACAAATCAATTACTGAGTACATTAAGGTTCGCAATGCGTATCAGCAATTTGCTGAGATAAAAGTGAAAGCATCCTGAAAAAGTTGGTGGCACTCAATATCATTGTAGGAAAATATTGTTTGTGGATCTATTTTCCAAACATTCGAACTCGAGAAGTAAAATGGAATATGTAGTTTCATTTTGCATGAATATTATTATTGCTAAAAGAAGGTTTTTTTTAATCAGCTTTTCAATAATGGGCAAGAACAAAATAAAAATAAATAAATAAATAAATAGGATGGCGCAACAGAACGAGGAGCCTCTGGGCCTAGCGCAATTCTCACAACCATGCCTTGTGAGGGAATGGAGGGGACCTACAATTTTCTGCCGGTTCCGAACGGTTAATTGAGAAAGCGCTTTTCATGGAAATGAATTTTCTATCGGAGGACTTGCCAATTCCTCGCGAAAGACGATACCCGTGGAAAAACATTTTCGACTTTGCTGGGATCCGAACCTCGAACCTCTGGGATGGTTAATAATTTGTTAAAAATTTGAGTCAGTTAAGTATAAAATTGCCCCTCACGCATTCACGGAGGGATATAGACTCCCCTCCCATACAATTTTTTTCTTGTCTTGACCCTACCTACAGTGATGGTCATTAAAATAGAAACACTCTACCTACAGTGATGGTCATTAAAATAGAAACACTCCTTAAGGTTTTGACTTGACACTTGACTTTTCTTTTTCATTATATTTAAGATGTGCAAAATGTTCTTTAAATCTTTTTAGAATAGATCTTCTTGTCTGTCCTATATATTCTTTTGCACAGTCATTACATGCGATAGAATAAATTCCAGATTTTTGAAGTGCAGCGAAATAAAAATAAAATATCTGATTGGAGGATCTTAAGATAAAATTGAACAACTTCAAAAATCAGGAATTTATTCTATCGGATGTAACGATTGTGCAAAAGAATATATAGGACAGACATGAAGATCTATTCTAAAAAGATTTAAAGAACATTTTGCACATCTTAAATATAATGAAAAATAAAAGTCAAGTGTTGCAGAATATATGCTAGAAAATAGTCATAGCTTTAGTTTGCAAAATTTAAAATTAATAAGAAATGTAAATAGAAATTATGAAATAGATGCTTTTGAATCATTTTACATATTTAAAAACAAAAATAATCTAATGAATAGTGATGATAGACGAATCAAAGATTCAATATTCAAAAAATTTTTTAATAGATTCAACTCAACTTAACTGTAATTTTGTTTAGAAACATTTTTGTTTATTATTAGTTTTTTGACAAATAATTTAATTTAATTTAATTTATAAATCTCACTGACGATGGAAGCATTGCTTCTGAAATGTACATCTGAGGAAATATAAAAAGTGTTTTAATTTTTAAAAACTTTACTAATCTTTTCATTTGATAAACTGTTAATTTGCGATCACAAAGCAAGAGAGAAAAAACTAAC
The DNA here is from genome assembly GCA_949752695.1 of Melanostoma scalare. NCBI lineage: Eukaryota > Metazoa > Arthropoda > Insecta > Diptera > Syrphidae > Melanostoma > Melanostoma scalare. The sequence continues at coordinate 179,911,120 of OX456984.1, read as the reverse complement.
GGTCCCATAATTTTACATAACACAGTGTTACTGTAATTATAATAATAGTTAGAATTTTGAGAACTGCTTGTTGTTGTTTTTATTTGACTTTACACTTACTTATTACTTACTTATTACTTACTTACTTTAATGAAGTTGTTGCTGTTTCTGTTTTAGTGAGCATTACTGTATCCACCTTGAGACTTTGGCAAACGGTATCTTAAACACCCTATATAAATAAAATAAAATTCTAAAAGTTAATAATTAATTATAAAAATAATTAAAAAATTGAGAGCGGTGAAAATTTTTTTTTTAACTTTTTTCTTACGCTATGAAAAATACATTTCCGATAATTTCATGAAAACCCATGGATTGGCGCTGGATTATATTGGATTTTTATGTCTAACGGCACTCCACTATTTGTAGCCGACAGTGGGGACGCTACGAAACATCGCATAAAGGAGACCGAGAATATAAATTAATGTGTAAACTATTTTATCTCAGTACCTCACCAACTGAATCCTAAACATTGATCTGCTTATTTCTTTATCGTGACGTTTTTTCGTTTCATTCAGTTTCAAACGACAACGATTTTAAGAAAGTTTCGCTTGAAAAGCAATATATGCCTTGGATTACTCACCTTTCCTTCTCCAACCAAGCTGTGGCTTAAGGCTTGAGGTACTACACGCATTCCACTTTTTTTAAAATTGATCTCAAATGCGGTTTGATGGCGTCATTGCGCCATTGATTTCAAACATCCTCTTCAGGGAACCAGTGCTAGATCTGCCGTTCTTCTTCGTGAGGGCCTCTGTTGACGTCACGATTAGATATGTCAAGTACCCATTACTGGATGTCTCCTAATCCGCAGGATGTCGATGCGAGATGCTTGCCCATTTAATAGGAAAGTGACTTTGAGTTACAATATAACATTAAGGGTAGCAATAGAGCGACTGTAGCCGTTTAACCGCGCAAGACAAATATGAAATAGTTTACTAAACACGGTATATTTATGTACAGACACACTTAGAAATAAAAGCGCTAATGGAAATATTGCTTGAATCAAAGAAAACTATTGCACTGCTGGTCCACACTGACAGTGCCTTTGTATAAATCTATTTTTCTCTTTACTCATTTCTCAATATTTTCGAAAACACCAAATACTGCCTAAAATCCGCCAACGTACGCTGGTTTTTCAATTTTTCCCACGTCACGTCGCCCCCCTTTTCTCTGATGTAAAATCAAACTATTAGCTAGCATCCAGCTATAAGCAAAAAGCCAGCAAAACTAATAAAGACATAGCATTCCGAATATGAGACTGCGCGTGCAACTAAATTCGTCTTATACAAAAAGAATATCCTAATTAAGGCAATGTGTACATGTCCATGGACGGATACCTAACCTATTGCAGCGATAATGTTTCTCGTTTTTTGTGTGGGATGTCCAATTACTTGTATCTGCAACACATTGTTCCCCGCCGCGTGGGCTGACATTCTCTGTTATTTTTATGTGCTAAGCAAAAGCATCATATGTCAACGGTCACGTCTTGAACGTAACAACGCTAAATACAAAAAAAAAAATACAGCAAATTGCATCAATCTCTGCTTCCTCTATTTACAGCAAAAAAAAAAACCTTTGAAATATCCTCACCAAAGTGCTTCGTTTTGTATCAACAAACTAAAGAAAAACTTTAAATTAAAAGACCCTTCTGGAGCTACTTACATCTAGCTTTCCCGGTTAGAATTGGCAACCGGCAACAATAACAGGAGAAAAAGAAACTTCAAAAGAATCCCATTAAATCACCTGAAAATAACAGTACCTACTCCTTGGACGGACACCAAACTGGAAACATACGTGTAACACACCGTCAAATAAAAAAAGAAATAAAACTATTCAGCCCCACGACGACTGGACATACACATTCTCGCGTCTGCGGAAAAGTCAACGAGCCGCCACCGGTAGAGGGCGCCCGCATTGTGGAGGAAAAAGTGGGCGAAGGTACCACAAGCACGATCATTCAGTAGATCCAAAAGATCGCACAACCTTTTTGCTAAGGAGAACATTAAAGAAAATATCTGAAAGAAACTTTTTTTCTCCACATTACATACCACCAGTGGGGCACCGCATATGTTCGTTCGGGTGGAAATGGGAAACACTGCTGGAAGGAACGCATCGTTTCCAATTCTGCGAATCATCATCGACGACGAAGGCGACTTCTCGTTGTCGTAGTGTACTCGTGTGTGTTGTGTGGAGTTCAAAACTCTCAATTGCACTTCGTCGCGATTACATTGCACACTCATCGTTCAGATGTGCAACCAACAACCATCATTGGCGCGGCATCATCGGTGGTAAACGCTAAACAAGTTCTGCGCGAAATACCCGTTTTTTCCTCCGTGAATATGATCATTTTTTCTTCTCAAATATTGGTGAATTAGTTGGGCACAACAAAAGAAAAAGAAATTCTTATTCAGAGTGCATCAGAATCCCCTTGTTCGAAAATCAGAGTGCAGTGAGCTAGATACCTCTTCTACGTCTTCGGCGAGTGAACGAAAATTAAATAAGTGAAAATGTTCTCCAGCAGCTATAACAAAGACCAAGCGGATTTAATAAAACTAAATTTACCAAAGGATTAAACAGCAAAGGATTACATTACAAACAACTTGACTGACTGAGAGGAAGGAGGACACATCCCGGCTCGGCCGTCAGTTCGGTTTCCTCTCTGTCTTTCTTGAAGGGTATGTATCTTGAAAGCCACTTATCATAGTTTTTTTTCGTTTTTTTTTTTGCTTTTTATGTGTCTTGTTCTCTTACCCTATAATACCTCCCTATACTAATGGACTTAAGATGTTTGTGAAGTTTCTTACCCCACAGAGACTGAATGCGGCAATTTATTGGTCGATCTGCCCTTTCTTCTTCTACATCGTTGCAATCATCCTTTGGGAGTTTCAATGTACAAAAATAAAACAAAAGATTACAATGGCATGCAGAGAGCGGCAGACAGACGAGAAGAGCTATACCTTTTCCTCAGAGTCTTAGAGCAAACAAGTTACTCGTTCATTAATGCAATTTTACTCCCAATTTACCCCCGCACCATCATGTTGCATGTACCTACAGCTGAGAAAATATCCCGGTCCTATGGAGGTGAGAAGGATTGTTTGTTTGTGTGTGAACTCGCGCGAAGCAGGTGACCCAACAAGATACATGGTACATGGATGCATCCCATTGCTTGCCTTTAGTCCCGCTTAATTGATGAGGACTCGAGTTCAATTAGAGAGTTTTTGTGGAAAGTTAAGTTGGTGGAAAGTTTTGGGGTCGTGGAAGATAAATATGTGTGATTGTGAAAACATAATGCTCATAGTCGTCAAAGCAGACCTTTAAGCCTTTGGGGCTGATTCATCCTCAAGAACTCATCTTTTGATAAATGTTAACTTTACTTAGTACTTTTCGAGTTTTCAAGTTCAATGAATAAGAGTTGCATGGTACCAAAACAGATATCGAAATGGCTGAAAATTAGTAAAAAGATTTTGATTGGATTTTTTTTTGAACTAAGACTTATGCTGGGTATCCACATGTCACTAAAATGACATAGTTTGACAGATCAAAATCTTGTCAGTAATTGATACAATTGCCAGTTCATTTCCACTTGTGTCATTTACTGCCAAAAAATGACCGAGGCTGTTCGTCAGTAGAATGACTATCAATTTTTGCAATTTCCACTTGTCATTAGGTCATTCATCATTTAAAAAATGGCAAGTGGAAACCTAGCATTAGTGTTGAAGGTCCATATTTATCTTTTTTAACCGTAACTTTCCGTTTAAGTAAATCGGGGGATATAGTATAACATTGTTATTCCTTTGTATATTAATTATTGTTTTGCTAGTTTTCGACAATAATTAATTTTTTAAAATGTTTGGAGATTTTTTTTTGTGCGCTAATAGCCCTGTTCACACTGTACAATTGGTTGGACAAACCTAGGTTTGACAAACCAATGCTTGATAGTGTGAACTCTTCATACGACCGCTTGTCCAATTTGTTGGATGGTTTTCAAAAATTTTTGAAAATCTAGAAGTTGGATGGAGTGGAAGGGTATGTGACATAAAGTTGGACGACAAGCTTGATAGGTGTGAACGAAAACTACATCAGACCATCCAACTTCCATCAAACGAGGTCTGTCCAACTAATTGTACAGTGTGAACTGGGCTAATCATAAGGGATGTGACAAGGACGAAAAATGAAGTCAGTTTTCTGTTCTTTATGCAGTGAAACACTTATATCTTATGACATAACGACATAACCCAAGCACCAACATTTTAAACTTTTTTATATGATTTCTTAAAATTTTTGTTGGATAGCTTCAGATTCGTTGTCCAACCTACAACTTTCCATTTCAAGCCTTGGCCTTGTAGTGAATACGGTTAGACTAGAATTCAAAGCGAATTTTGATTTGCAAAACGCCATTGAATAGCGACAGTCACTCCACTATGTCTTTAATAGTTTGCAAACCTAAAGCGCTTTTGAAGGCTTGAAATAACGAAATAACGATCTCACAACTACCTATTCCTGTAACGTTTTTCTGCAGGGTAGAGAATGAATTTTCAGACAAGTTCTCGGTAAAGGCACGGAAAAGATATTGAATTTAGCTTGGTGTGCATTTGACCTCCTATGCTCTTACCATCACGACGGATACCACACAGGATTGAATGACTTTAATGTACACAACTCTGATTGGCTTCGACATTCTGGCCAGACAACACCCGAAGGAAAATGTGTTGAGATTTTCGCCGAGTTTAACGAATTAACTCAATTTGTTGATTGTATTTGCCCACTCGGGTTCCAGATATTGAAGGCCATGCGGCCAACACTCTTGACCCATTTCTCACTTCTCATCCCGAAAAATACAGGGTTGAAGTATCATCTCCTCTTGGCAAATCGGACCATTGTGTCATATCGGTAGATTTTTCGTTTTCCGTCACGGTAAAAAAAGATAAAGTCCCCAAAAGAACTGTGTGACAATATGAGAAAGCCAATTAAAACGGCCTGAACAATTTCTTTCGAAATTTTACTTGGTCATTGTGCTTTCTCGACGGAAACGTTGATGCATCAGCTGATATGATATCTAACGTAATTCTCAACGGCATGAGAAATTTTGTTCCTCACAGAACAAAAAGTATCATCCCCAAAGAGAATTCGTGGTTTGATTTAAGCTGTAAAGAGGTGATTAGGGATCGAGAAAGTAGTTTTCGAAAATTTAAAGATAACCCTACTGTAGAAAACCGAAATTTGTTTAAACGGGCCAGAAATATCTGTAATGCTCAAATACAAAGGGCTAAGTTCTTACATGACCAAAAAGTAAGGCAAAAAATACTATTGTGTCCAAAAGGAAGTAAAAACTTTTGGTCTTTTGTCAAGAACATTAAGAACTCGACCACGTCATCGGTCCCAACGCTCGTCTTCAATGACTCTCCGTATGTCAGCTCCATCGACAAAGCCAATTTGCTGGCAGCTCAATTTGCTGCCAACTCGACACTTCCTTATAGCATATTGGCTCCACCTGAGCTAAGAGATTATTAATGAAGAATCATCAGATTTGAATGAATTTCAGAGTGACATGGTACCGTTTCTCCGATCCAAGCAAATCTTTTCGAACGTTGTTATGGAGAAATCGCAGTGAGCACTTTGCGTTCGCCTTTCTATATTGAACATACTGTAAAGCTATGGTGCCTTTACTATCATCATGTTGACGTTGCATTTCTAAAAAAAAAAAAAAAACTGTTTTTCTAAGCCCAGAGAATAGATTTTTCGAATCCTGACAAGCCTTAATTGTTGAATGAAGGGAATCGAGAAATAATTACCTGTTTAGAAAAGCTAAGCCAATCCACAATAAGGCTCTTCAATAAGACCTTGATCAAGAACATCTCAGTCCTGCTATACGGCGTGGCTTGGAAGCATGGGCCTTATCTAAAGCGAATGAGAAAATCCATGATGATCGATGCAAGAGAAAAATACTCCGGATGATCTTTGATGGTCCCGTATTTGAAGACTATTACGTAGGAGGTTCGTAGTTGAAATCCCAAAAAAAAAAAAAACAATTATCTTTTACAGTGGGTATCGCCTTTCGCGAGGAATTGACAAGTCTTCGGATCGTAATTTTATTATTGGCAGGAAAATCGTTTTCTCGATTAACCGTTACGAATCGGCAGAAAATTGAAGGTTCCCTCCATTTGTTCACAAGGCATGGTTGTTAGAAAATCTGATGAGAGCTTGACCGAGGTCGAAGTCATTGGCTAAAGATGTTAATGTGGCCTAGGCTCACCCCAAACCTTAATGCCCACATTTGAAAGTAGGTGAGACTCTTTAACGATTTTAAAGGCTAGCTGGAGTTTTATTTCACGAACAACAAGTAAATTTTAGGTTCTTCCTCTTAAAGCCTTCAAGGGCACTGTGAAGCTATGAAATTCTTATAAATGTAAGCTTGAGCTCTATCCAACAAAAAGTTGTCAGCTCAGGAGGGCATTCATGACATTCGTGGCTCTCAGTCTGGTTGCAATAACTTAAGTTGTCCTGCTGGCATGATAAATCTTTTCAAAGCAGAGAGCAACGCATAAAAGGTGTTGAGTGGATATTTGGGTTTCCAAAAACCAAAATTTATTCAATTGCTTTTACAATGTTTTTCGTTCAATAAACAAAAAGAGGAATCGAAATAGCTAATAACTTGCAGCCTCATAAAATGAATTCTTTCTTGGGGCTATATTTAAAAAAGCCAAGAGCAAAAAGTATAAATTTACTCCCACCTGAAACTTGTCACTCTTTTTTTCATATGTGAATATTATATTTTTAATAATTGACATTCCCAACTGTCTTTTTTTAATTTAGTCTGCCAATATTGCATACTCCTCCCCGTTGATGCCGTTTTTAATAAGCCTTTGTATGAAGAAAGCTAATTCCTTCGCCAAATGGAAGGCTTAGTTTGTCCCTAAAAAGCGAATATTTCTCCACTTCTGATTACCATCCCATTGCACTAACGTCACTTCTTTCCAAGGTCATGGAAAAGTAGATAAATCATCAACTAATGATTTATTATGTATTTTGAAGAACGAAAGCTTTTTAATGACCGAGAGTACGGCTTTCGTAGCAAATGGTCCACTTATGATTTGATGGCCTACTCACCGAAAAGTGGAGCCAATCTTTACACTGTTTTGGAAAAGGTAAGAGTATTGCTCTTTACATTTGTAAGGCATTTGATCAGGGCCGGATTTCTATAAAATGCCGCCCTGGGCACTGTAAAAACTGCCACCTTTATTATTGATTTTGAATTATCTGCAATGTTAGTGAGATCGTTAACTATATAATTATCGAATGAAATGAATGAAAAACGTAAAGTTTGTTTCATAGTATAAAAGAATAATCACATTAGGCTTTTTTATAAGAAAATAAAACTCAAAGTTGACATACAAGAAAGGTACGGATGTTTATAATCGTTTCCATCAAATGCAAACACGCCTTACTTTCTTTACCGCGAACTGATCTATTAGTTCTTCACAATTCAAGCGTTCAAGCAAATCCGACTCGATGCACAGAATCGCTGAATCGCTCCGTCATAGTTGAACGAAAATAGTTTTTGACTCTTTTCAAACATGAAAATGAACGTTCTGCGCTGCAATTTGTCACCGCTAATGTCATAAATATTCGATATGCTATTTCTACGTTTGGCAACTCAGTATATAAGTCGTTCGTTTTCAAGAGTTTTAATAGCTTGGATGGTGAATCACGGAGCAATACGCGTGGAAGTGCACCAATTCGTCATCCAATGAAGGTTCGAGGTCCGAGGTATAAATTGTCCTTAGATGTTCCGACTTCTTACGAATTTCGCAGGAATTCAAATCTCCAAATTCAGTAATAACTAAAAACTTTCCGTGAATTTCTTCATATGCCTAGCATCTTCTTCGCAATTCAGAATCAAGATTGTCATGACAATGACGTTGAAAGTGTTTACTCGAAAACTGACAATTGAACATCTCCATCTCGTGATTCATCAGCCTTCAACTTTCTCCTTCTTCTTCTAGAAACACTTGTCTGGTACTCTTGACTCTTAGATTTCTAACGATTTCTGTTCATAAACTTCAAATTCCATCCGTGCATCATTCATGCTACTACTTTGATCAGTCAACGATAGTCATCAATCACATCAGTTATGCTGATATCAACCTTTTGCAATCTTTGGCTGACAGCATCGAATCTCGAAAGTAAAAAATGCCAAAGAATCTGCATGAATGTTGTTTCCAGTCGTTCAAGTTGAATGCGAAGTCCTTTTGCTTCTTGCCTCGTGATCGAGTTCTCAGTGATATCTTCTTCAATGGTGATTAGAGTTTCAATTATCTCACCATAGTACTTGTTGAGCACCTTTAACTGCTTCGTGACGAGCTGACCATCTTGTTGTTGACAATGATTTCAAAGCAATCTTCTTTCCTGCATGAGTTTGTAGAATTTCCCAGCGATGTGTAGATGCAGTAAAAAAAATTGTACAATGCTTGGACTGTGTTGAAATAAAATGCTGCTTCGGGGGTACTTCGACTACGTAAATCCCGACCAAATTCACCGAATGACCAGCACAAGGAGCATGCTCTGCAAGATCGTTGATTTCTTTGACTCTTGCCTGTAAACCTGAATAAATGTATCGTATCGTTGACGACGAGTGTATCAGGGCGTTTTATTCTTCGTATACTAAGGCTCGTGATTTTAATTTTAATTGGGTTGGATGATATCCAAAAATTGATATGTTGAATACTTTGTTTTGTAACTTTCATTAACTACTGTTAGACTATTACCGAATTGAATTCGGGAAGATGTAGATAATTAACTGCAAATGAATAATGCTAAGATAATCGGAATTTCGGAAATTTACAGTGATAATGTGATGTGTTTCAGGCGTATGTAACACCTTTGTCCCGAAAATTTTTTTCATGACTGAAAGAATCTTTGACATTCGTTTAAAATTTTGCTGCCCCCAGAATTTGCCGCCCTGTGCCTAAGCACAGAGAGCACCTAGTGTAAATCCAGGGTTGCATTTGATAGTCTCTTCTTCGTTGAATTTGAAACTTCCTTTCCGACCGTTCAATTTAAGTCGTATTGAATGTTTTCAAGTCTGATACTCATCTTATAAATGCTGGTGTGGTGTGTGCTCCAAGGCTCCGTTTTGTCTCTGACTCTCTTCCTTTTTTTCATAAACGATCTCTTATTTGAAACTTTTAATCATCTTAACTGTTTTGCTGACGACTGAACCCCCAGATTCTCATATTCATTTCCAAATTTACGTCCCTGCTCTTCGTATATGGAACCGGAGCAATTGCGTATGATAAGCTCATTGAATTCTGACCTTGACAGCATTGTTGCATGGGATAGTGAAAATGGAATTGAATTCAATGCTTCAAAAGCTGTCATTTGTCGATAAAGCTTAATATTCCCCCATTGTCAATATCCATGAATGGTATCTGACACCTGAGTGCAGCAAAACTGAAAAGCTGTCTGTTTTTTATATATGTGTAAACGATGATCTTCGTTGGAATGACCACATACTTGAAGTCACCAAAAATGCTGCTAAATGCTTAGGTTTCTTAAAACGATGCGCCAAAACTAAAGAATAACTTTCGTATCTAGTCAAGTCCTTAATCATCTTTACGTCTACTTGATAAAACAGAGCGTTTAGACTGATAGATGATAGTTGAATCGTGATGGAATCGATTGATTCTCCTGAGCATCGTCGAAACGTTACCTGTCTAACTGTCTTCTATCGGTTTTTTTTTTCTTAAACAGTGTTCTAGTAGAATAACCAGCTGCATTTTTCCTCTGAAACAATCCAGCCGCAACATCCGCTAGGAATGCTCATCAGTTTTAATTTGAGCCCAACTTCGGACGTACAGTCATGTAGGTATAGAGATTCATATTTTATTCGCACAACCAGTATGTGGAATGCTCTACTTGACTTTTTTTTTCCTACATTACGATTTACAAAAGTTCAAAAACAACGTTGGTCGGAGGGTCCTATCATTGTCCTCTCCTATTTTCCTGAACGCTCGCACTGTGCTCTAAACATTATAAGGGTATTCATAACCCTTTGATATATGCGCTGATAAAAATGTATCAGCAAGCCAAAGTACTTTAAGGTACCTACTTAGAGGCACCTACATTTCAAATTAAATGACTGGCTTTCTTTCTAAATAGCACAAAATTTTACAAATTATTTTGTGTGTCGAGTCAAAATCGAAAGCATTGACTGTTCTCTTAAAATGTCAAAAAATCATGTTGATCCAATGATAAGGCAAGATAAGATTATATCTTTTTTATTATTCTATAAGTATACACCACCACACAACCTTTTGGATTTGTGAGACAAGTAACCAAGCGGAACGCATAAAAAAATCTTTAAATTTTTTTCCACTGGATTGTGTTGACTTACTTTTATGAGACAAGCAACCAAACGGAACTCATAAACATAATTTTTTGTATTTCCTTTCATTGGATTGTGTTTTATAATTTCTCTTGGGTATGTTCCCAAACTAAATGTCGGTTTGATATTTGTTTTCATCCAAATTGAATTTCTGACCTACCTGAATGATCTTTTTTTTTATCAAACCTTTTGAAAGAAAACCTGTTCATCCAATTCCCATGTTTCGAATTGTTCGTCTGACGTCCAACAAAACGCAAACATACCTTTTCATTTTGTGTGTGCTTTTGAAAAGAGCTCTCATTTTACCTAAATCAACAAATATGTACCAAGTATTGACATGTAAAACAAGAAAAAAAAATACATGTATAAAAAAACCTGACCATTGACCACTTGTTCAAATCCAGAAGCCGATCTCGAAAACTCGTCTTCATTCTTCAAGATTCCATTGCAAGATACCGGTTTCGTCTGGCCCTTTTTCATCTCGGATTGTTTTTGGTTCACAGAGATATTGCGTTTTATTTTGATGCCGACATTTTAATCATCACTCTGTGAGACAATTTCACATACTTACTCCAGAGATGTTTCGTGAACCTCTCTGATCGCACTCAACAACTTGCTTACCTGTCCGCGATTCAAGTGGATGATGAATACACTCTGGACATGTGCGTAAGAGTATGAATAGAGAATTATGATGTCCTTGAGCTCTGAATTGTAGGGTGTCCTTATCAATCATTTGATATCTCTACCACATAATCATGCACATCAGCTTCAACAAACAAAAAAAAAAAAGGAAGGGAAAACTCAGAAACAATTGACTAAACAAACAGACAGCAACTTTATCAGATCTCTGATTGAATTTAACAAACCATCGACATCAGAACCCGAGTGAAACCCTTAAAGCTCAGGCATTTATACTCGTCCTCCATTGGCTAGACGCTCTCATTCACAGTCTAAAAAAATTTAAATATTTGATACACAAAACGCGAATAAGAGATACAAGAGTATCTTTTATCGTTTGAAATTGGAAACTCATGTTTAAGTAAAACAACAACCTCTAAACAAAAAAATAATGAAAAAATGCTGCGTATTTGTTTATGAAAATTGACCATCATCAGTAGTCTCGATTTTATTTTCCTTTATTGAGTTCAACTTCGATTTAGCAGGTGGGGCACAAAACAAACAAGTTTATTTTTTTATATGTATTTTTGGGCAAAAATGCAAATTCAATTCTGCTTCTGAGAGGGGGGACAGCACCGACATTCTACCTTAATTCTTACGAAACTTAAAACAATGTTACACCTGTTTAGCATTTATTGGCTGAGATTTTTCTCTCTCAATTTATTTAAGGGGGGAAAACTTATGTTTTGTTTTTGTTCTGTTCGATGTTAGCACGTATATTTGTATGTACGTAGATGAAATTGACTAGGTTTACCACATTTAGATTGTAAAACGTGAGGTAACCCGGAGGCGAAGTTTGAAAACAGGATTAGTTTTGTTAACTAGGTAAGTGTTTATTGTTATGCGGTTAGAGTTTTATTTTAACGCAAGTTGAGTGTCAGTTTGGATTTTGGTTGATATTGTTGGGAATAGAAGGATAAGTGAGATAGGGAATGTTTTGTCAGTAAAAGGATGTTTGTTTCGTTGGGTGAAGACAAAAAAGTGAATAGCGAATTCCAAATTGTGTTTTAATTTCAATTTGGGTTTTCAATTGGGCGGTTTTTCTTTCAGTTCCAAATTTCTTTTAGTTCCAAATGATATACCAGTTAAAGTTAAGGTCATCACGAATGTGTTCTGAAGTGAACGTGTCGATTTGAGAGCGTTCAGTTCTTTCCTCAGCTGACCTCGTATCTTAGAAAGAGAAATATAGTTTTTGTGTTAATATGTCCCTGAAATGAAAAAGGCCACGTTCAAGAACCTGTTGGATATGCTATTCCGGATAATCGTACCTTAGATACCTTCTTGAACGATTCAGATATCTTATTCCAGATTGCTGCACACAAAAGCTGTGAATGCTGTAACTTTTAAAAACAGAAAAGCATTCAAGATATCGTTGCTAAATGATTGGAATCCGTTTTTTTCTCATTCTCATGCAGCTTAAGAGACTTTACTTCTGAATAGATATATACCGAAAATTCTCGGATAAATTTAAATAGCTTTTTGGTAGAAATGTGCCTCTGCTCAATGCTCAACACGTAAACAACAACAAAAAGTTATCCGGATACGTTATTGAGAAGCAAATTTATCTTTACTTGTTTGGCGACTCTGTTCATTTTTCGGAACTTAAATAGAAAATCCATTAATACTCACACCATATTATACAGCTTTTTAAAGATCATCTTCTGTAAGGGTTGGTTAAGAGCAAACAAAGGGCTAAGAACACTTTTTATTATCAGTTCTAGAATTGAGGTCTTAAAGCACAACGTTCGCAATGGTGCTCTTGTTTTAATTAAACAAAGAATCGATTGGCGATTATCAAAAATGCTTCGGATCGCGACTTCTTACAAAACGATTTCGATAGTTTTGTTGTATGGTGTTCTAAAATCGGACTAATTTTAAACACATCCAAGTGCCAAAGTTTGACCTTTTCCCGCAAAAGATCTCCTAGTATTGGAGAATATTCAATATCGCAACAATCCTTACCTCAAGTTTCTAGATTCCGTGACCTCGTTGTTCTTTTTAGTAACAACCGCGAATTCAATGAACACATCTTGGCTTTATTAAGCGATTGGCAAAGTATTCTAACGATGCTTCTCAGGTGTGGTCACCATTTTATGACATGCATAAATCTCGAATCGAAGCAATACAGCACAGATTCATACGTTTCGCTCTCAAAGGTCTTCCTTGGGAAGATCCTTTCATTCTCTCTCCTTGATTTAGTATTTTTTCATCAATTAATAACCGGTACAATTGATGCTTCCGACTTGCTCTTTCACATAGGATTCAACTATTGCGGAGGAACTCACCAACTTCGTAATTAAGAGTTTATACATCGCTCCTACCATAGAACAAACTATGGCATGCATGAGCCACTGGCTCCCATGAGTAGGTTATTCAACTATAACTGTTTTATTGCCAATTTCAACATCAGTAAAAATAGTTTAAAATTAAAACTAAGAACCAGTATGATTCATGTTTAGTAGATATTCTATTACTGTAATCTAATTTAATTTTTTGTTTATAGATTTTGTTTAGTAATGTCTCATTAGCTTAGTTTGTTCTTTTAATGTTAATTTTAATTTTAATTAATTTTTTTTTTTTTGTTATATTTTGTAGTTTCTTTTATTTTTCTTCGTATACGTTCTCTTTGTGCTTGTGTTGGCGTTATTTACTAACCACCAACACTTGCATTAATGATGAAGAGCGTAGATAAGTGCATACATATCAGCTTGCTCTAAATTCAGTGCCGCTTAAGTCTCTGAGATGCCAACAAAAATCGATTCACGAACTTAAGGGGTGTTTTTTTTAGACATGTGGCTTCCAAGAGGAAATAAAATGCATAAAATTTATTCATATGGCCAAGAATTTAGCTTTGTTATAAAAACTAGCTGATCTGTCCTGCGTAGCTTGGGTCTTACGGTGATCTGGTGTATAGCATCGACTCTGCTTGCAATATTTAGGTGAAACAATGTCTTTGTTATTAAGGAATATTGAAGCATTCTCATTAATTATGAAAGAATTTTGATAATCTGTTCAGCTGATTTCAAGTTCCACTTTACGTTCCGTTCCCGTGAGAATATGGTGAAAGAATTTTTGAAATCGATCCAGTATTTTTAAATTCCGGTTTATGTTCTCGTTGCCGTCCCTTTGTCGCAAGAATATTGGGATAAAATATAGCCTATGTAATTTCTCAGGCTCTAAACCATCTCTGTTCAAATTTCATTCAGATCGGCTAAGTAGTTTTGAAGCCTATTCAATACCAGCAAACCAAAGAAAAAATTTCCTCTATAATAGTGTAATATGTTTTAAAATAGGCGGCTGTCTCGAATAAATTTTTAGCCTGGAGGTTTAATTTTTGATCAGTTTTTGCAGAACTTGTGGCCGAATGTAACCCCTGTTCTCCACATGCTTTAAATCTATCGCAGCTATTACAGCAGCCTTTGAAATCGCAAGTGGAGACCATTATAGCAGCTTTATCTTCATAGCATGCGATAGATGGCATACTTTTATCGCAGGGTATATATCGCAGCTATTAAAGCAGAGGGAACTGTAATCTGCAAAGGTTTTTCCACCATTTTGTTACTTCGTTCTTATATATGGTATGAAAAGTATGCTATACAAAATGCCCACAACACTAAATTTGTCAGTTGCTCTGCTTTCTTGTGTCTGTCATATTCCTGCTTTCTGCTATGAATTTGAAGCAAGTGGACGTTATTACTTACAGCGTAAGTAATAACGTCCCGAACATTCTCTTCCAAGGAGTTCAATCGACTGCGACTAAGACAAGCGACTTCAGATAACAGGACAAAAAGATGTCCATCGTTGTCAAATAGCCCGATTTTGTTAGTAACCCACGTTTGGAAAAAATTTACCGAAAGTAACCTGTTCTCAGAGAGTAAATTTAGTGACAGATGTCAAGAAAAGCAATGCGTAAAAAATGTTGCTATAGATTGAAAACCACATATCTGAAAAACACTCGCCTGTGAGCCGGAAACGATGTTAAGAATTGACAATTATTATTCAAACAAATGCGGCTAGAGCGGTTTTTCTTTTCAAATTATTTTATGCTCTAGGTATTCTTAAATTCGCGGTACTTTTGTGGGATTACTTTGTTTTTATTGCCATTTTTATGCTGAAATCGAAATCATATAAGACCCATTACATCAGTTAATTGCCAGACTTTGAATAAAACTCAATGCTTTTCAAGAAAAAATCTACCAATCTAATCAAAGTAATCCGATTCCACCAATCTATACATACATCTTTCGTTTATTCTTCGAAAATCTATCTTATTACATTATCCGGTCAATAAAACCAAAGATCGTTAAAAGTTATTTGCCGCATCGGCATTCTCTTATCCACCTCTAATCTCCACTGTCCGTTTTGGAGACTGATTTCTATTGCCCAACAGCTTAAAAACAAATATCCCCACGTCAACCTGAAAGGGCATGTAAACAACGCCAAGACTCGGCTTTATGTGTGTTTGAATTTGTTGAAGACGACGAAGTTTGACACTAAATGCGAGTGAGCAGTCGCTGATGGGTCTGTCTGTTTCTATTGATCACATTCGACGACATTAGATTGTTTGACATTTCACATGTCATTATGTTTGCTTATTGAGTTTATTAGTGTTGTGATCGGCATGTATTGCCGCAAGTCATTTGATATTCGATTTTCGTTTTCTTGCGCTGAATAACAGAGTCGATAGTGACACAATGGTTTGGAATTGCTTCAGCGGATCAATGCGAGTGGGTTGAATGATTGAGTAAATATTTATGACAGCCAATCGATATCAATAAAAAATTGATTAGAGTATATGGCAGCTAGTTGATGGAAAAAGAAGGAAAATATACTTTTTCAGGGAAATTGACACGTTAAGTGAGTATGATTATTTTGTAGCTATAGATAACAGGTTGGAGGAGTTAAGACTCTTCATAGACGAATGAAAATTGTTAACAGCTGCTTACATAAGTTGGCTTTATCATGCAAGTGACAGTTGTAATTTTTTCATGTTTGCTAAGATTCTTTGCCTGAGGTTCAATAGATTTTTGATTATGTGAGGCATTCACACTCCACAGATGTCCGTGGCAGATGGAAAAAACAAAGTATGGCACACCCTCAAAGTGCTTAAGACAAAATGAACAAAAGCACAACGTTCTTCGCCAATGAAGCCCATTAAGAATCAAAAAAATTATGGCTTTAAATTCGCGTCCGATAAAAATAAATTTAGTATAAAATAAAATTATTTTATCTTTCAATGACAAAACTAATAACAAATTCGCATGAACTCTGGCAACAACGCAACGCCAGGAGATTTTCAACTGAAACAACTGCAATGAACTCATTTAAGATCGACTAATAGGAAACTTTTTCTTTTCAGAATTGAAGAACCAACACCAGCTTACACCACCTTTTTCTCTCAAATTAGGTTGACCAGGTAAGGTTAGGTTAGGTAAGATGTGGCTGTCAGTATATAGAGACCGACAGACTTAGACCACAGAGGATCCATTGTGATACCACTGAGATTAGAAGGTTGATCACCCTCTAGTCAATATCTAAAGGATCAGAGAGTTGAAACACCCTCTAATCGAACCTGGGCTAACGAATTGGTCACCATATTTAGTCAAACCATTCAGAACTTCGTACGAAAAGGGAGAGACTTTTGGGGGCTTTATTAGCTAAATCGCTGGTGTGGTCGAAACAATAATCACCTAGGTGAGTTTTCCGTCTGTTAGCAAGTGAACAAAGGAGATGTTGAACTGTCTCCTCTTTCTCCTTGTCCATGCAGCTTCCACAAAACTCATTTGAGTAGACACTAAGTCCTTTGGCGGAGCTTATATATGCATACGATACAGATTCAATAAGCTCTTTCAACGTTTCGAGTCCACACATGGCCACATTTGTTTAGTCATAAGACATGTATTACGCTGTGTCGATCTATAGTGCTCATCTTCTCAGAAGCGTCCTGCTTTAGCAAAAGTTTACATGTAGCGATAGTTATACCTACCTTTGTTGTTCCTTTCTGGTCGAAGAGAAGTCGTTTCTTTTTTTGCAAATTCGTCAGCTATGCAGTTGCCTGGTATGTCCCTGTCACCCGGCACCCATGAAAGGTGAATGTTGAACTGTTCTGACATATCCTATAGAGACTTACGACAGTTTTGGGTCTTAGTAGATTTTGTACAGACAGAGGCAAGAACTTTGAAAGTAGCCTGACTGTCTGAGAAGATACGAGTATCCGTGGAGGATACAACGCTTTCTCTAAGCCAGGAGAGAACTTCTTTTATCACCAAAGTTTCAGTCGTTAGGTAGGCGGAAGAAAACTCTTAAATTCAGCTCTTTCGAGAAAAATACACTTCCTACACCATCACAGGTCTTAGATCCGTGAGTGTAAGAAAGTGTAAGACTTCATTATCCTAGTAGAAGTAAAAACTGACGGTTTTTATTCATACTAAAACCAATTGATGTTCATTGGATTATGATCTCTTTGATTATAATGACACCCACCGCGCTGATAGGGTTGCTCTTATCTATAGTGTTGGTGGAATGACTGATGGTTGGGCAGACGGCAATGCCATGATTTAAAGATTTGTGTATCTAAATACGTTAAAATGTAATTTTGAAAATTGAAATAAATCTATTGTAATCTAAAAATCTAAAATCATTTTCCTAGACAGTGCGTGGTTCACTAGGGTGAGATTTACACCTTTAATGGCAGGAGATCTGAAATCCGAGATTTTGTATTTTCTCGTGAGGAGAACAAGCTCCGTTTTAAAGGAGTTGATATTCAGACCTCGAACTCAATCCAGTGATTGAGTTTATTTTTTTTTAGCTGTGCTAAAGTTTGTGGGTGTTTGCCTGAGACAGCAATTGCTACATCGTCCGCGTAGGCAACAACATTGAAACCTGCATCTTTTAGATCGCGTTTAGTAGCTCGTTGACGACCAAGTTCCAAAGAAGGGGGTGAGTACACCTCCTTGTGGAGTCCCACTATTGGTTGTTCTACTAGTTTCGTAGTCACCCATTTTCGACTTGATGATTCTGCTTCTGAATTAATCATGTTTTTGATGGGGTCTTTTGTGTTTAGTTTATCAAGAGCAGTCATGATCGCTGAGTTCCTGACATTGTTGAAGACACCTTCTGCTTCTATATCTTAGAAGACGATCAGAGTGTACTCTTTATAGTGTAGGGAATATTCAATGGCGCATGTCAGCGAAATGCAGTGCTGTTTCCACTGATTTACCCTTTGTGTATCCGTGCTGTTGTGCTGTGGAGATCAGACAGTGTTCAATTTTCTGTCTTAAGTATATAGGTATGTCTTATACTCTTTCCAGTGTTTTGAGTAGAAATGATGTCAGACTAATAAGTCTTAAGTAATGCGTGAGAGCATTTGCCGGCCTTTAGAATAAAGACCAGTTTAGCTTCTTTCCAGGATCCAAAACCAGACTACACGACCTTTTGTGAGGTGCATACACTGAACCAAAAAGGTACATAATTATCATGAATTATGACCTATTTTTCATGTATAAATACATAAAAAACGAGCTAAACATCGCGTTCATGTGATTTAGGTATTATTGTATGAATTCATTCATACGAGTATGAACGAATCCTGTGATTCAGGATTCATTCATAAAATGTAGGTATTTGATATTCATAAATCTAATGTTTGAATACTTAAGTTGCATGAATTAAGATCATGTAATGTAATTTTTATGCAGTTGCTATTCATAGAACTTATGAATATATTCCTAGATTTTATGAATGCATTCCTAAAAACTATGTACAGCATTCATAAAAAATATGAATCTATACATAAAACCCAAAACTTTGTCCCTAGATTTTATGAATCCATTCCTAAAAACTATGTACAGCATTCATAAAAAATATGAATCTATACATAAAACCCAAAACTTTGTCCCTAGATTTTATGAATCCATTCCTAAAAACTATGTACAGCATTCATGAAAAATATGAATCTATACATAAAACCCAAAATTTTGTTCCTAGATTTTATGAATCCATTCCTAAAAACTATGTACAGCATTCATGAAAAATATGAATCTATACATAAAACCCAAAATTCTGTCCCTAGATTTTATGAATCCATTCCTAAAAACTATGTACAGCATTCATGAAAAATATGAATCCATACATAGAACCCAAAATTCTGTCCCTAGATTTTATGAATCCATTCCTAAAAACTATGTACAGCATTCATGAAAAGTATGAATCTATACATAAAACCCAAAAATCTGTCCCTAGATTTTATGAATCCATTCCTAAAAACTATGTACAGCATTCATGAAAAGTATGAATCTATACATAAAACCCAAAAATCTGTCCCTAGATTTTATGAATCCATTCCTAAAAACTATGTACAGCATTCATGAAAAATATGAATCTATACATAAAACCCAAAAATCTGTCCCTAGATTTTATGAATCCATTCCTAAAAACTATGTACAGCATTCATGAAAAATATGAATCTATACATAAAACCCAAAATTCTGTCCCTAGATTTTATGAATCCATTCCTAAAAACTATGTACAGCATTCATGAAAAATATGAATCTATACATAAAACCCCAAATTCTGTCCCTAGATTTTATGAATCTATTCCTAAAAACTATGTACAGCATTCATGAAAAATATGAATAGATCTTTATTTTTATGAATACCTATTCATAAAACGCATGCATTTTACATGAAATTTATGAATCCTCTACATAAAACCCAAAATTCTGTCCCAAGATTTTATGACTGCATTCCTTAAAACTATGTGCTGCTTTCATGAAAATATGAATCAGTCCTTATTTTTCTGAATACCTTGTCATAAAACGTTTAAGTATTATGAGTAAATATTTATGAAAATAATGAAAAATTTATATTATTCATAAAATGCATACATAGCAATAATGACTGTTGACACAAAAGCTAAGAAACAAAATTTTAGGTTTTATAAAAGTTATAAGAAGTTTCATAAATTTTTTACAAATGCATACGTATTATGGCTAAATATTAATAGAAATAAAGAAAAATTTATATTATTCATGAGTTACTTACATAGCCTTTATAGATGCATCAAATGCTCCTATTCCTATATCTCCTTACAGTTTTGTATCAAGAGGCTAAAGTCATCTAAAATTGAAAGTAGAATTTCGTTTAATATTAAATAATATTATAACATTAAAAAAGCAGAATTTCGTTTCATTGTATTAGCAAATTGAAATAATGTTATAGTTTATTAAAAGCAGAATTTCGTTTCATTGTATTAACAAATTGAAATAATGTTATAGTTTATTAAGACTATAACATTATTTCAAAGAGCATTGTCAAAATGTTTAATAAATTGCTCAAGGTTTTTGAAATTTTGGCATTCTTTCAAAACTATACTTACTTTTGTTCCTCAAATAAATATACTTTGTACCTTACGTCATTCAGTAGGTAAATAATACAGATTCTTGCCACCATACCTGAAACATTTTTTTAAATAATTTTAGGTCAATAAAAAGAAATCATTCAACATTTTACACTTAAACAAGCCACGATTTAATTTGCAATGCAATAATTTATAATAAAAACACAACATTAAAATTAATATAAATAAGACTTAATTAAATACATCCAGAGGTAAGAGGCCGACTTCTGAATCTGCAACTCCATCATCTTGAGTTAGAGCGCTGTTATAATGAAAAGAAAAACAAAAGAATTAAATTTGTATTTTAAATGGTAATTTTATTAGAAGTTGTTTTACTCAAAAAAAAAAAACAAGTGTTCAACAATGAAAACATTGAGCTTATAATTGGTAATTTATACACATAAACGTTTCATAAAAGTAATTGTCCATTATTACTCAATAATGTTTGCAAGGATTCTGTTTTAGGATTGTTCGAACTAACATTGTTTCGAATAACACTGAGATTTACTTATGGATAAAAAAAAAAAAACAAAAATCGTAGTCCTTTCAACTTGTTCTTAAGCTTTTGAACGATTTTAAGAAGTTATAGAACATATATGCATGCATTTCAATTCTACAATAAATTGTCTCATAAACAAAATAATAATTAAAAGCATACATATTAGAAATATAAAAACTCGCCCATAATCTTGAAGTGAAAAAATATTTTCAAGAAGCTCGCATGAAAAGTTAATCCATATATAAATTAAAAATTGCTCACCTTTTCTTTAACGCTTCTATGAGTAAAAACATTTTAGGGGATTTTGTTTTAGAAACGTTGAGTTCGTAGAAGTAGTACTCAATAAATGTCCATAATTGTGAGCACGCTAACGGATACTCCAAATTAAATAAGTTGAAGCACTTGAAACATATATCAACTGCTCTCAAAAAATTTGGAAACATGAATTTAATGCCATCAAGGTAAACGTAGTAGCTCAAAAAATGTTCAAAATCCTTATCCCCAACGGCAAGTATAAATGGTTGTATATTTTCTGACTTGCTTTTCAAAAATGTTATATGGTCATCGAGTTCTTGAACGCTTGATCCAATAAATAGGAAAGCCTCTTGAGAGCTTTTAATAGTAAATCTAACAGTGCTACTCTTGCCAGAGTTATCTTTTCGGCTGCCTTTTTGTGTTGGTATCAAATACCCGTGGAGACACCAAAATAATTTTACTGCAGCACTTTCTATAAAAAAAAACATTAAATTTTAAACTAAGGGCAAAGATTAACTAAACTTTATCTAAGGATTTTCTAGAATAAAAACTTAATTTATGAGAAGGTTAGTAGTTTGATGAATAATTATAAAAAATTGCTTAAAAAAATATTTTTGAGTTGGAATTTAAAGGAAGGTAAGCTTAGGAACTTTTAGTTTACAGAAATGAGCCTATCTATCGGTACCTCAATCCATTATCTGCCAGCTCACCGCAGCTCAGAAAAAGGAACTACTTAGCTACCGGGATTTGATTGGAAATCCCCAAACACATACAGCCATTATGTTTCAAAAAACAAATTTTTGAAATAAAACAGCATGGAATTTTAAGTACATACTGCCGTTGTTGTTTAATACCTATTAATCCTCTATAAATCTTACCAGTTTTAATATCATTTTCATCAATTTGGGTCACCATATTTCGCAAATTCTTGTCTCGCAGGTGCTCTTCATCTAATAAAAACTTTCTTAGATTATCAGCCTGCTCTGGATACTTCAAAAGAATTCCTGGACAATTTCGGAAAACAACCCCAAAATCCTTGTCAATCTTAAAATTTTGATTATTTTTAGGTTCGAAGTTTAAGTATAATTTTTTGAAATTAAAGCTTACCAAACGATAACCTCCTGGCTTCTTGTAATCCGGCCATTCCTCGAAAATGTTGTGTAATGATGTCTCTTTATTTATTTGATCCAATCTAAATTGACTACAAGCTTGCCAACAGCTATCGAACTCTGAAGTTGACAAGCTATCATACTTGATGCTATTAATACACTCTTCTGCATCAACTTCCGGAGCTGATGGCAAAATAAAGATGAAGAAAAGATAATTTAAAAAAATTGTAAATAAAATCCGTTATTCTTAAGCTAGATTTAAATTTATGTGTAAGTGTAGGTGTAATATTCAATTCCGGTATGATTATAATATTCAATTCCGGAGTTAAATAAAATCATATATACAGTGACGGACAAAGCAAGAAGCCCAATAGGGATACCTTAACAATTAGTCTTTTTTTTTGGAAATAAAATGATTATGATTTTCAAGAACTCTCAAGAATAAACACAACATGGTTCACGGAGTACATTGTTCCCAAACTATGAGGGAACTATCATCAAACTGGTGCTTATTTTGAATTGTTAAAAAATCTCTGGCTCTGGTGAAAAATCAAAAAATAGAGATGAATTCGTTAAAATATTTTATCCATCACTGCATAAGACCATTTTTAAATTTTTTGAAATGTTAATTTCTTAAAAAGAAATTGAAATAAAAAACAAACTTACTGAATTCCCTCGAATTTGTTTTCTTTGATTTCTGAGTTACATCAGAATTAGGAAGGATGGATCTTTTAACAGCCAATCTAGAGGAAGTCTTCGAATTGCAAAACTTGGCGTATATTTTACCTCTTTTACCAGTGCGGTAAAACTCAAGCTTTTCCCCTTTGAATCTTTGTAATATTTCTTCCTCTAGCATGTAGCTATTATATAAATTCAAGTGAAGATTGTTGTCGATGAAATATTCACATATTAATGTGATCAACGACTGCCGATGTATATCCTGAAGCCTATAGTTTTGTTCATAGAATTTTTCTATATCTCTCCCCTTTGGAGAGTTTTTTAAAATTAGAGAAAGAGATGTAGCAGGCACAGATGGATCTTCTCTTAATGAAGACGTTGGCGACGATGAAAATGATGGGCTGTATGAGTTTTCCCGCAAGGTAAACATATCAATTTGCTGCTCTTCGATACCTAGAGAGGATCTCCACTCCATTAGCTTATGTTCAAACATTGCCAGATCTCCAACTGAACTGTTTTTGAAAAGCAAAGGAAAATGTTTTTCCTTTAGAATTTTAAGGACTTCAACCGTTATTCGCTCAGCTGTTGAAAAATCAATACGTCATTCAGTTAATCTCAGCATATGCTATTAAAAATTAGCTATATAATCGAAGTTCTACTAAAAATTGATGTGCTACATGAAAACACATGTGTTTGTGCTACAAGACACCAATAACACAGGTCAATGAGCATGGAGAAAAATATTATTTTCTTGTTCTTTACATAGCAATTTTTAAGTAATATCTCATATCTCATACACTGAACAAGAACTATTGAAAAATTTATGAAGATTATAATAAATCAAATTTATGTGAATGTAGGTATTATTCTTACAATACCGGATCGAAAAATTGCAAAATTTGAGGCCTCCCGTTTATCATTATTATTTATCATATCTATGCTATACATATAATAAAAACGTAACAGTTTGTTTGTTTCTGCACGCTAATCTCAGAAACGGCTTCTCCTATCTAGATAGGGTTTTCAGTAATATATTGTGGTAAGCTGCACTTAACATTTAGTTTTTATTTCATTTCAATCGGTTGGTAAATAAAAAAATAATGCCAATTATTGCGGACGAAGTCGCTGGCACACCTAGTTTATAATATAACGCGTAAAACAGATAGAAAATCGTTTTATTTTTATTTTTATTTTTTTTTAGAAAAGGAGCTACTAAGACTAACTAGACTATAATTGATAATTGAGAAAAAAATGTTTGACTTACTAATAAACAAATCTGATAGGTGTCCAAGATTCCAACTTTTCAGAAGTTCTTTAATTTCCAACTGGGACTGCGACTCATTTGACTTAGTTGCTGTTTCTTGAACTATTTTATAAACTATTCGTTCGACCCCAGGCTCGGGAGGAGTTGAGGGTTGTTCCAATGATATAACATTTATATTATCCATTCTGAAACCCAAAGTATTTTTTAGAAAATATTCAGAACTAATAATATTTGATTGTATATCCTCTTTTTTAGTAGTTCATTCTCTAATTATTTAAATATTTTTTTAAATTTTGTATTTAGAAGAACAACTAAAGAAGGAGATATGCATACATATGAACATATCACGATATGTTATATTACTTTTTTGGCAACAAAAATACTTATAAGCCAGCATTACGACTAATTGTAGGAAAAAATTGAAGTAGATCAGAGGAAAAAAAATGAAGTAGATTGAGATTTTTTTATAATTTTGAGATTATATCAAATTACTTAAATAAATAAAAACTAAAATTCTTTAAGACTCCATATTTAAATATATATATACCAACATATTGTTTAACAACGCTTAACATTGGTTCAACAGTATATTATTTTATTTTTTGTAGATGTATATTTTATTCATACCCATGATTTTATATAAACAAATAAAATTTTAAAAGTAGCTTATTTCATATTTAATGTTTAGCTACTCTATTAATTTTTTATTAAAGAAAAAAAAATTTATTTAATATAATTACAAAAAAAAGTACACATTTACGTATGAATATAATATTGCCAGTAGCTTAATAACATTTTTTAAATTAACTAACAAAACAAAGTTTAAATCGAATATGCAATTTCGAAAAGGGCACATCTCGGATGTTTTGTCAAAAACCTTTTTTCATGTCATTGTGTTCTTAATACTTGTATGCACCTATTATATTCGAAAAAAGCATATCTCCGATATTCGTTCTATGGTAGATGTTATGGCGCGCAGAGAAATAATTTCGAAAAGGTCACAACACACAAATAGATGTGCCCTTTTCGAATTAATTGTTTTTTTTTAAATATAAGTCCGTTGTTTTAAGCAACACCGAAAAATTTAACCTCGTATAAGTAAATACAGAAGATATAATAGATTTCAAAAAATGGGTTCAACTAAATTTTAAAGCTAAACCTTTATCAGTAAGAAGTTATGGAAAAGATGTGCCTAAAAATCAAAAAGTGAATTTTCAAGTATCGACTTATTATGAATATGTTTTTGATCCAAACAAACCTGGTGAAGTTATTTTTTAAATTATGAATACTCAACGTGGTAAATTTCGAAAAGGGCACATCTCATGAATTTATAATATCGAAATCTACATATATAATAACGTTAACATTGAAATATTTCTGTAACTTTCGAGGGTTACGATACCCTAAAATGTAACTCAGAAATATTTTTGCTAAA
This sequence comes from Melanostoma scalare, assembly GCA_949752695.1. Taxonomy (NCBI): domain Eukaryota; kingdom Metazoa; phylum Arthropoda; class Insecta; order Diptera; family Syrphidae; genus Melanostoma; species Melanostoma scalare. The sequence continues at coordinate 179,885,385 of OX456984.1, read as the reverse complement.
TATTATACTTAATTACAAAATAATTAGTTTTTTTCATTTCCTGGAATGTTTAAGTATTCAGATATGTGCCCTTTTCGACATTGCATATTCAATTATTTTTAAAAGTATATACTGCTTGGGCGTAATATCAATGGGTCTATGAAATAACTCCCACGAAATAAGTCCCACTTTTAAAAACGAAATAAGTCCCACTTTTTCATTGTTTAATGCGATTTCTAATAAGAAGTATTTGGCCATGAGAGATAAGGACAAAAAATTATGGTTGTCCCTTTTACGAAATGTCCAATATATAACTTCTTGCACAAGAAAAAAAAAACGAGAAATAAAGCCATAATGGTCTTATATTTCATGGCTCTATCGCACCCCTCCATAAAAAAATCATTTATTCATCAGATAAATATTTGAAGGTATGAAATAACTCCCACTTTACAAAACGAATTTATTCCCACTCAAAACGAAATAAGTCCTACTTAAAATAAAAACGCGTAACGAAATAAGTCCCACCAATTGACGAAATAAGTCCCACTTTTAAAATCGAAATAACTCCCACTTTCAAATAGCAATTTTTGATGGGAGTTATTTCGTTTTTAAAAATGGGATTTATTTCGTGGGAGTTATTTCATAGACCCAATATCAATAATTCTTTTTACTAACAGAAACAGAATTGTTGTTCTAAAAAGATTAAACTGCACCTGGATTTAATTTTTGTATCAAACTCGGCAGTGGCCTTATGTTTATCTATCTATTGTAAAGTGTAATCTTTTATTCGAACCATAGTTCTACCTTTAGCTGTTTTTATAGCTGTTATTGGAGGCCCAACAATTTCATCGGGATCAATAATAGAATGTTCTCCTAATATAGCAGGATTTATATCAAAAGCAGTAAAATGGGGATCATAGAGTACTTCCTTTACTTCCTGACAAAAAAGCAAAATTTTTTTTAAATGTTGGACTAAACTTACTATGACAAAAATTTTATAATCATTTAAGAGTTTAGATACGTAAAAACCAGTTTGAAATTTATAGCCATTGATTTCAGTCTTACTTAAATATTCTAATTTTTCTTCCTGGATACCCATTTTTTTGCTTATTAAAGAAGAAAGACCAGTTTTAATTTTGTTTTCTTTAAAAAATTCATGTTTATCGTCATCATCATTAGAATTTAAAATCCTGTTTGCAAAACCTAGTTGAAATTTTTTGGCCAATGTTAGACAAATATTTTTTCTAGAAGTAATAGTTCGTGAGTAAATTTTGAAATTTTTATGTTTGGCCTCATATTTAAAGCACCAAAAATTTCTAGGTGGACCTGATTTTTTTAAAATCGTAGGATAATGAGTGAGAATATGAAACTTAGGTTTTAAACTATCTTTGAAAAGTAAAAGGTACTGCTCATGGTGTATCTGTATTTTGTTCCTTAAAGAAGAAATAGAAAAGTCATTTATTTCAAAGCACAAAGTTAAATCAATTATTTCTATCAAATTCAATAAAAAATGCCAAACATCATCATCTAATGGAACTAAATCGCCAATCATGATTGGAAGGTATTGAATAAAAGTGAGCATTTCTCTTGCAGACATGCGTAAATGTCGCTTTTGGAGATGTGTCTGTGATATTTCATTTGATATATTGCCTATTTCATGAGGACCATATTCAAACGTTTGTTTCCGTTTGTTTAAGACTTCCAACGAAAAGTATTTCTTTATTTGTATAAAATTTGATAAAATATGGCAAAGATCATAGTGGCATATACCCTCAAACAAGTCATGCATTACATCAACACTGTAGTTTTCAACGGCATGAAATGAAGGAATTGCATTAAAAGGACAACTGCTTGATATGCCAGTTATTTGGTTATTATTTTGAAGGACATCTTCATCATAATTACGTTTATTTCGCATTTTATTAGGATCCTCAAAACACGTTGTTTTACATTTATCTTTTTCTAATCTACAAAACCTGCAAAATACGCCAGAAAACGATCTGTTAAAACCCATTAATGAGTTAAGTCCTAAGTTATCACCTAAAACCAAGCCTAAAATAAAATGAATGCGATAAACTTGACCATCAGATGCCTCAATAGGAAGCCCTTCTTGTTCAAGAAATTTCAACTCATTTACTAAAGGGACTAAGCATTTACTATTGCCAAATGCTTTCATATCTCTTGTTTTTATTACAGCAGCTAAAAATACATTATCCAATTTAGACTCTTTAATAGGCATACACGCAAAGGAATAATAAAAGTTACATACTGAATGAACTGAAGAATGGGATCCAAGAGGATTATTTATTTCGAAATCATCCCCATATAAGAAGTAAGGAACTAATAACTTATTTGGGTACATTTTGACCTTTTCTTTCCATAACTCCCCATTGATAAAGCTTCTAATTCTATCACTTTTTTCCAACATTTCCATGTGCTGTAACATTGTTTTAAGAAAATTGTTTGTCTCAAACAAAAGTTTAAACTGAGATCGTAATGGAAGAACGACGCCTTTAGTTAAGTTTTCGTTCAAAGATAACTCTCCGCAATGAAAAACCGTTTCCATTTCGTTATTTATAACAAAGTCGTTAACATCATTCATGTATCCACTCTTTTTAAGTTTTTGTAATAAGAGATAATCGGATGAACAGTCCTCAAACAGGTGTTTACAAGAACAAATTATAGTTGAAATTTCATTTAAAGCCTCATGGTCATGGCAAATTCTAGTTTTAGAGAAGCTATCAAAGATTTGGAGTAAGGGTGCGACTATCTGAGTAGATACACTTTTTTGAATGTTTACTACATCTTTTCTAGAGAAATTGTCATTTGAATGTAATGATAAAGAAAATTTGAAAGCACTTTCCAGCAAATTTTTGATTTCTTCGTCGAAATTCTCTTTTTTGGTGTAAGACTTTTGACATGATGACAATGAGGATGGAACAACTAGTTTCTCTTCCACGTTTGTACCTTTTACGTTGATACAACTAGATTCTTCTGAAGAAGTAGTTATTCTATTTAAATCTTCTGCAATACTACACGCTTGTCCTTGAAATTCGCTAGAATTTGAAATGTTTGAACTTGAAGTGAAATGTAATCGTAGCATATGTCTTTTATAACTTGAAGAGTTATTAAACAATAAATTGCATTCAAGGCAACGATACGTACTAGAACAATTAAGATTATGTCTCTTTTTAAGATGATGCATGAGTAATGTAAAATTTGTACACTTATTGTGGCAGACAAAACAAAGCATTTTGACGAAGAAGCTAAAGAAATATAATATTAATTATAAGAATTTAAACTAATAGATACAAAGATTCCTCAAGTTTCTGACAGTTTGATATAGCTAATGAACTTGGTAACAGCTCCCAACAAATTAAAGCGACAACCTGTTAAATAAAAATGAATAGAGAAAATGTTAGCTAATTTTGTAGCATTTCATCAGATTTTTCGAAATTGTTTAATAAAATATTGATATACTATAAAATAATTTTTTTTTCTGGATAATCTCCATTACGGCAGAAAATATGCAATTTTTAAATTTTGAACATATGTATATCTACATATATATACATATGTACATAGGTGTGCAACATACCTTCAAGTTAATCAACAGCTGCCAACTAACAAAAAACACAACCTTGTAGCACCTGTAAGTCACCAAGTTATTAAAGAGACAAGCCGTTAGAATAAAGAAAATTTAAAGGTATTTTGAAACATCAACATTTTGATATTTGAATATTTGTTACCAACTTGGAATGCATTTACATATCTGTTTTCAAAAAAATGTTCACAAAACGCAATATTCAAAAGAAATTGTATTTTGTTTCGCATTATCTCTTTTTGTGGATCTTCTTGTTAACAATTGCTTTTTCCTTTTAATTTAACTTTATTTTATTTCCCTAATTAACGATAACCAAACTACCAAACACTCAAAAAACTCGTGACCAAATGAAATCAGCAAGAAAATTGGTATATGAAAAGTTGTTACCAACTTGGAATGCATTTACATATCTGTTTTCAAAAAATGTTCACAAAACGCAATATTCAAAAGAAATTGTATTTTGTTTCGCATTATCTCTTTTTGTGGATCTTCTTGTTAACAATTGCTTTTTCCTTTTAATTTAACTTTATTTTATTTCCCTAATTATCGATAACCAAACTACCAAACACTCAAAAAACTCGTGACCAAATGAAATCAGCATGAAAATTGGTATATGAAAAGTTGTTACCAACTTGGAATGCATTTACATATCTGTTTTCAAAAAAATGTTCACAAACACAATATTCAAAAGAAATTGTATTTTGTTTCGCATAATCCCCTTTTGTGGAGCCCTAGGTTCTGATTAGTAAATTCAAACAAATTTTAAATGACGCAAAATCATCAAGAAAATTGCTATATGAAAAGTTGTTACGAACTTGGAATGCATTTACATATCTGTTTTCAAAAAAATGTTCACAAAACACAATATTCAAAAGAAATTGTATTTTGTTTCGCATAATCCCCTTTTGTGGAGCCCTAGGTTCTGATTAGTAGATTCAAACAAATTTTAAATGACGCAAAATCATCAAGAAAATTGCTATATGAAAAGTTGTTACGAACTTGGAATGCATTTACATATCTGTTTTCAAAAAAATGTTCACAAAACAAAATATTCAAAAGAAATTGTATTTTGTTTCGCATAATCCCCTTTTGTGGAGCCCTAGGTTCTGATTAGTAAATTCAAACAAATTTTAAATGACGCAAAATCATCAAGAAAATTGCTATATGAAAAGTTGTTACGAACTTGGAATGCATTTACATATCTGTTTTCAAAAAAATGTTCACAAAACACAATGTTCAAAAGAAATTGTATTTTGTTTCGCAGAATCTCCTTTTGTGGAGCCTTAGGTTCTGATTAGTAGATTCAAACAAATTTTAAATGACGCAAAATCAGCAAAAAAATTGATATATGAATAATTATATCTACTTAAAATGCACTAAAATTTACCGAATGTCTATGTTGTTGGCTCTTCTTGTTAACAATTGCTTTTTCCTTTTAATTTATTTGTATTTTATTTCCCTTTTAATTAACCAAACTACCAACTTGGAATGCATTTACATATCTGTTTTCAAAAAAATGTTCACAAAACACAATATTCAAAAGAAATTGTATTTTGTTTCGCATAATCCCCTTTTGTGGAGCCCTAGGTTCTGATTAGTAGATTCAAACAAATTTTAAATGACGCAAAATCATCAAGAAAATTGCTATATGAAAAGTTGTTACGAACTTGGAATGCATTTACATATCTGTTTTCAAAAAAATGTTCACAAAACAAAATATTCAAAAGAAATTGTATTTTGTTTCGCATAATCCCCTTTTGTGGAGCCCTAGGTTCTGATTAGTAAATTCAAACAAATTTTAAATGACGCAAAATCATCAAGAAAATTGCTATATGAAAAGTTGTTACGAACTTGGAATGCATTTACATATCTGTTTTCAAAAAAATGTTCACAAAACACAATGTTCAAAAGAAATTGTATTTTGTTTCGCAGAATCTCCTTTTGTGGAGCCCTAGGTTCTGATTAGTAGATTCAAACAAATTTTAAATGACGTGAAATCAGCAAAAAAATTGATATATGAATAATTATATCTACTTAAAATGCACTAAAATTTACCGAATGTCTATGTTGTTGGCTCTTCTTGTTAACAATTGCTTTTTCCTTTTAATTTATTTGTATTTTATTTCCCTTTTAATTAACCAAACTACCAACTTGGAATGCATTTACATATCTGTTTTCAAAAAAATGTTCACAAAACACAATATTCAAAAGAAATTGTATTTTGTTTCGCATAATCCCCTTTTGTGGAGCCCTAGGTTCTGATTAGTAGATTCAAACAAATTTTAAATGACGCAAAATCATCAAGAAAATTGCTATATGAAAAGTTGTTACGAACTTGGAATGCATTTACATATCTGTTTTCAAAAAAATGTTCACAAAACAAAATATTCAAAAGAAATTGTATTTTGTTTCGCATAATCCCCTTTTGTGGAGCCCTAGGTTCTGATTAGTAAATTCAAACAAATTTTAAATGACGCAAAATCATCAAGAAAATTGCTATATGAAAAGTTGTTACGAACTTGGAATGCATTTACATATCTGTTTTCAAAAAAATGTTCACAAAACACAATGTTCAAAAGAAATTGTATTTTGTTTCGCAGAATCTCCTTTTGTGGAGCCCTAGGTTCTGATTAGTAGATTCAAACAAATTTTAAATGACGCGAAATCAGCAAAGAAATTGATATGTATGTGAATAATTATATCTTATTAAAATGCACTAAAATTTACCGAATGTCTATGTTGTTGGCTCTTCTTGTTAACAATTGCTTTTTCCTTTTAATTTATTTGTATTTTATTTCCCTTTTAATTAACCAAACTACCAACTTGGAATGCATTTACATATCTGTTTTCAAAAAAATGTTCACAAAACACAATATTCAAAAGAAATTGTATTTTGTTTCGCATAATCCCCTTTTGTGGAGCCCTAGGTTCTGATTAGTAGATTCAAACAAATTTTAAATGACGCAAAATCATCAAGAAAATTGCTATATGAAAAGTTGTTACGAACTTGGAATGCATTTACATATCTGTTTTCAAAAAAATGTTCACAAAACAAAATATTCAAAAGAAATTGTATTTTGTTTCGCATAATCCCCTTTTGTGGAGCCCTAGGTTCTGATTAGTAAATTCAAACAAATTTTAAATGACGCAAAATCATCAAGAAAATTGCTATATGAAAAGTTGTTACGAACTTGGAATGCATTTACATATCTGTTTTCAAAAAAATGTTCACAAAACACAATGTTCAAAAGAAATTGTATTTTGTTTCGCATAATCCCCTTTTGTGGAGCCCTAGGTTCTGATTAGTAAATTCAAACAAATTTTAAATGACGCAAAATCATCAAGAAAATTGCTATATGAAAAGTTGTTACGAACTTGGAATGCATTTACATATCTGTTTTCAAAAAAATGTTCACAAAACAAAATATTCAAAAGAAATTGTATTTTGTTTCGCATAATCCCCTTTTGTGGAGCCCTAGGTTCTGATTAGTAGATTCAAACAAATTTTAAATGACGCAAAATCATCAAGAAAATTGCTATATGAAAAGTTGTTACGAACTTGGAATGCATTTACATATCTGTTTTCAAAAAAATGTTCACAAAACAAAATATTCAAAAGAAATTGTATTTTGTTTCGCATAATCCCCTTTTGTGGAGCCCTAGGTTCTGATTAGTAAATTCAAACAAATTTTAAATGACGCAAAATCATCAAGAAAATTGCTATATGAAAAGTTGTTACGAACTTGGAATGCATTTACATATCTGTTTTCAAAAAAATGTTCACAAAACACAATGTTCAAAAGAAATTGTATTTTGTTTCGCAGAATCTCCTTTTGTGGAGCCCTAGGTTCTGATTAGTAGATTCAAACAAATTTTAAATGACGTGAAATCAGCAAAGAAATTGATAGGTATATGAATAATTGTATCTACTTAAAATGAACTAAAACTTACCGAATATCTATGTTGTTAACTCTTCTTGTTAACAATTGCTTTTTCCTTTTAATTTATTTGTATTTTACTCAAAATACTCGTGACCAAATGAATTGCTAGAAAAGAAAGAAAATTGGTATATGAAAATTTGTTACCAACTTGGAATGCATTTACATACATATCTGTTTTCAAAAAAATGTTCACAAAACACAATATTCAAAAGAAATTGTATTTTGTTTCGCATAATCTCCTTTTGCGGAGCCCTAGGTTCTGATTAGTAGATTCAAACAAATTTTAAATGACGCGAAATCAGCAAAGAAATTGATATGTATGTGAATAATTATATCTTATTAAAATGCACTAAAACTTACCGAATATCTATGTTGTTGGCTCTTCTTGTTAACAATTGCTTTTTCCTTTTAATTTATTTGTATTTTATTTCACTTTTAACTAACCAAACTACCAAACACTTAAATCTCAAAAAACTCGTGACCAAATGAAATGAGCGTCTGAAATCTGTTTTGCTGCACAAGCAAAATCAAGAATAAAACGGTTAATGCGGAAAAATACGAAAGCGCGTCCTAAAATAAACGGTACTTTTATCATAATACATGCAAAATATGCACATATTCATGAAAAACATGTATCCATACACATACATGAATGTATGTATTCTTACACTCCATGTTCTATTCATGTAGTTTAAGTCTGGAACATATGAATGTATGTATGCTATCTTATGTTTTATGTATGCGTTCTTACGCTCTTTGTATGAGATACATATACATACTCCTCACAAAAATTCTTAACTCACCACAATGAATTAGGCCTGTTCAGAAACATTTATTTTTTCGTATCTAAGGCCCTGTATAGATGGTGAATCAAATTGAAAATGAAGTGATGATGGAAATAGAAAGAAAAAAGAGATGGATGTTTCTATGTAGGTACTCGCATCGGTTTCTGCGTATGGCTTAGTGGCTTTGATACACTACATGTACCAAAGTGAAGGTATTTTTACTGAGACTGGATTTAAAAACTAATAAAAATAACTCATTTCCAATATTGTACCAGAGATAACATAGTTATGTATTTTCTTAAAAAAAAACTTAAATTTTTATAAAGTAAATTGTATATTCTTCTCATAATCCTGTTCAAATAAATTTGTTGATCAAATTCATAGAAAATATGAAGCTATTCACATATTATATGATTAAGGGTTTGATTTTCTGAAGAATTCCTTTCACGCATGATTTTTTTCATAATTAATAAGAAACCTTACATATTTTGCTGTACGATTTACATATTTTAAGAAATTTATAAAAGAGAAAAGTAAAATGGCATTTTTAATTTCTCGAATCTTTAAGGCTCCATTCACATGGAGTCCACAGTTGGATACGTGAAAAAGGAAATAATCCTTCCTTTTTCTGTGTTCTGCAATTCTCCAACACGTCAACGAAATGCTTATGGAAATCACGGCGAAAATACACTATGGACAGTTTCTTACACACACGAAAAAAACACATTGTATACACAAAGGTACAATAGGCGTGTTTTTTTCACAAGTCTGTTATATACAAAACATAATTTTACATGCAAAGCAAAAACAACATCCCCGACAACCGATGTTATGGATAAAAGGATGGTCAAGATTTGGTCGGGGATAGATTTTTGACGTTTAGTCGAGTATCGAATGGGCTTTTCGACTTTTCATTTTTTAATTTTGGTGCGTCCAGAGACTTTCATGTATCTCCAACAAAAGCAAAATGGTTGTCAGAGGGCCTGTTCACAAATGTAAAACTGAAAAAAATCGTATGTCCACTCTTACACTCCGCAATTTTGTTGCTGAAAATTTTTGATTTTTAGAATTTTATTGATTTCAAGAGGTAGATTTGTAAATTTATATAAAAAAAAACAACATAATAGCAATTAAAAAAGGTCTATTTAGTTACTGAAAGCAATTTTTGCATATTTTTTTTCACATTTTTCTGTGAATGTTGACATTTTTTCAAAGGTAATCGTTAATTATGCCATAAAAATGGTTTTATTTTTTTATTATTAATAGTTTTATTCGTTTGAAACAAGTAACAAAACATTTCTTCCAACTCACATATAAATCACAATCTCATATGAATACAACCCCTGCATGTAAACAGAGTCAAGAGAAAATCCTTGTTACCTTTCTGAACGGACCCATTTTTGACATTTCTAAACTAACAAAAAATGGACAAAAAAAATTGTTTACCTGCATTAATTTCACTACGGAATGCTTTTTTTCCACTCTATACAATTGCTCTAGGAATTTAACAAACATTTTTTGCGTTTTTGTGCGAATTTGGCAAAAAAAATTCATTTGTTGACTTTTATTGGTTTGACAAATGATCAAGAACACCAACCCACAAATAAAAATAAACGAAGCGTTTTTTTTGGATATCATGTTATGTACATAACATCCTTGTGAAAAAACACGCCTAATATAAATTGTACATACATAATTATGATTTTTGTGTAAATTTCAGCTTTAATTACATTTTCCAAATAAGAATCTTTCTGCTCATGCGCGTCGCGCCTTACTTATTTGTTATTTCCTTTTCTATTTCATTTCACTTATTAATGCATGCATGTGAAAGAGGCCTTATTTTTCAGACTTGTTGGTAGGTAATTCATACATAAATCGTAGGAATTTATACATGTATTGCATAAAAAATTAAATTCGTGCATAATATGTATTTCATACATAAATCGAAAGATTGAGTACATACATTATATGAATGCTAAAGAAATAAATGTTTTTGATCGTTTAATTTATGAATGAAATACATATTTTGTATGAATTCAATTTAAAAATAATTCGGAGATACATGCAATATAAGTATTAATTCCTACGATTTATGTATGAATTACCTACCAACAAGTCAAAAATAAGGCCTCTTTCACATGCATGCATTTTGGTGTGCAAATAAATGCTCCTTAAATAAACACCAAACGAAAAATCCCATAAAAAAAATGAAAGTAAAAAGTAAAAATAAGAAAATTTTCAAACTTATTTTGGGATAGTAATTCTGACTTTAAAGCTTATAAAAATGATAGAAAGCTTTTATTTTGATTAAAAAAGGTATTTTTTTACTTTTTTAATTTAGAAAAAAGGGTCCAAAGTAGTAAAGGCTTTTAAATCGTGAAAAAAAGCTAAACGTATTTACCTATTTTATACAAATTAAACGAAAAGCGATTCTTTCTCTTTTCAGTAACTCTCTGATAAAATGTATAATTAGGTTTGTTCGATGTTACCAGCACTGGGGCGCTCCGGTGTATGTCAAAGCACTGAATGGAGCTGTCAAAAAACTGAAAAATTTCTCTGGGTTTATTTCATATCGAACGCTTTAGTGCTGCTCAGTTTTTTTTTTTTTGGTACCTACTTACAATTTTTTGTTTGGTTTTTTTCTGACGTTCGAAGTTAGAAGACGTTTTAAGTATAATTTCAACAATCGACAAGAAATATACAGAAATAAATATACCTACGTACTACGTTTATACTTTGACGAGTCAACAGCTGATTTGAACACCTCTGAAATTCTCGCCCCGAAAAAAACTTGCGAAATCAGAGCGACCCAGAGCGCACATCGAACAAACCTATTTATTGCCTTTGTAAACGAAACTTTTTTTGGTGAATTTTGTGAATTTTGTGTGAAGTGGTGAAGTGGTGAAGTGATGAAGTGGTGAAGTGGTGAAAGTGAAATTGATACATAGAAAATTAGAAACGTTTTGACTTTAGACCTTAGATGAATAAATAACAAGTGAGGCGGTAAGGTAACGAAACCACCAAGAGGAAAACATTGTTGTGATTACTCTTTTTTTTAAGATAATCTAGCCTCACACCCACGAGGAAATAATTCGGCAGTAGAAGTGACAGTGATTTAATGAAGTACCTTGAAATTGTTCAATTAACAAATTTGGAACAGCGGGAAAATGGTTTGGATGCAATTGAAGACTGGATTGATGTTCTGTTGACAATACCACCAGTACATGCAGCAACTGCACTTGCACTCTAATCCTAAATCGCCAAACATTTTGCAGAATGTTGGAGCAGAAGAACCAGAATCTTTAGATTCCAAACAATCGCTAGCATCTGAACAGAAAAAGGATTCCGACAACTAAGGCTATGTGACGATTAGTATAGCTAAAATGTGGTAGTTGCTGCTGGCCGTGGAGATGGCATCATAAATATTGGCCATGGTGACACTGTTACTGTAAGTAAAAATCAAAAAGAATATTAACTATTTACTTAAAACTTATGATCTTTTTCCAGGTTCGTGTTTCGATAACAATTACAATGGATTTGGTGTTTACTTCGAATGGAGCAAGCCATTAACAAATGACGTTACAGAGAATGTAAGCGAAAGTGGTGAAGAGTTTAACGACGACGACGACTCAGGCTCCTATTTCAATAATTGTTCCCGAAAAGAGTATTTTTATGTGTTGTAAACCAACAAGATCAAGATAAATGCTAATATTGTGTTCAAATTGTAATTTTATTTGTGGTGCAATATTCGAGACATAATTTTTTGAATAACATCAGCATCTGTATCAGGTAATATTCGCCCAGTAATATACTTATGCGAAAGTCCAGCCTCAGACCTAATGGCATTCTTTGTATAATATACTCCATGATACCCTTCTTACCATCTAGTATCTTTATCGTTTCGTTAACAAAAGATACTTTAACATTAATTTTTTGAAAAATCCTCGCTAATGCTTTATCTTTTTCAAAACTATTGCTGTATTCTCTATTTGTAGTTGCACCTATGTAGACAACGCAGTGTACTTCTTGCAAGCGCAGGTTTGAGTAGGTTACCTGAATCAAGAAAGCTACCACTTGTAAAATGATAGTGTGTATTTCGTCAATAAAAAGGATAGCACCTGGTTTTGCCTCAATCGCTTTTATTATAGATTTTATTCTCTCTTCAAAATCACCTCAATAGCGTGTCTCTGCAAGAACTGAACTTAAATCTAAAGCATGAATTATAATGGAACTGAGCGCACTTGGAACATTGTTTTCAATGCGTACCAAACCCTCAACTTTTGTGGTTTTGGTTGAAAACCTCCAGTGAGACGTCCTACTTTATTAGTGTTTCTGGGCAACTGGGCTCTTATTCATTCGCTACATCTAGGCAAGATTCTGCAACTGATTTGCAATAAGTATTGCTGTTGTTGATGGTGATTGCTATTTATTGCTAATTGCTAATGAAACTGACCAGCAGCGGGCAGACAAAGTTAACACATCTGATATAGCCTCCGATTAACTGGGATTCGGATTAGACAGTTGAATTATAAGTCCATGCTTTGAGACCTCACCACGCACCAATGAAAGAATCAACAACTGTGTATCGGAACGACTAAGAATTGCATTTATGTAGTTGGAATTGAGCGAATGCAGCCTCTTGCTGTTGTTTGTTATGAGGACGGCAAGCCAAGGATGAAACCTGTAGGAACAAACTGAAAATTAATATCATTCTCCGTCTTGGTTTCTTCCTGGTCACCTTTATTGTCGCTTTGTTTTTTCTTCTGCTCATCATTGCGTCGATCGCAATCCGAAAGAATTTTTTTACATCTCGAGAAGTCATAATCTCGTTTACGCAGCTTAATTTGGAGTTCTGAAACAGTGATATATATTCAAAAACAATATTTCCATGGAGTTTTTATTTTTTACCCGTTGATATCCTATTGAAAGTATATGTAAAAATGAAAATGTTAAAATGCGTCTGGCAAGCAGAAGGCTGAAACCAAATCGTCTGAGACCGAGTTTTTTGTAATTAGTGGAATTTTTCTGATGTTTTGGCGTACCATTTTCTTGGTTAAATGTAATAAGAAAAAAGTTATCAGCTAAATTGAAAAATGCATTTGAAAAATGTTGAAATGCGTCTGGCAAGCAGAAGGCTGAAACCAAATCCTTTTGGAAACACTTTTTTGTAGTCGATTTGGTTTCAGCCTACTTTTGTGATTTTTTGGCGTACCATTTTCTTGGTTACATGTGATAAGAAAAAATAATCAGTTACTTTAAGTATAAAAATGCATTTTACTAAAATGTTAAAGTGCGTCTGGCAAGCAGTAGACTGAAACCAAATCGTCTGAGACACATTTTTTTGGAACGAGGGTAACTTTTCTTATTTTTTGGCGTACCACTTTCTTGGTTATTTGTAACAGAAAGTTATTAGTGCTTTAAGCTGAAAAATGCACTTAAAAAGTGTAAAAATGCGTCTGGCAAGCAGTAGGCTGAAACCAAATCGTCAAGTCCCAAGTGTATATATATAGGTATATACAATTTATAAAACTTTTAAAGGAAAATTTCAAAATTCCAGGTTCATGATTCATAAAATATAGGAATAGACATTAAATTCATGAATTTATGCATACAAACTTAAAATCCTAAATTTATAAGAATTATACTTGCAACTTAGGATTTCATTTCATATAAATAGGTACCTAACTCATAGAGTTTTTGTTGGAAAATTTCAAAAGTCCAGGTTCATGATTCATAAAATATAGGAATAGACATTAAATTCATGAATTTATGCATACAAACTTAAAATCCTAAATTTATAAGAACAACCTATGATTTCATTCCTAAATCATATGTATCATTCATAAAAAAGTGCAATTTTTAAAGCAGGAACCGTTCATGCTCGTATGTATAAATACATGAAATCTATGATCAATGATTTTAAACGAAATTCTTCCATACAAATTTTTTTAGGAATCTAGATTCATAAAAACAACACCCATACATGAATTTTATGACCGTTTTTTCATACATTTTCGGGAAAAATATGCCATTTTGGCTCTAAGAACGCTGTTCATAGATTTTAAGTACAATATTTTTTTCAGTGTATAGACACTTCCTTTCTATCTTTACCCGTTCCCTTCAAAAATCATTCCATTTAGAAAAAAATTTCATAACAAAATTCTCTATATAGTGAAATTCTTGTGATAAAGAACTAATTTTAGGCGTATATGCTCAATTCTGTCAAATGTCAAATTTAAAATTTAAAATTAATATCGAGTTTTTTAGTAAGGACCGTTTTTAAAACGCAAACCATTTGTGATATTTTAAACTTCCCTATTCGAGTACAATTAAAATTTTTATTAATGGAACTTGACTTTGTTCATATGTACGTTTTAGCTTTCGATTCTCTTAACGAAATTGGACGCCGTGGAATTGACTGATCATTTGCTACGGATGCCTGAACAGCAGCAATATTATCGTCGCTTTGGCCAGCGCGTTGTCTCACTGACTCGGCAAAATCACAAAACGAATATGTAGACTAAAATTTTTGCATTGTGCTCGTAAGAGACTGTTTTTTTATATCGGAAAAGGAACTTTCTTTCCTTCGATTGCAACTATGGTACGGTTAACTTATTCGATTTATTCTCAATAAGGGGTATAGTGACATATGTTAATTACAATTACAATTTGAGTTCTAAGTGCAAAGCTTTGATTAGACTGGAACGTTGTCCATGTTTGCGGAAAATCGTGCTAAGGTTGTTTCAGATTACTTTCCAGTAGGAGAATTTCTGCTTATTTCCATTTTTTAAATAGGTACTATTGGTTAACCTTTCGAACGTTAGAGTTCATCCAAAATGGTAATCTAATTCTGTTTCTCCAAAAAATTACGTAACCATCATGGTGCTACAGTCGTATATCGATAGGAGTCAAGGATGCGTTATCCATGCTTCCTTGATTTTTAATAGCAAAATCCGAATCTATTTAATTCTATACCTGAATTATTTAAAATTATAGCTTGAAGATGTAGTAAAAAAAAATTAACATAGTCTACAAAACAATTTTTACCATATAATGCCGTGTTCTATGGGTTTTTCTTCTTCTTCTTCGAGCAATGTGATCTTAAGAGCGTCTTGACTCTTGATCTCGAAGGGATCACAGCTCTTCCACTCGTGGCTTGCGCCGGCCTCGACGAAGAAGTAGAACTTCATTTGTTATACCTAAAATTGTATGAAGTATCATCAGTGGTTCATATATCAAAAGTCTTCAGTTGCTTCAATAAATGGTAAAAAAAAAATTGCATAAGTAATCTCAAAATTATTTGTTTATATTCTTCCGAGCTCTCATTTTAATTGTCTCTACTAATTTAAAGTAAATAGGGTGCTATGGAAACTTCGGAACCTAACGCATTTCAAGGACCTTCAATTTCATGCCGATTCAGAAGGGCTACTCTAGAGAGTACCTACATACCTGTGTGTAATTTCTCTCGGATTAGTTCCCGATTCCTTGTCAAAGGCGATACCCGTAAAAGCATAGGGAAGATGTACCAACTGAGGGATATAACTTCGCTCTGTTTTCATGGTTTTATAGATTCTTCATCATTCTTACTCAACATTTCCTTTCTGTGTTTAGCCTTCATGTTTTGAATCTTAGCAAATCAGCAAACAACGGGTTTTACAAAACCCAGGAAAAACGACGCATAAAGGTTTCCAAAACCAAACGTCCAAAACTATCATAACATAGTTTCTATACAATTGTTTCAAATCTATAATCCCACATTTTAGGTACCTATCTTGGCAAGGGCTAATGTATGTTTGAACTGCCTTGCCTTGCCAAATACTACTATGATGATTCGCCTAACTCTCAATAAAAAAGTGAGAGTTCCATTCAATTGGAGTGGAGGACGGAACAGCACGCGACGAAAGGCAAAACAAAAGCCTTGAAGTCGTGCAAAAATGAAAACTTTCAAATTCCATAAAAGTACACCCCAGACCAAATGAACATCCATCAACTTCATAACAAACCACCTAGACAGAGACATCGACCAATGTAAATATGAAAACTCCATGCTATGAAAAACCGCACACTTTCTGATAATCATCCACTCAAGTTGTTCGTTTGGAGGCCATAGAAACCCTAATACCGCGCTCCCCACTTTGAAATCCCAGCATTTACTCAGACCGCACTAGTAGAAGCATTTAAAGCAACAGTGGCTCTATATACATTCGTACCTCTACAAACATAATCACGCTAATGCTGTTTCACATCACAACTAACCTAACCACAAAACCCATGACAACTGCCTGGAACTGATGCTACTGTTTGATTACTCTCGCATAACCTATCATCAGCATTATCCTCATCCTCATCATTCGAAAGACAAGTACACAGTACACACTATGGTAGTATACCTCCGTACTACCTGCCAACCTTGCACCGCAACTGCTAAGTACACCAAGTTATCCATTTATCATGAGGCGAACTGCCCAACAACTGCTGCGGAGAGAGATAAAGCAGGACGGCACCGCAAACAGTTCGCACAAAACAAACGGAGAATCGCATTCGCCAGATTTGAACGTGTATAACTCTAGATGCAGAGGCTATCCATCTTCGGTGCCCATGCCCGCCCGTCCAAAAGACAAAGCGAACTGTCGAAGAAAGCCCCGGGACTCTCTGTTCATTGGGCATGGACACGACGACGACCTCGCGTCCTAACGTTTGTTGATCTGCTCTGTTAAAGGTCTTTCCACAGAGAGATTGCTGGCATCGGCATCGGACTCATCGAATCTATCCGCAAACCGGTTCGGTATGGCGCGGAAGTCTTTCGGCTCAAAAAGACCGCTCTCACATGGCGGCTGTCAAAATGAATCTCTTTGTCTCTCGGTTTGGAGGCTTTCACATGATCCGCACATGGCTATGACTACCAGTTCTGGTAATTACTGTGAGTACCACATACATACATGCGGTGCGGCAAAATAATATTCCCGAGATGATGTTGCAGGTGACGTTTTGGTTCGTGTTAAATTAGGTATTTGCCAGCTTCTATCTTCCTGCAGCCACGAAGACGTATTCAATTATATATCAATGGAGCGGATGTCGGATTGAGGCTCATCCGCATTCCGGTTGGTAATCATGGGAATATGGCTTAGCCACACGATAGTTGATGGACACCAAAGTTGGCACCTTGTGGTAGTTACTCATTGAGTTAATTAGGGAGTTCGATGCAGCTAAATGGTGCAAGTGTCTAATGACATACACCTAATGATGCAATCGATGTGAGTGCTATGAGGTTGACAGATAAGCGGTTCTCTGCCAAAGTAGTTATTACAGCTTGGGGTTTGCCAATTATCTGCAGATAATTTGTCAACACATACAAAACACGTTTGGAGCGGGGGGCTTTAGCTGCAATTGGCTAAATAACTAGTTATGCAAGCTATTGCCAATAAATTACAGATATGATTTATGTTTGTCTAGGAAATGTGTTTTTTTATATATATATGAAATATAATACATATGTAGCTATATATTTTATTTCTTGCACTTTCAGGAGTGTTAAGCTTTTGTTAATGAGCAAACAACTCTTAAAAGTCATCATCTTTGAATATTGGTATAGGCAAAACATGGAAGTGTTAAGAAAATTCATAATTCTTTTTGATTTGTTGAACTGCGCTTACCATCTACTGAATCTGTGTTGATCAATTTCACACAGGTACTCCAGTTGAATATTTTTATTTTATGGCTAGAATTCAGTGTTCGATGGATGTCTTAATGCTCTCTTTAGAAGCTCTGAAATGTTAATGTTCTCAAACTTATTTCGATCCACCTGAAATGCTCCTTTACATTTGAATTTGTTGTTGCATTTGCTTTCTGTTCTGGACGGACGTTTTCCTTTGTAACTTCAAGTTCAATGGGGATCATGAATCATGATTGTTTAGATTAGAGGTTTAGAACTTAAAAGGCAATTGAGAGAAAGGCGCTCAAAGGGCTCAGGTTAGATAAGAGGTGCAAGCTATAACACCTCACTTAGATCTCAAAGAGTCCATTGTGCTTCCCGGGATAACGGATTAATAGATTGAGAAGTAGCGTGGGGGGGGGGGGGCGAATGGCCGTGTCTAGGTTATTAGGATTGAGAAACTGAATCATTTGCGACCCTGGATGATTTTAAGGATGTTGTTCAGTTCTCCTAGTTCGCCAAAGAAGTGTTCTCCGAGGGCTTTTTTCATACTGTGGGACATATGCAGAAAAGTGGGATGACTCTTACTCTGCATCCTCGTCATGAAAACCTCTTCACATCAATCGGATGTTGATGTGTTGATGTAAATTTTCGGCATGGGGAACCCAAGGAATTGTAACCCGTTAGTATTCCAATCAACGAAGGAAAAATTCTGTTTTTTCTCAGAAATGTTTGGCTACGGGTTTTTGGAAACCCCACAAAATTTCTAGAGATGACAACCTTTTGATGGCAATTTTTAGAAAGTTCTGATTGGAGTCTGTTTTTTCCTGACTTTGTTGACTTAAAATATTGTCTATCTGCCATTTCATTACAGATTATATCACGGATCACTGTGTCTTGGTTAACTATGGCTGGCCTTTTATGGGGACCTGGCTGTTTATGAAAATTTCCAAGTTTTTATTGATCAGTACTAAAAAAGCTACTTGGAAGCTCTGGATTGGTCTGAGAGCTTTATTGCTCTGATGTGTATGGGAGGATAATCTGAAAAGATACTCAACTTCTTTTTTGTAAACGTCTGTCAAGACAGACACATGATTACTTATAACAATAACCCTATTGTCCCCCAGCATACACTTGGTGGAATGTCTGTTGGGGCCACTGGTGGGTGCACCGTCCGTATTAAACTGGTGTAGTCTGTTTGAATGCTTATATCAGCATGAGTCATCAAAGATTAGTATTTTTTTTTTTTAGTAAGATTAACAAGGTTTCATACATTTGCACGTAAGTTGACAGCAAAGTGGTTGGCACCGTGTAACACACGGACGGAAAAAATGTAAGGTTGATGAGTAGGAGAGCTGTTATACCTTCGAGATCACAAAGCTCGTAATGCATGATGATAGCACAGACGTCTTCCCAAAATAAAAACTAGTGATCACTCAGATCCTGCACCAGATTCCGACTTGCCATCCACTAGGGGGATGAGATTCCGAATTCAAAGTTCAAGTTGAATATGGGAACCATAATTTCGAAGCATATCCCAAATTTTTTTTTTATATTTTCAAAAGGTTCCGTAAGTGAAAGAAGGATCAGTCACATTGAAAGCTTCTTTGAAGTTTTTTTTTTGTCTTGAAAATGTCGATATTTTACTGTCGAAAGAGACTATAGGTGCCACTATTGAAGCTTGTATTATCAATCAACCAACAGAGATTTTACTACAATGGAGTGAGATCAGCTGGTTACTTTACTTATAAGCAATGTTTGGTCGATTGAAAACCAATAGCCTCAATTGATTAATAGATTAACTAATAGTTAAATACTTCTCTTATCTAACTGGCATTGCGAAAAATGAATGGAAAAGATCTAAAAGCAGAAGTTGTTTTGGGTTGACATTCGGCCTTAACGTAGGAGTTCCAAGTTCCAAGGAACTAAACCCACCGAATAATCTCTCGCCAACCTTCTCAGACTTATCTGCGTAGGCAAACGACTTCACATAATTCCACAAAAAGTAGTCCAGTGGTGTTTTATCGCCCAATCTTGGAGGTAACTGATAAATTGAAAACTCAAAATTGTCTAAAAACTGTCGTCTGCAGCGATTTCCTTTCGAGACAGTTAACCGAACGTACTCAGTGCGGCTTCTTTTCTTCCACGATGAAATGGAATACCAAACTGAGCATCAATCAAGTTACAGTAGTCAAAGAAGTCACCTCCGAAGAAAGTATTGCCAGATTGAAAATCATTCGTCAAAAAAAAAATACCCTTAGTTCCCTCTGTACACTAATTTGGGTCTTTCTGAAAGCATGCTAGTTAATAAAATAGCTGTTGCATGACATTATGCGAACTTTATATTTCACAACAACAACTTATATTGCTCCAAGATACAAATACCGTTTAATGTTTTATTCATCTTTATCACAGAACCCGTCGCGTCGGTCGGCGGCGGCGTTGTCTTAAGCGGGGAATACACGATACAATTATCGTATGCGACTTGGATCGCATACAATCGAGCTTAGTTTTAAGTTCAAGGCATTCTACACTGCGATATCGGTACAGCGGTTCACTTCATGCACACACACGATACAATCTACCATGCGATGTACGATTATCGGTACGATAATTGTATCGTGTATTCCCCGCTTTAGTGACAATTTCAGACTGCGAATGAAAGCATTATCGGCACCATCGCATTGAATGTTTTACAAATAATGAAATAAAAAGGATGGCGCAACAGAGCGAGGAACCACAGGGCCTAGCGCCTTTCTCTTAACCATGCCTTGTGAGGGAATGGAGGGAACCTACAATTTTATGCCGGACAACGGAGCGAGAAAGCGCTTTTCATTGCAATGACTTTACTAACAGAGGACTTGCCAATCCCTCGCGAAAGGCGATACCCGTGAAAAATCATTTTTGCTTATGTTGGGACTCGAACCAAGAAAGTCTGGTTAACAGGCAGACATGCTGTCTTACAACACATATTTAAAAATTTAGTTTAATCTTACGCACATTAAAAAGTTTTTTTAGCAAAACATGCAACAGGTTGGTTATGCCTCCGTAATAAAGGTAATGTGATTATAGCCAGGGTACATTGAGCTAAGCGAAAATAATACTTACCCGGTGAATTTTGGATTTTTTGTGAGAAAATCAGAAATTCACGCGAGTCCTTCGGTGGACTTATTCCTCTGCACCAGTTCACATGTTCCCTTTGTAATTTCTCTTGCTCCAGGACTTCGGTTATTTCTTTCGTTTTCTGCCACCCCATACCAGAGCCTCGCAGGTTATTTTTGGTCACACAATCAAATACATATGAATGCGCTTCTTTTCGAAATTTATCTTAATCAAGGATTGAGAGACAATTTTTTGTCTGAAACATTTCCTAAATATGTATTTGGATTCTATCAAGAACAGTATTGTTGTTGGTTTCGAAAGTTCTTTTACTGTTAAAGTGCTGCATTATCCCCGAGAAGAATGGACTAAATTTCATACCCATATTTCATACCCGTATTCCCACGGGAACGGGAACGAAAAGTGGAACATAAAAACTGCTGAGATGATTTCCAAAATTCTTTCAAAATTAGAATGCTTCTTAAATTTTATTTCATCTAAGTATTGCATCGCTATACGTATACACTAGATCACTGTAGGACCCGAGATACGCCCGCCGGGCGGGTCAGCTAGTTATATCGTTCCCCGAAGGCTCTTCCAATCAAAAGCGGCTTGAAGAAGTTTTAGGAATGATCCGTAAATGTTGTGGAGACAACGCCAGCTTACATCTCGTGCAGCCTTTTTAGCAAATGGAAATTAACTTTCTGCTTGGCTGAAAAAATGAATCTCGAAATTTATATGCAACTGTTTTGCAAGGAATAATAATAAATACGGTGAGGAAAAAAGTCGCGCTTCATTAATAGTCCCCCACTGTACAACAAAATCCGACTGCGTAGGTATGTGCTTCTTTTAGTATGTTGTATACTTGTGGCGTATCACACTTCACACCTCACACGTGCTGTGGATTCACAAGAAGAATCATTGAAATTTGTCGATACCAAGGAATATTTTCTTTTTGTTCATAATTCGATGTTATGGGCCAATTTTAGTGCAGTTTCTGTCGGTTTTCTCGATTGATATGCATAAATTGTGCGATTAGAGATTATAGCAACGTAGGTACGTAACATGGACGTAAAACGACATTCTATTTGTTTTTGGTAAATAAAATTCTATAACTTTCCGCCAGTATTGGGTAGATGTCTAAAAGCTATAGGCAATGGCTAAACTGATGGAATTGGTGTTGTAGATTTGCCGAGCCTCTTCTTTCAACGTTAAACGTGAAAATATAGAAGTACATGCGCACTATCGCGGGCGGCATGGCAATCGGACACATTCCATTCGGTTCCAGTTTGTGTATCGGCTTTCGGTAGTCGGGACGTTCACACTATTTCGGTCTTTGCGTTCGCCACGTTCCGCACAGTGCGGACGGTTCTTAAGTCTATCATAATTGGTTGTAAAAAGTTGATTCTCATGAATGTTTCTGAAGAATTCAATCATGCAAAGCTTTTTAAAATGAGAAATAACTTTCTAAAAAATTTATGTTGAAGATCGAAAAGATCACCTCAACTCCATATTGTGTTTCGCCCAGGTACGGCAATGGGCTCATCAGTTAGATGTTGGCGTACCCTTCTAAGACGTAAACTTTGTTCGGATTAGATTTCTGTAGAAGTTTTCCTGCTCCTAATTTGAGCTACGTTCTCTTTGGAGAGAAAGGTTGAAGAAATCTTATGAGGACAAAAGCTGTACATGCGAAATACCCTCGATAAAGTATTTTTTTGTTTTTGAGATTTCGTCTTTGAAGTAGGTAGATAAGGAGATATGGCCTACCAACCTTATATGCTTTTAACTTTATTAAGAACATCCCTACTCTGTACTCTAGATCATATTTTCTTTATATCGTTACTTCATATGGAATTGTATCTCTTTCGTGTTTTAAGGTGCTCAAACGCAGTTATTATGTAACCTCCAATAAAATCTGATTAAGTTTTGTGGTGTTCTCCAACTTCTATAAGCTCTTAAGATCCTTAACTCAAGGCATTAGATTTAGACTTTAAAAAACCTCAATCCAGCGTTGGGTTTTGGGTTCATCAGTGTAGAATTAAGCCCATTCGTCTGCCAAAAAAACATTAATACAAAGCTACTGAATGGAATAGAACAGAATATCTGGCCGCTGTTTAGAATAAAAATTAATCATTACAATTCTCAGTACCACTTAAAATCCATTTTTCTTGAATCAAAAATGGAATCAATCCTTAAAATGAGCGTTTACAATGCCACGGTGAGGATATTGTTAAGGGAAAATCTACCCTAAATTCAAAATTCGACATCATTCAGCATGAGCAAATATTGATGGTAATGAAGCTCTATTGATAGCTTTTCGTTTCCGAACAACAAACCAAAACAGTAACTCGCCTGTTTCAAAAGCGTGGGATGAAGAATGTGTAAATAGTACACAACCACAAACAATGGATAATGAATGTGGAAAGACTAGAAACAATTTGAGGGATTTTTTAATTGAAATTCAGAAGGCAAATGAATAACTCACTACTCCATTTTCGTGTCCGTTGAACTCCAACCCTTGCATTTATTATTTTCTCTCATTCTTCGCACATATTATTATTTCCACTTTGTTATGTTTGTGTTTGTGTTATGTGGGAAAAGAATGGACAGGGAAGTGAAAATTTTTTATATACATTCAAAGAATGTTATTTGCAAAATGCAATTAATTTTCCTCATCCGGCCTGAAGAGAAGTTTAATACATCAAAGTTATAATGACACAGTCTAAACTCGGAAGGATAGGATAGGGACTAGTTTCGTGTCAGTTTTGATCAACACCATCACTCTGTGATGAACTTGAGGAACAAAAAAAAACCGTGACACTTTATCAAATTTAATGGAGCTTATGTGTTGTGTCTGTTGGTTAGTAATGAGGATTAATTTATTCATTCGAATGGAACTGATATCCCCTGGGGCCTTATCTAAAGACTCTCTTGTTGTTTGGGATATTTTTTCAATTAAATTGCTTTTGTTGTATCGCCTCGTGTGCTACTAAATGGTTATGCATTAAGCTACTACCAAGTCGTGACAATGGAATCTAAGCCGAGCATAGCTGTTTGTGCATTTTTTTTTTATTCCAAGACTCAAGTATCGAGGAATCGGGAAAAACGCTGATCATAGCTTTTGCGGTTTTTTTTTTTATTAATGACCAATTTGAGGAAAAAATTACAACTTGTAGTTTAATGCTTGTTGCGCTTTATGATTAAGTTCAATTTTTCCTTATTTGGGGTTAATTGAGTTCGATAGCCTAAATAAATTTTTGTACACGAAAGCGTTCACGTTTATTGAGCTCATATGTGTCTTATATGAGGATTGAACACTCTTTCCACACCTTCAATTGTGTTCGTTGTCGTTTAAGATTTTACGATACAATGAGTGAGCACAGATGTAGGTACGGTATCTCATTCAAATTGCATAGCCAACCAACGTATCGCATTCCAGAGCAACAATAGATTGTTGATAGGTTGGAAATATGGACCCATGCAAAGCAGTTTATTTGTTTATCAAGGTAAATATTTCCAGACAGAACTTTTTTTATTTCTGGTATGAATTTTTCATGCAGCATACTCTGGATAAACATTTTTTTTTAATGGGCAAACAGGTAGACGGTATAACTAAAAGCAATTTTAAATACGCAGTTTTGTTCTGTTTTTTGGTTACATCCAGCGATTCTCATATGGTTTTGTTTCTATGGAGAGAGTTTTTTCAACATAGAGAGTTCTTCTACTCCAAAGCATTGATTAATTTGAAATCAAGTTTACTATTCTTAATACATACCTACAATGGCGCTACATCGTCACTATTGCTTTCCTTCTCATCTCGGTCACTGAAGACAGTGCATAAAATGTGCATGCAAATCGTGCGTAACGTTAGGTGACTGTTTATTTGCAATGACAGTGGCACATCAACTTGACGTGACACGTTTTTTTTTTTTTTGAGAAATGCTTTACGTAAGGAAGTATCCATACTTCCCCGTGTGTCGGACTCTCCAAGGTGTAAACTTGGCATACCGACTAAAACTCCAAAAGTTTCTCGCTGATCTTCCCCTCGGGACCACTTGCGCATTTCTTCGAGAGGGGATCCGTGTCTAGGTGGCAGGTTCTTGTTCCTCAGCTACCTCTTCTTGTTTCTTTGTTTTCAGGATCGGCTGATTCGCCTCCAACTCTCCTCGTCTCTCAGCATCTCCTGGATGATATTATTCGGGCTGAGCTCTCCGATAACTCTATTTATTTCCTGACGGGGAGATACCCATCTACTACACTCGAATACTGTATGATAAGCGTCGTCTGTCAGCGAATCTCCATACTGGCACGAAGGACTTCTTTTTTTTTTCAATTTTGTGCAGGAAAGCGTTGAAATACCCGTGTCAGGTGAGGAGCTGTGTGACGTAGTAGTTCACTTCACCGTGTTTCCGGTTACTCCATTCGCTTATGTCTCCGATCAGCCTAGCAGTCCAGCGTCCTCTGCTTTCTGTCTCCCAGCGTGCTTGCCACTTCTGCTGTGTGATCGCTTTCGCTTCCACGCCGATTTCCGCTTTCTTTTCATGTATGTATTGTCTTTGTGTTGCGAGGAGGTCAATTGGTACGACACCTGCAACTACAAAAATTGCTGGCTCAGACACTGTGCGGTACGCGCTCGCAATTCGCAAGGCACCGCGCCTCTGTACCGATGCTAGTTGTTTCCGGTACTTTTCCAGTTTAAGTGCTTCAGCCCAAATCTCGCTTCCGTACAGCAGAATTGAATGGGTTGTGGCCAGGAGAAGTCTCCGTGGTCCACCTACATTTGCCATCAGCCTAGATAGGTGGCTTGTAACCTTTGATGCGCGTTCGGCTGCCGTTCGTATCTGATCCCAAAAGCTCAGTTTCGTGTCGAGCTTTATTCCCAAATATTTTACCACGTTTTTGCTTTTTATAAGTTCGGTTTCGATGTGGAAATCGATGACCTTGGGAATTCGTTTTTTCGTAAGAATTACTACTTCGGTCTTTTCAATAGCCAGCGACAGCCCATGTTCCTCCATCCAGGAATTTGTCCTTCGCATCACTTGGTTCAACTTTCTCTGTGAACTTTCGGTGTCCCTTGCAAATATCACCGCAGCAACGTCGTCAGCATATCCAACCAAAAAGCAGTCTTCGGGCATTTCCATACAGAGAATGCCTTCGTAGGAGATTTTCCAGAGGTCTGGTCCAATGATAGATCCCTGTGCTGCTCCAGCTGTGATATCTTTTCGTATCATTCCTTCAGTGGTTTGGTAGATAAGTTCTCGTTTTTTGAGATAATCTTTTATCATCCGTAAGAGATACTCTGGAGTTTGGAATCTTCCTTCAAGTGCATCAATCATGTTTGACCATCGGGCTGAATTGAAAGCGTTTCGCACATCAAGTGTTATCAGCAGCACAATTTTCTTGGTGTTTTGGCTGCCTTGTTGAGCATTTTCGACAGCCCTTACTACTTCTTCTATGGCCCCTGTTGTTGATCGCCCTTTCCTAAATTCTTTCGTTCTTTGAATCGCGGCTATGAGTCGTGGTTGTAATAGCTTTTCTAGGAGCTTGCCTACTGTGTCCAGTAGGGTGGGTCAAAAAAATCAAAAAAAATTTTTTTTTGATCCGACACACGAAAACTTGTTCTTTGGTACCTCTAGAAAGTACTTACAAAATTTGAGCTCTTAATATTAACGGGAAGATGATGCTCATCGTAGTTTTCCATTTTCAGTTTAGTATCATATAAAAATGGTTATATCTTTTTAAAAATAGATTGTATAACCAGTCGCAAAAACAGTATTTATAGGAAATTGAACGGTCTACAAAAATGGTCTTTTATACTTTTTTCATTAATCTGACCATTTAAAAGATATTCAAGGTCAAAAATTGAAGTAATTTAAAGAAAATAACTTTTTTGTTTTGAATTTTGTAACTCACTAAAAAATCATTGTTTTTAAATGAACATCAATTATTTCAATAGAAAATTGAACGTTCTACAAAAAAGATCTTTTGTTGTTAATCGATTACTCTAACCATTTAAAAGATATTCGCAGTAGAACTGCAATTCCTACGAATTCTAATAACTTCTTTATAAATATTTCCAATTTATCTACTCAATTTATGAATTTTGATAATATTCATGTGAACTTGAGTTTATTCCAAAAAAATGACAGTTTGCAAGTTATGTCGTATCTTTTGTTTGAGAATATATTTCATTGGACTCAATTTTTTAACGATATTTTCTGCATTTTCTTTGTAGATCATAAATTACCTTAAAATTTATAAATTAAACAGATAAACTTGAAATATTAATTAAAAAACTATTAAAATTAGTGGAAGTTGCAATTCTGCTGCGAATATCTTTAAAAAAAAAATTTAATAGATGTATTGGAAATATTTATTAAGAAATTGTTAAAATTAGTAGGAATTAAAATTCTACTGCGAATATCTTTTAAATGGTTAGAGTAATCGATTAACAACAAAAGATCTTTTTTGTAGAACGTTCAATTTTCTATTGAAATAATTGATGTTCATTTAAAAACAATGATTTTTTAGTGAGTTACAAAATTCAAAACAAAAAAGTTATTTTCTTTAAATTACTTCAATTTTTGACCTTGAATATCTTTTAAATGGTCAGATTAATGAAAAAAGTATAAAAGACCATTTTTGTAGACCGTTCAATCTATATATATAAAGTAGGATGTATGTATGTATGTATGTATGTATGTCCGGGGTAAACTCCTAAACCACCCAACGGATTTTTATGAAATTTTCAGGGTAGACATTGTTTAGTTCAGAGATGGTTCCTGTCAAGGTTTGATCCCCATATTCCCACAGGAACGGGGTTGGGAACGGAAAATTAGTAACTACTCCACAGATTTCAAAAAATCTTTCAGCACTAGGGGTGCTACATTATCTCCCTTCATCAGTACATTAAACTATATTTCATCCCTATAATCCCACAGGAACAGAAACGGAAACGAGGACGTGAACCATAAAGTTACTTGACCGATTTCAAAAATTCTTTCAACTCTGGGATGTTACATTATCCCTCAGTGAGATAGACATACATTTCATTCACATATTTCCATGGAAAAGGAAGATTCCTACAGGAACGGGGTTGGGAACGTAAACTTAGAAGCTACTGGACAGATTTCAAAAATTCTTTCTGCACTGGGATGCCACATAATCCCTCAGTAACTTGGCGTGTATTTCATCCCTATAATCCCACGGGAACAGAAACGGGAACGAGGACGGCAACCATAAAGTAACTTGACCGATTTCAAAAATTCTTTCAACTCTAGGATGTTACATTATCCCTCAGTGAGATAGACATACATTTCATTCACATATTTCCATGGAAATGGAAGATTCCTACAGGAACGGGGTTGGGAACAGAAGCTTAGAAGCTACTGGACATATTTCAAAAATTCTTTCTGCAATGGGATGCCACATAATCCCTCAGTAACTTGGCGTGTATTTCATCCCTATAATCCCACGGGAACAGAAACGGGAACGAGGATGGCAACCATAAAGTAACTTGACCGATTTCAAAAATTCTTTCAACTTTAGGATGTTACATTATCCCTCAGTGACATAGACATACATTTCATTCACATATTTCCACGGGAACGGAAGATTCCCACAGGAACGGGGTTGGGAACGGAAACTTAGAAACTGCTGGATAGATTTAAAAAACTCTTTCTGCACTAGGATACCACTTAGTCCCACAGTAAGACAGATTATATTTCTTCCCCAAATTCCCACGGAAGAGGAAAAACGAGAACTGGAACCTTAAAACTAAAGACCCGAGCAAAGCCGGGCGGCTCAGCTAGTTTCCTATAAATACTGTTTTTGCGACTGGTTATACAATCTATTTTGAAAAAGATATGACCATTTTTATATGATACTAAACTGAAAATAGAAAACTACGATGAGCATCATCTTCCCGTTAATATTAAGAGCTCAAATTTTGTAAGTACTTTCTAGAGGTACCAAAGAACAAGTTTTCGTGTGTCGGATCAAAAAAAAATTTTTTTTGATTTTTTTGACCCACCCTAGTGTCCAGCATGCACAGAGGCCTGTATGAGGATGGATACTCCGGGTTTCCCTTATTTTTGCTGATAAGTACAAGTCGTTGCTTTTTTCAACGTTTAGGAAAAATTCCTTTAGCTAGACAGCTTTGTACATTTTTAAAAGTAGTTGGGGACAGCTCTGTGCGATTTGCTTTAACGCTTCCACCGGAATGCCATCTGGCCCGGGAGCTTTTTTGTTTTTCAGCGCGTTAGATGCAATTCTGAGTTCTTATTGATCACCGATCGTTGAACGGTGGTATTTCTTCTTGTTGCAGCCTAGGAGTGTCGGGTTGCCTGATAGGATGTGTTGGGAACAGTGTGTCCACAATTTGATTCATCTTTTCTGGGCTAAAATCTTCAACGGGTTTTTGAGCTACAAACTTTTTCATAACGATCTTGTAGCATAGCCCCAGGGATTGCTGTTGATATCTTGTCGCAGCTCTTCCCATTTTAGTTTCTTGCTCAGCTTAATGGCTCTCTGCAATTCGTTGCGCGCTGTCCTGAATTCTTCAACGTCACTCTCACTATTTTCATTCTGGCTTCTTCTGCCTCTGGTCACTTTTCGTTTAAGGCGTAGACATTTTCTAAGAAGTTCGGCTATCTCTTCCGACCACCAGTAGACAGGATTCTTTCTTCTTTTTAAGTATATCTTTCTGGGCATTGAAGCGTCGCATGCCAGACGAGTGAGTTGCATAGTTGATTCAACTATTTCTTCAGCTGTTCCAAGCGATTGTAGCACAATGTCCTTTCCATCCTCAAGACGTCGACGTTGAGTCTGTTGACGTACCATCCACCAGGTTGGTTTGCCTCTCGGTTAGCGCTTTGGCGATTTTCCTCTATGTCGAAAACATTGTTGAAAAAATTGTCCTCTATTACGTGACACGATGATTATGTTTCTAAATGCATACGTATACGTAACGTTAATATTACCGATCTTAATTCTTACACCCAAAGTAGTTTCATTGAAAAATTTCACACTGTGAATGAAGATACGAAATTTTGTAAGCATACGTAACGTATCGTATCGTCGTTATTTCTTTTGATCCTATAACATTTATCATAACTGTCATTTGTCAAATGCTTTTTAACGAAGAATTGTCAGAATCAGGGACTGTGATTTTTTGAAGAAATATTTATTAATCATCCCTCAAAACGGAACAGATACCTTCAATTCGTCGTTATTATTAGTAAATTCGAATAATAATAATGGTTTCGCTTCGTTGACATAAGACGATTTCATGAAATTCAACTGCCAATGATAACTCTGAACTGATTAATCATTTTCAACCACTCTGTCTGATTAATTCCCGAACCCAATACGCCCCCGGTTTCGTTCTTATCAAATGAGTTCAATTAAACCGCAATTGCCGTCTTTAATTTTCAATTTAAAAACTCGCAGCTATAATAAATGAATTGATGAACTTGATGTGTGTGTATATAATTTATACAAAGTGAAAACAAACGTAGTGAAACATATCATGTCCGTCAGTCATTTGGTTGTAGAGTTATAGTACCGCTTGCCGCAATTCAGGGAATTGAATTTTCAACATACAAACGGAAAGTACCCACTTACTTCAGGTTATTTTAACCATAATCCTTTTTGCTTTCCGAAAATACATCATTAACAGCAGTAAGAGGCACTTCAGCTCATAAATTAATTTCAACTTTTGGCTTATGGTATGCAGAATGAGCGAGAGCGAGATGGCTAAGGGAGACGTCTATAACGATGCATGGACTCAGGATAAATAACATCATCAACAAGTTGAAGGGGAATTTAATTAATTTCTTAAAAATACCTACATCGTCCACATGTACGAGTGAGTATACGTTATACGTAGATTCTACGTGCCTATATAATGTGCGCAATGATAGCTGTAGTCTGTAGACCTTTTTCGAAATCCGCACTCGTCATGGAGAGGACTCCTCTTCCAAAGATTGCTCCAATGGCCAGTCGTCATCAGCGCCACCAAACGATTAATTGCTTATGCTGTCTGCATCCACTTTTAACTTCGTTGTTGTTCTGTGGTTTTGGTGTGATGGCAGCAAGGCTTTTTTCGTGTAAAAAAATCACTCGCACGTGTGCTGTGTTTGGGAGTTGTTGTCTAGGATTGAAATCACCACCAGCACATTCAGACTTTCGTGCGGGATATGTAGATTGCATCCCTTTCAGTTGCGTCGTCAAAGCTCTTCAACATTTTTTTTTTTAATTTGGTTGCTCAGTCACAGGAATTATGCCTTTTTATCACAAACGACTACGAGTTGGGGTTATGTGGTCGAAAAATATATGTAGCTTTTGCTTTGGGAATTTTATACGTAACGTTACTAGTATCATTGCAGACGGTCAAGTTTGTGGTTAATTTGCTGCTGCCTTTTGAGGTTCTTGCACTTTTAGTTGAATTTGATTTTCATGTTTGGCGTTTGAGTTGGAATTTGTGAGAAGAGGAGAGGCTTATGTTGTGACCGCAATTATTTTACAGTTTCAACTTTTCTCTCAGCTCTGAGGTTACACAATTGAGGTTAACTTTGCTTCTATTTGCGTAAAAATCCAGTAGAAATTAACGAGTTTTTTGATAAATAAACTCGCACACACAAGTTCACATTACTTTGGTCATTGAAATGGCCTTTAATTTCAAAATAATTCTCAATGAATTCAAGTTTCATTTATAAAGAATGGGAACGACTGGGTCGTACGAACTTGCAATTGTGTGCTAAGTAAAATATCAAAATCTTGAGGCAGAGTACAAGTTGTTATTGCTTTGTAATATATTCAGCGGTGCATGGCTGCCAACTACACATTAATTATTAAAATTAAATTAAAACACATAAAATGTTGAAAAAAATAAAATAAATATTCCAAATTTTCGTCAAAACGGTGTTAGTTAGTTAAAAACCCGAGAACATAATATCGATATTCACCACCTCTTTATCGATTTCAAGGCCGCGTATGACAGTATTTACAGAGACGAGCTGTACAGAGCCATGTCTAGTTTCGGCATCCCTGCAAAACTCGTACGACTATGCAGGATGACTTTGGAGAATTCACGCTGCTCCGTTAAGGTCGGAAAAGAACTCACCGAGACCTTTGATGTCGAAAAAGGCTTTAGGCAAGGCGACAAACTGTCATGCGATTTCTTCAACATCATACTTGAACAGATTGTAAGAAACTAAAACGTCAACACCAGAGGAACAATCTTTCAAAAGTCTGTACAATTACTCGCCTACGCAGACGATATTGACGTAATGGGAAGAAAAAAGCGTGATGTCATAGGTGCTTTTGCGAGTATTGAAACAGAAGCGGCAAAAATGGGTTTGATGGTTAATGAGGGCAAAACGAAGTATATGCTGTCATCAAACAAGGACACAGAACATCGACGAATTGGACAAAACTTCACAATAGACAGACATAACTTCGAGGTAGTACAGGACTTCGTCTACCTAGGATCCGCTATAGACACCGAAAACAACATCAGTGCGCGGATATCAAACGGAGAATAACTCTTGCCAACCGTTGCTTCTTTGGGTTAAGAAGGAATTGAGAAACAAAACCCTCTCCAGAAAAATCAAGGTAGCCTTGTATAAGACCTTGATCATGCCACTCCTGCTTACCTGCTTTACGGCGCGGAAGCATGGACCTTATCGAAAGCGGATGAGGAAACTCTTGGTCGTTTCGAAAGAAAAATTCTCCGAATGATCTTTGGTTCCGTATGCGAAGACAATGTGTGGAGAAGAAGATACAACAACGAGCTGTATGAGCTGTACCGCGACATGGGCATAGCCAGAAGAGTACGCATTGCGAGGCTACGATGGTTGGGCCATGTAGAGCGGATGGACCCAAACGCTCCGGCTCGTCGGGTGTTCGAAAGCACATTGCAGGGAAATCGCGGAAGGGGAAGACCTCGTCTTAGGTGGCGCAATCAATTGGATGAAGACCTCAACCGACTTGGAGTGCGAAACTGGAGAGAGCTCGCCCGAGATCGAAATCGTTATAGAAGGATGTTGGTTGAGGCCCAGGTTCACCCCGAACTGTAATGCCCACCTAAGTAAGTAAGTAAGGTGTTAGTCCTTTACGTTAACCCTGGAAGGACATCCTTCGTCGAATCGACGAACACCTCTCTTATTTTTTTTGATTTTTATGATAAACTGACAATCTTAATTTTATTTTTAAAGGCCAAAAACATACCGATACTGCATATCAATAAATTGCATTTATTACTTAAAAACACTTTTAAGAGTTATTGAATTTAAATTTTTGAGATCAAGGTCAACTGAATGCGGATAAGATAGGTTTAAAATTGAGCTTCATCGATTCGACGAAGGATGATCTTAGTGCGCGTAAAATATGCTGGTCCCTCCAGGGTCAAATCTGATTTGGGAAAAACGGTATTGTGAAGGGTACTGTTTTAAGACTTTTTGAAAAACTCTTTAATATCACAAGAAAAACAACCAAAAACTTATCTCTCACACAAAATTTAATCGAAATCGTTAGAGCCGTTTTCGAGAAATAAGTATTATCATACAAGTTGTAAGTATTATCATACAAGTTCAAGACCAAGAGACCCAATACCAAAAACTTCTCTGTAGGCTGCCCCACTGTACCTAAATATTGAAAAAAATCAGTCAACGGGTTCAGGCTGTAGATGCATACTAGGTCAGATAGACATGCAAACATACAGACCGACAGATAGAATTCTCTATCATTGTAATGTCATGTTTAACTGATTTTATTTTTCTGCACGATTGCTTAACTTTCCTTATAGTGCCTTTTATCGCAATTAAATATAACAAAGGAAAGCAATGATGCTAATTTCATAGAATTTCGTTCCAATTTCCATGTTTTCTCGACCAATTTTGTCGATGAGTCACAGAACAGTAATTTGTTTCTACACACACATTTTGCTTAACTTGACGACTTTTAAGTTTAGGTTTGAGTTAGGTGCAAACCAATTTCTGTAATTTAAGATCTTTAGAACAAACATATTAGTGCTTTATGCCTTGTTCCTATACATGGTCCACACATATCAATAAAATTGATTAATCACTAAGCAATTTCTAAATTGGCTTGATTTTTCGTCACTCAAAATTTATCAAATGTGTGTGACACGTCTAATTCGATTTTCACAGACACTTGTATAAGAATGAATCAATAAATTTGATCTTTTAATGGTCGCTTTAAGATATCCCCGTTGGCCATATAACATTTTGTCACTAACTTGCTACGTCTGGTGCTGGTGTCTTTGTGGAGAACGACGACATACGACTGCACACATCTTTGGGATAATACGCATCCGTTTTCCAAGCGGAGGCATATGCTATCCTAATGGCCTTGAGCCACGTTACGAACCATGGATGGACGGGGAGAAGTATCTTTGTTTGCAGCAACAGCCAAGCTGTGCTTAAGGCCCTTCTCAACCCTCTAACCACTTCGAAAGTGATCCAGGAATGCAAGAGCTCTCTGAATGCGATCGGAAGATTAAATTCTTTGAGTCTCATTTGGGTTGCGGGCCATCACGGCATAACTGGAAATGAGATCGCCGATGAACTTGCTAGGCAGGGATCTCTGACAGCTTTCTCAGGACCTGAACCGTCGCTAGGTTTGCCAGCGTCCTCAGTGAGGGCTTCAATCAACGATTGGATCTGTGAAGAGCACAACCATAGATGGCATGCCTTCATTGGATGCAGACAAACCAAGCGTATGCTCCCCAACGTTGGTAAGAAGACTGCAACATTTTTGCTAGTTCGTAGCAGAAAAGACTGTAGAAAGCTTATTGGCGTTGCCAGCGGGCACTTTTCTTTTGCCAAGCATTTAAACGTGTTAGGCTTAAGTGATACCACACTCTGTGAATCTTGTGGAGAAGATGAGGACACCGCAGAGCACTTTCTCTGTGAATGTCTTGCTTTTTCTCGCATGAGGTTACAGATTCTCGGCGCAGACATGGTGAGAGCTGGTAACTTAGGCTCCTTATCATTTATCATGGCAGCGTCTTTTGGCTTTTCTCCGAACATCATTTTTTGTTACATAACATAATATTATGTTTTGTTTTGTTTGTTTGTTTGTATTTAATAGGCTCCAAAACTTTTGTTGTGATTTGAATTCGGAACAGAGATGGTCTTGACTCTTGAGTGGAAATAATATACTTCTACTCTAATATACTAGCTGAACCGTCTAAGGTGATCTAGAATTCTAGAATTTTGCAATTTAAGTTTCTGCAAACCGTAGCTAGAATTTCGAAGTGGCAAAAACACTGACATAAAATTCTTATTAATAACGATACTCATGACAACGATAATATACTTCTGTCTTAAAAATAACGATGTCTGGCTATTTCGTTTCTTTCTCTCTTTCTGTCTACTCGCCCCTTCTCATTTTCTTATCAAAAACTTCCTACATATATAGCAACAATATGATAGGTTTGTTGTGGTAAAAGCAACAGAGAAGTGAAAATTTTTCCAAAAGCATTTTATAAATTTACAAAGATATGGAAAAGTTTCTTTTCACTCATATACTTGTCATGTTCTTTATACAGCTTATAAGTCCGACTGATTTCTTTGTACATAATCTTATAAAATGTGGAATAAAAAAAACGGATTTCATTGATAATCTGATAAATGTAATGCAATTGTCTTCCTTTCCTAGTCTAGTGCAATTTTTTTGTCGCAAAAATATATATGTTCCATGTT
Organism: Melanostoma scalare; assembly: GCA_949752695.1. NCBI lineage: Eukaryota > Metazoa > Arthropoda > Insecta > Diptera > Syrphidae > Melanostoma > Melanostoma scalare. The sequence goes on along the minus strand of OX456984.1, from coordinate 179,849,596 downwards.
TTATTTTGGGACTTTTGTCAAATTTAAGTGAGATGTCAAATCTAAATTCGTTTTTAGATTGATGTCTCATTTAGTTGGGACATAAGTCCCGAAAATTAAAGCTCTGACTGATGCTCCACCGAATATATATATACTTTTTTATAAACTTAGAGAATTTTCTCAGATGTGCACTCATTAGAAAGCGACTAAATGAACCCAATGATAAAAGGTTTCCTGTTGGTCAATCTAAAATGAGCTTTGCAGTCGTTTGAGTTGAAAATCTCATGATATTGCCAGAAATTGTGTGAGTTCTAAGCTGCTATTGGTTTTGTCATTGAAATAAAAGATTGAAATAGTTCAATACATAACCCGCTGCTTCATTTACCAATCGACTTCAAACAGAGCCTTCGACTCTAGGACTTTTGTCTCATGTAAGTGAGACATAACATAACCCAAAAAAAATTCCCTGCTCCTTTTTCTTAAGCATTCCTGTGGCAAATTGAGGTAAAGAATCCAACGTCTATGAAAAATTCTTCGTGGCAGTTTTACACTCTTTGGGGACTTTTCAATTCCTCACGAGAAGCAATTTTCGTGAGTGTGCATTCGAACCAGATCTCTCAATGTAATCCTATATATACAATGCGTCTAAGCACTGCATTACTGGTTTCACTTTATAGAAACAAAATCCAGAAAGTGTTGATTTCTATCTTAATTATTAAGTATTGACGTATTGAGAATTCCGTACTTTGAAGACCGCCATTTGTTAGGAATGCATGTTTGTTAAACAAAAGTCTTGATGACCGGTGATCGAATTGAGTAAATTAAGTAAAGTAGTTTCTGAGTTTCCATTCCCGTGCAAATATGGAGACTCTAACGGTGAAAGAATTTTTGAAATCGGTTCAGTATTTTCTAAGTTTCTGTTCTCATTCCAGTTTTCGTGGGAGTATGGGAATGAAATTGAGTCTATGTTAATAGGGGATAGGGGTTTTTTTTCTGTCGATTCATTTCCTTAACTCTCCCGTTTCCGTGTCCAAGTGAACATGGGAATAAAATATGACCTTTGCTACATAGGCTCTAGAATCCAGACTATCTCTGTTCCAAATTTCATTCAAATGAGTTTTGTTAAGTACAAAAATTGTTTATCAGAAATGACCCAGTCTCACACCTTGGCATTAACAAACTTAAGCTTTGGTTTTTTTCAGATTTTAAATTAAACTACCAATTTCTAGTACTAACGAAAACGATACCTAAATCCTTAAGCCTCCAACGCCCTACCCCTTAACCAAAACTTTTAATACCTTACGCGTCTTATGCTTAACGCTTAACGCCTTAAATCGAATGCTAAACGGCTAATTTTCAAAGACTAATGCCTTTCGTCTGAGGATTGACGCCAAATACCTTACTTCAAAGCACAGCGCCTAAAGCCTAGAGTTTAACGTTCAATGACAACAGCGAACGAACAGTAGAAAGTTGAAATGATGTAGATATTTTCCTTGAGTTTTATGATTTTTTAAGATGTAGAATAAGATTTAAAAAAAAACAAAAATTGACACAAATGGCTACATCCTTTCATATAAACTACGTGTATAAAAAAATTAAAACGGATTTAGTAGCATGTAATTTAGTGAAGAAAACAAAATACTCCATTTAGCTGAAAGTATTTTCGATCTTCAGACCTGTGTTATGAACCCAGCAAAGTTGCGTCGCACTGTTTCTGGCCAAATTCTGCTTTAAGTATCAATACTTAATATGAATTCTTTTTATTATTTTATTTAATGACCCTGAGCACAAAGTGGAATGAAAAAGCAACAACTTCTTTTCGTATTCCCAAGATCATTTAAATTTTATTTAAACATTTATGCAAATAATTTAAAAAATAATTCGACAAGCATAAATTTTTAACTATCCGTAAGCCGTGCGTCGCGTCGGTCTCACAGAAAATTTAATAAAATGAGCTTCAAGCATTTTTATTTCCCAGAGGAATTAAAATCGGACTATATAGACTTTAAACATCCTCAACTGAGCTTCATTAAGTATCGTAATAATTGTTTTCACCATTACTATGCTATACTCAAAACTCAACTTTTCCAATAATCCAGTTTTCCTCTTTTTTTATTGTTTTTTGTTGCCATAAAAAATAAATTAAAACTCCACCGAACTAAGACCACACAACTGGACACAGGTGATAGAGCAGTGGCTCCATTGACTTCTCTACAGATAATGTTCGTAGACCAAGTAATGCCATAAAAAATTTTATGACCACCTGAGTCTTTGGCCACAACCAGTGGTAGTTCCAAACTAACTCCTTAATTGCAATTGAAGTTTTTTTTTTAACTCACGATGAAGATGCATCACTGGTAACTTTTTTATGTATGTGTTCTCGTATTGAAAACAAATCTGGTTCGACACTACAATGCAATGCATGGATGGCTGAATCCCAACTAAAGGACAATAAAACCAACTCTGCTGCAAAGCTCTCGTGCAATTAAATTCCAAAACTCAACCGTTACGGTCTGGAGAGTTTAGCTGAATTATTTCAGTTGACCCCGTTAATGGAACCATCAGGTTGTGTGTCCTTTAGAACAACCCTCATCCGCAGATTTGGTAGTCTGGCCAAAAACAATGCCATCATACAAAAGTAAATAAAAATACCATTTGCAAAAATAATTATGCAAACGACTCATCTCTTAGATGGTATAGCCTTTATTGGACCTGACCCAAGAGTGGTGGTTACTGTTATATGTGGTGTTTCTGTGTTTTGTTATGGGCTTTTCTTTGGCAGAGGCGTTTCGTAGTCGGTCGTTGTGATCATAAAATTAAAGAGATTATGAAGGAAGTGCGGTGGTCGCGCTGTTATGGACACTGAGCTGGACGCCCAGAGCTGAGGAAGGAACATGTTCATTAAAAAAAAAAAAAAAACATTTTTGTTTATTCTTTGGATGTCACCCGGTCTGGTGGATGACAAACGGTCAGTGTGGCCCTCCGGAGCGGATGTCGTAAACATTTCAAAATACTCTACATGCTTTGTTCTTAAATACAACACACTGTGCGAGTATGTTGTTTGTTTCACAAATTTTTTTTTTTCAAGATTTCCAAAACAAAACAATCAAAATGAAAGCACTGAGCCTTTAGGTGTCTTCTGGAAAGAATGTTTGCTAAACAATAACAACTTTTCGTAAGAATTTTTTCCATCAAGCCCCCTTTCACAACGCGCGATAAGGAACTTCTAATCGTTCCAATAACACCCACGGGCTTTGTTTCGTCTTTGAAGAAGCAATAAGACCCAACAAATATGAGAATTAAGGGCTAGGTCTTTTATTACCGTTTTGAAGCACCATTTATGAGAGTCTGATACACATGTCATATCAAAATGACTTTTCCTTCTTGCAAAGGATTAAGAACACAGGTAATGGATGCGATTATGTTCTAGTTCCTTTTTATTTAAAGGAAAAAATATTTTGAGGTACCAAAGAGCAAAGTTCTAAAATTTTTTTTCCAGGGATATAATTCCATACCTCACCCAATTCGTGATCAAACCTCATCAAAATCAGTTGAGCAGTTTCAAAGATCTAAACATATAGACAGACAGCAGAGAGAGACGTTTTTATACTATGTAACGTATTTCATCCCAATATTTCCGTGGGAATGGGAACGGAAATATACAAAGGAAGATACATGGGAACTTAGAATATGCTTGGCCGATTTCAAAACTCTTTCACTGTTAGAATGATATTCATTCTCATATTCCCACAGGAACGGAAACGGGAACTTAAACGAGAAGTGTTTGTTTTGACAAGGCTCCAAAACTACTGAGCCGATTTGAATAAAATTTGGAAAAAAAAATGGGCTAGAGACGGGAATAGACACAGGCTATATTTCATTTCCATATTCTGTCGGGAACGGAAACATAACCGGGAACTTGAAAAATGCTGAATCATAGTAGCATAGATCATCCCCATTTTCCCACTGGAATGGAAAATTGGAAATTTACTTTACTTAATTTACTCATTTCGATCAACGCAGAGCCTGAGATATGCCGGGCGGGTCAGCTAGTAATAACTATTTTTCTTATTTTTTTTCGTTTTGCTCTTACCAACTCTATCGTGGTCAGTTCGCTCAATTTTTTATGCTGAACCACAAGGTCGTACTACCCGGAGGCAAATTTTCTTAGATTCGCTTTTACTCACGGACAAAATAAATAAAGTTAAGCAAAAAATTTCACGGGGGAGCATGGATGTGTGGTGTTTGAAAATCAAAGCTGGATTGCTTTTCAAATGAAGGGTGTAAGATAATTAGCAGTAAGAATCTACCACTTTTTCAGAACTCATTTTTTATTTTTTACGAATGGCTCCTTACCCCTGGTGTGGGAGAGTAATGTCAATTAGCTGACTTCTGAATGGTGAGGAATTTGTACTTGTCTTTCTCTTTCGACTAAATTAACGAGCTAAACTAGTAAAGCTAGTATAGAAAAGAAATATGACGACAAAATATCTTTAACGGTCCTAGCGGAAAAACTATGTATTAAACATTTATATGAAGTCGAGTGTCCTTGACTATTGAGTTCATCCACAGTAGAATATTAGAAGTTTTTTTTTGCTTATAAGAAATTCTTGAAACATACACTTAAGTCTCACATTTTTCTTTGAATTCAGTGATCATCAAGTTGGTGGCTTACTCAAACGCATACGTTTCTTTTTCTTTTGAAATTCTTTCATATAATAAAACTAAAATGCCGGTGCCTCCAGCGTAAATGTGAGCATGATTGACAGTACCTAACGGGGCTTGAATCACAAAAACATCTAGTTGTTCTCCTCCTTCTTTTTCAGCACCACATTCTTCTTAACCACGAAAGGATTACAGCTCTCCCTTTTATGTGCCTCACATTAGCACCTCTTTACACCTAGTGGACATAAAAAAGGCGTCGATATGCCTCCGGGTCTTAGAACGTCCCATATCTTATGTGCTTGCATTTATTTGTATCAAGAGTGTTTTATTCTGCTTTTCTTTCTCCTTCTTCGCGATCGTTTCTGGACGTTGTATCTGTGACATTGCCTTTCGGGCGTGATTCTCTGGATCTCTACTTTGAACTTGACAGAACCAACTTACTCGGTCGTGATCTATTTTCTGCAAGAAACGACTTGAAGACTTCCACATATCTTGGTTCTTCTAATAGCATCTTTATATCAACTGCTTTCAACTTTCCCTCAAGTTTGAGGGCATTTTTCTGATCTATTTTAAATCAAAAAAATGTCTGGAATGGGCATATCTGGATCGGAAAACAATCAATATAAGTACATACTTGTTATATTTTAGTTCAAAAACCTTCTTAAGTAAAAACAAAAAAAAAACTGTGCCTCTTCGTTGAAAAAAAACACTGTGTATTTTTAGTATTATTACTGTGGTGATATGAGATTGTTGAATATTCCTAAGTGACACTAATGCGGATGTGTAGATTAGGGGAAGAGTAAACTCAAACTAAATCTTGACCATTTTGAAGCTACAATTTTGTTTTAGAACTTTTTTTCATTTTAAATATGTGTACCTGTACACACATGTGTAGTTGTTTGCTTTCGATTGATCCCTACCCCTGGTGGGAGATAGTAAAGACAATTGACTAGGCATCTGAATAGTGAGGGACTTACAATTTTTTTCTCTACAGACTAAATTTACAAACTGATAAAGCGAAAATCATAATTTTATAGCATTGCCCAAAAAAATTCATTGAAAAGTGCGAGTAATATAAAATAAAGTTTCTCAACTCTACATCTACAGAAGAATCTTGAAAAGAATTTGCGGGAACAATTATAAAGGCCCTTTTTTACGCTGACGACATAGTATTACTATCTACCTCACCCCAATCGCTTCAATTGATGATCAATCAACTGCATAGGTACTGTACAACGTGGAATCTTCAATTAACTTAAGCAAATCAAAGATAATGATCTTTAGAAATGGTGGAGGAAGAAATAGCCAAAACGAAAGATGGTTCTACAATTCAACACCTACTGAAGTCGTGAACGAATTTAGATACCTAGGAGCGTGCTTGACAAAAAACCTAAGCATGGAAAAGCATCTGAGTGAACAACTAGTTAAGGCAAAGAGAGCTATTGAAGCCACGTGGGAAAAGTGTTTCTCTAACAGAAGTATAGCTCAGAGTTGTAAATTCCGTGTGTTTGAAGCAGTTGCTGAATCTATTATGTTCTATGCGTCACAGGTATGGGGATACAAGCAATATGGAAGTGTGGAAAAGTTGCTCAGGTTCTACATTAAAAGGATATGCCACCTCCCTTCCAACACACCAAACTACGTCGTGATGCTGGAAACAGGATTATCACCACTCTTCGTCAAAACCCTCAAATCCCAGGAATAATGAAAGACTTCCCAAGAAAGCTGCCTTATACGTAGTCAACCGGAAATACAGTTGGTATGCGGAATGGAACGAGCTGGCGCAATGGTGTGGTATGGAGCTAGACTTGCACATTGAAAATGTTAGCGTATGGAAAGGTCAACTTTATTAGTTAATAGAAATGGTTGATGAAAAGCTTAGAGAGAAATATATCGAAGATACCACCAGCTCAGTACACAGAGTTGCTTACAGTCGCCTATGCCATAACCTAGGACAAAGAAACTACTTCAGAGACCAGAATAGTGTGGAGCATATCTCGATGATGGTGAGACTATGTGCAGAACTTCTACATCTGAATTATATGCCACATAGAGAGGACCTTCCCAGTTTATGCAGTCTGTGTAATCGGGGGGAAAGAGAAGATAATTTTCCATTTTCTAGGAAAGTTTTCTAGGAAAATGCCCGGTTTTAATGGAAACCAGGAGCTTCTTCTTCGGCTGCAATTATTTAACTGATAGTGAAATGATAGAGTATTTAAACCAGTGTTTCCCAAAGTGGCCCCCAGGGGTCCACGGGAGGCTTGCTGGAGGTCTACGTAGGCGTGAACAAAAAATGGGGGTCCATAAGATGTTAAAGGAGGTCCACGAAAATCTATCTGCTTTTGATAGTAAAGAGCAAAAATGTAAGCATAGTTTTTATAAGGACCTACTACCTACATTGTTTTAAGTACCTAACTAATCAGATAATATTTCAATAAGGCAAGCGACTGTTACTTGTCCAAACTTGCGTATTCGATATTACGTACAATTTCGTGTACAGACTTGCAAAGCGCTATCCTCCCGACAATGCTTAGTGCTTGTTCAGACATGAACGGCGAACTCATTCACTTGTTTCCGGAATTTCGAAAAAAGGTGTGAGAACATTTATATCATCAGTATTTGCTAGTGCCGGAGAAAAGTAAGTACCTACCTTTCTTTTTGATATAGTAGTTAAGTATTTTTTTTACGTGTACTAATCGTTTGATCACAACTGCTCGTATAGATAGGTTACTTACAGATATTTTGACTGTCCTCTTTCGATTTGAAAACAAACACAGCGCGTTTTATTCAATTGTTTTTTTTTACGAGAGAAGCACTGCGTCTCTAAAAAGGCCGAATATGAAATATTTCAGAGCAATTATTTTGTAATTTTTCTTGCAAATAACTACTAATTTTATAAAACAGTAATTTCACAATCATTTTAAATTGATTTTGAAGTAGCTATTTTCTCAAATTTCCTTTTCGGAAGAGCGGGGCTTGAGCTTCGATGCCAGTTTGTCACGTTTTAACAATGAAGCCGCAGACAAAAAAAAAACGCAAATTCACGGAGCGCGTGAACTCATTGATTGGATGAAATTTTTATTATCGTTTTTATGGACAATTTTGCGATTTCGACTTTTATTTTTTCCTACACAAATATGATCAGTATTCGATACTGAGTACACCAATTTGTCTTAGCGGTTTATTAGTTCTTTCCTTTACAAGCCGTAATTCTATTTCCGCGTGCTGACAAAGGCTGCCTTGTGATACCTATAATAATAGAATGTATTGATGAGGATAACCATACCTACAGTCAACATTTAAGTGTCCTGCATGATGACTTCAAAACCAGGTTTGAAGATATGCTGACGATGGATATACCACCATGGATCACAAATCCATTTAATGAAACTTAAGTGGCCAATGTTGTATTACAAGAGGAGCTGCTCGAGCTAAGCTTCAATGAGGAGCTGAAGGTGAAATTTAGAAAAGGCTACCAAACATTGTGGCTACAAGCAGAAATACCCGAAAAATATCCTGGACTGTGGGAAATCGCAAGCAAATTTTGAATAGCTTTTCTCTCGTCATACCTTGCGAAAGGAGTTTTAGTGCCGTTGAAAACCTCTTAACAAAAAAAAGAAGCAAATTAAACATCACAGAGTGGGGGGATTTGCGTTTATTGCTGACAAAAATAAAAACAAAAACATTGATCGTTTGCTGACACTCCATCAAATACACCTGAACTCAATCAAATGACCTGAATCTATATTACCTTATTAATTTTTTCTTGTAATTCTATTCTTTTAATAAATTAAGTGTTATAAAATGTACCATTTTTCGTTTTTATTTTACCTATCATAATAAAGGGACAGATCTCAGAAGCGACACAATTTTTATTTTTTGATGACTTTAAGAATGTGGTAGAAATTTAGCAGCAGGGGGTCCACCGAAACCAGTAAAATTTTGAAAGTGGTCCACGAGAAAAATATGTTTGGGAACCACTGATTTAAACGAAATGGATGTGCAAAACTTTTCATGTACTGCAAAGTAGCGCAAGCTTACAGAAACAGAATTCTCTCCGAAAACTTTTGAAGCAGGAAAAATTTATAATAATAATTTAATAATAATATAAAAAAAAAATAAGAAAAATTTGTTTACGATATTTAAAAGACTTAAACACAATTAATGTATTTATGTAATTTATTTGGATTGTCAACCAGGCAGACGGCATTGCCATGCTCTATTTGATTTTGTTATACATAACGATTTGAATAAGAAAATAAAATCTATTTACTACTACTACTACTACAGTAAAATCTACAGTAAAATAACAAAAGCATGTAAAAGATCCTTGAGACATACACTTTAAAAAGTTTCACATTTTACTTTGAATTGTTTGACCATTATCTTTTCGTATGGCCTACGCATGCGCATGTGTCTGATTCTTTTAGTATAACGTCTCAAAAGTATATTAAAGTGTAGTCATGTTGGTTTGACTAAAATGCGTTTCTGTTTCTGGCTTCTAAATTACATTCTTCGGACTTTTGCCTGATATAAGCCGAGTTCGGTCGGGTTGTGCTGTTAGCGCGCCCCCTACGGCAGGCAATTAAATATTCGGGTTGGTTAAGTTTGAAGGTAATCGTGAATCCTATCAAATTTATTTATCGGTCGATACCAAATCGTTGTAGTATGCGGACTTGCATACATCTTCATACTGATTATAAGCCCGACCAAACTATAGGCCGATAGAAAGTTTGTGGTGTGCGGGGACCCTTAACGAACATTTTTCTCCTGATATAACAACATGATTTCTAATAGCAAAAATCAATCCATTTAGAGCCAACAATAAAGCCAAATGTAATCATGCGTAAGCTGACGTCCCAAGTTAGTACTACCCCTTTCTGAAAATAGTCAAATAGCCTTGAGAGTACGCCGGTATTTGATACTGTTTTTTTCGTTCGTAAGATACGGAGAAAAACGTTTTGGCCATGGGAAAGCTTTTTATCTTTCCCACAGTAGCAACATATTCCCATACCAATATGATATTGATACAATTGCACCCATTTAGTGAAGAGAACCTCAGCCTTCCTCAGCAGTCTTAAGTAGTTACATTTTCAATAAAAAGCATTCAAGCCATTCCAACCTTTCTTGAAACTGTTTGCAAAAGAAAGTCAGGAAATTGGTATAAGTAATGCCACATTATATTGGCTTTTGTCTTCCATTGTGTCTAATATTATACCGTCCAACTTAAACCTTAACCATAAATGAAAAGCAAGGTCACAATCCAAAGTTTATGCATTCAATAAGACCAGTAATTGCTCTTTCTATAGCCATTCACTCTCAACATAATTGCATGCCATCCAACACAGTCCATCTTCAGTCTCTTTCACAAGACCCAACCAGCACTATATTCTAAATATAGGTTTTCCTTGACTCCTTCGGACCCGTCTAGTGTATAGTGCCAGAAACCAAATTATCGATCTTCCACATTCACACACGAAGCCACTTGCTGCGTCATCTAAAACTAACTTTCAACTAACGATGTTGCTTCCATTCCATACCTCTAAGCCAAAACTATTCACCTTGGACTTTGGCGTTTAGCTGCAGCTGTTCCCAATGGTGCTTGCAGCTCGATATCATCGCTAGAAGTTCCGAAATATGTATGTAAATCTCAATCCCACTCTGTGTGGAAAAGAAAACAGAACAAACAGTACCAAAACGAAAAATATCCTAAGCTTTTGACATTCAACACTATACCTTAGTATATAGGTAGGTAGGTACTCTTTTCGAGAATGTGGCATATGGGCTCGGTCGGGGTGGTATAGTGACACCATCAATTGAAAGAATATACCTAGCTGAAGTGCGGAGTATTTTTGAAATGGAAAACTCATGTTCCTCCGAAACTGGCCCTCTCCGGATTCCAGAAACGATTTCCTACCTTTTTTGTTTGGTTCTTTTCTGATTTTTTTTTTGTTTTGCACTCACTCCATTTGCTTGGATAAATTACTTTTATGGCTGAAGGTTGAGAGCACACATAAGCTCTGGCTATACTTGCCTCATCTACCATGTAGACTCCCTGTGTAGATATAGTCGTGTCGTTTGAAGCTGGATTCGACCTAGTTCTAGCGGCTTTGTTTGGAGATTTTCATATGTTTTTTTTTACATTTTTTTTTATTTTTATGTTGCTACCTTCCATGACTAGTTTTATAAAAATCGAACGTTTTGCGGCTGCACTAGCCATAGAACCACAGCACCAGTCACTTGGAAAATGAATATGTGGCATTGAGTCGAGTTCATTGTTGGCACACTATGGCATGTTAGGCATCAGGCACTTTGCTAAGAAATTTAATGCAGAGCTTGCCACAGTTTTATCCGGGTGGTTTTTCCAATTGCAATACTCAATCTGTCATCACATGAGTTCCCAGCATTATTTGCTTGAAGTACACGTGGTAGCATAGGAGGCAAGACACATTCCCGTGGCAGTGGTGGCGAAGCATAGGTTTCTTTGCAGTGAAATATTTGAATGCTATCCAAAAGCAAATGGAATTCTGAATGAGTGGTCAATAAAGCCACTCTTGCTTTTGAGGACAGCTTCATCTGTATATGTGTGTTTGTTTGTCGGAATTTTTTCTTGATAAATACGGTCAAATTGAATTCACTTTGGCACAGAGGCATGCAAATCCAGGTGACATGGCATTAATAGTTGAAAGTAATTTAAAAGCAAAAGAGAAGTTGTTTGAAAACCGGACATTCTCTTTGGGCCACTCTCGAGGAAAAAAAGGAAGAAGAAGTAATTGAGGAATTTCTATTTCGTATCTCGTATGACTTCCTGATTTCTAATTATGAAGTCACTTCTTATTGAGCTTGACCCAACGAACATGGGCCGACACCCGACAACCAAAGTCACAGAAAATGGTCAATTGATTTCTGAAGTGATTGTAGAAGAAGAAAATTGAAAAGTTTACCTTTGCTTCGCTGCGTTGTCGTACCAAGATTTGTCTTCCAAAGGGATACCCTCAGGGCTTATCTCTAACAACTGTTTTGTTTTATTTTTATATAAGATTTAAAGTACCTTCTTTGTGATATAACTTTTTATGACGTGTTATCCTCCAATCTCCTTGGAAGGATACCAACAAAAAAGATTTATTTGTTTTTAGACTGAGAAAAATTTGAAAAGCTCGTTCTTCACTAGTTAAAGACAAATAAACTCTCAGAACAAAACAAATCTGGTTTAAAGTTGTTACCAGCAAATTACCTATACGGGGATGACTTGACTGAAGCTAGTTTCAACTTTCAAAGATAGCCACCGTTGTGTTTCAAATTACGTTCCACAAACAGCTTAATAGAGGAGTAACAATAAAACTTTGCATAAACCTTGTTTACTAATTCGATAAGAGCAAAGTGCTCATAAGCCCCAACAGTCTTAGCACCTTCAACTACATTCTCTTACCACACCACTATTTACCCTATACTCCTCCACAATACAACGACAGGCGTGCACTTAAGACGCCTCCTTTTAATGATACTTTCACAGCTTCCAACAAAGTTTTGTCGTAAAAACAACGCCCATAACGACGAAATAGAACAAAGTATCTCTTGCAAGTCCGCATTTACGGGTACGTCCACTCCATAACAATTCAAATAACGTCTCGGCTCAAAACAAAAACAACTTTTAAATACCCTTGAAGGAGTTAGAAGAGAGAATTCGAATCCTTCTATTGTGCCTAAATGGAAATAATTAAAACTTCAGATCGACGACAAGTAAATTTCCCAACCCTGGCTGTCTGTTGAAAAACAAGGACAAGAAACCGCCCCAGGTAAAACCCTGAAAACCTCATCCACAACAGGGACGAACATCACAAAACCAAATAAAACTTTTTCCAGGAAGAGCACACACACACACAAACATCCAGAAGCATAAAATCGGAAATCATCAAATTACCACAGTCGTGTTGACAAGCAAACTTAATCATTTAACTATGCAGAGCAACGGAACCGACCACCATACCAGAGGCCTTAAAGTTTGCCAAAACACAAGAATTAAGGGGTGAGTTTTGAGGCAATGTCCAATGTTCGATGAACTTGTCATGGATGAGAAAGGTTTTGGTCAATAAAAGATTCCCGCATTGTGTTGGCCAAGCTTAGCCGCATATGGTATGACTTTTTAGTAACTTGAAACCCTTCAAATCAGCTCGGGTATTATAAGAATACCGATTTCGTATAAATTTACAGTTGAGTTGCCATCGGCTTAAATAATGTTTGTCTATGGGGTTATGCCGATTAAGAACTTTCCCAAGGTTCTATCTTAAAAGCAACATATTAACCCCATAGCATATGGTTGTGTGGAAGAAGTCATCGACTGAATGTCAATTCGGATTGGTGACCGAGGACATCGGTGGATATACTGAGACTGAACACAAAAAAAAAAACGGAACTGGGGTATTAAATACCTTTGGCTTTGTTGTTGGGGCTAAATGTATTGATTTCGGTATTAGGAATCACGTTGATACGGAAGGAGAAAGAAATGCACGTGTTCGTTTGTATGGTGAGGTTTTCGCTAGAAAAATGCGGCATCAGATACCACCGCAAGGTTATGAAGGGTATCCAATGTTTGTGATTAGCAGTCATGCAAAGAGAATCCGTTTGGCCACCGATGGTGAGCACAAGCTACCAACGGAGAGTTCAATATGAGAAAAGCTTACCGGGGAAATATTTTGTTACACACAGGAGCATGTGCTTGAGGGTTGATTGGGTAGGACATTACGGAAGCAAAACTACATCAGGCTAAAGGTTGAACAATGTGTTTGAGAAACTTGAATCAGAAGTTGCAATATTGTCATATTTACATAACTATGTTTAAAAGTTAAAAATTAGAAGGGTAAATGGGTCTATCACATTTCTCTCAACCATACCTATGCGAGGAATGGAGAGGACCTACAAAATTTTGCTGCTTCCAAACGGCCGGTGTAGTGAAAACATGCCATTTCCTCGCGAAAAGCGATACTTATGGAAACACTATTATAGGTGTTTCTAGTATTCGAACCTCGAACTCCTACGTAACAGTCAGACATGCTCAAGAAAACACCACTGGCACCTATATTTTAGTACTCTTATGTGAAGGAATTTTAAAAGAAAAAAAGGTATATGATGCTCACTGTAACAAATCTTTATTTTTGTGGATAAGTGGTAGAGTCAATGATGGTACTTGACATCATATTGATTTAATTAGACTGCCGATAATCAGTCTCTAAAACGTCAGGCTATTACTTTGGAGATTGAGGGGGTATATAAAGGACTTAATGAAAGTTCGAATTTTTATCGTTTAAAATGTTATGTTAAAATGTTCTTTTTCCTTTTCTTTTTCCGGCATTGTGATCGTCGTCATTGAAGGGATCACTGCTCTCCCACTTAACTGCTTCACACTAACGACACGCTTATGGGGTACGCCGCAGCGTACCGAGTTGACATCAAAATGCGTTGGCCAACCATGTTGAATTAATATTTACCAGGAGTGTTTTGGTCTGCCTATCTTTTTGTTCCTTCCAGATCGTGTCTGAACGTTGTTGTATGACATTTTGTTTTTGGTCTCTCTTTGGAAAATGACAATGCCAACTGAGCCGGTCGTGCCTCGTGCTCTATTTTTAACGTGAAGGCACATTGGTTCGTACTATCAATTTAAAATTTAGCTTTGTTCCTCTTGCTGCCATACGTAGCATCTTCATCTCAGTTGTCATCAACTTGATCTCATACTTTTGGTACATTGTCTAACATTGTGAACAAGTGAAGTCTTCCCTTCAGCTTAGGGGGCATATTTCTATCACAGAAGATGGCGGAGTTTTCTTGCCACTTCATCCACCCTACGCTTATTCTATGATGGATGTTGTGATCACAAGTTGCTTCACTATTAATTAAAAGTTGCAATGTGTTGATTAAGAATAAGAAACCGCGGAGTTTTAAAAAATTAAAAGGTACAAACCAGAGATAGGAGCTCTTATCTTCATTATAAATGACATAATCAATAACCTATTTGATTTAAGATCCCAGCTGGGTTGGTACTGTGCCGAAGTTGTTCAAGGGAAACTTTAAACTGGCAATTTCATTAAAGCAGTGGTTAATTGTTAACATACTCAGGGATTCAATTGATCCTACAATGCTATTTTACCTTTTAATTTTTAAGCTCTGTTGAAGCCCTATGAAGCAACAATGCACCTTACCAAACGTAAAAATTAAAGTCTGTATTTGGGCTTAAGAGTCCCTTGAGTTTGTATTTCTTTTACTTTTCCGATGGATTTTTCTGCTAAAGGTTAAGAAAAAGGATTGTAAGCCCTAAAAATGACATTGCTAGTAAATTCATTAACTCCAAATGTTGGCACCATAACAAAGTTTTCTTAACCACAGCTAAGAATTGAAACGAATCTCCTTCACGGTTGGTCGATATACTAATATGAAAAGGATGACATTCCCCCATTTCAACGTCCAGGTCATTACAAACTCCCACTCTTATTCTAATGTTGCGGGGAAACTCCCATTATGTTGCTTCTTGTTCGTTCACATAGTATTTAGGCTATTTAGAAGGCATGATCGAACTCAAAAAGGGTGGATTTTTATAGCCGGAATCGATTAATGGGCTAGTTATAAAGAAAAAGCGCGGGGTGCTATAATATATTTGTAATTAACCCATTTATCGATTCCTACAATGAAAATGAACCTTTTATCTTTTTGAATTCCTGAAGAAGTATAAATATCTTTTATGAAAAGTTTGGTGAGAAAAGTTTTTTCTTTAAGCAGTATTAGTTTTGAAGTACTTGGAAAATTCTTTTGATATAGCAATAGCTGCAGCAAAGCGTTTGGATTTTATGGGGATTTAAACCCAACATCCCACGTAATAGTGCAAACCACTACACCACGCATATCTTGACATAATTTTAAGAATTGTTTGACTTTCTTTGCCTGATAGTGTGAATATGATAACAGTCAAATTCTACTAGTGGCATTCATTCAGATCCTTTAAAGTGGTTAGCGTACCCGTGGCGTAATGGTTAGCATGTTGTCTGCCTGTTACGCGGGAGTTTCGTGGTTCGAATCCCAACAGAAACCAAAAATGTTTGTCCTTGGGTAGGTATCACCTTTTGCGAGGAATTAGCAAGTCCTCCGATAAATCAATTCATTGCCATGAAAAACGCTTTCTCGATTAGCCTTTCAGAACCGTCAGAAAATTGTAGGTCTCCTCCATTTCCTCACAAGGCATATTGTGAAAAATGCACTAGGCACCGGAGCTCCCTGCTCTACGTCCCCACCCTTTGTATGTATGTATAAAGTGGTTGAAAGAGTGGGACAGTTTCTAAAAGCTGTTAACTACCATGATAAAGGTAAACGATCCGTGAATTAGTTCGGTCCTTTTACAAAACAACATAACAACTCCGTAAAATCAGAAATAACTTTCCGAAAACAGACTTCCACAAAGGGTACATCGTACTTATCGCTTAATTCGAAACAATGCTACACACATGACTTCTCCCCTTTTCCAATTTGCTGACAACTTTCTCAGCAAAACATAAGCTTAACCAACAAACTAATTGAAATCCCAAATAAAAAATTAATGAACATACCATGACTCTCTATCCCCCTTCGTAGATGGCGGTATCGTATAACTTAAGATAAAAGCGTACACTATTTGCTTACCTACATCACCAGAACATTTTTTTTTCCTTCGTCCTTTTATAGTTGGCCAAGAAAATCTCTTCCTTATACCCAATCCACTTACCTATTCCCAGTCCCACCTAATTAGATATCACATAATATTGGTCCCTTGTTAGTTCATAACGTTCCATGTCATTTAATACGATATATACCGTTCTAATAGCATAGAGAAAAGAAAAAAAAAGAAACAGAAGAAGGCTCTATCCAGCAAAGGAGGACAAAAACCCTCAGCAGTATCCTTTTTCCCTAGTTAGCCACTATCAGGGGACATGTATGACAGAGTACACAAAGAGACAAAAAAGAAAGGAAACGTATAAACTCCAGACCAAACAAAATGCAATCTTATCTCTTCCACAGAGGTGAACACAAGGAATATGAATACATCCTACATAGACATCGTACATGAGTCCTCGGCTTTTATGAGCTTTTTTTCCAACGTTCCTATAGTCTTGCCAATGACTTGGCTTGGCTCTGATATTTTACCCAAACTCGATATATATTTTTTTTGTGTGCTCATGTTCTCAGAGTATGTTTACTCATCTGAATACATTAGTCTTCGAATGCGTGATCAAGTGAAAAAGGACGACGTTCTTCTCTGGTTGTGTAGTAAAAAAAAAAAGAAGGAAAAGGAAATGTGGGCATCACCATTTCGTTCCCATTTAAATAATTTACGTTGCATAATTTTGATGGTATTATCCTTATTATCTTTATCCTTACTCGGGAGCAGACATTCCACGCGAGTAATCATAATCATAATCGTTCCATAATGGAATGACTTTTCCAGTTGGGTACATTGTTTCCATTTCATCAGAATCATCAGCAAATACCCAGTTTTCTGTAACTCTCCGAAAAAATAATAAAACTTCATTGTCTCGAATGTTGTTGAGAAAAAAGTCGAGGTGAGGTGCTTGCTCCAATTCGGTTATACCAACAATAACACTGGTAACATATTCATCCGGAGGATGTTATGCATTCCAAACTTAACTCTGCTGGGTATCATTATCCATCCATCATCCTGGACGTCATTGTCATTGTGGGAAGGACGTGTTGAAATGTGAACAGTTATGAAATTTTAATGAAATTTAAGCGGATCATATTAGAATGACAGAGGAGAAAGAGAGAGGCAGATGACCTCAAGAGGTACACATTCTTTAGGTGAAGACCAAAACCATCAGTGCGAATGTAAAGTTTTCTGTTTTAATTTGCATATTGCTACTGCGAACTAAAACCGTGGACTTTTTCTTGTTTTGTGAAGTGTGTACAAAGTACAGATGTAGGTAAGCTTGAGATGAGGTTAAGTAAGGTTTTTTTTCTTTTTTCTCCCTATGTTAAGAACCAAATTAAATTCTGGGAAAAGAAGACGGCAATGAGAGTATTGCGTCCGTACAGAGGAAATGAAATAATGTAATTAATACAACAGAGGAACCGTAAAGAAATCCATAAAGTCACGGTCTAAATGAGGTTATGTCGAATCTGTTGAATGGAACGAATTATGTACGAAGGAAGAGCTCTCAGCTTCCATATGTGTTGCGGTGACTGCAACTATATTCATTACAGTCAACGTACAGTGGACTCTTTGTTGCAAAGTAGGTTTTTGATTCTTTTTTTGAAAATGCATTTGGAGATGAAAGTGGCGATATGCGTTTATTTAAAAGGATTGACAGCAAGTGTGTTTTGTGTGCATATAATAAGTCGATAATCTGGTCTTCTGCACAAGGGAATGTTCTGTTGAAAATTTGAGTTTCGAAGTGGGGTACCTCAGGACTGAGTTCTTTCACCAATATTTTTTTTATTTAACTAGGAACGAGTTTTTAAACCAAATATGCTGTTCAGTCTGACATCAAGATATGTTTTTCAATACAAAGAACACGTTAGCACAGTGAATACTCATTTAACCACAAAGAATACAAAATAGTAGGATTACTATATACTAAAAATTCTTAAGTGCCTTCTAGTCATCGGCGAAAGGAAAATATCTGCTCGCTTTTGAACTCATTCACTTAGGGTGAAAATAAAACATGTTATAAATTTTATACTACCATCTTAGCGAAGTCTTGTTCTTCTTCCTGAGAAAAATAAGCAATGGAACACATCAAGGTGGCATTTTATCCTCTTTATATAAAAGAGTACCTATTCAACGAATTATTCTTGTAGAACGAATAGGATAGATACGAAAACTTTAGAGGACTCAATAGGAGACTCCGATGAACATTGTTTTTGAATTTTTGGAATCGTAATGCCAAGAAAAAACGAAGTCTGACAATACATTTCACATACGGGTAGTTTGACTAAGGGTTGCTGAGGTTTGAGTTGTCAGCAAAACAGTTGGGATTAGAAGGTTCAGACAAGACATCGTTTATGAAATGAAGGAATAGAATCAGAGACAAAAAGGAGCCCTGGGGCACACCAGCACTTATAAAGTGGATATCAAATATGATAAACTTGTATTAAACGGTCGGAAAGGAAGTTTGTAATCCAACGAAGAAGAGTATCTTTGATACCAAAAGCACTTGTTTTCTATAAGAGAGCTATACCAAACTCTATCAAATGCCTTTTAAATATCAAGCGCAATAATCTGACTTTCCCCAAAACAGTGTAAAGATTGTCTCCACTTCTCGGTAAGATAAGCCATCACCAATCACCAGAGGACTATTTACTACGAAAGAGCTCTCGTGCTTCAAAATATTTCATTAGTTGATGATTAATCAACATTTCCATGACTTTGAAAAAAGTGATGTTAGTGCAAATTTACGGTAATTGGAAAGGGAGGAAGATTTACCATTTTAGAGAATGGCTGGACAAATAATGGAGTTTTCCATCTGCTCGGGAAGAACTCAAAAGAATCGAATAGTTAGTGGTAACGCAGTGGTTTTACCAGCATAGAAGAACACCTCTTTAGAAAATCTGCGAGATACCATCTGGAGCGAATTTACGTATTTTGTGATTGGAAAAAATTTGTTTCATTGTAGAATTTACATTGTCAAGCTCGAGAGGGGATAATACTCTGTGTAAGTGTTGAGTTAGCTGCAAACTGGGTTGCCAGTAAATTAGTTTTGTTGATGGAACGAAGAGTCATTAAGGACGTGCATTGGGACCAACGACGCAGTGGAGTTTTTCACAATGGTTCAAAAAAGTTTACATACTTCCTTGGACATAATAGCCTTACTCATGTAAAAATGTGGTCTTATTTATATGAGCCTTACAAATATTTCTCACACGGTTTAACATATTTCGGTTCAACTGAAGGGTCGTTTTCGTACTTACTAAAACATTCTCCTCTATCCCTGATCATCTATTTACAGCTTAAATCAAACCACGAATTATCTTTGGGGATGATGATTTTAGTTCTATGAGGAACAACGTTTTTAATGTCGTTGCGGTTAAGAATAATATTAGATACCATATCAGCCGAAACGTCAACGTGTCCGTCGAGAAGGCACAATGACCAATTGAAATTTCGAATTAAATTATTCAGGCGTTCCAATCGGCTTTCTCATATTGCTACACAGTTCTCTTATGGACTTTTTTTGCTGTAACAGAATACGTGAAATCTACTGGATATGATAGAATGATCCGATTTGCCTACAGGAGTTGATACTTCAACCCTGTACTTTTCAGGATGAGAAGAGAGAAATATGACGAAGCTGTGTGTCGTATTTTTATAAGAAAAAATAATTAGATTAAATTATTACATTTAGCTAAGCATGTAAGAACCTTAGTGCTTGAGAAAGCTTGTCTTTTAGAGAAAAGTAAAAAAAACCACATCGTCTTTTTAAAAGAGTGGTCTTTGATCTACTCTTGTGGCAAAAATTGGATAGCTCTTGGTTTATTGCTAGTTCTTTTCAAAAGAAAATAGAATTTTTTTTAAATAATTGCCTATCGTTTAGGCAATTATTTAATCGCTTTCGTTTGAAGTTTTCGGTTGCTCACACTTTACTGTTCCTAAAATAAACACAACAACCTAAAACAAAATTGACTTAAAAGTCCTTGCCCGGTAGCTGTATCCAAAATCTTAATTCAACCCCTTTTTGTCTTGAAAAACTATGTCAACTCAAGTGTTAGCTAGAGTACTTCAGTAAATTATCATCCTCAAATATAATTGCTAACATTTTCCCACACCAACATTGCTGATTCTCTCCCAGTTTGCCTTGTGAAACACAAAAACTTTGCCCTAAGGAGGGATCTTCACCTTCCTCCTCATCCTCGAACATTGTTGACACGTTTCAACTTTTAGGTAACGTCTTTGTATTATAGTGGTGTAGTGTAGTTAGGTGCTTGCAGCTTTTAGCTTTTTCTCTATATGCTGCGTAACGGAGTCAGAATCATCACATGCGGAGGAGCTATAGAACACATGAGCAGCAGCGCAAGTCAAGGACAAAGAAGCAATTTAAATTTTTCGCCCTTAAGGATGCTTTCGACGTTGTTGGAGCTTTCTCTCTCTCTCTCTCCCGCTCTGCCTCTTTTCCTTTCTGATGTTAAGGCCCCATCAATGCCTTTGTGGATGTTGTTTTACTCGCTGTGTGTTGGTTTGGCATCTAACTAACTACCTGTCACATGGCAGTTTGTTTTGATAGTGCAACAAGAAAAAGGAAAACATGTCCTGCGGCGAGAAAGAGGGTCGCATGAATGAGGGCGTTGTTGTCAACGTGAAATAGGCCAACCGTAGATACCTTGCTTCAGTATACAATACAAAAACAACATAATGAAACCATAATTTGAATTTGTAATTTAATAGTTGTTGTGGCAAATGAATCGCGTCTAAGGTGGCAGAACTAGATGACAATTTTAATTTCTTTTTTTTTTTTTAATTTCATTCAAATGGGCGATAAGGTGAATGGTGAGAGTTGGTTGAATAGCGTTGAGTACTGAGTTGGATAGGGAAGATACCGTCGTGCTAGCTATTAAGCATTAATTTAAGGAGGGATGTCTTGCAATTCTGCAGTTTTTTTATTTTTATTTGTAAATAAATGAGTTTTTGGTGTGTGTGAAGAGTGAAAGACTTTCTGGGAAGTCTTAATTAAAACTTCCTGAATGGGAATTAAGTTGCGTCATCCCAGTCGGCGAAAGAACGATTATCCAAAGCAAAGCTCCCCATAATTCTAAATCTAGGTTTCTGAATGTATAATCAGTGAGTTCTTATAATTATACAATCTTGTTGAGATTATGCTTTCAAATGTGTTTTTGAAGTGACCCGGTCAACTACGTAACTGAAAACATTTACAAAATTAAGAGTTGTAGCAGCAATTAGTTCTATATTTAGATGTAAAGAGAACAAATTTTTGGATTTTAAGTCTAAATTATAATAAAGTGTTTTTCTATTTTATTTTTCACGGATATAAGCAGAGTGCTTAACTTCTTCTGTGCGCTTGATTTAAAAGTAAAATAAAAAAATATACCAATGCAATGAATGAGGAACACAACTTGAACGTTTGGTCTTTATATATAGCTCAAGAACTGTTTCTATTAAACTTTATATTGAAAAGTTAGTGGAACAGATATAACTAAAACCACCTTGCCTGTTTCTTGGTTGTCATACTAAGAAAATTGTCCAATAATTCTGCCTCCTCTCATTTATATGGTGTTATTTAGCTTCTCGGTCGCTGTTGTTAGGTTTCGCTCACTGGTTCATTGTCCCGCTTATGATTTTGGTATTACCTACTTATAAATTCATCTGAAATAGCTTGGTTACTATGCAGTATCTCAAATATAAACACCGATGAATGGAACCGCAGTATCGTATGTCCGATCCTAAAAAAGGGAGAACTTCGCAAAATTGCGCCAATTCAGGAAGAATATACATCCTTGACGTGGTAGTATACAAGATCTCGTCTACTGTAATATGTGAACGTCTGAAACCCAACGTAAACAATAAAATAGGTTTTTATTGGAATTGGACAACTGGCCAAAACGTCACAATAGACAGATATAGCTTCGTGGTAGAAGAGAACTTCTTCTACTTAGGATCCGCTATAAAGACGGAAATAACATCAGTACAGAGATCAAACGGATAATTACTCTTGCCAGTTGCTGATACTTTGGGTAAAGGCAATTGAGAAATTGAAAAACCAAGGTGAGACCCGTGTATCGGGCACTCAGTGCCCAATTCGCATTTCAAATCAAGTTTAAACATATTTCTCGCATTATGACTATACTAACTCTACATTTACAAATTTAAATCAAAACGTTTACCATCATAACAACGGACTTTGGAATGGTTTGACTTGTTTGATTTGATCATTGATTTGCAACAGTATTTTTTACTGATTTTTTTTTACAATTCGGTTACTCTTAGTTTCACTTGCTTGAACCAAAAAATATCAAAATAAGACGTTTAACTTATTAGAGACTTTGTAAAGCAAAATTGTAGAGGTAAAAATTCAAGTTTTGTTGCTTACATTTTGCAGAATATTTTGTTTTTACCGTAATATGCATGCTGCAAGTGTTTAGATTTTTCTTTTGGGGAAAAACTTGTTGAAGAGTTAAAAGACCTTAATTATTCCAGTCCTGTTATACGGTGCAAAAGCATGGACTGTTTCTAAAGCGGACGAAGAATTTTGAATAATAAATACTCTGAATAATCTTTGGTCTCGTATGTAAGGACAGTGTCTGGAGAAGAAGACTCAACAACGAACTGTACTCCGCGACATAGACGTAGCTATAAGAGTAAGTGCATCGCGAGTGTACAATGGCTGGGACATGTAGAGCCTTATTTATTACCTGTTTGAAAACAAAATAAGATCTAGTATTCCTTGCGAAAAATGGAGCCATTACAAGCAAGGATATAGCATCCCTGCAACGAGGTTTGAAAGGCAGTTAGGTACAGTATTAGCCCAAAAATAACTAAATATTTGTGCTGTTTGATTTCTTACGCCTACAGGCCTGTTCCAGACATTTATTTGGATAGAAACGTACTGCCAAGTGTAAAAAATTTCAATATCTGTAATTTATGATTAATCACGTAAAGCAATCTGTTATGAGGACGGGGGGGGGGGGGGGGGGTGGGGGACTGTACTATCTCCTGTGACCGTAAAATGCTATGTGTATGAGAAAAATTTGAAAGCAGCTTAGATGAAAATGCTAACAGCTTGATGAAACTCAAGGTACTTAGATCCGTGATAGCCTTTACGTTGAAAATACCATATTGCAGGAAAAAGCAAGATCGGCTCAGTTTATATTCCCACGTTTAAACGAGAGAAGTTCATTTGATTAGTTTCAAATAGCAGACCAAATCTTATACTTGTATCCTGGTGAATGTCTGTGGAATTTCGGATGAACACTGACGTCTGTCCAAAAACCTTATTATCAAATTTTTGGCAGCGGAATTGAGATTTGGTGATACTGTTTTTGATTTTATTAGGAAATCCTATTATCTAAATCGGAAGCGTTGAAGTTTCACTGTTATATGCATTTTCGACAGATTAGTGCTTGTTCGTGTAGCGCACGCGCCGGCTAGCTATCCTATCTACCCTCAAAAGAAAAATTGTATGTTCAGGAACTGCAGCATAATTTTATATTACTTTTATTCTTGGACATGAACAAAACAATCCTTGTACACTTGTACAGACAAAGGCCACGAAATCTTCATTTGGTTGCCCTCAGATATGGAACAAATCGGGAGGTTTGCTGAAGCATTCTGAGGTAAAAGCGGCGCGGCGTACCCCATGGGCAGATCAGCAATATAAGCTGGTTAAGTCCTACGGCTGTGATCCATCCCTCCAATATCGCAATGCGATTCGTGGTGTAAAGAAAAAGCAGAAGAAAATCCTCGTTCGCGAGGAGTTGCCAAATTCACTTTCATAAATGTGTCTTTTAACTTTTAACCGTTAAAAAAAGTCCCCAATTCTTGCTTTCAAGTAATGGCTGAGAGAAATGTGCTAAACCTCCGCCCTCTCCAAACTTGTTGTGTCCGCCTTTTTATTTATACTCGTGTTTATTCCGTTATCGTCCATTTTTACTTCCGATTAGGTACCACTACGCAAGTTTTGCAATCGTGCAGAAAAAACATTTGAGATAACAATTAAACATGACATTACGATGATAGGGAAAACGAAAAAATTAGATCCTTCAATTCTGTCTGCCTGTCTGTCTGTCCGTATATGGATCTTCAGCCTGAACCGCTGGACCGATTTTCTTCAAAATTCAGTTAGGGTCTGTGGGGTAGACTACACTACAGGGTTTTTTTGGAATTGAATCTCTAGGTCTTTAAGTAACGGTACCTACCATACTACCGATATAATATAATATAGTATAATAATTATTTTTCTCGAAAACGGCTCCAACGATTTCGATAAAATTTTATGTGAAAGACTAGTTTTAGATTGTCTTTCTTATGATGTAAGAAACATTTTTGGAAAAAAGTCTAAGAACGTTACCTTCCATAGTACCGTTTTTTTTTTCAAAACCAACTTTCTCTTTAGAAGTCCTTAGTTGTTCAAGATAGATTGTATATCAATACATATTTAAAAAATTTTAATTTTTGAAATTTTTATACATTTTTTAAAAAAATTTTATTTTTTGAAATAACTTCGAAACTATGTCTTTGATTTTTTTCAAGCTTTTTGTCGAAACAACTTCTGCTAAGATCTACAGCTATGGACAAAGAAATAGCACACTCATTCATTTTCTTATGAAAACTGCATTTATTTTTTCCTTTTGAACTTAAATATTTTACTTCCTATTTTATGACATGAAGTGACTTCTAAGGATTAATAATAATTAGTAAGAGGGAATTATTTCTTTACAATTCAATTTTTAAAAATATATTTTGCAGTGATGATCAAATTTCTTGTGGACAAGAAAATAGCACACTTACCTATAATCGTAAAAAAAACTATTTTTAGTGAAAATATTTATTTTTTCCTAAATTTTGGTATTACCAAGTTAGTTCTTAGTTGGTTGATCACGATTTTAAAGTTGCTTGGCACCTCCTTGGTAAGCTTTCAACTAACGCCTGGCATCTACTTTGCGGGATAGAGTACCAAGCTTCTTTGATTCGGGCCCAAAGATCTTTTGAATTTTTAAATTTTGTCTGCCCAATTTTTACTTTAACATCATTCCATAAGTGTTCTATGGGATTAAGATCGGGACTTTGCTGGCCAGGTTAGGACATCGATTTGTTCGAGCCAAGCTTTTACTACTTTACTATTTGATGCGTGTTTGGGGTCATTGTCATGCATGAATATCCACTTAATTGGCATGAACTCAAAGAAATATGGTTCCATTGTTTTCTTCAGTATATAAGCGAATTTATCCATTTTGACATCAATCCTCACCAATGCAATGGTCCCACCCCATGCCAGGAAAACGCACCCAGACCATTAAATTTCCCACTCCATGTTTTACCGTCTTTAAAGTATACTTAGGATTGTACGCCTCGCACTTAGGACGATGCAAAAATTGCAGTACTTTTTAGGCTTGATAGACTGCATTTGTTTATCAAATCTACATACCCGAAGAAAAGAAACATCACAACCATTTCACATAAAGGAAATTTTGAATTTATGATTTTTCTTAAAAGTGTGCTATTTCTTTGTCCATAGCTGTATACTATATACTACTACTATACTTTGCATATTGGATTTTTTAAAAACTCATTTTTAAGAAAAGTGAAAAATAAGAAACCGTTTTTTTTTAATTTTTAGCGTTTATATGTAATAGCAACTGCAAGAGAATAGCGTTTCTAGATTTTCTTTTGAGACCTTTGGAATATTTAGCTTAATTTTTTTTCAATATTTTGCTTGATTTAATTCAATTTTCATAATTAGTGTGTAGCTGGCTACCTTGTTCCACCAAATACAATAGATGCAGTGAATACTTAAACCTTTTTGTCGTTGTCCTACTACGCTGACTGCTGGCATTGTCTTTCACTTATTGAATACTATTCTCACATAACTGAAAGTTTGTAGTCAACACTTGCACAGATTCAACTGTGTTTTCTGTAAAAATCCATTGATTTGTGCAGAATCTCTACTTTTCCTATCTATTTCCAGTTCAACAACATTGCTTAATGTCATGTCATATATTTTAGTTCAAGGAAAATGAAACTACTGCGATATTAAATTTTTGTTACTCGAATAACAATCATTGACATTGCATTTCGGTATCGATTACATTCTATAGTCGTCTTCCAAACCCAAAAAGCTTTCTAAAGTACACGCATAAAGCATTTCAATAACTTGTTTTACAGCAACAGTTTCTCAAACCAATCAGCAACAATGCAAATCTCTGAATTCCAATTGAATAAAGTTTTCGCTTACTTTTACTGTTTAGTAAATTAATTCCTAAATGTTCATGACTATAAAGAGCCTTAATTTTGTTTTTTCTTTCTTCCAGAAGCAGTGATGCTGCTCCCTTTCCATTGCATCGGTTGGCACCAACACAAATTCGAATTTGAAAACCATTTGATCAGAAAAATTAACGGACGGCGAAAAAGCTAAAGAAAAATAAATAATAAAACCGGAAAACTTTTCCGTTCTCTCGAAGATATCATCAGGCAATTGTCGCCTTAAACGGGAATTGATTTAGGAATTTGCCCACCCACGTTTGGCCAACAAACAAAAAAGAAAGAAAAAAGTTGAATAAAAGGACCAGCTCTTGTGGTAAACTTTTTCATAACATCCCATGATTTATTCATTGGAACTTATTTTCCTCTCAGGACAATAATTTATAAGGCGCCTTTCAAGTGAGCAGAGAGAAAGTAAAAATAGAACAGTAAGGAAAAGAAAAACGAAGAAAAAGCAGGATAACTGGAAACCTAACTAAAAGACATGCAAGACGTTCGGATTCGAGTTGAACAGCCAACAACACATGGCTCACCCAGCAGCCAACGACGACCAATTCATCTTCTCCCGCAAATAAGTTTATCGTGAGTTATCCCTTTTTTTTTGTTTATTTGTTGCTCTTTTTGTCCTTCTATACTACACCGTATAACAACTACTGTGTGCAGTGTGTTTCCTTATCAATCTAAATTGAATGTCTTGCAAATTATTATCAATCATCTTTGGGGAATAGTTTTTCCATTGATGGTTTTTTTATTTTGTTTTGTTCTCTTTTTCATTTGTTAATATTTTTCTTTTCTTATTTTCTGATTTATACAATTCCTATTTACAGTTGCAATGATAACGACCCGCACATACCACGCTCTCCCAGCTCCGAGGAGGATAACTCACCAACGGAAATGAATAACTGTAGACGATTAGTTGATAAGCCGCCATTGGTAAGTAAACGAGGAATTTTTTTTTTCATTTTTATTCGGGGATATTTGTTTGCTATCATCGAGGGAAAAACAAAAGATAGTTTAGAGTTTTTAATTCCCTGATGGTTTTGCTGATTTATGAGTTTGGAGGAGTTGATATGGATTTATTGATAATAAATGATAGTCCCCTGAGGCCAGAGGATTATATTCATTTTCAATAGGATATTTTCGAAATAAGGAATTACGGGCTTTTGGTAAAAGTTTGAATGACGTAATGCGATAATTTTATTTAACTTGCCCAATGCTCTTTGAGGCTCCAATGTATATAAATTGTTTTTTGGTAGGTGTAAGTCAAAAGTAACTCTGTTCTAGGTGTTTTTGGGAAATTTCAAATAAATAGGGCAGAGCAACAAAGCTCTAGGGACTTCAAGGCTCAACGTATTTCAAGATAGATAGGTACTGCATTGTTATGTCGATTGCGAACGGAAAACAATTTTATACCTTTATCGGGATTCGATCCTCGAACTCCAACGAAATATTTAGACATGCTCTAACCATAACGTCACGGACATGTCTATGAAGTTAGCCGAGCTATTTTTGATTTTCAAAAAAAAAGAAAGTTTTGCGGAATTATGCTTAATTTGTGCTTTCCTTATTTTGATATCTTTAAAATTGCGTGTGCTAGAGGGAAAATCAAAATTCGATACCTATGCAGTTAGCCGAGCTAATTTTGATTTTCAAAAAATGGAAAGTTGTGCTGAATTGTGCTCAAATTGTGCTATTTGTGCTGACTTTCCTTTTTTTTTTTGAAAATACAAAATAGCTCGGCTTAATTCGCTCCGAATTTTTTTCTTTTGGCTGTAAAAATCGTAACTTTGTAAATATCGAAAAAAGAAAAGTCAGCACAAATAGCGCAATCTGAGCACAATCCAACACAACTTTTCTTTTATCGAAAATCCAAAATAGCTCGGCTAACTTCACTCCGAATTTCGAATGTTTCTTTTGGCTGATATCAAAAACAGCACAAATTGAGCACAATCCAACACAATTTTCCTTTTATTGGAAATCAAAAATAGATCGGCCAACTTCTTAGACATGTCACGGACACTGCTTTCAGTAAGGCTTTCCAAAAAAACACGTCACGTTGTTTGTGATCGTAACCCTCCGAAACAGCTCGACCGTTAGTTATATTTCACTTGTTTCGTAAGCATTGGAATAATTCGTTATTTTATCCTGAATTTGAATTTTTTTATATTCAATATCCTAACGGTTTTACTGTCTTCGTTTATTGTAAAGTTACAGTGAACAGTGTCAACAAGACCCCAAGAGGCTATGTGCGTGTGAACATTTTGCAGTTGCGTGAATCTCAATCACAAAATGCACGAGCTGAAGAAAATCAACAAAACATCTTGAAAGCTACAACAAGACAAAGTTGCTATTTGGTAAGTGGAAATGACCGGTAGGTCTGAGTGCTCCAAATAGTATTTAAAAAACTTCAGCGCTCCACAAATTCGACTGCATTACTTCTTACCTCAAAATTGTTGTTAAGAAAGTCATAATTGGAAATAGACGAGCATTTTATCTCTTTTAAGTACCTACTTAAAAGTTCGGTTGAAAAGATTTTGATAAGAAATAGTAGCGAATCCAGCAAGGCGACTTAATGCTTCGACATACCCAAAAATAAAAAAGTATTGAATACCATCATTCAAAATTCTTTTTAAATGTAATTGTTATATTGAAGAGTCAGCGTTTGATGTAATTCAACATTTAGAAAAGTACATGATTTTGGCATACAAAACAAATCATTTTTCGCAATCAGAATAGAGTATAGCCCTTTTACTTAAGATTTCTTCAGCCCCAGCGAACAACAAATCGTATCTAAAGTACGGTGTTTTAATTTTCTGGATCTTGGCAAAGTATCTACAGTTTTCTCAAAACACAATAACAATGTCCTCAACAGAAATGTTAGGGAAAGTTGGGATACTGTTAAAAGAAAACAAAAATTTTAATTCTTGGTAAATTTTTAGTCGAATCCAATCGTCTTTCGAGTTTTGGTTGGCATTGGTTGAAATGTCTACTTGTGAGGCAGAGTCTTGGATATAGCACCGATGACGGAGCTAAGGAGCGATCCGCTTAAGGATAATAAACATTTAGAACGTTTAAGATCCAGATTAGATTTTTGGTAACCAGACAGGAGATGATGTTTGTCCACCTAGTGTTGTTTTCTTGCTTTAGCATGATTTAACAGGTATAGCGATTGGTAGGTATACCAATGTTCATCATTCTTCTTCTTTATCCGCTTTTACGACTCGGCGTTATGAGTAT
The DNA here is from genome assembly GCA_949752695.1 of Melanostoma scalare. Lineage (NCBI taxonomy): Eukaryota > Metazoa > Arthropoda > Insecta > Diptera > Syrphidae > Melanostoma > Melanostoma scalare. The sequence continues at coordinate 179,819,754 of OX456984.1, read as the reverse complement.
TGTGATCTTGATTCTAGGTAGGGTTAGGTTGAATGGGGAGTGCAGCCACAAGTGGTAGCAGCTCACTCGGATCTTAAGGATCCATTGTGCTCCCCGGATAACAGTCGATAGGGAGGAGGAGGAGATGTTTGAGAGGCAGAGGATTGAGTTTGTGACTGGGTTTTTGGGGTTGAGAACCCCCATTGAACCATTTAGAGTCCTGAATGAATTTAAAAATGCTGTTTGGTGGGAGGTTAGAGATGTCGCCCAGATTGTTGGAGAAGTATTCTTCGAAGGCTTTTTTCCTAGTATGGACAAAGCTAGGACACTCACCTCTGCCTCTTCATCTTGGCATGAAGTCTACATAAATCGGATGTGCTAATGCCAGTTCTCATCATGTGGGTAGCCATTGAGTTGTGACCCGTGAGAATGCAATCCACAGTGAGAGTCGAGGCCTGCTAAGTTGGTGCAAGAATTCTGTTTTTTCTTTTGGAAATATCTGGCCATATGTTTCTGGGAGTTTCTAAAGATGACCACCTGTCATTGGCGGTTTTTAGACATTTTTGTGGGATTCTTTTTTTGTTCTAATGGCTTGAGAACTGAGGTGTTCATTTCACTGGATTCGAGTGCTGACCCGATTTTAGCCAGCTTATCCGCCATTTCGTTTCCTGTTATGTCACGATGGTCTAGAATCCAAGTTAAATCTACGATGTTCGTTGAGCTGAGCAGTCTTAAGTTGCTGCGACAGCTTTCTACTAATTTAGTATCTTATCTTTTTAGATAAGATAGCTTTAATGGCCTCCTGGCTGTCTATGTAGATGTCAATATTTTTGTTGGTCAAGTTTTCAAGTTTTGCGGCTTCACAGTTCACAGATGCAAGTACTTCTGCTTAGTGTGGCTACTTTATTGATCTGATCATAGGAGGGTAATCTGAAAAGATACCTGACCCTACCCCCCATTTTTTTTTGAAAAGGTCTAGGGGAGCTAGCGACAGAGAAGTAACCAGAGCTTATGTTAGTGTCGTACTCATGGCACTGTGGTTGAGCCAATGCATGCAAGTCTTTGGATTTTGGTCATGGCCTTATGGATTGACGCCTTTTCTAATGATGGTCACCAAACCAAACACTCTGCTTGTACTATTCTTGTTTGAAGCATGCGGGGTCGACCCAGTTTGAAAGCGTTGGCTCGATATTTATGGAGCTTAATGCTAGACGAATTGCACTGTATTCAATTTTGTTGTTCTAAAGTCGTTGAACCCATCTTTGATGTTATTGTCTTTATCTTTCGTGTGTGCTTTGACGAGTTAAACCTTGGTAGGTAGGAATCTCGTCATAGGGCACATAATTTATCTGAGATAAACGACAACTTAACCTCAACCACTTCCCCGAACTGAACTTCATTTTCAATGGATCTACGCAAAATTGTTTCATTTCCGAAATACACGGTTATCCTCTTCTTGTGCCAAAAATTACTGTTCCCAATTTTATTGTTGGAATTTCATTCAAACTTAAAGACCACTCTATCTCAATTTAAGAGTTGCCGCATCCCATTCCAATAAATCGCATGAAATCCTGAAACATTGTTATCCTGATTAACTTGAAACAAATGTTCCAGAAACAAAATTGAATTGTTATTAACTCTCCAACAAAAGACAGATGGCTTCAAAGTTGTAGAACTTCCTAACAAATCTTCCCATTCTATAAAATCTGAAGTCAACAAGCTGAACAGCTTCTTTCAAAATACTCCATTCAAGACCCTTTTACCCAAATATCCGTCACCCTCTTCCACAATCCACACCACCTTCCAAACAATTCAAGGATTCTAAATGAAGCCAAATGGTTGGTTGGTTGGTCGCCGCCCTTCGTCCTATACAATGTACTTTACGGGTCTGCTCCTTAGTAGGTAAATGCAAATTTGAGCATTCTACGTCTTGCTAACAAATCTAACAAATCACCGAGAAACGCCAAGCAATAAACTTTCAACTTTTAACTTTCAACATTTAACGTTCAACGTTCCCTCCGACATCTGTTTTTAATCATCATCCTTGAGAAGTACCTACTATTTTCTACTCCATCGTCGTAGTCGTTGTCGTTGTCGTCGTCATCGTTTCCATATCCTGTAAACGTAAAGATGCAAAACTACAACTACTATCACCACACCACACTTGTTCTCCTTCCACTTGGCTTTGTCCTTACTTTTACTACCTACTGACTTTGTGACACACAAATATTTGGCATCGCCGACACACAATGAAGCTGCGTCGAAAAGGAATTCTTATAGTGATGTGCATAGATACGAGTATATATGTAGAAGAGTTCTTTAGAATGTCATACTATCTAACCAGCAACAAGGATACGAGTAAGAGAACTGCGATTTCAGAGAACTTGTCGGGGTCGGTTCGGTGCTATAAAAGGGACGTTTATTCACAACCAACCAAAAACGTAAGGGAATACGAGAGGAATGCAAGCCATGGCAGATAAAGGTAGAGTTGACAAATGTGTTTTCACATTCTTGTCTGCGAGTCTTTCTTTGGAGCATGTCTCCGCCTCTTGTTTTATTGTTAAATGCACACAAAAGTTCAAAGAACGATAGAAACACACAAAACAGAGACAATGCTTCGTCTAGAGGCAGAGAAATCCTTTTTAAAAAGGGACTTTCCAACACCTCACATTTAGCAGTCACTGCCATTGCCATACACACATCAACCTTACCATCCGCCACTCTTGTGGCCATCCGTTTATGGCATGTTGTTTCTACCAGTGTACTACTCCTGCTCCTGCTCTTGGCCTGGACCAAATGTGTTGAAAATGAAAATACCGCACTGTGTTGTGTAATTGTGGAAAACAATGCCAACAGCGACGCTGTTTGAAATGGAATGGAATGGATTCTTTCGTTACGGATGTGAGCCCACAGCGGACTAAAAGGACGGAAATGAAGGAGTTAGGACGGAGTCGTGTGGATAACGCAGAGCCATCGTCAGTTTGTTTGCATTAGTACCTTCTACAGACAAACCAACCTAGACCTTCAGGGTTTTGGAATTGGCTTTGACCATTAAGGGTTTTTTATTGTCATTTTATTTTGTCAAAATGAGTTTTTACGTTTGCTTGGATAATTTTGAATAACGAACAAAAATTAAATTTTGTGTGAGAGACAAGTTCTGTTTAAAAATGACGAAGAAACAGTTTTCAATGTTTTGGCAGAAATCTTAAAATGGGAGCGCCATAACCATTTTTCCTATTACTCGATTAAGATAAATACTGTGGAAGCTGATCTCATGCACCTCGTAATTGCATTTGAGTTCCCATATTCATACCGATCGAATGAATGTGATCTCCTGATAGCTGTGATTTGAAGGAACTGGAGCATTTACATGCATAACAAATCATTTTGTCAAAACTACCTTCTAAAATGGGGCCCAGTTTCTTTCAAAATCCCTTTAAATGGATGCATTTATTTCCATGACAGCTTATGCCTTTTACCCACACATCAAACGCTGTCTAATTGTAACGATGTGACAACATCTCTCCCAAGCAATTCCACACAAACATAAAAACTATCCCAGCAAACATAAACGATATCAACAATATGTAGCTTGCGACCACAGAATATTCAATTAGCCAAACCAAAACAAGCAACGAAGTCTTATGCCGAATGCAGTTTGGAATTCAGCACACACAAACACACCCACCACCAAATGAGTCGTCAACGTCGACAAGGACGACAAACGGAGCAGCTTGGGGAGCCCAAACATGAAAACGAACTTAAAAGGAAAAAAACCTCGACAACACATGTTCGGCAAAATCGTTTTTGAAATCCTTTTTGATTGCAACTTAATTTGTTGAGGAGTTCTCTTCAGATCGAAGGAAAAGGTTGTGGCATGAATCCCATTTGGATATAGAAGCTTCACATACAGATGATTAAGAGGGTGGCTGAAGTGGCATAGCAATGGCAGTCACAAAAAAAACCAAGTAGTTAAACTTTTAATTCCGTTTTCCAAAGTTGAAAGTTCTTCTTGCAGTTTTGGTTGGTCTTTTTTTTTTTGTTAGAACAGCCAGTTGCAGGCTACAACAAGGGTGCGAGGTTGTATTTCTATCTCGATTTGGAAACAGTCCAAAGATTAACCACACTTTTGTGGAGGGAAAGCTCAAGAACAGCGTTCTCATCTTGTAAAAGTTCATTAAAATCTAATTAGGCTCAATGGTTTGCGGATGATTCTATTAGAACTTTTGGCAAGCACCTTCTTGTCTTGATGAAGTTTTAAAACCGCACCTTACGAATTCGTTAATTTTTAAGGCAATTCTACTGTTGAATGGACGTTGTTTTCAAAAAATCGATGTAAGCATCTATGCGGGTTAAGTAAATGTTTAATGCTTTTTTAAAGTTTCATTTTATGCTAGATTCGTGTTTTTAAAGCTAGCTTCCTGATCTGAACTTCTGAAGAATCATCAACTTTTATTGTCTTTGTACAACTTGACGAAGGGACGGGTTTATGTGTGCCTGGTAAAAAAAGTAGTAGTATTTAAGTTGTACTACTTTTTCTGTAAAAAAAAGCCTAGTACGCCGTAGAAACGAAAAGAAAAATCGCATACAAAAATAACAAGACTAAATCGTAAAGTGTGGAAAATTGTAAATTGTAGTAAAAATTTACTAAATACAACCATCCATATAGAACACATTTCACAGAGCAGCAGCACAAGCACACTAACACAAAGTTTCATTCGGCCCCCAAAAAGAAACCCATGGTTCGATGAAGCACGACAAATGTTGATGCAAAAGCGAAAACCGAATTCTCAAAAAGAAAAAGAAGCAGCATGAGATGCGCTCGTTTGAGAAAATTGAGAGGTGCCATGACAGGAACGAGATTCGGAAATTTTACCAAAAGGTAAAAAGATTCTGCCAGGGTGACAAGCCCCGAACTCAAATTTGTAAAGACCAGCAGGGAAACATAGTTATAGAGTCACAGTCGATACTGAGGATCTGGAAAGATCACTTCTGCAAACTGCTTAACGGCGATGAGGAAACAAATTCCGCTGTCAGGCAGATTGCCCCATTCAGCTTGGACGATGATCAAGAATGCCGTCCTACCGACCAAGAGGAAGTTAAGCTTGCCATATGCAAACTTAAATCAAATAAAACTGCAGGTGCAGATGGTCTTAATGCCGAACTTTTCAAGGCAGCTGGAGACCAGTTGGAAAGGAGCATGCATTAGCTGATCTGCATAATATTTATATTCGGAAGAGAGTATGCCCGATGAATGAATCCTCAGTATCGTATGCCCGATCCTTAAAATGGGATACTCTCACAATCGCGCCAATTATAGAGGGATAAGCCTCCTTAACATCGCGTATATGATCTTATCTGCTGTAATATGTGAACATCTGAAACCCCACGTCAACATCTTGATAGGTCCTTATCAATGTGGTTTTAGACCAGAGAAGTCCACAATAGACCAAACTTTCACATTACGGCAGGTTTTGGAAAAAACCCGAGAATATAATATCGATATATAAAATCTTTTTATCGATTTCAAGGCCGTGTGTGACAGTATTTACAGAGACGAGCTGTACAGAGCCATGTCTAGTTTCGGCATCCCTGCAAAACTCGTACGACTATGCAGGATGACTTTGCAGAATTCACGCTGCTCCGTCAAGGTCGGTAAAAAACTCAACGAGGCCTTTGATGTTTAAAAAGGCTTTTGACAAGACGACAAACTGTCATGCGATATCTTCAACATCATACTTCTTGAAAAGATTGTACAGAACTCAAACGTCAACACCAGAGGAACAATCATTCAAAAGTCTGTACAATTACTCGCGTACGCAGACGATATTGACGTAATGGGAAGAAAAAAGCGTGATGTCATAAGTGCTTTTGCGAGTATTGAAACAGAAGCGGCAAAAATGAGTTTGATGGTTAATTAGGGCAAAACGAAGTATATGCTGTCATCAAACAAGGACACAGAACATCGACGAATTGGACTTCGAGGTAGTACAGGACTTCGTCTATCTAGGATCCGCTATAGACACGGAAAACAACATCAGTGCGGAGATCAAACGGAGAATAACTCTTGCCAACCGTTGCTTCTTTGAGTTAAGAATGCAATTGAGAAACAAAACCCTCTCAAGACAAACCAAGGTAACCTTTATAAGACCTTGATCATCCGAGTCCTGCTTTACGGCGCGGAAGCAAAGACCTTATCGAAAGCGGATGAGGTCGTTTTTCCGAATGATCTTTGGCCCCGTATGCGAAGACAATGAGTGGAGAAGAAGATACAACAACAAGCTGTATGAGCTGTACCTCCACATGGGCATAGCCAGAAGAGTACGCCTCGCGAGGCGTCGATGGTTGGGCCATGTAGAGCGGATGGACCCAAACGTTCTGGCTCAATGGGGTTTTCGAAAGGACATTACAGGCAAATCGCGAAAGGGGAAAATCTTGTCTTAGGTGGCGCAATCAAGTGGATGAAGACCTCAACCGACTTAGAGTGCAAATCTGGATAAAGCTCGCCCGAAATCGAAGTCGTTATAGAAGGATGTTGGTTGAGGCTCAGGTTCACCCCGATCTGTAATGCCCACCTAAGTAAGTAAGTTGTAAAAAATTTACTCCAACTATTCACCTACAGAGCCCATTTCACAGAGCAGCAGCATACTACACAACGAAGTAGAGAGCGATTTTTCCGTTTATGATTCCGACATGTCATTTTTGTATGGCGTTTTACTTTTCGTTTCAACTGCGTTCTAGGCCTAGAGTTCAAACTTGTCATGTAGGTATATAAAAGCGAAAGTAATTAACAACTCAAAATCTACGTCATGAGGGCCCAACTTTAAAAAAGTTTAGATCTAGAATATTGAATTTTGAAACCAGAATTTCGTCTGTTTGCATTGGACTTTATTTCATAGTACCATCAAGCGAGTATCGCTTTCAGATTGATATTTTCAGTTCGCATACCGGCTGCGAAGTCTTTCAGACTTCTGAAGTGTGCACGTAATTTCCAAAAGTTCTGGAAATAATTATTATTGATTGTTTTCTTTTACATTTTCCAATAATACTAAGATGAGCGATTTTTATTACTGCATATAGATTATTGACCACCAGTGTTGACATAATTCAACAGCAGATCTGCCATGTGATATCGTTTATTCAATTCAGTTGAAATACTGCATTCAGTGGCATCACTTTCGGACTTAGACTTGAAGTATTGCTTATTATACTATCACTATGCTTTTAGAATCCGAAAGACTTAAAATTTGAGTGCCTTCATATGTAAATGCATGCGGTCCTTGTATTATTTTGCTTTTTTCAAACTAACTCAAACTAATATTATGGTTTTCAATCGGATTGGCAGACTTTCTATTTCTCGCTTAAAAGCTTTGCAATCTTATCTTCAATCTGCCTTCATGTACAAGCCCCCAATTTTCAACCGAATAAATTCGACGAGCTTTTGTAGACTGGTGACAGTTTTGGGTAAACTATGAAGTAGTAAAATTAATAAATACTAAGTTTTGTGAGATTTGATGAGGTTGTAGTTTTTAAGGCCGCAGAGGCTGTTTTTGAACATTCAAAAATATTTTGGATGTGTCGCGTTAATTACAGATTGCTCTTGTCTTATATGGTTATTTTCTTATTTTGTTATCTAAATTTTAGGAACTCAAAAACGTGTTCAAAATTTATAAGATAATATTCGAATAGCTATCCTTTAATCGCTAAATGCGAAGTCACGTGAAACAATCTTTTGACGATGTAACCGACGATTGAACGATAGTTTTCCAAAAACTTAAGGAATCCAACTTATGTTCGTTGACTCACATGTTTGCCATGCACGCGAGCAATTCTCATCTATGTTTTTGTATATCCAACCAACACCATTGTAAAAGGTGTTTTTCAAAATTAATTTTGAGCAAGTGGCCGCCGCGGTTGGCTCAAACAAATTCCAGCCGCGTTTAGCCCAATTTCCGATCGAATTTTGAAGTTTTTGGGGCCGTATGCCAGTGATAACGAGCCGAAGATTCTCCAGTCCAGCGGTGTTAAATCTCCCGGTCTTGGAGGTAACTCACAGGTTTAAGACTCGAACTTTCGATGATATGGCAAACCAAACTGGGCATAAAAGACTTACTTTGAAAAAAATATTGCCAGATTAAAAACACCTCGTCTAAAAAACAGCGTTCAGATATAGTTTAGATTACATATATACAAAGCCAACATAAAATGGATGCTCGCCAAATGTATGTAGATATGCACTAGTAAACAACCGTCAATGATGGGCGACTGGAATCTGCCCACATCAACCTTTCAAAAATGCTATCAGGAGTTTCTTTTTCTATGCACCTTTGAGATATAACAGAAAATTAAACGATAGGTAAACAAATCCTATAAATCAGAAACACACAGCCTTTCCAAATTAAAATTGAATCTGCTGTGCAGAGGGGAATTCAGACTGATTATTAAAAACACACTCTCGCAAATCCTCACTGATTCTATTAATTTTCTATTTTCACATTAAAGGTCAAACGCTTGACGATGGGTCTCCTGCGAAATACAGAAGACAGTCGACCACTGGTGCATACAACATCGTCCTCCCTTAATTCAGGTTCGTCGCAAACCATATCTGATGGCTATGTGAACGAAGGCATCTGCGAACCAGACAAATTAATCTCCGCCAAGTTTGGTGACTCCTGCCGGCAATCGCTGACAGCAATTCCGTCGCTCGAGTCCCATCGCCTGCAGGATAATAACGAATTTAGCTTCAAAAAGAAATATCTACGGGAGACTAGTAGTGGTAAGTTCAAAGCTTATTATTTATGGTCACATATTTTCTCAATATAAACTCCCATGCAGCAAACTCAAGTCCAAAGATGTTCGCTCCTACGGCACCCCTCCGGATAGACAGTCTTAGCCTTTCTGAACAAACAGAATTGAAGGGTGCTGCTTGGTTCCAGGCCGGCATCCCTCGTGAAATATCACTCGAAGTCCTGTCGCGCCAGAATCCAGGTGCATTCCTTGTACGACAGAGCAGCACGAAGCCTGGTTGCTTTGCACTGTCACTGCGTGTTCCACCTCCAGCACCAAAGGTAGCCCATTATTTAATCCTGCGAACACCGCGTGGCTATAAAATCAAAGTAAGTCCAGTCTGTTTGTGTAAAAATTTTATTACGAAAATTAATATGAAACCATTTTGACTGCCCACAGGGATTTACAAAGGAGTTCACTTCGCTGCGGGCGCTAATTACACACCACTCTGTGATGCCAGAGTTGCTCCCTGTTCCGTTGTCTCTGCCACGGCCAAATACAATGCTCCCGGCGAGACGTGAAATGGACGACTTCGATACATACGGATCACTGAATGACTTCCGTAAAATGATGTCTGACCTGAATGTATGACTTTTAAAATCGGATACCAGTCCTGCCAGATGACCCCGGGTTGTGGCCAATGATGAGGATGGAGGTGGTTGTGGTGAACCTTTGAGCTCTCCGGATATGAATGCCTCCTCCACTGCTGCTCTGGCCGATGATAGACTCATTAACATCTCCGTCGACGATTGCATTGATTCCAACAAAAGCCAGACGGCCGCTTATCAAAACGGTTTCGTTGATGCTGGCAGTGGCTTTAGCTCCATGGCGACAGAGGAGGAGGCCACCGGTTGCAGCAGTAGCAGCAGCTGTAGTGAAAGTAGCACGAGTAGTATTGGCTGCCGCGGCGACAGTAGAACCAATGTGCAACCACCTCTTAACGGCGATGCATAAATCGATATAATGTGCACAAAGTACATAATTAATAAGGTAGTCGCCATGGTTTGGCGGTGATGGTGGCTAGGGGGGGGGTTCAAATTCCCATTCAAAAACAACATACAAACTCACATGACTAATTTACTTTTGCTGAACTTGAATGCGGTGTCTGTCGTTACGCTGCTGCTGCTGCTAACTGCGAGAGATGAGGTTACTTCCAGACAAGGATGCGCTCCTCGACTACCGTATAGAATTTAAGGGTTAAAGGGTATTGGCGGGTCTAGACATAATATAGGTAGACAACCAGACAGAACTTGATGTGCTTTGTTGTAAAAATATGAAATTGAAAACAAAAAGCGTACATACACAATGTGCACGCTTTATCTGTTGATTTGTTTCTGTGCATATACATAGAGAATCCTATACGTAAACTTTATACATAAAAGTTAGTTAGGGTAGTTAGGATAATGATTTGCTGTGTTAATGTACGTATACGTAACTCAAACGGAACTTCAAATAGGTACCCAGTTTCGTGTCTATTTGCTATACAATTACGCATATTTAAGTTAGCTAAGGGGTGTAAATAAATACTTTGGGGATAGGTTTTTTTTTTGTTTTGATTGGCGGGACCATTCTGCATGCTTAATTAAATTTAGATTAATTTTAAAGATATAAGACATGTTGGAAATTTTTAGCTTTTTTGTTTGAAACATGTAGATTATGGCAATGAAATATGACTATTGGGATTAGTTGTGATTCGAGTAGATATGTCCCTGCAGAGGTTCGTAGAGTTTCCAAATTATGACAGATCCACAAATTAGTGGCCAAGTTTAAGTAAATCCCTTCCGACGAATACTTTGTTTTGAATTAAGTACATAGTTGATTTTTTGCTTGTTATATTAATTGGAGTCAGTATTTGGATCCGAACTTCTTTGAATATCGGTTGGATAGTCATGAAGTTCGATAACGTAAGCCTAAAAACCTCAAACTGCTCACGCAAAATTTGAAAATAATCTGATCACTAGTTCTTTTCTGTTCGCAGACGAAGTTGGCTGGAGTTGTGGAATCCAAAAATTGCGTCAGGACTTTGACGTGTTCTCGTCCTTCTTTAGATGTTTTTTATAAATTTAGTGAAATCGGTTTCATTTCTGAAAAGGTTTTTTACTTTCATAACAAATCACAAAATATAATAAAATATTTATTTCGTAATTGTAATTTACAAACAATCCTCATTGCCTTGGTGTTTAAAAATCTTATTTTGTGCATTAGCTCAGCCGTATACAAAATTGTTGACATAAATTGTTGAAATGAGGAGAATATTATTCTAATAGGCTTAAAACTCGGCCCAATCACATTTCTTATTTTGTTTATTTTCTCAAATAATAAAGTAGTTAGAATTTCAATGATCAATTAAATTCACTTTTTAACAACCTAACGACTGAAGGATTTAAGATAAATAACAAAAAAAAAGTTTTCCATTGTAAAAAAACAATAAATACAAAACTAAACATAAGCTATACGAAAAACAATTTATTAAGAAACAAAATAAGTACATGATAATTATTTTATGATCAAAGTTGTAATTTTTTATAAATGTTTATAGTATATACAAAATATGTAATATTTTATAACAAAAACGTATTAAAGATTTTACAAACTAAATAAAAATACGCAAGTGCAGTCAGTTGAATAAATTTATTAGAAAAAATAAATAAAAGTACTTAAATGTTGTTTAATTTCGTACGTTATTATGTATTGATTAATAAAATTGTAATGTGAATGCAAAATGTTAAATATTGTCTTAACTATTATAATGTAACCTTATTATACAAAAACCGATTATATATGAAGAATAAAAACATAACGGCAAATATTTATTTGACAAACAAATATACACTATAAGAACTAATAAAAGAATATTCTCTAATTATTACAAATGCAGAATTGGTATTACAGGATTAACAAAACAAATTTAACTGTACATATTTTAAATACAAATAAAATATAAGAAATAAGTAAAGAAAATAACTTTTAATGGTCTTTTCAATGCAAAGTATTCGATGACTAATAGTTACAATTCTTTTCGCATCTATACAAGAAAAAATTAATCAAAAGGTAACTAACATTTTTGGAATTGAAAAATTTGTCACTGCATCGAAAAATCATTTTGCTACTTAAAAAGATTTGTTTTTCCATCTTTGTTATCTTTACACTATTAAAAATGGGAACAATTTTTTTGTAATTGTTTTTGTTTGTTCTTCTGGAGTTGTAATGGAGTTGAATACAAAAATTCGAAAAAGAATTACATTTCTAAAAAATTATATGTTGAAGATCGAGGCCACCTCAACTCCAAATTCCGTTTTTCCCAGGTCCGGCAATGACTCATAATGATGTTTAATTAATTGGAGCTTATTCGGTACAAACAAAAAAATCTTTCCTCTTTATAATAGTGTAAGATAAAGAAAAGAAATCATTAAAAACATGACATTGAGATGTTGATTTTTTTTATTTTATGTTACAAGCAATGTAGCAAGATCAATTTTCTTTTACTATCGCTTCTCAAACGGTGCAAGGACAAGTTCCAACTTTTATTTTTGGGACTTATGTCCCTCTCAAGTGAGACAAAACTCCCAACTTCGATTTGGGAGTTATGTCCCACGCCATCGGGATATAAGTGCCAACTTTTTTTCGTTGAAGATGGGACATAATTCCCAACATTCAGGAATAGAGCTTAGTAAATCGTTGTAAATTTCTCCTAGGCAACCAAACAATTTTTGATGGCCATAAAGTTGTTGGCCCTTGACACCTTTCTCTCAAGTGATTTTAGGTAATGGAACCATTAGCCTCTAGATAAATCTCAGAATCATTATATCTTCATTGAATTCCGTTTCGAAGGCTCTGTTCGAAATAGGTTGTAAAGGCAGCGGGCGATGGAAAATGTTTACTTCAATTACAGTTGAAGTATTTGCACATATAGTTCCTCCGACTTTCCTACTCATTAGAAAGTAGAGATATAGTTTTCTCAAATACTCAAAAATTAAAATTTTTTAAGTTTCTTTTTTAAACAAACAAAATTTTACTAAATTCTAAAAGTAAAAAAACATCTCCTAATTCCGGAAAACCATATCTCTACTTTCTAATGAGTAGTAAAGTTGGCTTTTTGAAAAAAGAAGCTTGAAGAATTTGAGAAAAACTCAGACAATTTTTCAGAAGGGCTTCCGAAAAAAATGTCTTAGCTTGTAAGAAGTATATTCGGAGGGACAAAAGTCCCAACTTTAATTCTTGGGACTTATGTCCCATCTAAGTGAGACATAAGTCCTACGACGGATTTGGGACTTATGTCTCACTTGAGTGGGACATAACTCCCAAAAATAAAAGTTGAGACTTATGTATGTCCCTGCGCCTTCTCAAACATGCATATCACTCTTCTCACATATCGAAATAGCAAATTCACCAAAATGCTCATTTTTCCATAATAAACTTTGATTAATAGAGTTCGAGTTATTTAAATAAGCTCTCCTCACCCATTTCTATTCAAATATTTAAATACTAACATTGTTACCTTACCTCAATTTTATCTCTTTGAATGAATGTACACGCATAGTGGTAATTTTTGTCTGGTCACTTAATCAACAACGTTCGAAAATTATATCAAAGAGACCTTTTTGATGAACAGATTTAATTGAATGCCACAGAATTGCTGGTATTGTATGGTAATATTTAACGGATGGTAGGAATAATTAATTGAAAATGTTTAATCCGATCAATTCAAAAATTCAATGAAAGACATTTTCATATTAACATTCACAATAAACTTTGTTATTTACATCGAGGCTTAGCTAAAAACAGTTGGAATTTATTTACAACTTTTCATGGCTTCATAGGCTTACCGCCGTTAATTTGCGGAGACCATTATACGGCTTTATATTGAGAATTGCATTGGATGGAAATGTTTAATTAATATTTATTACGAAGCAAAGTAAGCATGTAAACATCGATATGCTATGCACAGTAGTTGATAGAATGATGGAGAGCAACTTTAGTCTGACAAGTATATTTATTTTCATCGTTCACTGTGGCGTATAAGCACTTTTTTGAAATTGTTATAAAATATGGATAGCAATAACGTTGTGCTGTCGCACGTAGAATCATTAAAAAAAATCATATGGAATAAAAGCTGCAACCAAGAGTTAATGAGAATATAAAGTTGTCTTAAAATGAGTTAATGTTAATGAGAATAAAAAGATGGGACGGTCAAGACTTACAATACAAAAATAGGCTTTTAAGTTGAATCACTTGCCCTGAGAATTTAAAATGTAGCGCTCTTTTATGAGGTCTATTTCCTTGCTTTGTGCTCAGAAATTTACAATCTGTCATCTTTTAAAGAGTGGGGGGTGAAATTCTGTCGTAAAGAGGCATAAATGTGGACAAAGTAAAGAACACAACTCAGAAAAAACATTCACATCAACGCTGTGTGCTTGTCACAGAAATTTCGCTGCGAATTTTGGGGCATTTCGAAATAACTTTCAGTAACTCAGCTATTATTTCCACTTAGCACTTAAACGAGTTTAATGCTACATGTTCCCACATGAAGTGAAACTAAGTTTCATTCCGGTATGGTTTTAGTTAACCTACTTGTGTTCCCATATGAAAAAATGTTTTGAATTGATGTTTTTCTCTTAAGTTAAAAAGTGATTAGAAATCCACCGACGTATGAGAGATTCCATTCTCTTTCCACTCACTTCCACTTTCTCCAACATCAAATTCACTGGAATATTGGAAAAAGTGCGGTTAGCGCAGTTGATTTCTAGGAGGTCGAAATGAAACCCAGTAACTAAAAAGGTTTCAATTCACTAAGTTTTCATGCTGGTTTAGGATAAATTTGAGTTGAGACAAGTTTAAGTACCAGGTAGGGACATAGCATAGCTCAAAACTATCCCAAGCCTGCATGAAAACTAAAAGCGGTTTGTCATACAAAATGAATGTCAGAGAGGGAAAGTGAACTGATAGAGAATAGAATATCTATTACGCCAGTAACACTTCTAGGCTAAATCAAACCATTCTGGAATGAAACAGAATGGTTTATGATATGCACCTGAAAGTAAACTGGGTTTCATTCCAGGATGGTTTGAGTTAGCCAAGTAGTGTCCGCATATGAAAAAAAGTTTTGAGTTTATCTTTTTGTCTTAAGTTAAAAAGAGACAGACGTAAAGTGTGAGCAGAACGTCAACGACGTATGAGAGAATTCATACTCTCTCCACTCACTTAAACTCTCTTAAATGTTAAATTCAATGGAATATTGGAAATAGTGCATTCAGCGCACTTGGTTTCGAGTAGGTTATCACGAAACCCAGTGACTAAAAAGGTTTCATTTTGTATGGCAATTGGCAAACCACTTGGTTATCATGTTGGTTTGGCATTGTTTTGAGTAAAACAAGTTTAAGTCTCAGGTGCGGACATAGCATAAACCTCAAGTAGAGACATATAACCTACTAGTTTTAGTTTCAGCAGATTATCTAAAATTAAAGGTCCCTGAAATGCGTTAAACCGCGATGCTCTCCGAGCTTTATTGCGCAGCCCAATTTTATTTTTTTATGTAAATCCTCAGTGAAACCAGCACCTGATGTTAAATTTGGTTTGGTTCCATCGATTGCAAATAAAGGTTCGTTCGTTGAACTTTACCCAGAGTTGACCCAGGTTTCCCTATGAGTTGTCAAAAAAAAACCTATGTTTTCCAGTCCTCAAAAAGCGCTAAACCACAAAATCACCACACATTCCTGTCATTTGAATAAAAAATACATGAGGGCTGTCACCTCAACTCGCCCCAGCAAAAACCTAGGGTGAGTTGAGGGCAAACCCAGGTCAATCCAAGGGCTCAAAAAATAAACACTTGCTTTGTGGCGATCTCAGAGCTTCAACGAACGAGCCTATAAATTTGGTTTTGTAATAATAAATTTTTTAACAAGGTCACGAAATATTTGAATGCCTACTTGATATTGTTGTGGTACCCGTGGTGTGATGGATAGCATGTCCGCCTGTTAATCCAGAGGTTCAAGTTCGAATCCCACCAGAGGCAAAAATGTTTTTTCTACGGGTATCGCCTTTCGCGAGGAATTGGCAAGTCCTCCGTTAGTATTCATTGCCATGAAAAGCCATTTCTCAATTAGCCGTTCGGAACCGGCAGAAAATTGTAGGTCCCCTCCATTCCCTCACAAGGGATGGTTGTGAGAAATGCGCTAGGCCCAGGGGCTCCTCGCTCTGTTGCGCCACCCTATTTATTTTTTTTTATTTTTTTTTACTTGATATTGTTGTTTGGTTTTTAGTAGTCTGACACGTTTCATGATTCTGTGGCCGAATTACGGCATCTGGGATCGAGTGAGTGAGTGACGTTTTTTTTTTTTTTGAAAATTTGTGCTAAATTACACAATCAGCCCACAATCGCCCGGAACATTTTTGTTCGCCCGGATTTTTAAAAGCTATTATGAGTTTCACCTGAACAAAATTCCAGACTTACAATTTTTCCGCTTTTGTTGTTCACTTGTTCGCCTCACAAAAATAATTGAAATAAATTGCTCTCAACGTTTTCACATTTCAGGGGGGAAAATAGCTCATAATAAGGGAAATTTTCGAACACGGAAAATTTCTCCCCCGAATCTCATAATAAGGGAAAAGTAAAATGGGATCTTTTTCGAGGGGAATGATTTCACGTGAAACTCATAATAAGGCTGAATATCAGTCTACTGCCTATCTATCAGATCGAATTCCGTGCCAATAATGATGAGAAAATGTTAAATTAAGGAATTAGATTACTTGAAAATGTCAATTGTAATGCCCGACTCACACGTCACGTATTACTCGGTAATGTGTGCTGTGAATTTGGCCCTGTTCTGCCATGTGCTGTTGAATTTAGTTCTGTTCTATATAGATTACTGGTTATGTAATCCAGATGATTATGTACATATTACTTTTTTAACAAGAAAAACTGGAGTGTTTCCTTGATAATTAACACTGAAAATATATTTTTTCAGTTGCAACAAGTTATTAAAGTTTGTAGTTTTTAGCTATTTTATTTGATGAGTGTTAAATTCTCAAAATTTCAAAAAATGCAAGGGAAACGGTTTTAGCTTCCGTTTTGAATAAATAAATGTGGTGAGTAGTTTATTAACTTAGAAGTTTAAGTACACTTGCATTTAATATAAAATAAATCACCTTTATTACAAGTCCTGCCGTAACAGTTTCGGACTACGAATAACAAAAAGAAATGACGTAAAACATTTACAAATGTACGTTATGGAACTTGTTAATAGTTTTATCAAAAGCAACATTGGTATTTTATATTACAACATTTAATGCGAGGGCATTATGGCATTCGTATCCCGAAATTCTTACGACGGGCCTTAAGCTAGGGGCCACAAAGTTTTTATTTCAATAAAACATACCTATACCTACATACCTAGATTATGCAATCGTTTCTTGGGCGTTTTGCCATCATTGTCCCTCACCCACTAATATCTTTCTTATAAAGTAGACCAAGTAGACATAAAGCGAGTCTAGTTTTATTTTAGCAGGTATATGTTCTTGCTTACCTTTAGGTTTTTGGGTTTGAGCATTGGCTATTGGTAATCTCTATTTTAAAAATGTACCAACACTGTCTTCTGTCTTGTAAAACATATTTGAAGAGATTTATTGCATACAGTTTTTGATTTTCCTATAACTTTGGTAGTTCCTTTCTTTTTCTTAAGTTCTCTTTTCATTCGACTAAAAGATTAATACAGATGAGTTCGGGAGCATTCTCAACCGTCCCATTTTTGCAAAAAGATCGTTTTATGATTCTGAGGAGTGAAGTTGTTTCTCGAATTGAATTGAGAATCTAATCAAGTAGCACTAATTCATGTCGTGTTAGTCAAAACGAAGATTTTTCGGAACCATAGGTGTTTCTCTCAGACTAAGACAACACCAGGCAAAGGCAACACGTTAAACTGAACAGAAACTCTTTGGGTGTTTTATTAGGTTTTAAAAAGAGTGCTTGTCAAAGAGAATCCAATGAAAAGCGATATTTAATTCTGTGTGATATTCTTCAATCATGAATTTTTTTGGTTAACACAAAGTTGACAAATAAACCATCAGCTTCTCAGCTGGCTTTTATTGACATGTTTATCAAAAAATTGATTTATTAAAAGTTTGCGTCAGAAAAGCGTATCGTCCCGTTAATTACCTTATTAGATCTTCACCACTTGAGGAAGGTATAAAAATTTAAATCTTTAGCCCAATGCTATTAGTTAATGAAACATCACATTTTAAAAAAGATTAAGTAATCATGTAGCTTATTTGAATCGAGTATCAACTAAACTGAGTACTTCTTACTAATGCTACAAAATAACTATTGCCACACACTATTGTAAAAATATAAAACTAAACAATTCCAATCGCTGAGAAGTCAAGGCATCCGGATAGAATTTGCAAGAGAAAATCTAGAAGCTCCGTCTATTTATAAAAATTAACATAAAAACACCAAGGTAAATATTTTCAACGATTTTTTTTATATTTATTAAACTTTCTGCTTACAAAAGTGCAAAAATTGATAACAATTACATAATTTTTTTTAAATTTTTTTTTTAATAATAATCAATTGGAACTTGTCTTCAGTTTATATGAATATTTGGTTGGTAGCTTCAGTATTTTAAATAAAATTCAAAGCGATTTCCTTACGCTCTTTCAAAGAACCATAACCGAAGCTTGAATTAACTAGCAAATAAGTCAGAATTTTTGTTGTTTTACAAAGAACCTACTAAGAACTTAAAGAAAAAAATACTTTTACTGTAACATTTTTAGCAACATAAATAATTTTGACATTAGAACAACAGAAACTCGTCTTATAAATTAAACACAAAAAGTAGGATGATATAGAAAAACAATAACTAGAGTTGGTAGAATAAGTACAAAAATATTTCCTGCGACTTAAATTTAATACCTAAAGGTTCTGGAAAGCATATTCATCAGATTACTTTTCTTTCATTATGAGTGTTTTCTATTCAATTCCTCGATCTCATTCTTCTCATTCTGTAAATATTTTTTTTAATACAATGTCATTAAATCGGAAGTGCTATGGGTTTGCTGGGATAAGCTTTTGTTCTGTTGTGGTTTAGACGCATATTGCTTTTGGGTACTAAATCATACTGAAATGAAACTATTTTTTTTTTTTTTTAAGATTATTAGCTTTTCATGTTTAAATACACAGCATCCAGATAGGTACCTTATACAGTTTTCAATTTTTATTAAATTCGAGGAGTTGCTGGGCTAGAACTCGCTGGTTCCAGGTTTTCAGCTGTTTTCCACGACAAAAGTTCGTCCAGTAGGGTTTCCATTATTGGATTAGGGCCAAAACTTGCAACCTGAAAGAGTCGAACAACATTTTTACAATTTTGAGTTTTTATTACAATAAAATCGACCTAATTCGCAAGAAAAAATCTACTTCTATGAAGATAAAGCTATAAAACTTTTCAAAAAGACGAGACTTGAACCTACAAAAATCTTTCCATATGAAAAAAAAACCTACTATCTCATATCTATCAACGATGAAACTTTCATCTAATTACGTAACTTTCTCTGCCTCCAAATCTTGACTCTGTTGGGCTTTTCGAGCATAACAGAGCCCCCTTGACGCATTTTTAAATCGTCTCTGACAACTACACTATTTTTTGTAAGTTTTAGCAAGACAGCATATCCCTTTGGCCAAATCTTATTGACAAGCGAAACAGCTTCTGTACTCCTCTTCGAAGCGAGACTTTTCATTTCTTATACTTGAGCTTTGACTAATTTTGAAAAGCAACTTTTTCCTTCAGTTTAAGCTGCATAATTCCACCACCAGATTTCTTAGGCTTGTTAATAGTGCTTTTTTGTTCTTTTAAGCATAGATTTGATTCTCTCTAAGCCAGTTTGTTGTAGGCAACCCCACATACCATATCTGAGACCAACCAAATGCAGATTTCGTTGCATTTGTCTGGACTATGAGCGCTTTGGTCTAACTTTTTTTTCTGTTTCTTGGCGATTGTGTCTGAACTTTGTATGACATTGTCGTTCTGACGGGATTCTCTGGTTATCCTCTTGTAACACGGCAATGCAAACTGACCCATTCGTGCTTCATTTTTTCCAAATTGATCTTGATACTTTTAGTACGATCAAGCTTCGTTGCTCCTGCCGTTTTCCGCAGCATCTTCATCTCAGTTGCTTTCAACATATTAAAGCTCATACTTCTTGTACATTGTTCAACGCTGCGAACCGTTTGTAAGTGCTGTACGCACAATAGCGATGTAAATGTAAAGTATTTCCTTGAGCTTAGGGCATTTTTATTTCACAGAAGATGGCAGATTTTTCTCGTCACTTCATCTACCCTAAGTTTACTCAATGATTGTTGTCGTCAATACAAGTTGCTTTACTATCGATCATTGATCCCAGATATTTAAACTCTTCACACTTGGAAAGCTCGTTTTCATTCAAATAACGTCCTGGATATTATTATAGAAAACATATGAAAAGGAGGCTCCAAATTTAATGATTTACTCATTTCTAAAAAGACCTACTGACCGGTATTTCAATAAATTTGTCGATTTGACTTTGTCGTCCGAGGCCATGGAAATCAATATCTAGTCTATCATGAAATCCAAATACGAGTATTAAAAAAAAGTGGTGATTATACCTTTCATCGCTACACGTAAACACTTTACAACTTTTGTTACACACCCCCGTTTAGATTCCCTATTAAATGAAATCAATACCCTTCGTTCCCTTAATTTTGCAGTGTCTGCCACACTCAATCGTCATTCTTACCTCTTCCCGTGCTTGTTGATCGAGTGTGTCAAGAATCTCTCTTGTGTACTTAAAGCTTCCCAGCTTCTCTAGTAGAGTTATGCAGTACTTCTTCACTTCGACGTCTCTTGTTCTCTGCCTCAAAATGTCTGAAATTTAGATCGGGAAAACCACTTAGGTTTTACACTGCACAGCGATTAGAAGAAAATACTCACGTAGGACTTGTTTATCGCTTCCCTGATTCTGGACGGCATGGATTATGGGGAAACTAAACTTGCCTTCCGTTAGGTCTTCGCAGAAACTCTTATTTTCTGAATACTAAACAATATAAAAACCATTGGCCCACTGAAATTGATTGCAATTTTGTTTGTAACTCACCTCTTTCATACTAAGATTACAATAGTCGTCCCTGATTTGAAAATACAATCCAAGTATGGCAGTTAACTTTGAGAAATCGCTTTTGTTTGTACTGAACAATTGCATAAGTCTAATTGCTAGCATAAATAGTCCACCAGTTTTTCGCACTGTCATCAATTTGTAATCAGACTCTGTTGGACATGTGAAGTTATCCCTCCAGTATATTTCCATACCTTGACCTCGGTGCAGTTCCAGCAGTTGCTCTGTGTAGACTTTAGTTGCCTGCAAGAGCAATTGTTTAGCATTTTGTTAGCTTCTTCTTCTTTTCTTTTTTAATTCAAACTTACTTCTGGATGATTTAGGAGCTGAACTTTCTCTAGAGCTAGGAATAAAACATAATTGGCTGCATTTATGGTGCTTGCCACTCCGTAGATGGAATGTGCAACAGGGATTCCTCTGCGAAGAATTGAATTGTCTTCAATATCATCAATTCTGGAAGAGAACTGTGTTAGTAGACACAAACAAATGAAAAGTATACATAGCTCGGATTAGACTGTGTGTTTGTGCTTTAATTTTTTTTTTTTCTTAAATTTGAGTGCAATGCAGATGAATTGAATGTAAAAAAAAAAAGTTACAAGAAACATCACTACATAGAAAAGGGAGTTTCATTTAATTAAGTGCAGGCATTTTAGACATTGACAATGTTTTTTTACTCAATCAATTGAAAGGGAAATTCCAGACTATGGGGACCCTATCTGACGATTCAACAAAGGAAATAATTAATTTTTGGAATTGGTTCAGCACTTGGTTAGCACTCGCCATTCGCACAGTGTTGTTTAAGTGAAATGAATGACGCGATGGATTTTCAAATGATTACTGTTTATGAGTGGCATGATGGATGATAGAAAAGAAAGCCAACGCATCAATTCATTCTTTCAATTGATTCAATTGATGATGAAGAGTGAATGGGAGAATTCGCCAAGACAAAGAGTTCCGAAGAATGTTACAAATAAATCATGAAATTAATAGGTTGTTATTGTGTGTGGAAGACAATTCGGCGATACTAATTTAATTGCATTGATTTGAGTGGATTTTCAGATACTTTTATGGTCAAATCAATTTCAGGCAAGATCCACATTGAATTGAAAACATTCATCAGAAGAAATTAGAAGTTAGAGGATTTCATCCTTTAGAAAGACTCTGATTGTTAAATTTTCACTTTGAATTTTTACACGACTCTCAGACGTAATGATTTACAAAGCACTAGAAAAAACTAGAGCAACTTAGCACAAAAGGATTGCAGACAGAAAAAAGTTTATACCAAATCAGGACCTAGAAACTTCGAGGTAGAGAATCTGGAGTAAATTATTTCTTCAACTACAAGTAAATTGATTCGATTATGGGTCGTTTTTCTGGTGGACTCAAATAATGCGTCAATGCAAACCCAAAAGCCGAACTCTTTTTTTTTTAATGTGAGAAAGACATTTGTGATCCTCACTATGAAAATCGTTGTTAGTTTCTATGACCCCCCGCGGTGCAGGAGTCATAAACAACATTTGTCTGCCATCTTGTTTGGACTACCAAAATTTGTTCCATCATCGTGAGTATTGCCTTTCGCGAGTACTTGGCTCCATTCTCCGATTAATTTCATTGCCATGAAATGATTTTTCTCGATTAGCCGTTCCGAATCGGACAAAAATTATAGATCGTTTCCATTCTCTCACAGAAAATGCACCAGGCCACAGGGCTTCACGCTGTGATTGTGGCTTACACATTTCAAGTAATACACTAATGTAACAGTAGTCTGTTCATAAAGAGCGTTTGCCTTGCTTACATGGTGCATAAGTGGTGCTTTTAGACAAGATAATACTTCCTTGATAAGAAAATATCTCAACTATCTCGTCTTGAGCTCGTAGTTTGAGAAAACACGAACTTTTGATGTATTTGTTTTAGTTTTTTTTCTCTACGGGCCTCAGCTCTACATCGGATGTTTTTTTAGAGGTTGGTTTTTCGAATAGGGATAAAACTAACTTATGTTCAATTTAGTTTGCCATTTCATCATAAATGGGTTGACAAAAGAACAACGCTTGCAAATCGTGCAAATTTATTTCGAAAATAATGGTTCAGTTCGCGAAGTTTACCGCAAGCTCCGTCCATTAATGGTCGACATAAACGTCCTTCGGAGCTTTATATGATAATAAGCATCCACAGAGACGTCGAACAGTGCGCACCTAAGAAACAATTGCCGCTGTAGAGCAAAGTGTTGAAGAGGACCCGAATAAATCGATTCGCCACCGTGCAAATCAATTGGAGCTTTGTCCATCAACTTTATGGAAGATTTTGAGCAAAGATCTTGGCTGACGACCTTACTAGATCCGGCTTGTGCAAGAATTAAAACCGCGAGACCAGCCAATGCGTCGTGATTTTAGTGTATGGGCCGAAAATGAGATTTATCTTGATGCTGATTTTCATCACAAAATTTTGTTCAGTGATGAGGCTCATTTTTGGTTGAATGGTTACGTCAACTAGCAAAATTGCCGCATTTGGAGTGAAGAGAATCCACATAAGTACCTTGAGATGCCACTATATCCACATAAACTGACTGTTTGGTCTGGTCTATGGGCTGTTGGAGTCATTGGGCCATACTTCTTCCGAAATGATGCTGGCGAGTCAGTTACCGTCAGTGGAGACCGGTATAGAGCCATGATAACCGACTATTTTGATCTCACCAATTCGGGGTGGCATGAATGTGGGTGAAATGTGGTTCTAACAAGACTGCGCTACATGACACACAGCGATTTATTGAAGGAAACATTCGATAAGCGCATAATTTCGCGGAATGGCCACCAAGATCGTGTGATTTGACACCACTGGATTATTTTGGGGATATGTGAATTCGCTCGTCTACGTCAACAAAACAGAAACGTTAGGGGGCTACTCGCCAGCTTCTCTCAGCAAAAAGCTGCAGAAAAACATACAAAAATTTGCTAAATTATATAGAATGTGTATCAGTATTGTTTTATTTTGCCAGAAGCTGATAGCAGCCAAAAGTTGAACATTTTCAACGCTGCTAATTACTCACCGGCTGCCAGCGAGTGTGATGAATTTCGTAGTCACACAAAACTGATCAGCGGCTGCCAGTCGCGGCTACTCCACTCGCCGCTGGCAACCAGCCGTGTGTGACCCGTGCTTTAGATCTTTAAGGTAGAATATAAGACTTACAGGAAAGGAGCGTTTTAGCGATTCCGGACACTTTTCAAATTTGGCTAACAGCAATGTGGTCAATCAGATTTGTTATAACCTACCTATCAGAAACACCCAATTGATTTTGATGCAAGCTAGGTGGTCAAACATTGTGCCTTTGGTGACTACATGGCCGAAATAAATCTACTGACTGCTCACCTGTGTCCGCTATGCCATGAGCGCCCATTATGTGTTGAGGGTTATGTTTTTGCTTTCTGCCATGAGTACCAGAATCTTCGATGAATATTGCGATGGTTTTGTTAAATGCTCTCAAATTTTGCGTTTAAATACTAGATACTGTTTACCTTCTACGATTTTCTTTTACTAATAAAAGGGACATGGAAACATTAGCCCAGTTAAGTGAAGTTCGGTCTATGTTGTTTGGAGCTTACATAAAAATACTCTTATAGTGCTAATTCTACAAAACACATAGCCTCATTCATCGCAAACTTACTCCCTACGTTTTGTCTCTTAAGTTCACTTGTCATTGATGTGCCACTTTAATTGGAAACAATGAAAAATTTTACTGTTAAAATATGAAATATATGGGTTCAGTCCTTGGTCAACAGAGTAAAGTTCACCATCTCCTAACCTTGACCCCATTACCATTGTTATTTGCCCCCATGATATGCGGTTATTGTTTTGCAAGGCGTTATCGCTCGTATCATTGTCCGATAAGAAGCTTGTTTCGCATGCTAATCAAACTTCAGAAAAACAATTTGTATACAATTTTTGAGCCGATTGAAGTTCCAAAACAAACGCTTCTTCTTCTTCTTCTTTCCATTTCCGGCGTTACGAGAAGTGATCTTGAAGCGATCACAACTCTCCCACTTTTCTGCTTCACACTAGTGATCCGCCTGTGGGGTACGCCGCTTCCAAAACAAACGCATACGCACAAAAAAAGTCAAATCAACGATTTTGTTGCATGAAAATCATTTAAGATTGTTGCTGATCTTCGCTTCGTTTTATCATTGACTGTCATACAAGATTCCTTGGACACCGTAGGCCCATTAATATTAATATATACAGCCTCATACTGTGCAACCTTGGCAGTGAAACTAAGGCAAGCTCACCTTCACACACAACACATGCATCGCTTATTTATGGAGATTCATATCGTTGCTGCATAACTTAAGCGTTATGAAGACTATTCACCACATTTTACCGCCCACAATTTATTGTTACAAAATGTAATATTCAAAGCCATAACCAAACAAATGGTTGAACTCAATCAAATGGTTTGATAAATACAAAAATAAACAAACTCAATTTAGAAACTAATGTGTTTCTTTTCACTAATTCCAATGAAACCTCACGTTGCAATGTAAACAAATTGAAAAGCAGACTTCGCACTCAATACGTTCAAAAGAAATAAGATTTTATGGTCAAACATCTACAATCTACATCATGCTAGTAGCGGCAGCAAAACATTAAATTTTCTCTAACTAAGTACACAAACATGGGTTAACTACTTACAGCAAACTTGAATTATGAAGCATCTGGACTATTTCGCCGATTATGGCCAGTTTGTCGAGAGGAACATTAAGCCATCGATTAAAGGCACTGGCCAGTTTTGATCGGATTTGCTTGCCAGGAATTTGTTGAATGTACACGAAGGGCTGCAGTAGAATCTATTTAAAAGAAAATAATAATCCGATTGAATTTGATTTATTTATGTGATAAAATAAAAATTAATCACCTCGTCTTGTTCTTCTTGTGTGGATTTGTCTTTGGACATGTCTAGAATTTCACTCAGCTCTTCCATAATTGAGATTGTGTATTAAAAGTCAATGGTTTATTTTGCGATAAATTAATCAAAGAAGACTCTCTTCGGTGAACAGTCTGCTAGAAAATGAGAAGAAGAAATCTTTTAACTCAAATTCAAGACCTCGATGCTCAATTGGATCAGTTTGTGGCTAAATTTTTTTTTCTTTGTTGTCAAAAAATTGCTATTGACAACTGTCAGCTGAAATGTCTACTGTTTTGTTTTAAAAAATACAGTTTAGGGAGTGTAGTGCTAAAAAGTGGCAGGGTGTGTTCCGTACTCAAGTACAGTCCGAAGAAGTATTTATTTTGTATTGTTTGAGATTTCACATAAATTGTAACGGACCTGTTAACATTTTTATAACAATTATCGGGAATCATCAAATTGACTACGTCTTCATAAGTTGAAATATCAATTGTGAGCCACATGCAGCTTTGGATGAGTCTCTAAAGGTATTTGAATGGTTGAACCATATTCGTTTCTTCTTATGAAGCGTTTTGCTTCAAAAAATAACGAGTGAATGACTGAACAAGTTATTGAATTATGATCTTTTGAAAATGCTTTTGGAACATTTCATGTGAGTTTGGTGCTCTACTTTAAGCTAAGAATGAAACCCGCTGAGATGCAAGTTATCGGTTAGAGTTCTTAGAGTATTAACATATCGATAAATTTAGTGTGGTACCCGTGGTGTGATGGTTTGCATGTCCACCTGTTAACCCCGAGGTTCGTGATTCGAATCCCAAGACGAGGTTCACATTGGTCGATTTGTTGATGCTTCTTGCGAATAAATGCGATTGTTTTCTTGTTCTCCTTCTCCAATTTGTCAGCATTGACTTGAGGTCGAACAATTACCTCGTTTCCACTTAGAATTGAATCACACTTCAATTCGAATTAGTGCCAGTGTATACCTACATCGAATTGAAATAGGATTACCCGATCCGATACAGCTCTTGTAGCTGGATCGATTCAAAAGAGTGTGTTTTATACCTAGATTACTCGATTCAGTGGGTAAGTAGATACCTGCATCGAAATCTGAATCATAATCCGATTCGATTACCCGATTCTAAGTGGAAACGAAGTAAATGTAATCATTTTGGTCGATTTGTTGCTTCAACAGATCGACCAGTATGAACATCGCCCAACAGAGGCAATAATGCTTTTCCACGGGTATTACCTTTCGCGAGGAATTGGCAAGTCCTCCGATAGTAAATACAATGCCATGAAAAGCGTTTTCTCGATTAACCGTTCGGAATCAGCCGAAAATTGTAGGTCCCTCCATTCTCTCACAAGGAATGGTTGTGAAAAATGCGTTAGAACGCGGGGTTCCTCGCTCTGTTGCGCTACCCTATTTATTTATGTTATTTAGTACATATGGTGGTAGTATCATGAATAGTAATTTCACCAAATTGCCATCTGCATTTCTTCCGCCATACAAAAAATTAAAAGCAAATATGTAGTTGTTTGTGTTTTTTACTACGACAAGAAATTCTAATTCAATGAACACATGATTCTTAAACACCCTGTTTGCAAACTGTCGTTCACAACTTTACTATACCCACTTTTGCTTCGAAGTGTACACAAATGACACTTGCACCTGTCACCACCGACGTGTCATGCATGGTAGAAAACTAGAAATTACTCTATTTTGTAAACTGCACACACTTTGCATTTATTTTCCACAAAAAACTACAATTTAATCCTTGAGAAATGGCTGCAGCAATGCCAATAAGGACAAATTGGACTCCAGATAAGAAGCACAGTGATATGGAAAGGTAAACAGATCTCCTTAACTGACCCCATTTCAACTACAAATTGTTTCCATTTGCCAGGTGGATTTGTGTCTACCCAGCATATATCAACAGCAAACGGTCTCGTCAAGAAGGCCGCCGTCTTCCAAAAGAACAGTGCGTTGAAAATCCAACCTACCTTGAAATTCGTGATGTTCTGTCTGTGACAAATCTTCGTGTTGGGGTCGAAAATAAGCAGTACCCACGAGAGAAGAGCAGGGAATTGCAGTTCCGTGGTCGTATTCGCATTCAAATGCGAAACAATGATGGGACACCATGTAACCAGGAGCTAGCTACTAGAGACGATCTGTTGCAATTCATCGCTGCCAAGATTCCACAACTTAAAACACGACAAAACAAAACATCGGATTCTTTCCAAACACCATCCGCTGCTCCGTCTCAACCCCATCACTCTGGTGGTGGCGGTGGCGGTCACAAAAAAGGAAAGGGCAAACGACGATAAATTTATACAAAATGAGTTTATTAATTTTTTCTAAAGGATACGCAATAAATAAATACAAACATACAAAGTTCAACTTGTGGCTTAGCTGAACTAACTTTCAAGCTCTTCATCTTCGCCGAATGAATGGAAGATCTTTCCGCGAAGTTTGTTCAGAATTTTTTTTCCGGTGCTAAGTTTGCTTTCATCAGTTTCTTCTGGAGTGGGAAGCAGAATGTTTGATATGGCTCCGCGAATTTTTTTGGCCGTTCCATCGAGTTCTACGGCTTTTAATGCTTTGTCCTCAATTTTCCTTACCTTCTTATGGATCCCCTTGACTATGCTCTCATTTTCTCCAATGTCTAAAGCGTTCCTGATGTCCTTTCTGAATTCACGGATTTTGGGAATGAGCTTCGCTTTTTTCTTGCCTTTGCTTTTTTGAACTTCAGTGGCGTTAACCTTTGCGGGTTCTTCTTCTTCTTCTACTTCATCGAGTTCTTCTGTTTCGTCGTCAGCTTCAATTGACTTTCCTCCGATAGGTGCTGGCTTTGTTAGGGTGTTGGAGAAATCCGTGAACCACGAGTCCTCGCCTATAGCTCGCTTTCCACGAAATGTCATCTTCATTGGCACTTCTTTCACCTCTTTGTCCATTGGTTTTTCACAGAATCCGTCCAAATTGAGAACATCTTCGGCGGCTGGCTTATAGATGACCACAGTACTCCTTTTTCTGCGTCCCGAATCACCTTTGCTGCACTGCTGCTGATTCTGATCGAACTGCAGGGCGTTTTTCAGAAATTTATTCGAGCTCGGCCCTTGAATGAGGATCTCGAATGGAGTCTTCATCTTCTTGGCATGAGATTGGATAGATGCAATGCACTCGGTATCACCGCCATTCTTTTCTTCGTTGCACTCGCAAATGCACTCTTCTCCACAATAAAATCCAATGCAACCACAGCTGCCACAGAATGTTTTGCACTCTCGTCCTTTCTTGATTTCATTCTCGTCCACCGGGCTTGTCTGCACTAGAACGGCCATCAGGCCGATGGTGATCCACAGAATACAAGAGATGTGATGTGACTTGAACATGATGCAACAGATTGATATGTTTCAGAGAGATTCGCCAAAGATTTATACCCAAAATATCGAACTAGACGCTGTTGTCATTGAAAGAATTAACTACGAACTAATCATTCAAACTGACTCCAGTTGTTTTGTTTTGATAAAAAGTGCTTACGCCACGTTATTGTGTTGACCAATTGGTAGTGTTGAGTAGTTGAGGAAGGTCTGCTTGGGTGAAATAGTCTGGGGTCTTGCACAAAAATGCTGACATAAGCACAACAACCGAAGGTAGAATGTTTTGGATTGAAACTAGAACAAACTTATCTTTGTTATGCAAGACAATGCAAGCTCTTCGATGTTTGGATGAAAGAAACAGAAGAGGGTCATGGCTGGTCTTGGACTTTTGAGAAGAAATTGCCCTAAGTGTCTATTGCTAGACTCTGATTTCACACGTACAGATGATTCGTAGGTACTCAGATTCAAAGTCAGCAAGCACGTGCTATTGTGGAAGGCCATAGAGTTTCAGCTTTTCTTAGATTGTATTTTGCTTTGGCCGGGTAATACGCCGGAGATAGATTTTGTTTGCTTGGTGATAAGTTCTTTAGTGAGAATTGTCTCAGTCAGTTTGAAAACGCTATTAGATTCGATAAGCTTGGCGGGCTATTCGTTTAGCTTGGTTTCTTATATTATATACAAACATACAAGAAGAGGTAGGTACTACCTAGGTATGGGGGCTCGAAAAATCAGTGAGCTGAGATCTCAAAGAGGAGCATCTATAAATTAGCTTTAAACGACGTACCTATCTACATATCTTTAAGTCTTGCGGTAAGTCTAATAAGCCTGACTGTTGTTTTGAATAGTAACATATAAAGAGATGTGAATAAGTTCCTCAAAGAACTTTTTTCTACTTCAACTTCAATAATGAGGTTCGATTCCTTTCCTTTGGTCCTTGCAAATTGCAATACACATAATCACCTCTATGCTCTTCATACTTTTAATAAGTACACCTCCATCCTCCATATAACACAACACTATGAATGTGGATCATACTTCAATGTCCAATTCTCCTATAGCTGTATTTGAAATTATCGACTTTCTATCAATTCTCTGTTGTTTCTTTTTACAGTTCACACTTACTTTCATCCGTCAAGTTGACAAAGGGAAGTGAGAAATTGTTTGCAAATTACTCTGGCTTCTCTTCAATGTCGAATAAATCTTTCGCCTTTTACTAAAGATTTCCGTGGAGAGGGGCACTCTAATGAGTCTAAAAATGAATTTTTGACTGTGCCCGGCGAAAGCTGGGCCATTTAACATAGCCACAAGAAGTTCTTAAATTAAATAATAAGTAAATACTAAGAATAAGAACTTTTATTAGTAAAGCACAGACTCACACATATCAATATCAGGTTTCAGGTATCAGCCTATCAGGGAC
The DNA here is from genome assembly GCA_949752695.1 of Melanostoma scalare. Taxonomy (NCBI): domain Eukaryota; kingdom Metazoa; phylum Arthropoda; class Insecta; order Diptera; family Syrphidae; genus Melanostoma; species Melanostoma scalare. The sequence goes on along the minus strand of OX456984.1, from coordinate 179,789,164 downwards.
TAATGATAGTGGGTGGAATCTGGAATGTGGAAGTGAACAGTGATTATGTTGTGTTTTCTGTATGTGTTATTGTTTCCACGTAAACGTTACGATAAATAATTAATTAAATTAAAAGACGTCATAAAAATAAAATACATACATCTTTTGCATGATTTTAAACGCATTTCGTCTTAAAAGTGAGAGCTTAAAAATGTATGAGACAATGAGTAGGTATTCTATTAATGGGGTGGTTCGTGGTTGTCTGCTTGCTTTGGCTCACGCTTTAGTTAATAGTTACAAGCTTACAAGTACTCATTGATCAACGAAAATTACTATTTTTTTTGTTAATAGCTACGTACGTTAATTGTATACGGTAAGTGTGCTAGTCTGCAGAATTAAATTAAAATGACGTAGGGCGTAGGGGTGGTTCGTGGTTATCAGCAAGAAGTGCTAGTTTGAGTTCGCGAGTGCTAGTAGAACTGATTTGCAAAATAAGTGAGTTTCAGCGTTCTTTGTAAGTAGGTATATAAACCAGTTTTGTGTTTTTTAAATAAAAATATTTATGTTTACTGATCGTAAACTATAAAAAAATAAAATTTTTTTGTTTTAAATTACTAAAAATGCGGTGGCCGGATACTGAAACATAAATTTTTTATGATGGTCTAGTATCCGGCCAGGGTGGACGGGTACTAGAACTTTGCCTGAAATCAAATAATTTATTTTGTTCGCGTTTATACGTATAATACTTTTGCCTACCTCCACAATCCAATCTTCTTCTTCTTCTTCTTCTTTCCATTTCCGGCGTTACGAGTAGTGATCTTGAAGCGATCACAACTCTCCCACTTTTCTGCTTCACACTAGTGATCCGCCTGTGGGGTACGCCGCGTTGACCTCAGAAAGCGTCGGCAAGCCTCCCGGTTTTGGATTGTTCCATGTCTGAGGCCAACCAAATGCTGCTGTTTTTGCATTTGCTTGTACCAGGAGTGTTTTGGCCTGCCTTTTCTTTTTCGTCGCGAATTTGTTGAAACGTTGTACGATATTGCCTTTTGGACGGGGTTCTGCGGATCTCTCCTTTGAACATGACAATACCAACTGAGCCGGTCGTGCTGAATTTTGTCCAAGATGGTACTTTTGACATGAAGGCTTCCACGGATCTTAGTACTTCTAATTCGATCAAGCTTTGTTACTCCTGCTGTCATCCGAAGCATCTTCATTTCGGCTGCCGTCAATTTGCTCTCATACTTTTTGTACATTGTCCAACATTGTGAACCGTATGTCAGAGCTGGACGGACAACTGCTGTGTAGAGTCTTCCCTTCAGCTTAGGGGGCATTTTTCGATCACAGAAGATAGCGGAGTTTTCTCGCCACTTCATCCACCCTACGCTTACTCGATGATTGATGTCGTCATCACAAGTTGCTTCACTATTGATCATAGATCCCAGATATTTAAACTTTTCACACTTGGGAAGCACATTTCCATTCAAATAAATGTCTGGAATAGGCTTGTCTGGATCAGAAAAAGGGCAGCACAGGTATTCAGTCTTTTTAGCGCTAATACGGTACCCATTTCCTTCCAGAACATCAATCCAAACGTCAAGTGCTCGTTGCAGGGATGTAGGATCCTCGCTTATGATGGCTCCATCGTCAGCAAAGAATAATTGTTTTACTTTATTGTCCGTTACTCCACAATCCAATAGAATGTATTAAATACATATGTCAAGTTTTAGTATGCGGCCACCTCTTTTTGTCAAAGTTTTACTATGGCCAACAAAACGGCCACTTACTAATTTTGAACAAATTTATACTATTTGTTATAGAAAATGAATCAAGAAATAGTTGAGGGAGCACCACAAGAACTTTCACATACGGAAAAAATCGACAACTTGCTCTAAGGGAAATCCGTGAAAAAAGAATTAAGCCATAGAAAAGCGGCTTCTAAGTATAATGTCCCAAGGAGTACCCTTCAGGATAGATTTTATGGACATTTATTTTACCCAGACTCTATTAAAAAGAAAAATAGTACACAGACTTGCCGATCTCCCAATGCAATATCTTCTAAGGCTTGGAGGGACATCTTTAAGCGTAAGGAAAAGACCAAGCAAGAAAAGATTGATGCGGTAGAGAAATGGAAAGATGAAAGGTTACGAAGGAAAGAAGAAAAGGAAACTCAAAAATCATCTGGACGCAAAAGAAAAACCAAGAAACAAGTTATTATATGCAACAAATACCAACAAATTCTTATAAGCGATACTGGAGAAGACGGTTTAAAAAACATAGCTAGGTTGCGATATTTTCCCTTGTGGTATCATCTTAAATGCAATTCAATAAGTTTTTTGCCCTATGAAGACGCTATGAACATGAATTTTGTTTGTGATATTTGCCTGGACTCAAATACCTACATGAAAATATACCTCCTATTTTTTTTGTATGCTATAAGACATATCCTTAAGCTGTTATGTAGGTACAAAACTGTATCTTTGAAAGTTCGTTAGTAGTTAAGCTAGACTTAAATTTTTTTTTTTCTGAAAGAAATATTGTTTTGTTTTATAAGTTTAATGTTATTTTTAGGTTTTTGTTTATTTTTTTTTTCTTAGCAAAGATACCTGAATATCGTTTTGTAAGAATTTTTTGTTTGTTTTCAGGTATTGAATGATGTTTTTTTTTTTAAATGAAGAAACTTCCTAATTTTTTTTTGTTAATTTTTAATAACTACTTTATTTATGAAATAAATTAATTAACAAAAATGTCAGCCAAATTGCAGAAGACTGAAATCTTTAACCTATTTATAGTTCATGTAAGTTTTAATTATATATTTATTATTTTAAGTAAGCTAGGATAAGCTTATAGCTTGTGTTCTATAAACAAAAGAAGAGTGAGCTGTAGAGTGTTTTTAACTATTCAAAGAAAACAAATATGTACATATAAATAAAATGCCATAAAACTTAAATTTAATGAATTCAAAATATTTTTTGATAAAAAAACCTACTTATTTATTGATAAAAGTGTTTAATTTCAATGGTTTAGTTAAGATTTGATACAAAAAAAAAATATCTGGCCGGATACTGGATTAAAAGTGGCCGGTTACTGAAATTTGATGGCCGGGTACTGGTGAAAAAGCACTTTAATGCATGCATGGCGGCAATTCTATAATGGTTTGGGCGTGATTCACAAGCCATGGTGTGTCGGTCCGCTGTGTCAAATAAACGGTAAAATGACAGGTATTGACTACCGGGACATACTGGACACAAATTTTCTCGGCGACTCCCAGAACCAATTACCCCAATGATGGATCTTTCCGCCCGACAATGACCCTAAACACAAGTAAAGAGTTGTGAAATCTTTCCTTGAAGAGCGTAAAGTGAATGTTTTGGGGTGGCCAGCAATGTCACCGGACTTAAACCCTATTGGAATTTTGGGGACATTCTAAAAAACAAAAGTTGCGGAACAAAAACCAACCAGCAAGACTACTCTCTGGAGTATTTTGCAGAAAGAGTGGAAAAATAGTAGCGTAGAGCAATGGAAAGGATTGGTGGACTCCATGCCAAGGAGAATATCCGCCGTATCGAAACAGAAAGGCTATCCTACGAAATATCAACTGTGCGGTTAAAAAAACTATGTTTTTTATCTACTTAATTATATGGCCACACTTATTTTATATATTATTGATTTTTTGTTAAAGAAATGACTATTGTTATAGCGGAATTTATTTTCTTTGGTTTTTTTTAATGATTGTGATTGTAAATATTTAGGAAAGTGAGATTTCAGGAATGTTTTGATGGGATCGTATTAAGCGTCTCAAATTGAGTTACCCCAACGTACAACCCAAAAAAAATCGTTATTTTTCGTCTATCTCGCATCGTTCTCGAGATATGGAGCTTTTTACATTTTGGTCACCCAGGAAAGTGAGATTTCATTAATGTTTTGATGGGATCGTATTAAGCGTCTCAAATTGAGTTACCCCAACGTACAACGATATGCAGCTTTTTACATTTTGGTTACCCAGGAAAGTGAGATTTCAGGAATGTTTTGATGGGATCATATTAAGCGTCTCAAATTGAGTTACCCCAACGTACAACCCTCGCATCGTTCTCGAGATATGGAGCTTTTTACATTTTGGTCACCCAGGAAAGTGAGATTTCAGGAATGTTTTGATGGGATCGTATTAAGCGTCTCAAATTGAGTTACCCCAACGTACAACCCCAAAAAAATCGTTATTTTTCGCCTATCTCGCATCGTTCTCGAGATATGGAGCTTTTTACATTTTGGTCACCCAGGAAAGTGAGATTTCAGGAATGTTTTGATGGGATCGTATTAAGCGTCTCCAATTGAGTGACCCCAACGTACAACTTTAAAAAAATCGTTATTTTTCGTCTATCTCGCATCGTTCTCGAGATATGGAGCTTTTTACATTTTGGTCACCCAGGAAAGTGAGATTTCAGGAATGTTTTGATGGGATCGTATTAAGCGTCTCAAATTGAGTTACCCCAACGTGCAACCCAAAAAAAATCGTTATTTTTCGTCTATCTCGCATCGTTCTCGAGATATGGAGCTTTTTAATTTTGGTCACCCAGGAAAGTGAGATTTCAGGAATGTTTTGATGGGATCGTATTAAGCGTCTCAAATTGAGTTACCCCAACTATCGCATCGTTCTCGAGATATGGAGCTTTTTACATTTTGGTCACCCAGGAAAGTGAGATTTCAGGAATGTTTTGATGGGATCGTATTAAGCGTCTCAAATTGAGTAACCCCAACGTACAACCCCAAAAAAATCGTTATTTTTCGTCTATCTCGCATCGTTCTCGAGATATGGAGCTTTTTACATTTTGGTCACCCAGGAAAGTGAGATTTCAGGAATGTTTTGGTGGGATCGTATTAAGCGTCTCAAATTGAGTTACCCCAACGTACAACCCCAAAAAAATCGTTATTTTTCGTCTATCTCGCATCGTTCTCGAGATATGGAGCTTTTTACATTTTGGTCACCCAGGAAAGTGAGATTTGAGGAATGTTTTGATGGGATCGTATTAAGCGTCTCAAATTGAGTTACCCCAACGTACAACCCCAAAAAAAATCGTTATTTTTCGTCTATCTCGCATCGTTCTCGAGATATGGAGCTTTTTACATTTTGGTTCACCCAGGAAAGTGAGATTTCAGGAATGTTTTGATGGGATCGTATTAAGCGTCTCAAATTGAGTTACCCCAACGTACAACCCCAAAAAAATCGTTATTTTTCGTCTATCTCGCATCGTTCTCGAGATATGGAGCTTTTTACATTTTGGTTCACCCAGGAACGTGAGATTTCAGGAATGTTTTGATGGGATCGTATTAAGCGTCTCAAATTGAGTTACCCCAACGTACAACCCCAAAAAAATCGTTATTTTTCGTCTATCTCGCATCGTTCTCGAGATATGGAGCTTTTTACATTTTGGTCACCCAGGAAAGTGAGATTTCATTAATGTTTTGATGGGATCGTATTGAGCGTCTCAAATTGAGTTACCCCAACGTACAAACCCCAAAAAATCGTTATTTTTCGTCTATCTCGCATCGTTCTCGAGATATGGAGCTTTTTACATTTTGGTCACCCAGGAAAGTGAGATTTCAGGAATGTTTTGATGGGATCGTATTAAGCGTCTCAAATTGAGTTACCCCAACTATCGCATCGTTCTCGAGATATGGAGCTTTTTACATTTTGGTCACCCAGGAAAGTGAGATTTCAGGAATGTTTTGATGGGATCGTATTAAGCGTCTCAAATTATCTCGCATCGTTCTCGAGATATGGAGCTTTTTACATTTTGGTCACCCAGGAAAGTGAGATTTCAGGAATGTTTTGATGGGATCGTATTAAGCGTCTCAAATTGAGTTACCCCAACATACAACCCCAAAAAAAATCGTTATTTTTCGTCTATCTCGCATCGTTCTCGAGATATGGAGCTTTTTACATTTTGGTCACCCAGGAAAGTGAGATTTCAGGAATGTTTTGTTGGGATCGTATTAAGCGTCTCAAATTGAGTCACCCCAACGTACAACCCCAAAAAAATCGTTATTTTTCGTCTATCTCGCATCGTTCTCGAGATATGGAGCTTTTTACATTTTGGTTCACCCAGGAAAGTGAGATTTCAGGAATGTTTTGATGGGATCGTATTAAGCGTCTCAAAATTAGATACCCCAATGTACAACCCAAAAATTATCGTTATTTTGCGTCTATCTCGCATCGTTCTCGAGATATGGAGCTTTTACATTTTGGTCACCCAGGAAAGTGAGATTACAGGAATGTTTTGATGGGATCGTATTAAGCGTCTCAAATTGAGTTACCCCAACTATCGCATCGTTCTCCAGATATGGAGCTTTTTACATTTTGGTCACCCAGGAAAGTGAGATTTCAGGAATGTTTTGATGGGATCGTATTAAGCGTCTCAAATTGAGTTACCCCAACGTACAACCCAAAAAAAATCGTTATTTTTCGTCTATCTCGCATCGTTCTCGAGATATGGAGCTTTTTACATTTTGGTCACCCAGGAAAGTGAGATTTCAGGAATGTTTTGATGGGATCGTATTAAGCGTCTCAAATTGAGTTACCCCAACGTACAACCCCAAAAAAATCGTTATTTTTCGTCTATCTCGCATCGTTCTCGAGATATGGAGCTTTTTACATTTTGGTCACCCAGGAAAGTGAGATTTCATTAATGTTTTGATGGGATCGTATTAAGCGTCTCAAATTGAGTTACCCCAACGTACAACCCCCAAAAAATCGTTATTTTTCGTCTATCTCGCATCGTTCTCGAGATATGGAGCTTTTTACATTTTGGTTCACCCAGGAAAGTGAGATTTCAGGAATGTTTTGATGGGATCGTATTAAGCGTCTCAAATTGAGTTACCCCAACGTACAACCCAAAAAAAATCGTTATTTTTCGTCTATCTCGCATCGTTCTCGAGATATGGAGCTTTTTACATTTTGGTCACCCAGGAAAGTGAGATTTCAGGAATGTTTTGATGGGATCGTATTAAGCGTCTCAAATTGAGTTACCCCAACGTACAACCCCAAAAAAATCGTTATTTTTCGTCTATCTCGCATCGTTCTCGAGATATGGAGCTTTTTACATTTTGGTCACCCAGGAAAGTGAGATTTCAGGAATGTTTTGATGGGATCGGATTAAGCGTCTCAAATTGAGTTACCCCAACGTACAACCCCAAAAAAATCGTTATTTTTCGTCTATCTCGCATCGTTCTCGAGATATGGAGCTTTTTACATTTTGGTCACCCAGGAAAGTGAGATTTCAGGAATGTTTTGATGGGATCGTATTAAGTGTCTCAAATTGAGTTACCCCAACGTACAACCCCAAAAAAATCGTTATTTTTCGTCTATCTCGCATCGTTCTCGAGATATGGAGCTTTTTACATTTTGGTCACCCAGGAAAGTGAGATTTCAGGAATGTTTTGATGGGATCGGATTAAGCGTCTCAAATTGAGTTACCCCAACGTACAACCCCAAAAAAATCGTTATTTTTCGTCTATCTCGCATCGTTCTCGAGATATGGAGCTTTTTACATTTTGGTCACCCAGGAAAGTGAGATTTCAGGAATGTTTTGATGGGATCGTATTAAGCGTCTCAAATTGAGTTACCCCAACGTACAACCCAAAAAAAATCGTTATTTTTCGTCTATCTCGCATCGTTCTCGAGATATGGAGCTTTTTACATTTTGGTCACCCAGGAAAGTGAGATTTCAGGAATGTTTTGATGGGATCGTATTAAGCGTCTCAAATTGAGTTACCCCAACGTACAACCCCAAAAAAATCGTTATTTTTCGTCTATCTCGCATCGTTCTCGAGATATGGAGCTTTTTACATTTTGGTCACCCAGGAAAGTGAGATTTCAGGAATGTTTTGATGGGATCGCATTAAGCGTCTCAAATTGAGTGACACCAACGTACAACCCCAAAAAAATCGTTATTTTTCGTCTATCTCGCATCGTTCTCGAGATATGGAGCTTTTTATATTTTGGTCACCCAGGAAAGTGAGATTTCAGGAATGTTTTGATGGGATCGTATTAAGCGTCTCAAATTGAGTGACCCCAACGTACAACCCCAAAAAAATCGTTATTTTTCGTCTATCTCGCATCGTTCTCGAGATATGGAGCTTTTTACATTTTGGTCACCCAGGAAAGTGAGATTTCAGGAATGTTTTGATGGGATCGTATTAAGCGTCTCTAATTGAGTTACCCCAACGTACAACCCCAAAAAAATCGTTATTTTTCGTCTATCTCGCATCGTTCTCGAGATATGGAGCTTTTTACATTTTGGTCACCCAGGAAAGTGAGATTTCATTAATGTTTTGATGGGATCGTATTAAGCGTTTCAAATTGAGTTACCCCAACGTACAACCCCAAAAAAATCGTTATTTTTCGTCTATCTCGCATCGTTCTCGAGATATGGAGCTTTTTACATTTTGGTCACCCAGGAAAGTGAGATTTCAGGAATGTTTTGATGGGATCGTATTAAGCGTCTCAAATTGCCAACGTACAACCCCAAAAAAATCGTTATTTTTCGTCTATCTCGCATCGTTCTCGAGATATGGAGCTTTTTACATTTTGGTCACCCAGGAAAGTGAGATTTCAGGAATGTTTTGATGGGATCGTATTAAGCGTCTCAGATTGAGTTACCCCAACGTACAACCCCAAAAAAAATCGTTATTTTTCGTCTATCTCGCATCGTTCTCGAGATATGGAGCTTTTTACATTTTGGTCACCCAGGAAAGTGAGATTTCAGGAATGTTTGATGGGATCATATTAAGCGTCTCAAATTGAGTGACTCCAACGTACAACCCCAAAAAAATCGTTATTTTTCGTCTATCTCGCATCGTTCTCGAGATATGGAGCTTTTTACATTTTGGTCACCCAGGAAAGTGAGATTTCAGGAATGTTTTGATGGGATCATATTAAGCGTCTCAAATTGAGTGACTCCAACGTACAACCCCAAAAAAATCGTTATTTTTCGTCTATCTCGCATCGTTCTCGAGATATGGAGCTTTTTACATTTTGGTCACCCAGGAAAGTGAGATTTCAGGAATGTTTTGATGGGATCGGATTAAGCGTCTCAATTGAGTTACCCCAACGTACAACCCCAAAAAAATCGTTATTTTTCGTCTATCTCGCATCGTTCTCGAGATATGGAGCTTTTTACATTTTGGTCACCCAGGAAAGTGAGATTTCAGGAATGTTTTGATGGGATCGCATTAAGCGTCTCAAATTGAGTGACCCCAACGTACAACCCCAAAAAAATCGTTATTTTTCGTCTATCTCGCATCGTTCTCGAGATATGGAGCTTTTTACATTTTGGTCACCCAGGAAAGTGAGATTTCAGGAATGTTTTGATGGGATCGGATTAAGCGTCTCAAATTGAGTTACCCCAACGTACAACCTCAAAAAAATCGTTATTTTTCGTCTATCTCGCATCGTTCTCGAGATATGGAGCTTTTTACATTTTGGTCACCCAGGAAAGTGAGATTTCAGGAACGTACAACCCCAAAAAATCGTTATTTTTCGTCTATCTCGCATCGTTCTCGAGATATGGAGCTTTTTACATTTTGGTCACCCAGGAAAGTGAGATTTCAGGAATGTTTTGATGGGATCGTATTGAGCGTCTCAAATTGAGTTACCCCAACGTACAAACCCCAAAAAATCGTTATTTTTCGTCTATCTCGCATCGTTCTCGAGATATGGAGCTTTTTACATTTTGGTCACCCAGGAAAGTGAGATTTGAGGAATGTTTTGATGGGATCGTATTAAGCGTCTCAAATTGAGTTACCCCAACGAACAACCCCAAAAAATCGTTATTTTTCGTCTATCTCGCATCGTTCTCGAGATATGGAGCTTTTTACATTTTGGTCACCCAGGAAAGTGAGATTTGAGGAATGTTTTGATGGGATCGTATTAAGCGTCTCAAATTGAGTTACCCCAACGAACAACCCCAAAAAATCGTTATTTTTCGTCTATCTCGCATCGTTCTCGAGATCTGGAGCTTTTTACATTTTGGTCACCCAGGAAAGTGAGATTTCATTAATGTTTTGATGGGATCGTATTAAGCGTCTCAAATTGAGTTACCCCAACGAACAACCCCAAAAAATCGTTATTTTTCGTCTATCTCGCATCGTTCTCGAGATATGGAGCTTTTTACCTTTTGGTCACCCAGGAAAGTGAGATTTCATTAATGTTTTGATGGGATCGTATTGAGCGTCTCAAATTGAGTTACCCCAACGTACAAACCCCAAAAAATCGTTATTTTTCGTCTATCTCGCATCGTTCTCGAGATATGGAGCTTTTTACATTTTGGTCACCCAGGAAAGTGAGATTTGAGGAATGTTTTGATGGGATCGTATTAAGCGTCTCAAGTTGAGTTACCCCAACGTACAACCCCAAAAAAATCGTTATTTTTCGTCTATCTCGCATCGTTCTCGAGATATGGAGCTTTTTACATTTTGGTCACCCAGGAAAGTGAGATTTCATTAATGTTTTGATGGGATCGTATTAAGCGTCTCAAATTGAGTTACCCCAACGAACAACCCCAAAAAATCGTTATTTTTCGTCTATCTCGCATCGTTCTCGAGATATGGAGCTTTTTACCTTTTGGTCACCCAGGAAAGTGAGATTTCATTAATGTTTTGATGGGATCGTATTGAGCGTCTCAAATTGAGTTACCCCAACGTACAAACCCCAAAAAATCGTTATTTTTCGTCTATCTCGCATCGTTCTCGAGATATGGAGCTTTTTACATTTTGGTCACCCAGGAAAGTGAGATTTGAGGAATGTTTTGATGGGATCGTATTAAGCGTCTCAAATTGAGTTACCCCAACGAACAACCCCAAAAAATTGTTATTTTTCGTCTATCTCGCATCGTTCTCGAGATATGGAGCTTTTTACATTTTGGTCACCCAGGAAAGTGAGATTTGAGGAATGTTTTGATGGGATCGTATTAAGCGTCTCAAATTGAGTTACCCCAACGTACAACCCCAAAAAAATCGTTATTTTTCGTCTATCTCGCATCGTTCTCGAGATATGGAGCTTTTTACATTTTGGTCACCCAGGAAAGTGAGATTTCATTAATGTTTTGATGGGATCGTATTAAGCGTCTCAAATTGAGTTACCCCAACGAACAACCCCAAAAAATCGTTATTTTTCGTCTATCTCGCATCGTTCTCGAGATATGGAGCTTTTTACATTTTGGTTCACCCAGGAAAGTGAGATTTCAGGAATGTTTTGATGGGATCGTATTAAGCGTCTCAAATTGAGTTACCCCAACGTACAACCCCAAAAAAATCGTTATTTTTCGTCTATCTCGCATCGTTCTCGAGATATGGAGCTTTTTACATTTTGGTCACCCAGGAAAGTGAGATTTCAGGAATGTTTTGATGGGATCGTATTAAGCGTCTCAAATTGAGTTACCCCAACATACAACCCCAAAAAAATCGTTATTTTTCGTCTATCTCGCATCGTTCTCGAGATATGGAGCTTTTTACATTTTGGTCACCCAGGAAAGTGAGATTTCATTAATGTTTTGATGGGATCGTATTAAGCGTCTCAAATTGAGTTACCCCAATGTACAACCCCCAAAAAATTGTTATTTTTCGTCTATCTCGCATCGTTCTCGAGATATGGAGCTTTTTACATTTTGGTCACCCAGGAAAGTGAGATTTCAGGAATGTTTTGATGGGATCGGATTAAGCGTCTCAAATTGAGTTACCCCAACGTACAACCCCAAAAAAATCGTTATTTTTCGTCTATCTCACATCGTTCTCGAGATATGGAGCTTTTTACATTTTGGTTCACCCAGGAACGTGAGATTTCAGGAATGTTTTGATGGGATCGTATTAAGCGTCTCAAATTGAGTTACCCCATCGTTCAACCCCAAAAAAATCGTTATTTTTCGTCTATCTCGCATCGTTCTCGAGATATGGAGCTTTTTACATTTTGGTTCACCCAGGAAAGTGAGTTTTCAGGAATGTTTTGATAGGATCGTATTAAGCGTCTCAAATTGAGTCACCCCAACGTACAAGTCAAAAAAATCGTTATTTTTCGTCTATCTCGCATCGTTCTCGAGATATGGAGCTTTTTACATTTTGGTTCACCCAGGAAAGTGAGATTTCAGGAATGTTTTGATGGGATCGTATTAAGCGTCTCAAATTGAGTAACCCCAACTTATAACCCCAAAAAAAATCGTTTTTTTTTCGTCTATCTCGCATCGTTCTCGAGATATGGAGCTTTTTACATTTTGGTTCACCCAGGAAAGTGAGACTTCAGGAATGTTTTGATGGGATCGTATTAAGCGTCTCAAATTGAGTTACCCCAACGTACAACCCCAAAAAAATCGTTATTTTTCGTCTATCTCGCATCGTTCTCGAGATATGGAGCTTTTTACATTTTGGTTCACCCAGGAAAGTGAGATTTCAGGAATGTTTTGATGGGATCGTATTAAGCGTCTCAAATTGAGTTACCCCAACGTACAACCCCCAAAAAATTGTTATTTTTCGTCTATCTCGCATCGTTCTCGAGATATGGAGCTTTTTACATTTTGGTTCACCCAGGAAAGTGAGATTTCAGGAATGTTTTGATGGGATCGTATTAAGCGTCTCAAATTGAGTTACCCCAACGTACAACCCCAAAAAAATCGTTATTTTTCGTCTATCTCGCATCGTTCTCGAGATATGGAGCTTTTTACATTTTGGTCACCCAGGAAAGTGAGATTTCATTAATGTTTTGATGGGATCGTATTAAGCGTCTCAAATTGAGTTACCCCAACGTACAACCCCCAAAAAATTGTTATTTTTCGTCTATCTCGCATCGTTCTCGAGATATGGAGCTTTTTACATTTTGGTCACCCAGGAAAGTGAGATTTCAGGAATGTTTTGATGGGATCGGATTAAGCGTCTCAAATAGAGTTACCCCAACGTACAACCCCAAAAAATCGTTATTTTTCGTCTATCTCGCATCGTTCTCGAGATATGGAGCTTTTTACATTTTGGTTCACCCAGGAAAGTGAGTTTTCAGGAATGTTTTGATAGGATCGTATTAAGCGTCTCAAATTGAGTCACCCCAATGTACAAGTCAAAAAAATCGTTATTTTTCGTCTATCTCGCATCGTTCTCGAGATATGGAGCTTTTTACATTTTGGTTCACCCAGGAAAGTGAGATTTCAGGAATGTTTTGATGGGATCGTATTAAGCGTCTCAAATTGAGTAACCCCAACTTATAACCCCAAAAAAAATCGTTTTTTTTTCGTCTATCTCGCATCGTTCTCGAGATATGGAGCTTTTTACATTTTGGTTCACCCAGGAAAGTGAGATTTCAGGAATGTTTTGATGGGATCGTATTAAGCGTCTCAAATTGAGTTACCCCAACGTACAACCTCAAAAAAATCGTTATTTTTCGTCTATCTCGCATCGTTCTCGAGATATGGAGCTTTTTACATTTTGGTCACCCAGGAAAGTGAGATTTCAGGAATGTTTTGATGGGATCGTATTAAGCGTCTCAGATTGAGTTACCCCAACGTACAACCCCAAAAAAATCGTTATTTTTCGTCTATCTCGCATCGTTCTCGAGATATGGAGCTTTTTACATTTTGGTCACCCAGGAAAGTGAGATTTCAGGAATGTTTTGTTGGGATCGTATTAAGCGTCTCAAATTGAGTCACCCCAACGTACAAACCCAAAAAAATCGTTATTTTTCGTCTATCTCGCATCGTTCTCGAGATATGGAGCTTTTTACATTTTGGTCACCCAGGAAAGTGATATTTCAGGAATGTTTTGATGGGATCGTATTAAGCGTCTCAAATTGAGTTACCCCAACGTACAACCCCAAAAAAATCGTTATTTTTCGTCTATCTCGCATCGTTCTCGAGATATGGAGCTTTTTACATTTTGGTCACCCAGGAAAGTGAGATTTCAGGAATGTTTTGATGGGATCGCATTAAGCGTCTCAAATTGAGTGACCCCAACGTACAACCCCAAAAAAATCGTTATTTTTCGTCTATCTCGCATCGTTCTCGAGATATGGAGCTTTTTACATTTTGGTCACCCAGGAAAGTGAGATTTCAGGAATGTTTTGATGGGATCGGATTAAGCGTCTCAAATTGAGTTACCCCAACGTACAACCCTAAAAAAATCGTTATTTTTCGTCTATCTCGCATCGTTCTCGAGATATGGAGCTTTTTACATTTTGGTCACCCAGGAAAGTGAGATTTCAGGAATGTTTTGATGGGATCGTATTAAGCGTCTCAAATTGAGTGACCCCAACGTACAACTCCAAAAAAATCGTTATTTTTCGTCTATCTCGCATCGTTCTCGAGATATGGAGCTTTTTACATTTTGGTCACCCAGGAAAGTGAGATTTCAGGAATGTTTTGATGGGATCGCATTAAGCGTCTCAAATTGAGTGACCCCAACGTACAACCCAAAAAAAATCGTTATTTTTCGTCTATCTCGCATCGTTCTCGAGATATGGAGCTTTTTACATTTTGGTCACCCAGGAAAGTGAGATTTCAGGAATGTTTTGATGGGATCGTATTAAGCGTCTCAAATTGAGTTACCCCAACGTACAACCCCAAAAAAAACGTTATTTTTCGTCTATCTCGCATCGTTCTCGAGATATGTATCGTATTAAGCGTCGCAAATTGAGTTACCCCAACGTACAACCCCAAAAAAAATCGTTATTTTTCGTCTATCTCGCATCGTTCTCGAGATCTGGAGCTTTTTACATTTTGATCACCCAGGAAAGTGAGATTTCAGGAATGTTTTGATGGGATCGTATTAAGCGTCTCAAATTGAGTTACCCCAACGTACAACCTCAAAAAAATCGTTATTTTTCGTCTATCTCGCATCGTTCTCGAGATATGGAGCTTTTTACATTTTGGTTCACCCAGGAAAGTGAGGTTTCAGGAATGTTTTGATAGGATCGTATTAAGCGTCTCAAATTGAGTTACCCCAACGTACAACCCCAAAAAAATCGTTATTTTTCGTCTATCTCGCATCGTTCTCGAGATATGGAGCTTTTTACATTTTGGTCACCCAGGAAAGTGAGATTTCAGGAATGTTTTGATGGGATCGTATTAAGCGTCTCAAATTGAGTTACCCCAACGTACAACCTCAAAAAAATCGTTATTTTTCGTCTATCTCGCATCGTTCTCGAGATATGGAGCTTTTTACATTTTGGTCACCCAGGAAAGTGAGATTTCAGGAATGTTTTGATGGGATCGTATTAAGCGTCTCAAATTGAGTTACCCCAACGTACAACCTCAAAAAAATCGTTATTTTTCGTCTATCTCGCATCGTTCTCGAGATATGGAGCTTTTTACATTTTGGTCACCCAGGAAAGTGAGATTTCAGGAATGTTTTGATGGGATCGTATTAAGCGTCTCAAATTGAGTTACCCCAACGTACAACCTCAAAAAAATCGTTATTTTTCGTCTATCTCGCATCGTTCTCGAGATATGGAGCTTTTTACATTTTGGTCACCCAGGAAAGTGAGATTTCAGGAATGTTTTGATGGGATCGTATTAAGCGTCTCAAATTGAGTTACCCCAACGTACAACCTCAAAAAAATCGTTATTTTTCGTCTATCTCGCATCGTTCTCGAGATATGGAGCTTTTTACATTTTGGTCTCCCAGGAAAGTGAGATTTCAGGAATGTTTTGATGGGATCGTATTAAGCGTCTCAAATTGAGTAACCCCAACTTATAACCCCAAAAAAAATCGTTTTTTTTCGTCTATCTCGCATCGTTCTCGAGATATGGAGCTTTTTACATTTTGGTTCACCCAGGAAAGTGAGATTTCAGGAATGTTTTGATGGGATCGTATTAAGCGTCTCAAATTGAGTTACCCCAACGTACAACTTCAAAAAAATCGTTATTTTTCGTCTATCTCGCATCGTTCTCGAGATATGGAGCTTTTTACATTTTGGTCACCCAGGAAAGTGAGATTTCAAGAATGTTTTGATGGGATCGTATTAAGCGTCTCAAATTGAGTTACCCCAACGTACAACCTCAAAAAAATCGTTATTTTTCGTCTATCTCGCATCGTTCTCGAGATATGGAGCTTTTTACATTTTGGTCACCCAGGAAAGTGAGATTTCAGGAATGTTTTGATGGGATCGTATTAAGCGTCTCAGATTGAGTTACCCCAACGTACAACCCCAAAAAAATCGTTATTTTTCGTCTATCTCGCATCGTTCTCGAGATATGGAGCTTTTTACATTTTGGTCACCCAGGAAAGTGAGATTTCAGGAATGTTTTGTTGGGATCGTATTAAGCGTCTCAAATTGAGTCACCCCAATGTACAACCCAAAAAAATCGTTATTTTTCGTCTATCTCGCATCGTTCTCGAGATATGGAGCTTTTTACATTTTGGTCACCCAGGAAAGTGAGATTTCAGGAATGTTTTGATGGGATCGTATTAAGCGTCTCAAATTGAGTTACCCCAACGTACAACCCCAAAAAAATCGTTATTTTTCGTCTATCTCGCATCGTTCTCGAGATATGGAGCTTTTTACATTTTGGTCACCCAGGAAAGTGAGATTTCAGGAATGTTTTGATGGGATCGTATTAAGCGTCTCAAATTGAGTTACCCCAACGTACAACCCCAAAAAAATCGTTATTTTTCGTCTATCTCGCATCGTTCTCGAGATATGGAGCTTTTTACATTTTGGTTCACCCAGGAAAGTGAGATTTCAGGAATGTTTTGATGGGATCGTATTAAGCGTCTCAAATTGAGTTACCCCAACGTACAACCCAAAAAAAATCGTTATTTTTCGTCTATCTCGCATCGTTCTCGAGATATGGAGCTTTTTACATTTTGGTCACCCAGGAAAGTGAGATTTCAGGAATGTTTTGATGGGATCGTATTAAGCGTCTCAAATTGAGTTACCCCAACGTACAACCCCAAAAAAATCGTTATTTTTCGTCTATCTCGCATCGTTCTCGAGATATGGAGCTTTTTACATTTTGGTCACCCAGGAAAGTGAGATTTCAGGAATGTTTTGATGGGATCGTATTGAGCGTCTCAAATTGAGTTACCCCAACGTACAACCCCAAAAAAATCGTTATTTTTCGTCTATCTCGCATCGTTCTCGAGATATGGAGCTTTTTACATTTTGGTCACCCAGGAAAGTGAGATTTCAGGAATGTTTTGATGGGATCGCATTAAGCGTCTCAAATTGAGTGACACCAACGTACAACCCCAAAAAAATCGTTATTTTTCGTCTATCTCGCATCGTTCTCGAGATATGGAGCTTTTTACATTTTGGTCACCCAGGAAAGTGAGATTTCAGGAATGTTTTGATGGGATCGTATTAAGCGTCTCAAATTGAGTGACCCCAACGTACAACCCCAAAAAAATCGTTATTTTTCGTCTATCTCGCATCGTTCTCGAGATATGGAGCTTTTTACATTTTGGTCACCCAGGAAAGTGAGATTTCAGGAATGTTTTGATGGGATCGTATTAAGCGTCTCTAATTGAGTTACCCCAACGTACAACCCCAAAAAAATCGTTATTTTTCGTCTATCTCGCATCGTTCTCGAGATATGGAGCTTTTTACATTTTGGTCACCCAGGAAAGTGAGATTTCATTAATGTTTTGATGGGATCGTATTAAGCGTTTCAAATTGAGTTACCCCAACGTACAACCCCAAAAAAATCGTTATTTTTCGTCTATCTCGCATCGTTCTCGAGATATGGAGCTTTTTACATTTTGGTCACCCAGGAAAGTGAGATTTCAGGAATGTTTTGATGGGATCGTATTAAGCGTCTCAAATTGCCAACGTACAACCCCAAAAAAATCGTTATTTTTCGTCTATCTCGCATCGTTCTCGAGATATGGAGCTTTTTACATTTTGGTCACCCAGGAAAGTGAGATTTCAGGAATGTTTTGATGGGATCATATTAAGCGTCTCAAATTGAGTGACTCCAACGTACAACCCCAAAAAAATCGTTATTTTTCGTCTATCTCGCATCGTTCTCGAGATATGGAGCTTTTTACATTTTGGTCACCCAGGAAAGTGAGATTTCAGGAATGTTTTGATGGGATCATATTAAGCGTCTCAAATTGAGTGACTCCAACGTACAACCCCAAAAAAATCGTTATTTTTCGTCTATCTCGCATCGTTCTCGAGATATGGAGCTTTTTACATTTTGGTCACCCAGGAAAGTGAGATTTCAGGAATGTTTTGATGGGATCATATTAAGCGTCTCAAATTGAGTGACTCCAACGTACAACCCCAAAAAAATCGTTATTTTTCGTCTATCTCGCATCGTTCTCGAGATATGGAGCTTTTTACATTTTGGTCACCCAGGAAAGTGAGATTTCAGGAATGTTTTGATGGGGTCGGATTAAGCGTCTCAAATTGAGTTACCCCAACGTACAACCCCAAAAAAATCGTTATTTTTCGTCTATCTCGCATCGTTCTCGAGATATGGAGCTTTTTACATTTTGGTCACCCAGGAAAGTGAGATTTCAGGAATGTTTTGATGGGATCGCATTAAGCGTCTCAAATTGAGTGACCCCAACGTACAACCCCAAAAAAATCGTTATTTTTCGTCTATCTCGCATCGTTCTCGAGATATGGAGCTTTTTACATTTTGGTCACCCAGGAAAGTGAGATTTCAGGAATGTTTTGATGGGATCGGATTAAGCGTCTCAAATTGAGTTACCCCAACGTACAACCTCAAAAAAATCGTTATTTTTCGTCTATCTCGCATCGTTCTCGAGATATGGAGCTTTTTACATTTTGGTCACCCAGGAAAGTGAGATTTCATTAATGTTTTGATGGGATCGTATTAAGCGTCTCAAATTGAGTTACCCCAACGTACAACCCCAAAAAAATCGTTATTTTTCGTCTATCTCGCATCGTTCTCGAGATATGGAGCTTTTTACATTTTGGTCACCCAGGAAAGTGAGATTTCATTAATGTTTTGATGGGATCGTATTAAGCGTCTCAAATTGAGTTACCCCAACGAACAACCCCAAAAAATCGTTATTTTTCGTCTATCTCGCATCGTTCTCGAGATATGGAGCTTTTTACCTTTTGGTCACCCAGGAAAGTGAGATTTCATTAATGTTTTGATGGGATCGTATTGAGCGTCTCAAATTGAGTTACCCCAACGTACAAACCCCAAAAAATCGTTATTTTTCGTCTATCTCGCATCGTTCTCGAGATATGGAGCTTTTTACATTTTGGTCACCCAGGAAAGTGAGATTTGAGGAATGTTTTGATGGGATCGTATTAAGCGTCTCAAATTGAGTTACCCCAACGAACAACCCCAAAAAATCGTTATTTTTCGTCTATCTCGCATCGTTCTCGAGATATGGAGCTTTTTACATTTTGGTCACCCAGGAAAGTGAGATTTGAGGAATGTTTTGATGGGATCGTATTAAGCGTCTCAAATTGAGTTACCCCAACGTACAACCCCAAAAAAATCGTTATTTTTCGTCTATCTCGCATCGTTCTCGAGATATGGAGCTTTTTACATTTTGGTCACCCAGGAAAGTGAGATTTCATTAATGTTTTGATGGGATCGTATTGAGCGTCTCAAATTGAGTTACCCCAACGTACAAACCCCAAAAAATCGTTATTTTTCGTCTATCTCGCATCGTTCTCGAGATATGGAGCTTTTTACATTTTGGTCACCCAGGAAAGTGAGATTTGAGGAATGTTTTGATGGGATCGTATTAAGCGTCTCAAATTGAGTTACCCCAACGAACAACCCCAAAAAATCGTTATTTTTCGTCTATCTCGCATCGTGATATGGAGCTTTTTACATTTTGGTTCACCCAGGAAAGTGAGATTTCAGGAATGTTTTGATGGGATCGTATTAAGCGTCTCAAATTGAGTTACCCCAACGTACAACCCCCAAAAAATCGTTATTTTTCGTCTATCTCGCATCGTTCTCGAGATATGGAGCTTTTTACATTTTGGTCACCCAGGAAAGTGAGATTTCAGGAATGTTTTGATGGGATCGTATTAAGCGTCTCAAATTGAGTTACCCCAACATACAACCCCAAAAAAATCGTTATTTTTCGTCTATCTCGCATCGTTCTCGAGATATGGAGCTTTTTACATTTTGGTCACCCAGGAAAGTGAGATTTCAGGAATGTTTTGATGGGATCGTATTAAGCGTCTCAAATTGAGTTACCCCAACGTACAACCCCCAAAAAATTGTTATTTTTCGTCTATCTCGCATCGTTCTCGAGATATGGAGCTTTTTACATTTTGGTCACCCAGGAAAGTGAGATTTCAGGAATGTTTTGATGGGATCGGATTAAGCGTCTCAAATTGAGTTACCCCAACGTACAACCCCAAAAAAATCGTTATTTTTCGTCTATCTCACATCGTTCTCGAGATATGGAGCTTTTTACATTTTGGTTCACCCAGGAACGTGAGATTTCAGGAATGTTTTGATAGGATCGTATTAAGCGTCTCAAATTGAGTCACCCCAACGTACAAGTCAAAAAAATCGTTATTTTTCGTCTATCTCGCATCGTTCTCGAGATATGGAGCTTTTTACATTTTGGTTCACCTAGGAAAGTGAGATTTCAGGAATGTTTTGATGGGATCGTATTAAGCGTCTCAAATTGAGTAACCCCAACTTATAACCCCAAAAAAAATCGTTTTTTTTCGTCTATCTCGCATCGTTCTCGAGATATGGAGCTTTTTACATTTTGGTTCACCCAGGAAAGTGAGATTTCAGGAATGTTTTGATGGGATCGTATTAAGCGTCTCAAATTGAGTTACCCCAACGTACATACCCAAAAAAATCGTTATTTTTCGTCTATCTCGCATCGTTCTCGAGATATGGAGCTTTTTACATTTTGGTCACCCAGGAAAGTGAGATTTCATTAATGTTTTGATGGGATCGTATTAAGCGTCTCAAATTGAGTTACCCCAACGAACAACCCCAAAAAATCGTTATTTTTCGTCTATCTCGCATCGTTCTCGAGATATGGAGCTTTTTACATTTTGGTTCACCCAGGAAAGTGAGATTTCAGGAATGTTTTGATGGGATCGTATTAAGCGTCTCAAATTGAGTTACCCCAACGTACAACCCCAAAAAAATCGTTATTTTTCGTCTATCTCGCATCGTTCTCGAGATATGGAGCTTTTTACATTTTGGTCACCCAGGAAAGTGAGATTTCAGGAATGTTTTGATGGGATCGTATTAAGCGTCTCAAATTGAGTTACCCCAACATACAACCCCAAAAAAATCGTTATTTTTCGTCTATCTCGCATCGTTCTCGAGATATGGAGCTTTTTACATTTTGGTCACCCAGGAAAGTGAGATTTCATTAATGTTTTGATGGGATCGTATTAAGCGTCTCAAATTGAGTTACCCCAACGTACAACCCCCAAAAAATTGTTATTTTTCGTCTATCTCGCATCGTTCTCGAGATATGGAGCTTTTTACATTTTGGTCACCCAGGAAAGTGAGATTTCAGGAATGTTTTGATGGGATCGGATTAAGCGTCTCAAATTGAGTTACCCCAACGTACAACCCCAAAAAATCGTTATTTTTCGTCTATCTCGCATCGTTCTCGAGATATGGAGCTTTTTACATTTTGGTTCACCCAGGAAAGTGAGTTTTCAGGAATGTTTTGATAGGATCGTATTAAGCGTCTCAAATTGAGTCACCCTAACGTACAAGTCAAAAAAATCGTTATTTTTCGTCTATCTCGCATCGTTCTCGAGATATGGAGCTTTTTACATTTTGGTTCACCCAGGAAAGTGAGATTTCAGGAATGTTTTGATGGGATCGTATTAAGCGTCTCAAATTGAGTAACCCCAACTTATAACCCCAAAAAAAATCGTTTTTTTTCGTCTATCTCGCATCGTTCTCGAGATATGGAGCTTTTTACATTTTGGTTCACCCAGGAAAGTGAGATTTCAGGAATGTTTTGATGGGATCGTATTAAGCGTCTCAAATTGAGTTACCCCAACGTACAACCTCAAAAAAATCGTTATTTTTCGTCTATCTCGCATCGTTCTCGAGATATGGAGCTTTTTACATTTTGGTCACCCAGGAAAGTGAGATTTCAAGAATGTTTTGATGGGATCGTATTAAGCGTCTCAAATTGAGTTACCCCAACGTACAACCTCAAAAAAATCGTTATTTTTCGTCTATCTCGCATCGTTCTCGAGATATGGAGCTTTTTACATTTTGGTCACCCAGGAAAGTGAGATTTCAGGAATGTTTTGATGGGATCGTATTAAGCGTCTCAGATTGAGTTACCCCAACGTACAACCCCAAAAAAATCGTTATTTTTCGTCTATCTCGCATCGTTCTCGAGATATGGAGCTTTTTACATTTTGGTCACCCAGGAAAGTGAGATTTCAGGAATGTTTTGTTGGGATCGTATTAAGCGTCTCAAATTGAGTCACCCCAATGTACAACCCAAAAAAATCGTTATTTTTCGTCTATCTCGCATCGTTCTCGAGATATGGAGCTTTTTACATTTTGGTTCACCCAGGAAAGTGAGATTTCAGGAATGTTTTGATGGGATCGTATTAAGCGTCTCAAATTGAGGTACCCCAACGTACAACCCCAAAAACCTTCCCGACGATCAGTCACCTTGTCGCGGTGGGGGGGCTTAAGTAGTTTATTTGAACCGAGCTCGATGCCGAAAGGTGGTCGAAGGATGGGGAAAATGAATGAAAACCAAGAATTGGTCAAAAAACAGTATGGAAGATAACCCAAAGGAATTTTATTCTCCAGGTGGCAGTCGTAAAAGCGAAAATCCACCCGTAGTCTTCACTACGGCAGGGGCACGGATTCTGGAGGCCCCATCTGACATACAAACGCACACCTTTACTGGTGGATACACGCGAGTCGAAGGTACCGTAACCGATGACTCCTGCAGTTCTCTCCATGAAGCTCTTCGTGGTTTGAGCTGGAAAGATGAAGAAGGCAGCTCGGAGGTCTTACCTCCAAAGCTAAATTCTCATCAGGGCTTAGCTGTTGGTCAGAGCGGTGCTATCACCGGACTAAGTGAAGCTGAACAAGTGGATCCCACTCCAACGATGGCATCCTCTGGAGAACAGCTTTCCAAGCGCCAACAGAAGCTGGAGAGAAGGCGAGCGGCAAAGGTTCAGTGCAAAGAGGACACCAGGGTGGCCGAAGGCACTGAATTAAGTTGCAAACCTTTGGTGACGGCGGCGAAAAGGGACAGGTCGGAAGAGGTCTCACCCACCCATTCAGGACGGTCTCCTGTAACCGAAGTCACCCCAACTTCTGCAAACGCGAACAGGTTCATAAGGAAGAAGGTTTCCGGAAGCTCTGCAAATTGTCCTGTTGGTCTA
Organism: Melanostoma scalare; assembly: GCA_949752695.1. Taxonomy (NCBI): domain Eukaryota; kingdom Metazoa; phylum Arthropoda; class Insecta; order Diptera; family Syrphidae; genus Melanostoma; species Melanostoma scalare. The sequence goes on along the minus strand of OX456984.1, from coordinate 179,765,862 downwards.
ACTGGAAAGTCGGTGAATGAAACTGAAGGAACAGGTCGCAAGGCTTGCGAATTCGGTCCACGGACACTGGCTGGAAGGGACGAAGCCGGCATGGTTAAAACTCCTGGAGGTCCAACCGAAACGTTGGTGAATGAAACCGTGACTGCTAGTCAGTCTGGTCCACGGACACTGACCGGACGGGATAAAGCCTCGAAAGGAGCAATGATAATAAATCAAATTAACCTTCAACATTCTAAGGCTGCTACTGCACTCCTATGTAGCAGGCTTTCCGCGTTGAATACAAAAACTCATCTCGTAGCAATCCAAGAGCCATGGGCCTGGAAGGGCCGAGTTCTTGGTCTTGGAGGGCTACGAGGGTTCAATATTCTCTATGACGAACGGTCTGACTTACCCCGGACCTGTCTCATCATACCGAGCTCTTTTGCAGCAACTAAACTTGATCACTTCTGTGGTCAAGACCTGGTTGCGGCTATGATAAACTACGAAACGAACGGTGAGTGGAAAACTTTCGTCGTTGCGTCAGTTTACTTTCCCTGGAACTCCATTCTACCCCCTCCCTCAAGACAGGTTGTGGATTTAGTGGAGTTTTGTGAAAACCGGAAGTTGGGGCTTATCATGTGCTGTGATGCTAACGCTCAAAACATAGTTTGGGGCAGCGTCAAGTGCAACATGAGAGGCAACCATCTTCTTAACTACATTCTGTCTTCTGACTTGAACATTAACAATGTTGGTAATACGCCAACTTTTGTTACGGCTATACGACAGGACGTAATTGACTTGACACTATCTAACAGATATGCCAAGGAGATTACCAACTGGAAAGTGTTGCTGGACGTGTCACTCTCAGACCACAGATACATTCAATTCCATGTAGCAAATGTGATTCCCACTCCTTTAGTTACAAGAAATCCCAGAAAAACTAACTGGACACTTTTCAACGATGAGCTCGGTAATTTCGTCAAAACTCTACCTAAGCTCTCAACATCACAAAAAGTGGAAGATGCAGTTCTAGAAGTGAATTGTGCCCTTACAAGTAGCTTCGAGCTGGCATGTCCAGCTAGACAATTACCTAGTAGATCTATGGTTCCGTGGTGGAACAATGAACTACAGAAACTTCGCAGGGAAACCAGAAGTATTCTGAATAGGTCCCTCAAGACCAAATCAGATGTCGACTGGAACCTGTATCGATCTAAACAGAAGGACTTTAAAAGGTTAATTCGAAGATCAAAGAATGCCTCTTATAAAGAATTCTGTGAAAGTATAGAAACACTCAGTGAAACTAGTCGACTTACTAAAGCCCTTAAAAGGAGCAAGGTAAACAAACTAGAAACGCTCAGGAAATCAGACGGTTCCTATACCGAGTCCAAAGCAGAGACACTCAGTCTTATGCTGGAAACTCATTTTCCAGGAAACCTGATATCAATCGGACCACAGCAATCTATTTCCCTTAGATCAGGTGAATCCAATAAATCCACTCGACTTAGCTGGTACACGTCATCGTTAGTTGTTACCGACGAAGCCATCAAATATGCCGTGGCATCTTTTGACAGTTTCAAGTCACCTGGCACTGACGGTGTTTACCCAGCTATGTTGCAGGAAAGTATAAACCTTTTGCTTCCTACTTTGAAAAATATTTTCACTGGTAGTTTAGCCCTAGCGTATATACCAACTTCATGGCAGAGTGTTAGAGTCGCCTTCATACCAAAAATTGGTAAACAAGACTACTCACTCGCCAAGAGCTTTAGACCCATCAGTCTTACCTCCTTTCTGCTTAAGACGCTAGAAAGAATGGTTGAGATTTACATTCGTAAAACCTCACTCCAATTACACCCTCTGTCTCAGATGCAACATGCTTACCAAAGAGGAAAATCTTGCGAGACCGCACTTCAAAATCTTGTTAGCAGGATTGAATGCGCGCTTGACAGGAAAGAATTTGCGGTAGGCATTTTCATCGACATTCAAGGTGCTTTTGACAATGCTAGCTTCGATGGTATGTGTAATGCTGCCAGAGAACACGGTGTGAACGAGTCATTAGTGTTGTGGATTAAAGCAATGCTAATGAAGAGAACCGTTATCGCTGAGGCGGACTGTGGACAATATGTTGCAACGGGAGTAAATAAGGGCTGCCCACAAGGTGGCGTTTTATCTCCTCTTCTGTGGTGCATGTTGATCGACTCTCTACTTGTAATGCTCAATGGTTCTAACGTTCATGCCCAAGCATATGCAGACGACGTCGCCGTGCTCTCGGTTGGCTCCAGCCTCCAAGCTGTCTGCTCCCGAGCACAGGCTGCGCTTTGTATGATTGACACCTGGTGTGTTAGAAACGGTCTCTCCGTCAATCCTCTTAAAACCGAGGTTGTCCTCTTCACGAGACGTAGAAAATTGACTGGTCTGACCCATCTTACGCTTAAAGGCGTCAACATCCCCTTTTCAAATGAAGTCAAGCATCTTGGAGTAATCCTGGATAACAAACTTCTTTGGTCGAAACATGTCGAGTCTAAAACTACTAAAGCACTGTCAGTTTTCTGGCAATGTAAAGGAGCTTTTGGCAAGACATGGGGTCTTTCACCGAAAAGGGTCCTTTGGATCTATACGGCTATGATAAGACCAATCATCTCCTATGCGTCAGTTGTTTGGTGGAATAAGCTCTCGCGTAAATACGTTATTGCCTCGTTTGCCAAACTTCAAAGAACAATTTGTCTGGGTGTTACGGGGGCCTTCCCCAGCACACCGGGTGCTGCTCTCGACGCACTGTTGAACCTTCCTCCCCTTGATACCTTCATCATGGGGTGTACTCTCAAGACCATTTCTCGTTTAAAACGATGTGGTCTCTGGCACAATTCGCACTGGAGCTTTGAGGAACTCGCAAGCAGCATATCTTTTGACCCACGTCTAATGGATATGCCGTCTGACACGATGATCCCAAGGCTCAAACTGCGTCAAAATTACTCAGTCAGCTTTCCTTCGGTTCAGGACTGGTTCGCTCCAGAATCTGAGCCTGGAAAGAACTGTTATCGTATCTTCACAGATGGCTCCAAAACCGACGAGGGTTCTGGTGCTGGTGCCTTTGTTGAGAACGACGACATACGACTGCACTCATCTTTGGGATCATACGCATCCGTTTTCCAAGCGGAGGCTTATGCTATCCTAATGGCCTTGAGCCACGTAACGAACAATGGATGGACGGGGAGAAGTATCTTTGTTTGCAGCGATAGCCAAGCTGTGCTTAAGGCCCTTCTCAACCCTCTAACCACTTCGAAAGTGATCCAGGAATGCAAGAGCTCTCTGAATACGATCGGAAGATTAAATTCCTTGAGTCTCATTTGGGTTCCAGGCCATCACGGCATAACTGGAAATGAGATCGCCGATGAACTCGCTAGGCAGGGATCTCAGACAGCTTTCTCAGGACCTGAACCGTCGCTAGGTCTGCCAGCGTCCTCAGTGAGGGCTTCAATCAACGATTGGATCTGTGAAGAGCACAACCGTAGATGGCATGCCTCCATTGGATGCAGACAAACCAAGCGTATGCTCCCCAACGTTAGTAAGAAGACTGCAACATTTTTGCTAGCTCGTAGCAGAAAAGACTGTAGGAAGCTTATTGGCGTTGCCAGCGGGCACTTCTCTTTTGCCAAGCATTTAAACGTGTTAGGCTTAAGTGATACCACACTCTGTGAATCTTGTGGAGAAGATGAGGACACCGCAGAGCACTTCCTCTGTGAATGTCCTGCTTTTTCTCGCATGAGGTTACAGATACTCGGCGCAGACATGGTGAGAGCTGGTAACTTAGGCTCCTTGCCATGGCAGCGTCTTTTGGCTTTTCTCCGAACATCTGGAAAGCTATAACAAATAGAAGGTTGCTATCTGGTAGTACAATGGACCGGTATTTAGGTCTGAGTGCTCCAGCTGGTATTTTAAAAACCTCCAACAAAAAAAAAAAAAAAAAAAACAACCCCAAAAAAATCGTTATTTTTCGTCTATCTCGCATCGTTCTCGAGATATGGAGCTTTTTACATTTTGGTCACCCAGGAAAGTGAGATTTCAGGAATGTTTTGATGGGATCGTATTAAGCGTCTCAAATTGAGTTACCCCAACTATCGCATCGTTCTCGAGATATGGAGCTTTTTACATTTTGGTCACCCAGGAAAGTGAGATTTCAGGAATGTTTTGATGGGATCGTATTAAGCGTCTCAGATTGAGTTACCCCAACGTACAACCCCAAAAAAATCGTTATTTTTCGTCTATCTCGCATCGTTCTCGAGATATGGAGCTTTTTACATTTTGGTCACCCAGGAAAGTGAGATTTCAGGAATGTTTTGATGGGATCGTATTAAGCGTCTCAAATTGAGGTACCCCAACGTACAACCCCAAAAAAATCGTTATTTTTCGTCTATCTCGCATCGTTCTCGAGATATGGAGCTTTTTACATTTTGGTCACCCAGGAAAGTGAGATTTCAGGAATGTTTTGATGGGATCGTATTAAGCGTCTCAAATTGAGTTACCCCAACTATCGCATCGTTCTCGAGATATGGAGCTTTTTACATTTTGGTCACCCAGGAAAGTGAGATTTCAGGAATGTTTTGATGGATCGTATTAAGCGTCTCAAATTGAGGTACCCCAACGTACAACCCCAAAAAAATCGTTATTTTTCGTCTATCTCGCATCGTTCTCGAGATATGGAGCTTTTTACATTTTGGTCACCCAGGAAAGTGAGATTTCAGGAATGTTTTGATGGGATCGTATTAAGCGTCTCAAATTGAGTTACCCCAACTATCGCATCGTTCTCGAGATATGGAGCTTTTTACATTTTGGTCACCCAGGAAAGTGAGATTTCAGGAATGTTTTGATGGGATCGTATTAAGCGTCTCAGATTGAGTTACCCCAACGTACAACCCCAAAAAAATCGTTATTTTTCGTCTATCTCGCATCGTTCTCGAGATATGGAGCTTTTTACATTTTGGTCACCCAGGAAAGTGAGATTTCAGGAATGTTTTGTTGGGATCGTATTAAGCGTCTCAAATTGAGTCACCCCAATGTACAACCCAAAAAAATCGTTATTTTTCGTCTATCTCGCATCGTTCTCGAGATATGGAGCTTTTTACATTTTGGTTCACCCAGGAAAGTGAGATTTCAGGAATGTTTTGATGGGATCGTATTAAGCGTCTCAAATTGAGTTACCCCAACGTACAACCCCAAAAAAATCGTTATTTTTCGTCTATCTCGCATCGTTCTCGAGATATGGAGCTTTTTACATTTTGGTCACCCAGGAAAGTGAGATTTCAGGAATGTTTTGATGGGATCGTATTAAGCGTCTCAAATTGAGTTACCCCAACTATCGCATCGTTCTCGAGATATGGAGCTTTTTACATTTTGGTCACCCAGGAAAGTGAGATTTCAGGAATGTTTTGATGGGATCGTATTAAGCGTCTCAAATTGAGTTACCCCAACGTACAACCCCAAAAAAATCGTTATTTTTCGTCTATCTCGCATCGTTCTCGAGATATGGAGCTTTTTACATTTTGGTCACCCAGGAAAGTGAGATTTCAGGAATGTTTTGATGGGATCGGATTAAGCGTCTCAAATTGAGTTACCCCAACGTACAACCCCAAAAAAATCGTTATTTTTCGTCTATCTCGCATCGTTCTCGAGATATGGAGCTTTTTACATTTCGGTCACCCAGGAAAGTGAGATTTCAGGAATGTTTTGATGGGATCGCATTAAGCGTCTCAAATTGAGTGACCCCAACGTACAACCCCAAAAAAATCGTTATTTTTCGTCTATCTCGCATCGTTCTCGAGATATGGAGCTTTTTACATTTTGGTCACCCAGGAAAGTGAGATTTCAGGAATGTTTTGATGGGATCGGATTAAGCGTCTCAAATTGAGTTACCCCAACGTACAACCCTAAAAAAATCGTTATTTTTCGTCTATCTCGCATCGTTCTCGAGATATGGAGCTTTTTACATTTTGGTCACCCAGGAAAGTGAGATTTCAGGAATGTTTTGATGGGATCGTATTAAGCGTCTCAAATTGAGTGACCCCAACGTACAACCCCAAAAAAATCGTTATTTTTCGTCTATCTCGCATCGTTCTCGAGATATGGAGCTTTTTACATTTTGGTCACCCAGGAAAGTGAGATTTCAGGAATGTTTTGATGGGATCGCATTATGCGTCTCAAATTGAGTGACCCCAACGTACAACCCCAAAAAAATCGTTATTTTTCGTCTATCTCGCATCGTTCTCGAGATATGGAGCTTTTTACATTTTGGTCACCCAGGAAAGTGAGATTTCAGGAATGTTTTGATGGGATCGTATTAAGCGTCTCAAATTGAGTTACCCCAACGTACAACCCCAAAAAAATCGTTATTTTTCGTCTATCTCGCATCGTTCTCGAGATATGGAGCTTTTTACATTTTGGTCACCCAGGAAAGTGAGATTTCAGGAATGTTTTGATGGGATCGTATTAAGCGTCTCAAATTGAGTGACCCCAACGTACAACCCCAAAAAAATCGTTATTTTTCGTCTATCTCGCATCGTTCTCGAGATATGGAGCTTTTTACATTTTGGTCACCCAGGAAAGTGAGATTTCAGGAATGTTTTGATGGGATCGTATTAAGCGTCTCAAATTGAGTTACCCCAACGTACAACCCCAAAAAAATCGTTATTTTTCGTCTATCTCGCATCGTTCTCGAGATATGGAGCTTTTTACATTTTGGTCACCCAGGAAAGTGAGATTTCAGGAATGTTTTGATGGGATCGGATTAAGCGTCTCAAATTGAGTTACCCCAACGTACAACCCCAAAAAAATCGTTATTTTTCGTCTATCTCGCATCGTTCTCGAGATATGGAGCTTTTTACATTTTGGTCACCCAGGAAAGTGAGATTTCAGGAATGTTTTGATGGGATCGCATTAAGCGTCTCAAATTGAGTGACCCCAACGTACAACCCCTAAAAAATCGTTATTTTTCGTCTATCTCGCATCGTTCTCGAGATATGGAGCTTTTTACATTTTGGTCACCCAGGAAAGTGAGATTTCAGGAATGTTTTGATGGGATCGGATTAAGCGTCTCAAATTGAGTTACACCAACGTACAACCCTAAAAAAATCGTTATTTTTCGTCTATCTCGCATCGTTCTCGAGATATGGAGCTTTTTACATTTTGGTCACCCAGGAAAGTGAGATTTCAGGAATGTTTTGATGGGATCGTATTAAGCGTCTCAAATTGAGTGACCCCAACGTACAACCCCAAAAAAATCGTTATTTTTCGTCTATCTCGCATCGTTCTCGAGATATGGAGCTTTTTACATTTTGGTCACCCAGGAAAGTGAGATTTCAGGAATGTTTTGATGGGATCGCATTATGCGTCTCAAATTGAGTGACCCCAACGTACAACCCCAAAAAAATCGTTATTTTTCGTCTATCTCGCATCGTTCTCGAGATATGGAGCTTTTTACATTTTGGTCACCCAGGAAAGTGAGATTTCAGGAATGTTTTGATGGGATCGTATTAAGCGTCTCAAATTGAGTTACCCCAACGTACAACCCCAAAAAAATCGTTATTTTTCGTCTATCTCGCATCGTTCTCGAGATATGTATCGTATTAAGCGTCGCAAATTGAGTTACCCCAACGTACAACCCCAAAAAAATCGTTATTTTTCGTCTATCTCGCATCGTTCTCGAGATATGGAGCTTTTTACATTTTGATCACCCAGGAAAGTGAGATTTCAGGAATGTTTTGATGGGATCGTATTAAGCGTCTCAAATTGAGTTACCCCAACGTACAACCTCAAAAAAATCGTTATTTTTCGTCTATCTCGCATCGTTCTCGAGATATGGAGCTTTTTACATTTTGGTTCACCCAGGAAAGTGAGTTTTCAGGAATGTTTTGATAGGATCGTATTAAGCGTCTCAAATTGAGTTACCCCAACGTACAACCCCAAAAAAATCGTTATTTTTCGTCTATCTCGCATCGTTCTCGAGATATGGAGCTTTTTACATTTTGGTCACCCAGGAAAGTGAGATTTCAGGAATGTTTTGATGGGATCGTATTAAGCGTCTCAAATTGAGTTACCCCAACGTACAACCTCAAAAAAATCGTTATTTTTCGTCTATCTCGCATCGTTCTCGAGATATGGAGCTTTTTACATTTTGGTCACCCAGGAAAGTGAGATTTCAGGAATGTTTTGATGGGATCGTATTAAGCGTCTCAAATTGAGTTACCCCAACGTACAACCTCAAAAAAATCGTTATTTTTCGTCTATCTCGCATCGTTCTCGAGATATGGAGCTTTTTACATTTTGGTCACCCAGGAAAGTGAGATTTCAGGAATGTTTTGATGGGATCGTATTAAGCGTCTCAAATTGAGTTACCCCAACGTACAACCTCAAAAAAATCGTTATTTTTCGTCTATCTCGCATCGTTCTCGAGATATGGAGCTTTTTACATTTTGGTCTCCCAGGAAAGTGAGATTTCAGGAATGTTTTGATGGGATCGTATTAAGCGTCTCAAATTGAGTTACCCCAACGTACAACCTCAAAAAAATCGTTATTTTTCGTCTATCTCGCATCGTTCTCGAGATATGGAGCTTTTTACATTTTGGTCACCCAGGAAAGTGAGATTTCAGGAATGTTTTGATGGGATCGTATTAAGCGTCTCAAATTGTGTTACCCCAACGTACAACCTCAAAAAAATCGTTATTTTTCGTCTATCTCGCATCGTTCTCGAGATATGGAGCTTTTTACATTTTGGTCACCCAGGAAAGTGAGATTTCAGGAATGTTTTGATGGGATCGTATTAAGCGTCTCAAATTGAGTTACCCCTTAGTAAAACCCCAAAAATCTCGCATCGTTCTCGAGATCTGGAGCTTTTTACATTTTGATCACCCAGGAAAGTGAGATTTCAGGAATGTTTTGATGGGATCGTATTAAGCGTCTCAAATTGAGTTACCCCAACGTACAACCTCAAAAAAATCGTTATTTTTCGTCTATCTCGCATCGTTCTCGAGATATGGAGCTTTTTACATTTTGGTCACCCAGGAAAGTGAGATTTCAGGAATGTTTTGATGGGATCGTATTAAGCGTCTCAAATTGAGTTACCCCAACGTACAACCTCAAAAAAATCGTTATTTTTCGTCTATCTCGCATCGTTCTCGAGATATGGAGCTTTTTACATTTTGGTCACCCAGGAAAGTGAGATTTCAGGAATGTTTTGATGGGATCGTATTAAGCGTCTCAAATTGAGTTACCCCAACGTACAACCTCAAAAAAATCGTTATTTTTCGTCTATCTCGCATCGTTCTCGAGATATGGAGCTTTTTACATTTTGGTTCACCCAGGAAAGTGAGTTTTCAGGAATGTTTTGATGGGATCGTATTAAGCGTCTCAAATTGAGTTACCCCAACGTACAACCTCAAAAAAATCGTTATTTTTCGTCTATCTCGCATCGTTCTCGAGATATGGAGCTTTTTACATTTTGGTCACCCAGGAAAGTGAGATTTCAGGAATGTTTTGATGGGATCGTATTAAGCGTCTCAAATTGAGTTACCCCTAAGTAAAACCCCAAAAAAATCGTTATTTTTCGTCTATCTCGCATCGTTCTCGAGATCTGGAGCTTTTTACATTTTGGTTCACCCAGGAAAGTGAGTTTTCAGGAATGTTTTGATAGGATCGTATTAAGCGTCTCAAATTGAGTTACCCCAACGTACAACCCCAAAAAAATCGTTATTTTTCGTCTATCTCGCATCGTTCTCGAGATATGGAGCTTTTTACATTTTGGTCACCCAGGAAAGTGAGATTTCAGGAATGTTTTGATGGGATCGTATTAAGCGTCTCAAATTGAGTTACCCCAACGTACAACCTCAAAAAAATCGTTATTTTTCGTCTATCTCGCATCGTTCTATGGAGATGCGAGATAGATATGGAGCTTTTTACATTTTGGTCACACAGGAAAGTGAGATGGATGAACTACCTCCAATTGTCACCTTGGAGATGATCTATGCTGAAATCATTCAACTTAAAAAATTTCACAAACTGCAAATTGATGAACTGACTGCCAAAATTAATGAGAAGGAACAAAAAATTCTCTCACTTGAGCAAAGGGTAAATAATATGGAACAACAACTATTCTCAAATAGCATTGAAGTATACAATGTTCCACCCACAAACAAAGACACATCGCACATCGATCTAGCAGTTGGTATTTTTCGCAATGCTCTTAACGTCAATATAAATGAAACTGACATCGATCAATGCTTTGTGCTTTGTTAAGAAAACAAAAAAGGGTAATTCTCTCAACAGTGGCAATTTAAATAGCACCACATGGGAAATTTGTTTCTCATCATTTGAAAGAAAAAATTATGAAAATTAAACGTGAGAAAAGAGAGCAAATAACAACAAAAATGCTTTTACTTGGAGTTCAAGGTAAAGCAGAGAAAGTATTTTTCAACGATTGTTTATCACATCAGAGACGTCAACTTCTTAACGCTGCATTAGCACTAAAAAGTACGAAGCGAGTCAAATACGTTTGGACGAGGAATGGAAATATTTTCGTAAGAAAGAATGAGGGTGACAATTCATTAAAAGTAAATTATATTTCAGATTTAGAAAATTATGTATCCGGTTAATCCTATCCTTTCCCCAGTTCAAAATATTTGTAAAGTACCAGTCTTTCGTAATTTTTTGGATTATAGTTTTTGTTTGCACCAAAATATCCGAAGTTTGAGAAAAAATTTTAATGTGTTCCTAGCTCACATTGAGTCTCTTAAAAAATTGCCGGTTGTAATTGTTTTATCAGAGATTTGGGTTTTTGAGAGTGAAATGAGTTCTTATAATATACCGGGCTATGCGCAATTTAGTTGTTGTAATGAAACGTATTCGGCAGGTGGTGTTATTGTCTACATTGAAGATAGTCTTGTTCACCAATTTACCAAAATTGATATATGTAGTACGGATGTTGTAAAGTTATCTTTTTGTTATCAAAATGAAAACTATACAATGTTGTGTTTATATAGGTTGCACGCTTTTCGTAAAAGTTTGTTCGTCGAAGAACTCTCTAATATTCTTTGTATAAACAAAAACTGTAATTTAATTCTAATTGGTGATATTAATATTGATATATTAGACGTATCTGACAAAGACACTGAAAATTATTTGTTCTTAATGGCTTCGAATGGCCTTACGAGCAATGTCAATGAGCCGACCCGCGTAACAAGTTCTTCTAGTACTTGCATAGACCACATTTTCACCCGCTTTAAAGTATGTAATAAATCAACACGAAAATTACTGATCACAAAATGATTGTTCTAGTGAAAGAACCACATATTGCTTTGAACTCAAATTCAAAAACACAAACAAATGAGCATTTTAACACCGACTACGTCTTATTGCAGAATATTGTGAAGTATGAATTTTGGGATGAGGTTTATTCGGAAGAAGATCCTTCTGCATCATTTGGTATTTTTATCGCAATTTTGCAAAACCACATACAGTCTTGTACTTCTGTGTCCGTAAGAAATTCCAAATTAAAAAAACATCTAAAGCCATGGATGAATGACCGTCTCCTTAAGCAGATTCAAAATAAAAACAAAGTCAGTTTAAAGTTAAAAAAACATCCACACAATAAAAAACTAGAGAAGTATTACCTTTCACTCTGTAAGGCAGTTAACTCAAAAATTGAATTAACTCGCGAAAAGTACTATTTAAATTTGGTAGAAAAAGCGAGAGGTAATGTTAAAGAAGAATGGAGAGCAGTTGACTGCATTCTAGGGAAAATAAAAAAGGCTAACATGATTGAAACTATTGTAGTAAATGATGTTCCCCTAACCGATTTAAGTTCTATATCGAACAAGTTCAGTGAATATTTTACTGAAATATCGGAAACATTGAAACCATCTACGAATCCCGTTGGTGATTGTAATTGCTTTAATGAAAATTTACAGTACGCGGAAACTATACAATCTAATAGCTTTGTCTTTAATCCCATCACCTCGTTCGAAACTTATAAAGTTATATTATCGCTCAAAAGTAAAAACTCGTGCACCTCAGATGGAATATCTAGTAACTTCCTTAAAAAAATTGCATTTTATGTATCTGATATTCTGAGTTATATATTTAACTTAAGTGTCGAAAAAGGGTGTTTTCCTGAGCAATTAAAATGTGCTGAAGTAATCCCAATTTTCAAAAAGGGAGATAAAAATAACATGACTAATTACAGGCCGATTTCTATTCTACCCACTTTTTCAAAGGTTTTTGAAAAAATCATGATCAAAAGAATTAACTCCTTCCTTACGAAAACCAAATTTTTTAGCGAAAACCAATTCGGATTCCGCTCTGGGAAGTCAACCGAAGATGCAATTCTCAGGCTTTGTAGTCAGCTCTATGGCAGCTTAAATAATAATAAATCGACTATGTCTCTTTTCATTGACATGACCAAAGCTTTTGACATGGTTGATCATGATTTATTACTAATGAAAATGTATAATTTAGGTTTTAGAGGAGTTATTTTTCAATGGTTGAAGACATATTTAAAGGCAAGAGTGCAAAAAGTTAATATAAATGGTACACACAGTGGCACTCGTTTTTTAAAAAGTGGGGTACCACAGGGATCTGTTCTCGGCCCCTTATTTTTCCTAGTATATATAAACTCTATTTTTAAACTACGTTTGAACGGTATGTCAACTGCTTTTGCAGATGATATATCATTTACTTATCAGTCTAATTCTGACCATAATTGTGTTCTTCTAATAGAAGAAGACCTCGAACTTTTAAGAACTTGGTTCTCAAACCATAAGTTAATTATTAGTGAAAAAACTAGATTTATGACCTTTGAAACATCTGGTCATTGTTCTTATAACTACAATTTGCTTTTCCATGCTTCCAGCTGTAAACAATTCAGCTTTCCAGTTCATGATTGTTGTAAATCAAATTTCGAACACAACGGTCGTTGTTCAAGTTCCTGTTTTAAAATAGATTCTGTAATGAGCTATAAGTATCTCGGTGTTACAATTGATTCAAGCCTTAATTGGAAAGACCATACCAACAATATTAAAAATCATATGATGGTAATTACGAGAAAAATGTACCTTTTGAAACCATTCTGTTCGAAAAAGATTTTGACTTCAATATATTATGGACTTGCGCACTCTAAACTGCAATATGGTTTATCTAGCTGGGGTGGTTCCTATGCAAATACTTTTAGACCTTTACTAATTGCTCAAAAACATCTTATTCGAATTATTTGTAACAAAAGTCGATACATGCACAGTTGGTCTTTATACAAGGAATTACGAATTCTACCTATGAGACATTTATATATTTTTAAAGTACTAAAAGAATTCTTCAAGCAAAGTGGTAATATTCCTAGTAGAACCTCGCAATTATACAACCTGAGAATAAATAATATGCACCTTGTCAATGTACCCTCAGTTCACAAAGCTCATTTCTCTCACTTTTACACCGCCGCAGCAGCGAAAATATTTAACAAACTGCCTCTGCCTATCAGAACAACTCCAAATATAAGCTCATTTCTAAAAAAAGTAAAAGACTGGTTATTCACTGTTGACTTAATCTCTATCGAAAACTATTGTTAATATATGAATCCTAATGCTGTAAACTAGAACAAGTCTATCATTCTGCTGTATTTTATATTTTTTTTTTTTTTCTTCTCAATTTTCAATTAAACATTTAAATCATTTTACTCTCAGTAGATTTATCATTGTATGACCCTTTAAAATTTTTTAACTTATCTATTGTTTCTTAATTAAATATGTCCTGATTGTCACCCCACATCAGTTATTATCAATATACAATTAATTCAAGAAAGCATCATTCAACACTAACTTTATGTTAAAGAATGATAGCCTTTATTTATTCACTTAAACATCTTTATTGCTGTACTAGTTTTAAGATTTAAATGAATGAATAAACTTTTTAATATCTAATATCTTAATATCTAAAAATCGTTCTCGAGATACCGAGCTTTTTACATTTTGGTCACCCAGGAAAGTGAGATTTCAGGAATGTTTTGATGGGATCGTATTAAGCGTCTCAAATTGAGTTACCCCATAGTACAACTCCAAAAAATCGTTATTTTTCGTCTATCTCGCATCGTTCTCGAGATATGGAGCTTTTTACATTCTGCTCACCCAGGAACGTGAGATTTCAGGAATGTTTTGATGGGATCGTATTAAGCGTCTCAAATTGAGTTACCCCAACGTACAACTCCAAAAATCGTTATTTTTCGTCTATCTCGCATCGTTCTCGAGATATGGAGCTTTTTACATTTTGCTCACCCAGGAACGTGAGATTTCAGGAATGTTTTGATGGGATCGTATTAAGCGTCTCAAATTGAGTAACCCCATAGTACAACTCCAAAAAATCGTTATTTTTCGTCTATCTCGCATCGTTCTCGAGATATGGAGCTTTTTACATTCTGCTCACCCAGGAACGTGAGATTTCAGGAATGTTTTGATGGGATCGTATTAAGCGTCTCAAATTGAGTTACCCCAACGTACAACCCCAAAAAAATCGTTATTTTTCGTCTATCTCGCATCGTTCTCGACATATGGAGCTTTTTACATTTTGGTCACCCAGGAAAGTGAGATTTCAGGAATGTTTTGATGGGATCGTATTAAGCGTCTCAAATTGAGTTACCCCAACGTACAACCTCAAAAAAATCGTTATTTTTCGTCTATCTCGCATCGTTCTCGAGATATGGAGCTTTTTACATTTTGGTCACCCAGGAAAGTGAGATTTCAGGAATGTTTTGATGGGATCGTATTAAGCGTCTCAAATTGAGTAACCCCAACGTACAACTCCAAAAATCGTTATTTTTCGTCTATCTCGCATCGTTCTCGAGATATGGAGCTTTTTACATTTTGCTCACCCAGGAACGTGAGATTTCAGGAATGTTTTGATGGGATCGTATTAAGCGTCTCAAATTGAGTAACCCCAACGTACAACTCCAAAAATCGTTATTTTTCGTCTATCTCGCATCGTTCTCGAGATATGGAGCTTTTTACATTCTGCTCACCCAGGAACGTGAGATTTCAGGAATGTTTTGATGGGATCGTATTAAGCGTCTCAAATTGAGTTACCCCAACGTACAACCCCAAAAAAATCGTTATTTTTCGTCTATCTCGCATCGTTCTCGACATATGGAGCTTTTTACATTTTGGTCACCCAGGAAAGTGAGATTTCAGGAATGTTTTGATGGGATCGTATTAAGCGTCTCAAATTGAGTTACCCCAACGTACAACCTCAAAAAAATCGTTATTTTTCGTCTATCTCGCATCGTTCTCGAGATATGGAGCTTTTTACATTTTGGTCACCCAGGAAAGTGAGATTTCAGGAATGTTTTGATGGGATCGTATTAAGCGTCTCAAATTGAGTAACCCCAACGTACAACTCCAAAAAATCGTTATTTTTCGTCTATCTCGCTTCGTTCTCGAGATATGGAGCTTTTTACATTTTGGTCACCCAGGAAAGTGAGATTTCAGGAATGTTTTGATGGGATCGTATTAAGCGTCTCAAATTGAGTTACCCCAACGTACAACTCCAAAAAAATCGTTATTTTTCGTCTATCTCGCATCGTTCTCGAGATATGGAGCTTTTTACATTTTGGTTCAACCAGGAAAGTGAGATTTCAGGAATGTTTTGATGGAATCATATTAAGCGTCTCAAATTGAGTTACCCCAACGTACAACCTCAAAAAAATCGTTATTTTTCGTCTATCTCGCATCGTTCTCGAGATATGGAGCTTTTTACAGTTTGGTCACCCAGGAAAGTGAGATTTCAGGAATGTTTTGATGGGATCGTATTAAGCGTCTCAAATTGAGTAACCCCAACGTACAACTCCAAAAAATCGTTATTTTTCGTCTATCTCGCTTCGTTCTCGAGATATGGAGCTTTTTACATTTTGGTCACCCAGGAAAGTGAGATTTCAGGAATGTTTTGATGGGATCGTATTAAGCGTCTCAAATTGAGTTACCCCAACGTACAACTCCAAAAAAATCGTTATTTTTCGTCTATCTCGCATCGTTCTCGAGATATGGAGCTTTTTACATTTTGGTTCAACCAGGAAAGTGAGATTTCAGGAATGTTTTGATGGAATCGTATTAAGCGTCTCAAATTGAGTTACCCCAACGTACAACCCCAAAAAAATCGTTATTTTTCGTCTATCTCGCATCGTTCTCGAGATATGGAGCTTTTTACATTTTGGTCACCCAGGAAAGTGAGATTTCAGGAATGTTTTGATGGGATCGTATTAAGCGTCTCAAATTGAGTTACCCCAACGTACAACCTCAAAAAAATCGTTATTTTTCGTCTATCTCGCATCGTTCTCGAGATATGGAGCTTTTTACATTTTGGTCACCCAGGAAAGTGAGATTTCAGGAATGTTTTGATGGGATCGTATTAAGCGTCTCAAATTGAGTAACCCCAACGTACAACTCCAAAAAATCGTTATTTTTCGTCTATCTCGCTTCGTTCTCGAGATATGGAGCTTTTTACATTTTGGTCACCCAGGAAAGTGAGATTTCAGGAATGTTTTGATGGGATCGTATTAAGCGTCTCAAATGGAGTTATCGCAACGTACAACCCCAAAAAATCGTTATTTTTAGTCTATCTCCCATCGTTCTCGAGATATGGAGCTTTTTACATTTTGGTTCACCCAGGAACGTGAGATTTCAGGAATGTTTTGATGGGATCGTATTAAGCGTCTCAAATTGAGTTACCCCAACGTATAACCTCAAAAAAATCGTTATTTTTCGTCTATCTCGCATCGTTCTCGAGATATGGAGCTTTTTACATTTTGCTCACCCAGGAACGTGAGATTTCAGGAATGTTTTGATGGGATCGTATTAAGCGTCTCAAATTGAGTAACCCCATAGTACAACTCCAAAAAATCGTTATTTTTCGTCTATCTCGCATCGTTCTCGAGATATGGAGCTTTTTACATTCTGCTCACCCAGGAACGTGAGATTTCAGGAATGTTTTGATGGGATCGTATTAAGCGTCTCAAGTTGAGTTACCCCACCGTACAACCCCAAAAAAATCGTTATTTTTCGTCTATCTCGCATCGTTCTCGAGATATGGAGCTTTTTACATTTTGGTCACCCAGGAAAGTGAGATTTCAGGAATGTTTTGATGGGATCGGATTAAGCGTCCCAAATTGAGTTACCCCAACATACAACCCCAAAAAAGTCGTTATTTTTCGTCTATCTCGCATCGTTCTCGACATATGGAGCTTTTTACATTTTGGTCACCCAGGAAAGTGAGATTTCAGGAATGTTTTGGTGGGATCGTATTAAGCGTCTCAAATTGAGTTACCCCAACGTACAACCTCAAAAAAATCGTTATTTTTCGTCTATCTCGCATCGTTCTCGAGATATGGAGCTTTTTACATTTTGGTTCACCCAGGAAAGTGAGATTTCAGGAATGTTTTGATGGGATCGTATTAAGCGTCTCAAGTTGAGTTACCCCACCGTACAACCCCAAAAAAATCGTTATTTTTCGTCTATCTCGCATCGTTCTCGAGATATGGAGCTTTTTACATTTTGGTCACCCAGGAAAGTGAGATTTCAGGAATGTTTTGATGGGATCATCATGTGGTACCCGTGGTGTGATCGATAGCATGTCCGCCTGTTAATCCAGAGGTTCGAGTTCGAATCCCACCAGAGGCAAAAATGTTTTTTCTACGGGTATCGCCTTTCGCGAGGAATTGGCAAGTCCTCCGTTAGTATTCATTGCCATGAAAAGCGCTTTCTCGATTAGCCGTTCGGAACCGGCAGAAAATTGTAGGTCCCCTCCATTCCCTCACAAGGGATGGTTGTGAGAAATGCGCTAGGCCCAGGGGCTCCTCGCTCTGTTGCGCCACCCTATTTATTTTATTTTATTTATTTTTGATGGGATCATATTAAGCGTCTCAAATTGAGTTACCCCAACGCACAACCCCAAAAAAAATCGTTATTTTTCGTCTATCTCGCATCGTTCTCGAGATATGGAGCTTTTTACATTTTGGTCACCCAGGAAAGTGAGATTTCAGGAATGTTTTGATGGGATCGTATTAAGCGTCTCAAATTGAGTTACCCCAACGTACAACCCCAAAAAAATCGTTATTTTTCGTCTATCTCGCATCGTTCTCGAGATATGGAGCTTTTTACATTTTGGTCACCCAGGAAAGTGAGATTTCAGGAATGTTTTGATGGGATCGTATTAAGCGTCTCATATTAAGTCCCCCCAACGTACAACCCCAAAAAAATCGTTATTTTTCGTCTATCTCGCATCGTTCTCGAGATATGCAGCTTTTTACATTTTGGGCACCCAGGAAAGTGAGATTTCAGGAATGTTTTGATGGGATCGTATTAAGCGTCTCATAATGAGTCCCCCCAACGAACAACCCCAAAAAAATCGTTATTTTTCGTCTATCTCGCATCGTTCTCGAGATATGGAGCTTTTTACATTTTGGTCACCAAGGAAAGTGAGATTTCAGGAATGTTTTGATGGGATCGTATTAAGCGTCTCAAATTGAGTTACCCCAACGTACAACTCCAAAAAAATCGTTATTTTTCGTCTATCTCGCATCGTTCTCGAGATATGCAGCTTTTTACATTTTGGTCACCCAGGAAAGTGAGATTTCAGGAATGTTTTGATGGGATCGTATTAAGCGTCTCATAATGAGTCCCCCCAACGAACAACCCCAAAAAAATCGTTATTTTTCGTCTATCTCGCATCGTTCTCGAGATATGGAGCTTTTTACATTTTGGTCACCCAGGAAAGTGAGATTTCAGGAATGTTTTGATGGGATCGTATTAAGCGTCTCAAATTGAGTTACCCCAACGTACAACCCCAAAAAAATCGTTATTTTTCGTCTATCTCGCATCGTTCTCGAGATATGCAGCTTTTTACATTTTGGTCACCCAGGAAAGTGAGATTTCAGGAATGTTTTGATGGGATCGTATTAAGCGTCTCATATTAAGTCCCCCCAACGTACAACCCCAAAAAAATCGTTATTTTTCGTCTATCTCGCATCGTTCTCGAGATATGCAGCTTTTTACATTTTGGTCACCCAGGAAAGTGAGATTTCAGGAATGTTTTGATGGGATCGTATTAAGCGTCTCATAATGAGTCCCCCCAACGAACAACCCCAAAAAAATCGTTATTTTTCGTCTATCTCGCATCGTTCTCGAGATATGGAGCTTTTTACATTTTGGTCACCCAGGAAAGTGAGATTTCAGGAATGTTTTGATGGGATCGTATTAAGCGTCTCAAATTGAGTTACCCCAACGTACAACCCCAAAAAAATCGTTATTTTTCGTCTATCTCGCATCGTTCTCGAGATATGGAGCTTTTTACATTTTGGTCACCCAGGAAAGTGAGATTTCAGGAATGTTTTGATGGGATCGTATTAAGCGTCTCATATTAAGTCCCCCCAACGTACAACCCCAAAAAAATCGTTATTTTTCGTCTATCTCGCATCGTTCTCGAGATATGGAGCTTTTTACATTTTGGTCACCCAGGAAAGTGAGATTTCAGGAATGTTTTGGTGGGATCGTATTAAGCGTCTCAAATTGAGTTACCCCAACGTACAACCCCAAAAAAATCGTTATTTTTCGTCTATCTCGCATCGTTCTCGAGATATGGAGCTTTTTACATTTTGGTCACCCAGGAAAGTGTTTGAGGAATGTTTTGATGGGATCGTATTAAGCGTCTCAAATTGAGTAACCCCAACATACAACCCCAAAAAAATCGTTATTTTTCGTCTATCTCGCATCGTTCTCGAGATATGGAGCTTTTTACATTTTGGTCACCCAGGAACGTGAGATTTCAGGAATGTTTTGATGGGATCGTATTAAGCGTTTCAAATTGAGTCCCCCCAACGTACAACCCCAAAAAATCGTTATTTTTCGTCTATCTCGCATCGTTCTCGAGATATGGAGCTTTTTACACTTTGGTTCACCCAGGAACGTGAGATTTCAGGAATGTTTTGATGGGATCGTATTAAGCGTCTCAAATTGAGTTACCCCAACGTACAACCCCCAAAAAATTGTTTTTTTCGTCTATCTCGCATCGTTCTCGAGATAATGGAGCTTTTTACATTTTGGTCACCCAGGAAAGTGAGATTTCAGGAATGTTTTGATAGGATCGTATTAAACGTTTCAAATTGAGTCCCCCCAACGTACAACCCCAAAAAATCGTTATTTTTCGTCTATCTCGCATCGTTCTCGAGATATGGAGCTTTTTACACTTTGGTTCACCCAGGAACGTGAGATTTCAGGAATGTTTTGATGGGATCGTATTAAGCGTCTCAAATTGAGTTACCCCAACGTACAACCCCCAAAAAATTGTTATTTTTCGTCTATCTCGCATCGTTCTCGAGATAATGGAGCTTTTTACATTTTGGTCACCCAGGAAAGTGAGATTTCAGGAATGTTTTGATAGGATCGTATTAAACGTTTCAAATTGAGTCCCCCCAACGTACAACCCCAAAAAATCGTTATTTTTCGTCTATCTCGCATCGTTCTCGAGATATGGAGCTTTTTACATTTTGGTTCACCCAGGAACGTGAGATTTCAGGAATGTTTTGATGGGATCGTATTAAGCGTCTCAATGTGAGTTCCCCCACCGTACAACCCCAAAAAAATCGTTATTTTTCGTCTATCTCGCATCGTTCTCGAGATATGGAGCTTTTTACATTTTGGTCACCCAGGAAAGTGAGATTTCAGGAATGTTTTGATGGGATCGTATTAAGCGTCTCAAATTGAGTTACCCCAACGTACAACCCCAAAAAAATCGTTATTTTTCGTCTATCTCGCATCATTCTCGAGATATGGAGCTTTTTACATTTTGGTTCACCCAGGAAAGTGAGATTTCAGGAATGTTTTGATGGGATCGTATTAAGCGTCTCAAATGGAGTTATCGCAACGTACAACCCCAAAAAATCGTTATTTTTAGTCTATCTCCCATCGTTCTCGAGATATGGAGCTTTTTACATTTTGGTTCACCCAGGAACGTGAGATTTCAGGAATGTTTTGATGGGATCGTATTAAGCGTCTCAAATTGAGTTACCCCAACGTACAACCCCAAAAAAATCGTTATTTTTCGTCTATCTCGCATCGTTCTCGAGATATGGAGCTTTTTACATTTTGGTCACCCAGGAAAGTGAGATTTCAGGAATGTTTTGATGGGATCGTATTAAGCGTCTCAAATTGAGTTACCCCAACGTACAACCCCAAAAAAATCGTTATTTTTCGTCTATCTCGCATCGTTCTCGAGATATGGAGCTTTTTACATTTTGGTTCACCCAGGAACGTGAGATTTCAGGAATGTTTTGATGGGATCGTATTAAGCGTCTCAATGTGAGTTCCCCCACCGTTCAACCCCAAAAAAATCGTTATTTTTCGTCTATCTCGCATCGTTCTCGAGATATGGAGCTTTTTACATTTTGGTCACCCAGGAAAGTGAGATTTCAGGAATGTTTTGATGGGATCGTATTAAGCGTCTCAAATTGAGTTACCCCAACGTACAACCCCAAAAAAATCGTTATTTTTCGTCTATCTCGCATCATTCTCGAGATATGGAGCTTTTTACATTTTGGTTCACCCAGGAAAGTGAGATTTCAGGAATGTTTTGATGGGATCGTATTAAGCGTCTCAAGTGGAGTTATCGCAACGTACAACCCCAAAAAATCGTTATTTTTAGTCTATCTCCCATCGTTCTCGAGATATGGAGCTTTTTACATTTTGGTTCACCCAGGAACGTGAGATTTCAGGAATGTTTTGATGGGATCGTATTAAGCGTCTCAAATTGAGTTACCCCAACGTACAACCCCAAAAAAATCGTTATTTTTCGTCTATCTCGCATCGTTCTATGGAGCTTTTTACATTTTGGTCACCCAGGAAAGTGAGATTTCAGGAATGTTTTGATGGGATCGTATTAAGCGTCTCAAATTGAGTTGCCCCAACGTACAACCCCAAAAAAATCGTTATTTTTCGTCTATCTCGCATCGTTCTCGAGATATGGAGCTTTTTACATTTTGGTCACCCAGGAAAGTGAGATTTCAGGAATGTTTTGGTGGGATCGTATTAAGCGTCTCAAATTGAGTTACCCCAACGTACAACCCCAAAAAAATCGTTATTTTTCGTCTATCTCGCATCATTCTCGAGATATGGAGCTTTTTACATTTTGGTTCACCCAGGAAAGTGAGATTTCAGGAATGTTTTGGTGGGATCGTATTAAGCGTCTCAAATTGAGTTACCCCAACGTACAACCCCAAAAAAATCGTTATTTTTCGTCTATCTCGCATCATTCTCGAGATATGGAGCTTTTTACATTTTGGTCACCCAGGAAAGTGAGATTTCAGGAATGTTTTGATGGGATCGTATTAAGCGTCTCAAATTGAGTTGCCCCAACGCACAACCCCCAAAAAATCGTTATTTTTCGTCTATCTCGCATCGTTCTCGAGATATGGATCTTTTTACATTTTGGTCACCCAGGAAAGTGAGATTTCAGGAATGTTTTGATGGGATCGTATTAAGCGTCTCATATTAAGTCCCCCAACGTACAACCCCAAAAAAATCGTTATTTTTCGTCTATCTCGCATCGTTCTCGAGATATGCAGCTTTTTACATTTTGGTCACCCAGGAAAGTGAGATTTCAGGAATGTTTTGATGGGATCGTATTAAGCGTCTCATAATGAGTCCCCCCAACGAACAACCCAAAAAAAATCGTTATTTTTCGTCTATCTCGCATCGTTCTCGAGATATGGAGCTTTTTACATTTTGGTCACCCAGGAAAGTGAGATTTCAGGAATGTTTTGGTGGGATCGTATTAAGCGTCTCAAATTGAGTTACCCCAACGTACAACCCCAAAAAAATCGTTATTTTTCGTCTATCTCGCATCGTTCTCGAGATATGGAGCTTTTTACATTTTGATCACCCAGGAAAGTGAGATTTCAGGAATGTTTTGGTGGGATCGTATTAAGCGTCTCAAATTGAGTTACCCCAACGTACAACCCCAAAAAAATCGTTATTTTTCGTCTATCTCGCATCATTCTCGAGATATGGAGCTTTTTACATTTTGGTCACCCAGGAAAGTGAGATTTCAGGAATGTTTTGATGGGATCGTATTAAGCGTCTCAAATTGAGTTGCCCCAACATACAACCCCCAAAAAATCGTTATTTTTCGTCTATCTCGCATCGTTCTCGAGATATGGAGCTTTTTACATTTTGGTCACCCAGGAAAGTGAGATTTCAGGAATGTTTTGATGGGATCGGATTAAGCGTCCCAAATTGAGTTACCCCAACGTACAACCCCAAAAAAATCGTTATTTTTCGTCTATCTCGCATCGTTCTCGAGATATGGAGCTTTTTACATTTTGGTTCACCCAGGAACGTGAGATTTCAGGAATGTTTTGATGGGATCGTATTAAGCGTCTCAAATTGAGTTACCCCAACGTACAACCCCAAAAAATCGTTATTTTTCGTCTATCTCGCATCGTTCTCGAGATATGGAGCTTTTTACATTTTGGTCACCCAGGAAAGTGAGATTTCAGGAATGTTTTGATGGGATCGTATTAAGCGTCTCAAATTGAGTCACCCCAACGTACAACCCCAAAAAAATCGTTATTTTTCGTCTATCTCGCATCGTTCTCGAGATATGGAGCTTTTTACATTTTGGTCACCCAGGAAAGTGAGATTTCAGGAATGTTTTGATGGGATCGTATTAAGCGTCTCAAATTGAGTTGCCCCAACGTACAACCCCCAAAAAATCGTTATTTTTCGTCTATCTCGCATCGTTCTCGAGATATGGAGCTTTTTACATTTTGGTCACCCAGGAAAGTGAGATTTCAGGAATGTTTTGATGGGATCGGATTAAGCGTCCCAAATTAAGTTACCCCAACGTACAACCCCAAAAAAATCGTTATTTTTCGTCTATCTCGCATCATTCTCGAGATATGGAGCTTTTTACATTTTGGTTCACCCAGGAAAGTGAGATTTCAGGAATGTTTTGGTGGGATCGTATTAAGCGTCTCAAATTGAGTTACCCCAACGTACAACCACAAAAAAATCGTTATTTTTCGTCTATCTCGCATCGTTCTCGAGATATGGAGCTTTTTACATTTTGGTCACCCAGGAAAGTGAGATTTCAGGAATGTTTTGGTGGGATCGTATTAAGCGTCTCAAATTGAGTTACCCCAACGTACAACCCCAAAAAAATCGTTATTTTTCGTCTATCTCGCATCATTCTCGAGATATGGAGCTTTTTACATTTTGGTTCACCCAGGAAAGTGAGATTTCAGGAATGTTTTGGTGGGATCGTATTAAGCGTCTCAAATTGAGTTACCCCAACGTACAACCACAAAAAAATCGTTATTTTTCGTCTATCTCGCATCGTTCTCGAGATATGGAGCTTTTTACATTTTGGTCACCCAGCAAAGTGAGATTTCAGGAATGTTTTGGTGGGATCGTATTAAGCGTCTCAAATTGAGTTACCCCAACGTACAACCACAAAAAAATCGTTAATTTTCGTCTATCTCGCATCGTTCTCGAGATATGGAGCTTTTTACATTTTGGTTCACCCAGGAAAGTGAGATTTCAGGAATGTTTTGGTGGGATCGTATTAAGCGTCTGCAATTGAGTTACCCCAACGTACAACCCCAAAAAAATCGTTATTTTTCGTCTATCTCGCATCATTCTCGAGATATGGAGCTTTTTACATTTTGGTTCACCCAGGAAAGTGAGATTTCAGGAATGTTTTGGTGGGATCGTATTAAGCGTCTCAAATTGAGTTACCCCAACGTATAACCCCAAAAAAATCGTTATTTTTCGTCTATCTCGCATCATTCTCGAGATATGGAGCTTTTTACATTTTGGTTCACCCAGGAAAGTGATATTTCAGGAATGTTTTGGTGGGATCGTATTAAGCGTCTCAAATTGAGTTACCCCAACGTACAACCACAAAAAAATCGTTAATTTTCGTCTATCTCGCATCGTTCTCGAGATATGGAGCTTTTTACATTTTGGTCACCCAGGAAAGTGAGATTTCAGGAATGTTTTGATGGGATCGTATTAAGCGTCTCAAATTGAGTCACCCCAACGTACAACCCCAAAAAAATCGTTATTTTTCGTCTATCTCGCATCGTTCTCGAGATATGGAGCTTTTTACATTTTGGTTCACCCAGGAAAGTGAGATTTCAGGAATGTTTTGGTGGGATCGTATTAAGCGTCTCAAATTGAGTTGCCCCAACGTACAACCACAAAAAAATCGTTATTTTTCGTCTATCTCGCATCGTTCTCGAGATATGGAGCTTTTTACATTTTGGTCACCCAGGAAAGTGAGATTTCAGGAATGTTTTGATGGGATCGTATTAAGAGTCTCAAATTGAGTTACCCCAGCGTACGACCCCAAAAAAAATCGTTATTTTTCGTCTATCTCGCATCATTCTCGAGATATGGAGCTTTTTACATTTTGGTCACCCAGGAACGTGAGATTTCAGGAATGTTTTTATGGGATCGTATTAAGCGTCTCAAATTGAGACCCCCCACCGTAGAACCAAAAAAAAATCGTTATTTTTCGTCTATCTCGCATCGTTCTATAACATAAAACGAAATATCAAAACGAGAAATAAATCAGAGCGAGAGAAGGTTAAAGTAATTTAAGTAACAGCGAAATATTGAATGCAAGATCATCTTATAGCAAGATGAACGCCAAACCAAACATGAATTTGCCAAAAAAGAATTGCGAAAAAACAAAATGCAAATTGTAGATATGCGAAATAAGAAATTGCGTATTGACTTTTTGCGAAGTAACAATTTGCGAGAAAAAAACCGCGAGTTACCCCTAATTTATAGATTCAGAATAAAGTTAATACTCCTATCTAAGAGTAAAGTTTTTATGGCAATTGGTAGCTATCTACCGAAAACAAAAATAACTCAGTCTTTAGCAAAATAGTACCTATCCAAATTATGCTTTCGGAAAAGGCGTGCTATTAATTAAAAATCCTCTTAAGACCAAATTCTACCTCAAGATAAATATCTCAGCCCTAAACGATTGGCAAAAGCCAGAAATTTCGTCGCATACCTATTCCTTGCCTCCAACTATACCTCTGTCACGTTGAGCCCAAAGAGTAATTTCAATTTCAGTCAACAAGACACCTCAGTAGCAAAAGCAGTCAGCCGTGTCTAACATAATGGCCTTAGAGTATGCACATTTCACTACATTCGCACTATTTAGCTCTGCCCTACAACTAGCATATACCTTTACATATAAGTACATTCCTACTTATAACATTATTCTCTCGATATAGGTACATAGTTGCACTTAAAAGGATGCCCTAATCCCTGTGGCGAAGATTAGTCAACGGCAGGAGCTGGTTCAACATTCTCCATGTCTTCAGTGCGATATAACTATACTCTGCCACTTCGAGTGTCCTATGTAACCTATGTAGGTAGGTACCTTACTCAATGTGGGAAGCAAATTTACATCAAATCCATTGTTGCCAGTTGATGGTAAAATGTTCATTAATTTCGTAGTTTGCTCGAGTCCGGCCAATGAGTCAGTTGTCAGGAGCCTATCATGTTTGCGTGTTTGGGGTTAGGATGCCGTACTGGCGACATACGTATCCCTTTAAGTTATACTCGATGCTATAAAATATTTGGAGAACCGTTGTAGGTAGGTATACATCAAGCAAAAGCTAAAGAGTACGTACATAATATTAATAAAGAAATTGGTCTTCGTAATTGGCAATCGTCAGTGTGCCATACCGATACCACCAAAGCAAATCTCGCTTTAATCCCCAAAGACTCAGTTCACAGTAGGAGAAAATTTTTTCCGCCAATCTCACACAACTATACAAAGAACAATTACCATTGACTTCTGACTGACTTCCTCGTGCTGAATACCAAGCACATCCATACTTTGAATTGTTATCCTTTTTGCAAATTGAACCTCAGAATAATGACGCCATCGCAGCTATTCCGACTTTCGAATGTGAACAAACAACAAAAATGAGGGCAAAATCCCAAGAACACATATATTTATTTAGCGAAGGGTGTAGTGAAATAAAATCACATTCAGAAAAACAGAGCGAGTAGGTATAACATACATTAAATTATTTGGAAAAACTTTCTCTTCTATCTTACTGTACGAACGTAGACGGTTTGAATTCATTGAGTCATTAAAGTTCGACCCTCACCGGTAACCGGTGCCGTCGCATGACATGTTTTAAAGCCCAGCACTCTAGTTCTTACTGCAAAAAGTGTAATTCAGTGAGGAATCAAATTTAGAATTTGAACAAATTTTGCTTTCGTTGTAATTTGTACTTAATATATGGATATGTAAACCTAATTTTATAAAAATGACTTAATTGTGTGGCCATGAGTGTACGTTTAGTGAAACTGATTTAAGTGATACATACATACGTAGGTAGGTACTTTCTACTTTGTATTGTTAAATTTTTTTTATTGACTTGGATTTCAAAAAAGGGCTTCTTTTCAGTTTTGTACGGTAATTGTGCCAGTCTGCGGAAAAATTAAAATGACGTAGGATATACCCCCTGGCTCAACCCTGGGTAAAGTTCAAAGAACGAGCCTATTGTTTGCTGAAACATCAGAGTTTAGCGACTGCAAATTAAAATCTTGAAACTGTGTAAGAAAACAATGCAGGCGAAAATTACAGATTCTTACCATGATAAAATGTTTTAGCCAAATAAAAAGCAAATCTGCCTAATTCCCTCTTGTACGCCGCCGGCTAAACATATACGCACGCATTATGTACCAACTCATAATCTATGTGTTGTGTACATTACGAAAAATTGTTCCTTTTCAATCATTCCTAGGCTTAAATTGTTTTGCTCTTTTTTTTATGTCTTTCCATTTAATATTAATTTTCCGTTTAGTAAAATTTTGATTTTTTTTGAAAAGGTTCTTCTTGACTTTCTTGCTACAGTCGAAAAAAAATGGCTTTATTGCGTTTTCAATTCAATTAAGCGGGGTTTTTCTAAATGGGACAACAAATCAATTAAGCGGGATTCTTTTAATTGCGTACCCCTGTTAAATGCGTCTAAAGCTGTACATTTAAGGTGACGCAATTAACCGGGGATTACTGTAATATGTATGTATCATGTATGGGCATGGGGTGAAGGCACCAGTAGTCGGCCAGCTAACTCTTTTGTATTTGATTTGCAATTTAAAAATGAATAATTTAAATTTTTGATAGAGTTATCATTCTTGATGATAGGTTCAAATATGTATTTTGGGAATTAAGTATATTTACTAAATGAAACAAATTATGAACCTTAGTTGAGATGAAAGTGTGATTATTGAGTAGTCGGCCTGTTCAATTTCAATAGTCGGCCGCATAGTTATCTAGTAGTAGGCCTGTTCATATTTTCATACTATTTGCAATAGTAAAAAGTATCTAAGAAGCAGTTAAGCATTTAACTGACTATCAAATAACAATTTTAATAGAACTAACACTTAATAATTTTCGAACAATAGTAGTAGGTACTGATAAGAAACAAAAATTATTTCATAGTAAACTAGGTATTTTTTTAACATTCTCACTCATTACAGCTACAACACACAAATTTTTTATCTTCAATTTCTTCGAAGAGTTTCCCTGCAAATTCTGTACATTTGAAATGGAACCATTTTCGCAAGAGTCGGAAACTACGTTTTTCAAATCATTTTCTTCAATGTCTGAAACTAACATTTCCTCACAGTTGGAGCACATTATTATTTTCCATTTGTTTTTTTTTTGTTTTCCTCTCCCGAAACTTTTCTTTTTTTCTGCCTCAAAACGCTTGTCTTCTCTTTTTCGTTTTCAAAGCTCAAATTCCTTAGCTTTCTCGTCTTTCTCTAGACTAGTTCATTTTTATCGAAAAATTCATTCCATGACAGTGAGAAAATGTTAGGCGGTGTTATTTCGCGAACTGGTTTGGTTTCCTGATTTTGGAGATCATCACCATTAAAGATTCGAGACTCATCTTCCAAAATATCTACGGCATCTATTTCTTCCAAATACTCTTTTAGCTCCCGAAATCATCAAAGGATCCAAAGATTTTTGCTGGAACACACATTTGGCACGTTATATGAGCCGCTGCACTGGCTTTTGTTCCTCGGCAGCATTAAGAACTACATAATGTCGGAACCCATTTTTCTTGGTTTTCAGCCACTCTGCCATGGATTCGATCTTGAGAGTGATTCTAGCAACTCCGAACTCAGGACTTGCCTCTCTTACTATTAGTGAACAATTTTCCTAAGTGCTGAAAAAAGTGCATCTTCTGAGTAATTGTGAAATGTCTTTTTAATTTTAGGTGTTTCCGTTTTTAAGTTCTTTAAGCAAAATGGACTCCCGTCAATCGAAAGAAAAAAGCTTCATTGCGTACACCTATGCTGATTTGCCATCAGCTTTATATGAAATAAAAACAAACAAAATGGCTATTAAAGAAGCGTTTCGCAAATTTTCCATCCCGTGAATCATTCTTACCGAGTCTATGGAAGTTGGAAGGTCCTTGGACGAGGCAGGAAAGAAAGGGCCTCAGACCGGTCTGTCATCAAAAGAGGAAGCTAAGCTGGTGAACTGGTTTAATAATTTGGCTTAGTGCGGATTTCCACAGATTTAAAGGCCAGGCAGAAAATGATATCAGAAAATGATCAAATTCAACAAAGACAGAAAAACAGCGAGGATTCTAATGAGGTCGAAAAGAGTGTAGTGGAAAGCATTGAGGGTATACAAATACATACCTTCTCGAAACTGATGGCCTTTTAGCTAGAGTTCCATTAGAATTATCTTCTGCAACGGGTCACACACGGCTGGTTGCCACCTGCGAATCGATTAGCCACTATGTACTGCCAGCTGGCGAGTATTTAGCGGCTGGCCAATTTGAACATGTTCAACTTTTGGCTGTTAGCAGCGGCTGCTAAAATAAAAAAAAAATTACTGCTACACGTTCTATTTAGTAGATTTTTCATTCAAAATTTGTGCCAAATATCATAAATAGATTTAAAAATTATAGATATAGTTCAAAAGCAAGTTTTGTATGGTTTTCCGTAGCTGTTTGCTGAGAGAAGCTGGCAGGGCTGCCAGCCGATGCCTGTTTTTGCTACTACCAGCCAATGTTAAGAAGCGGCTGCCAAGCAACCCTGTGTGACCCGTGCTTAAATGATAGAAGTTCTACACACGGAAATAAAAAACCATCATGAAAATAAATTTTCTCTCAGCTGATCACTTGAACAGACAGGTTTACCAAAAACTTTCGGTTAGCTTTGGGTAGCTTTTTGAAAGAAATAGGGTTGTGTCTCTGCTAAATGCTCAATTCCTAAATCCCACCCACGCTTCGGTTTCGCCTTTAACCCCGTTACGTGCGAGTGCTTTGTGTTCCGTTTGAATTGACATTTTGTTTTGTTGTTGTCTCTTACTTTGAATGCGAGCAAAAGCTCATCTAAACTGAACTTTTTGCTTTCAGTCACGTTACGTTGTCTTTTACACGTAACAACGAAGTCCAAGCGATAGTATGATTCAGGCATACACATGCTTTTGGCGATATAACCGACAATAGACGAGGCGACAATCTCGCGTAGAGAGAAGAGCTGCACAATGCTGTGTCTGGTTATCGCATCCCTACAAACTCATTTAACTTTGCAGAATGATGTTTTAGATTTTGACGAACTCCAAAAGCCGCAGTCAGAGCGCTTTATTCAACGTCGACCTTGTAAGCCTACGGACCTAGAGAAGCTAGGTTTTCATATAAACTCAAATTAAATATGGCCAAAGAGGTACAGTTACTTCGGTGTCGATCTATTCAAGGAAACCAGATATTAGCTAGAAAGGAGTTTGTTTCAGATGAAGGATATTATCCAAAGAAAGTATGTCCAATGAGTGGAATCCTTGGAGAGAAGCAAGTGTGCTTGTGAAGATGGAAACAAAAGAAACGAGAAACGGAAAACTACATCAAACGGCGAAATACTATTGCCAAATATGCTGTTTCTTTCTTCAATCTAACGGTTTTTTAACACCATCACAATTCTCATCTTGCTTTATGACGCTGAGACATGGCTCTTTCTATCTTCTATAAGGAAACTTTTAAAAAAAAAAAAATATTGCGAATTTTTTGATTTGATTTTGATTTTTGACGCCAACGCTCCGGCCTTACTGGTCTTCGAAATTAACTAAAATGAAACCATAGAAAGAGAATTCTCAACCAAACCAAGGAACGGTATAATCGCCAACAATCAAAGAGATGTGTTGGTTGAGACCCAGCTTCACCTAAGAATAATATAAATAACTCTAAAGCTTACTTTGCATTTCAAAGTGGTTCTCAAATCGAAAGTCCGCAATATCTGACTCCCTTGGATTGTTTTTTACCCTGATGGGATGATAGGCAAATTTGGACTCCTCTCCTATCCAAAGAACAACAAGAGGTTTTTTTTTTTTCAATTTATTTATTTATGTTTTTTTCATCTATAAAATAAATTCTATAATACAATTTCATTATAACATAAAAATAAAAATTCATAAAAGAGTTTTACAAAATTCGAAGTACAAAAGGATAATCATTAAGAATTATAAAAAATTCTTTTCAAAGCAAAGAAATTACAAAACACAAAGTCAAGGCAAAAACATAAAAATAAAGTAAATATTTTTTAAATTTCAATATTTATCAAAGAAACACAAGAAATGAAAAACAACCAAAAAATATTAAATTTTATATCTCAATTTTGAAGTTTTCGAAGATTATCACAGATCTTTGTTTTGTTGCGGAAAATAATGTTAAAAAGAGAAAATTAAAAACAAATTTAAAAACTCCAATGGATTACAGACAGAAGGCAAAGAAAAGGCAATTTTTTGTTTTGTTTTCTGTTTTACAAGGAGGAAGGAAGAAGTTTTCAATTATCCTTTTAGTTCAAATTAAAAAACAAAATATTTTACAATAAAATTAATTTTTTTTATATTTGTAATCTACTTAAAACTATCATTATTAACCTCGCAGGACATACAGACAGAATAATTCTATCTTCACTAAAGACATGTTTGATATCCCTTGTAAAATAAAAAGAATATAACTTAAATGGTCAACATCTCTTGTAACAATTTTGTTCTTATTAAAAGTTTTGTTGTAGAGTTCTGCAAATGGGCGAGAGAAAAGGCAGCATCGTTGAGTGCATTTTCTTGATTTTTGAATAAAAAAAAAGTCATCTATGTACTTTCTAGGCTAAGTAAGACACGATTATTTGTCTGTGTTGCTTAAGGTGGTGGAAGGCTAAAAATTAATTTTAGGGTAATTTTAGAACTTTACGGCGCTGGTGTCACTGTGTTACAGCCCTCGACATTTTCGGGCCAATCACACACATTCTCTGAGGGGTTAAACACTAAGTTGGCAGGACATGGCATGTGGTGCTTGCGTTCACCTTCACACATGTAATAGTGAGTGCAGTCTTGGAAGTCCTTGTGGTAGCTGATGTGGCCTTCCTCTTCTGCGCAAGTTACTTCATGTGCTGAAAAAAACAATAAGGCTTAAAAATGGGTCAAAGGACATTCATACATCTGATCTTACGATCCTTCGTGGTGTAAGCCCCCCTTGGTCCATGAGACTCATAAGGTCCTTCATAATCCAAGAACACTTTGTAGCCTTCCAATTCTTCATTGAGTGCGTTCAGCAGAGGATACTTTCCACCGCCACAGCGACCAGAGAAATCATCCATATCCACCGACCAGACCATAATTCCTCCGAATCCTTGCTCCTTCAGCCATTCCGTCTGAAAGAAAATGGTATTTGTATAAAACTTGGTCACTATTTGTTTGTGTAAACCAAACCCACCTTCGTTTTGAGTGATCTCTCGTCATCGAACCCTACCCATTGGTTGTTTCTATAGGCAAATGGAACCTGTTGTTCTGAGTCCCAGACGAGCGTTGTGTTTTCGGCTGCCATGAAGGTGCACACTTCATAGTAGCTCATGAATCCTGATTCATTTGTGAACTTGCCTGGCTTTCCACCTCCCGACGCCGGTGACCCAATGTCAAACTGTGTCATGTTAACTAATTCAAATGATCGTCCGTAAGTTGGCATACCGATGAGAAGCTTCTCCTTTGGAGCACCTTGTTTAACCCATTCCCGTGCACTGAAATCAACAGTGAGTTTCTTCTGATATCCTGTGGCTGCTTCGAGTGGAAACAATGGTGAATTATGTCCAACAGTGCGTTCCCATTGTCCATGGAAGTCGTAGGTCATCACGTTGATGAAGTCAAGGTACTTAGAAATTTCTGGCACATCATATCCAGCGGCGATGGCTTCGAACGATGCAGGAACCGCTGCAGTCAACAAAAGTCTTGGCTGACCCGAGGATTTGGCTTCACCTTCGAAGGCTACTCTTAGTTCTCTCAGAAGATTTACATACGCAGCTCTGTCATCAGCACCACGGGGGTATTCCCAGTCTACATCCAGACCGTTGAACTGATACTCCCTTAAGAAGTCGATAGCTTCATAGACAAACTGGTTCATGCGGAACACATTGGACGTCAACTCTTTGAAAGGTGTTGATCCAAAGGCCCATCCACCGATAGCCAGGAGAACTTGCAGATCGGGATTAGCTTCACGAAGGGCGATAACCTTTTCATATTCCTCAGGATCATCGTCACGAGCCTCACTTAGCTTGTGATCTTTAAGGGTGGCGAATGCGTAGACAACATGAGTACAGAGCTTTGGATCGACGTCCTTGGGCTCGAATTTGCCAGCACCTGGACGCTTAGATGACCAACTGGTGAGATAACAGAAAACTTGGGCTGGACGAGCTGTGAAAAGGATGAAAAATATAAGTTTCTCTGACAGGAACTCGAAATGTGTTACTCACAGTTCCTTTCAATAGTAGCTAGTCCCGACTTTACCCTCTTTTTGTTTGGTTTGCGGACCTTTTGTAGAACTTCTTCGACATCAATCTTGATAGGTTCTGGTAACTCTTCCTACAATCGAAAAAATAAATAAATGAATGACCATCCCAAAAAAGGACTCTCAGCTTACCTCTTCTTCTTCTTCATCAAATGTAGATGCCACTTCAGTCCAGTTGACATCCTTAGCTTCTTTGCCTCTTGAAATTCCCAAAAGCTCCTCACGCATAGCTCCAATCAATGGATATTTGACATTTCCTCCACAAACATCGCCTTTGAAGTCGTCCATGTCAATAGTCCAGACCATAGCACCACCATAGCCATTGGTTTTCACCCAGCTCATTTTATTTCTGATCGAACGTTCGTCATCAAAGCCAACCCACTTCAAGGAAAAAAGTCATTTTCTGTTGGGAGATTCAAATTGTTGCAGGCTTACCTGATCACCATGAACCATGTATGGGACTTTCATCTCCTCATCAAACACATAGACACCTCCGTTCAATAACATCTCACAGATCTCATAGTAAGCCAGGAAACCGCTTTCTTTAGTGTACACTCCTTCCTTTCCGCCACCTGAGGCTGGTGAGTTTACTCCGTGTTTGCTTGGATTTGCCAGAGTAAAGGATCGTCCGTATGTCGGCATTCCTATTCAAATGAAATATTAAATTTTTTCACAAGTCTAATAATCAGAAAGCTCTTACCAATGATCAATTTCTCCTTGGGAGCTCCCATCTTAACCCATATGCTGGCGGCGTTGTCGACAGAAAGTTGTTTTCTCCATTCTGAGTCGCTGGAGTGCGAGTACAATGGTGCATTGTGGCCCGTTTCACGTTCCCATTTGCCGTGGAAATCGTAAGCCATCAAATTGATGAAGTCAAGGTAGCTTGCCACAGCGGGAACGTCATACCCAGCACGAATGTTATCGGGACCAACAGGCACAGCAGCGGTAAGCAATAAACGCGGCTTTTTCAGTTCTTGTGCTTCAGCTTCAAAAGCTTCACGGAGTTCCTTCAGTAGCAGGACAAAGTTCTTCTTGTCATCACCACCCTTGGGGTACTCCCAATCCATATCGAGACCATCAAAGTTCCTCTTCCTCAAGAACGGGATTGCCGAGTAGATGAACGTCTGTCGGGTGTACCTTGTGGCAGACATGTCCTTGAACTTCTGCGTTCCGAAAGACCAACCTCCAATGGCTAAAAGGATCTACAAGAAAAGTTTCATTAATCAACACATCTCATTAGCACTTCTTTACAACAAACCTTCAATTTGGGATTGGCTTTCTTGAGGGTCATCATTCTGTCGTATAGTCCGCTGACACCATCCTTTGTTTCATCGTTGCTTTCATAAGAGCTGAGTTTGCCCTTCTTCAACCAACCGAAAGCGAAAATGATATGCGTACACAGATCACTTGGGATGTCTTCGGGAACGAACTTGCCAATTTTAACACGGTACTGCGACCAGTTGGTATAGTAGCAAACAATCTTCTTGCCATTGCTGTCCGGGGCGGTGGTGAGTTCGATCTTTGATCTTTTACTACTCTTCAGTGAGTTAAGTGCCACTAGTGAAGATGCTGCTCCAGCGGCTGCAAGTGCAGTTCCACCACGTACCTTCGACTTGGAACGCACACGAAGACCTCGTACCGACGATGGTGCGGTCTGCTGGTCAATGCGATCTTGTGCGGCTGGTGGTTCAGATGCAGCTGACTTCTTGGCCGCAACACTGTTTGTCCTTGACCCAGTTGTAGTGGTTGTGGCTGTAGTCGGTCTACGGAGTCTTCTTCGCTTTGCTGTGTGCAAAAGGAGACAGAATATGGTGTATGAGAACAAAGAAAAAATGAGAAACGACAAGAAATGGCATTTTTACAGAGTTGGAAAGAGTCATCGCAAAAGGAGAGGAGAAACTCACGATTTGTGTTTCTTCAAAGTGCATGATTTTAGCTGGCCTTATGATTTATGTTGGGAGGTAGGTATGGCTTGACAAGCCATTTTGACATAATGGCAGACGCGTGAGCATTTTAATGAAGGAACCAGTCTATAGTCTAGCTAGATCTATGAACACATTAAGCAATAACTCCAGGTTTTTATAATGCAGAATTTGAAGTAGCTGCAGTGCAGCTTGTGATTATTGGTTTAGTTGGCAACGGTCGATTGGAAATGAGCTCGAATTTGCTAATAGCCTGGTAAGTATAGGGTAGGGAGATCGATTTAAATTGCATAGTCACGTAGTTTAGTTGGAAAATGTAATGTTTTTTTTTGTGCAATTTTAGAGACTCTTAAAAGAGTTTTACTGTATATAGTAGACGTTTATCCTTTGATAGATTCAGGAAAGACTGTAATTTTAATCGAGCTTAACTGACCTTCTATGATTTCGTGATGAGAGCATTTCGCTAAAGAGAGATGTAAGCGGCATTTGCCAATAAAATAGATTTCAAATTTAATGGAATCGGAAGCAAGAGAAGTTTTGAACTTAAAATATTCATTTGTAAGAAACGTCTGGACTTCCGCACACTTACTCGCTTCTTGAAGTTTGTGTTGACTAGAGTAAGGTTTGAAAGGGTTTATTTGTAATATCCAATATGACCGTTTTGTGATGCTTGTGGCGGAATGGTATGTCAACCTGTTACTTGGAAATGATTCAATTTTGTGTGCATGTGCATGGGTATCAACTTTTACAAGAACTTGGTAGGTCCTTCGAGAGAAATTACCCTTTCATGAACAGCGCTTTCTCACTTCGTTATAAGTCCTTGAAATGCGTTGATAAGCCTACATTATATTTATAATTATAATTGTTACCATTGCGTTAGGTTTGACAAAGGCTTTCAACGAGGTATGACATACTACTGTCAAAGATATGAAAAACATGAAAAGATCAAAAGCCCTGATCGTCAAAGGCAAAACGAAAGAAATTCAACTGAAAAACAAAGCCTTCTTAATGAGGATAAACTATAGGAATCCTAAGCCAAGTCCTCAAACAGGCCTCATAGAAGCTGTAGCTGATAAAAAGGATTCAACTGCGTTAGTTTGCTTTTAACATGTTAGTGCAAACTTTTACTTATTCAATTGGACAAATTCATTCAAAAAAAAAATATTTATTTTGTTTTTTTGAATTAACATAAAGAAGAGCGCCCTTATCCTGCTATACGGCACAAAAGCATTAAACTTATCCAAAGTGAATGGCGAAACACTTGATTGATTGGTTGAAAGAAAAGCTCATTATTCTTTATAGAATAAATCGTCAACTTTTTTTATGAAGCAGTTGGTTTGTTCTCTTTTCTTTCAAGCCCTAAGTTTGCCCTGATGGGGTTGCCACAAATCGTTTTTTTTAACCAGCTTAGCCTGCAAGTCAAACCAAGTGTTTCTTGAGCTCTGGGTTTTCCCTGAACTCAACCTAAAGTTGTCGCAGGTTTTTGCTAAGTCAAGTTCAGGTACCGATAGGTCTGTCAAATGGCATATATTTTTCTTCAAATGACAGGGATGTGTTATTATTTCGTGATCTAGCCTTTTTGAGAACCGAAAGTCCAGAACAGAATATATTTTTGTCCTTGATTTTGTTGCTACGATTCGCTTAGATGAGCAAATCGAATTTCTGACAGAAAACATAGATTTTCTATTCAATTGCTATGTTCCTTTAAAAACAAAGAGAATCATTTGCCCTTCGAAACCTTGGTTTACGAGTAGAATTAAAGAGTTAATGAATCAAAGAGATCAAGCTTATCAGAGATGGATTCGTTATCGTGTTGAAGAACTGCATTTAGCTTATGAGTCTTTGCGTAATAAAGTTATTCAAGAAAAAAGAGCTGCTAAAACACAATACTACTCAAATCGCCTTGTTATTGATTCGAATGGACGAACATTTTGGGAAAGCTTTCGAAAACTTGGAATTGGAAAGCAGAGACCAAAATTCTATAACATTTTCGATAAGGATGAACTCAATCAGAAATTCCTCTCTACGCCAAATGTCACACCATCCCGAGAAGTCGAAAATGCACACAGTCCCAATACTTTCTCAACTGGCTCTTCCTTTAGTTTTGTAAATGTAACCATCATGGATGTAGTCGAGAGTTTCATTTCAGTCAAATCGAATGCTATAGGAGTTGACGAACTTAACCCTGTTTTCTTAAAGTCCATTCTGCCTCTGATATACTACCGTATTTCACGCATGTATTCAATACAGTTCTAACGACAGGAACATTTCCGCAGCAATGGAAAATGGCAAAAATAATACCACTTCCTAAGAACTCGCTCTGTAATGAGTTTCGGCCAATATCTATATGTACTTCCATTTCTCTCAAAAGTCATGGAACGTATTATGCAAAAGCAACTGAATGACTATATAGCCCGGAAAAAATCTCTTAGTGCAAATTCAATCAGGTTTCCGCCCTCGACACAACTGCATAACAGCACTTTTAAAGGTCATCGAAGATATCAGGGCTGAGCTTGATGATAACAAAGTGACGTTCCTGGTTCTTTTAGATTTTTATAAGGCCTTTGACATGGTCAACCACACTGTACTTTTGAACAAGTTGCACAAAGAATTTAATGTTTCTGTTGAAGCAATCAAACTAGTTTCGTCCTATCTAACTAATAGAAAACAGGCTGTTTACATAGAAAATAAGTTTTCGGATTTTCTTCCACTACGAAAGGGTGTTCCCCAGGGATCGATATTGGCCCCTCTGTTATTTTCACTCTATATAAATGAAATTGCCTCCATTATTCGAACAGCATCGAAACACTTTTATGCGGATGATATCCAAATATATAAAAGCTGCCCCCTAGGTCTCATTGAAAACTGTGTCTCCATCATCAATCAGGAACTCGATCAGATTTCGAATTGGGCAGGATCTAATGGGCTTGCTCTCAACCCAAATAAATGTAAATGTCTAGTGATTTCCAAAAAAGTTCTAGACCTATCTTACTTTCCACCAGTCATGCTCAACGGGACTGCCTTGGAATTTGTTAATTCCTCCAAAAATCTTGGTGTAGTTTTTAATAGAACTCTTACATGGAATGACCATAATAACTCGATAGTAGGTAAGGCTTAGGTAAGGTAGGTAAGGAATTTACCCCCCTCAAAACCAGAATTTTACTTGTGAAAACTTTGGTAATACCAATCCTCACCTATGGGTGTGAAATTTACTATAATTGTGACTCCGTTAGCAAAAATAAATTGAAAATTGCTTTTAATAGCGCCATTCGTTACGTTTACGGCCTAAGAAGATATGACCATGTATCGCATCTGCGGCAGAACCTACTTCCAATGTCTTTTGATAATCTTATTAAATTTCGAACGCTACTACAATTTTTTAAAATTCAAAGAACTCGTCAGCCAATATATCTGTATAAAAAACTTCGATTTTCGGCATCGAACAGATCTACATGTTTAGTTCTTCCTCGGTTTTCATGTCTTAATTCAGAAAGACAGTTCTTTATAGCTGCATGTCGCCTGTGGAATTCACTTCCAGCTTATTTGCGAGAGATCAGCAACGTGCAACGATTTGAGAATAGTCTGCGTATTTTCTTCTCTGAACAAAGCAACTAATTTCTATCTTCATTCTATTTCCCTTTCCTTTTTTTTCATCTTTTTCATCTATTTCTCCTTTCATATTCTTCCTTATTATTCTTTTTTAAACTTTTTATTTCATTTAAAATAACATTTGAATTGTTAATCAATAATTATTAAATTAATCATTTCTCCTGGATGTTTTCCAAACTTTTCATATGATTGTTCATTTTTAGTCTATAGTATTAACTTGTAAACTTGAACAGTCAATTCATTATCTTCACAAATTTATAAGATTTATTATCTTACTGTGTAAGCTATTTGAACAATAAACTTAAACTTAAACTTAAACTTAAACTTAAAACTTATTGTCTAAGTGATACCTGCTGTTGGTGTTGACGAGTGTTAAAAAACTCAAAGCGAGTAGCCATTGGGCTCAACAAAAGACAATTGGTACAGAATCCAACGAAAACAGAAAAGTAATCAGATAATTTACAAAATGATTTTCAAAATGGTGGATGGAGTACAGTTCTGCCGCCCGCCGCCCGACGCTTTTTTTACGAGGTTCAAGAGGTTTCATGATAAAATTGACAATAAATAGAAGAGGCATTCGTCGACTGTGCCAAATTATTGACAAGACTTTTTGTTAGATATGTCCACAAGATGAAGAATTACCTTTCCAAGGTTACCTGTGTCATGTCTCTAGTTCTGTTATTTTACTTTCTGCTTGGCGCTGTTACGAAAATAGTATGCTCCCGTTTATGTACATATATGTACATGCCAAGCAACCCTTACATAATGAAAATTTGTGTTTTGGGAATGGTGTTTAATCTGACACTGTTTAAATGAAAGAGAATAGCAAAATTGGTTGTTCGGACTCATCGTTTTACGATGATGCCGTCATTTTTTTTTTTTATTTTTTTTTTTTATTATTATTATCAAATGAAACATTCTTTCTTTCAAAGGCCAGGTAGGTTTCTCGTTTGTTTTTAATTAATTCTGCTGCGTAGAAACAAATTTGTTTTAAAAATATTTATTCAGGAGTAGGTAGGTATTCTTTTTTATTTGGCAATAAACATTTCTTTTATTATTACAATCAGAGAATGCCGTTGCATTGGAGCTGTTTACAAAGCCCATTGTACTTTGATGGATTTATTGTCGATTGGGTTGAACGTTAATCGCAAAAGGAACCAGTTCATTGATGTGACTAATTTTATTTATTTATATTCTAGTTAATTCACTTTGTTTGTACGAAAGTCAATATTTAACTTAAAAATAAAGTCATCTGATCTCGGTATATCTACTTATCTGCTTACCTTGTGAGCTTTCTGTTTGAGATAGCAGGACAACTAAGATGCACACAATGAGGGCCACTTTTATAAGCCGTGGGGGAATCTGTAAAAAAAAGGAAAAAACGAGTTAAGTTCAGTAAAACAAAGTTTATGCATAAATATTTGAAGGAAGTACGACTTGAAATTCCCTTGTCCGTTTTCGATACTTTTGAGCAAAACTTGTTATTTCAAGTCGATAAATGGCGCAAATGCTCCTAAAGGATTCCCTCTAAGCTTCTGTAAGTTATTTTAATATGAAAAAATTTAATAATGAAAGAATTTTATTATTTTTAGTTGGAGTATTGTGATTTTAAAATGAAAATAGAAAGCTTTTGTGACCTTCACTCCATTTATGCGTTTCGTCCACGACACGACAACGTCTAACTGATGAGCCCATTGTTGCACCTGGGCGAAACGCATAAATGGAGTTATTTAAATATGACTTACGGGTACAGCCTTAGGGTTGACTACTAAAGATCCAGTCAGGCTTAGTCTGTATAAAGTCTTTTTGTTTTCAAATCAATACTGAGTTTTGAGTGTTTCGCGAGCAACCCGTACATTTCTCACAGTATGTTATTCAACTATTCGCCTGAACATAATATTTGTCTTTAAGTACTTAAAGTATGAGTAAAGGTTTTCATACTTTACTTGGTGTTATTCCAAGTACTTCTGTCGTCCGTTTTCTGATCCAGACATGCTTATTCTATTGATTAATATAGTAATATTTAAAATCTAGTTAGCTATTTAAGTAATTGGAAATAAAAGTAAATTGAAACATAAAAAATAACATGCCTGATCTCGACATTTATTTGAATGGAAACGTGTTTCGCAAGTGTGAAAAGTTTAAGTATGTATCTGGATCAATTATCAATAGTGAAGCAACTTGCAATGACGAAATTAGTCATCGAATAACCGTATGATGTGGATATGGTGGAGAGAAAATTCTAACATCTTCTGTGAAAGAATAATGCACCTTAAGATGAAGGGAATACTTCACACCGCGGTTGTGCGTCCACTCTCACACAGTTCACAATACAAAGTATGAAAGTTGGTTGACAGCAACTGAGATAAAGATACTCCGTACAACAGCAGATAAGTAACAATGCTTGATCGTATTAGAAGCAGGAAGATCCGGCTCAGTTGGTATTGTCATTTTCAAAGGAGAGGTTCAAAGAACCCCATCGAAAAGGCAATATCATACAACGTTCAGACACGCTCGCGAAGAAACAAATAAATAAAAAAAGACCAAAACCCTATCCTGACTCAAAGAAATACAACGAAATCTGCATTGA
This sequence comes from Melanostoma scalare, assembly GCA_949752695.1. Classification (NCBI taxonomy): domain Eukaryota; kingdom Metazoa; phylum Arthropoda; class Insecta; order Diptera; family Syrphidae; genus Melanostoma; species Melanostoma scalare. Next base: position 179,723,867 of record OX456984.1, on the reverse strand, counting down.
ATTTACTATCGGAGGACTTGCTAGTTCCTCGCACGTGAAAAAACATTTCTGCTTCTGCTGGGGTTCGAACCACGAACCTCCCGGCCAACAGGCGAACATGCATACCATCACGCCTCGGGTACCACTTCTTCGTGACACATTTCCTCAATGATCCTAAACACTAAGCGAAATGCTGACTTCTACGCCCAATTGGAAGCTAATTTTGTATAAAATACTTTATAAGATGCAGAAGACACATTCTTTTAACATCTTTTGATTTCACGGGAATGGGCAAAATTTCCTTATACATTTTTACTTGCGATTATTGGTATCGGGAGATTTTTCTCAGAGTTTAGTTTTTCGAATAGGGATAAACTGACATCTTCAATTGGTTTGCCATTTCATCATGAACAGGTTGACAAAAGAACAACGCTTGCAAATCGTGCAAATTTATTTCAAAAATAATGGTTCAGTTCGCTTAGTTTACCACAAGCTCCATTCATTTTATGACCGACATAATCGTCCATCGGAGCAACTAATTCGGTTAACCATAAATCATTTGCGCGCTACGTTTACTTTATATGATAATTAATTCTGCAGAGACGTCAAACAGTGCGCACCGAAGAAACAATTGCGGCTGTAGAGCAAAGTGTTGAAGAGGACCCGAATTGCAAGTCCATTAACTTTATGGAAGATTTTTCGCAAAAAACTTGGCTTACGACCCTACAAGATCCAGCTTGTGCAAGAATTAAAACCGCAAGATCATCCAATGCAACGTGATTTTGGTGTATGGGCCGTAAATGAGATTGATCTCGATACTGATTTTCATCGCAAAATTTTGTTCAGTGATGAGGCTCATTTTTGGTGGAATGGTAATGTCAACTAGCAGAATTGCCGCATTTGGAGTGAAGAGAATCCGACTCCATTACATCCACAAAAACTGACTGTTTGGTGTGCTCTATGGGCTGGCGAAGTCATTGGGCCACACTTCTTCCGAAATGATGCTGGCTAATGCGAGCCAGCTACCGTTAATGAAAAGCGTTATAGAGCCATGATAACCGACTATTTTGTTCCCGAATTGGATGGCATGAATGCGGATGAGATGTGGTTCCAACAAGACGGCGCTTAATGCCAGATACCACACAGCGCACGTCCCAATCGATTTATTGAAGGTACAATTCGATGGGCGCATAATTTTGGCGGAATGGCCTGTCAATTGGCCACCAAGATCGTGTGATTTGACACCATTTTCTTTGGGAATATGTGAAGTTGCTCGTCTACGACAACAAACCAGAAACGTTAGGGGACTTGGAACCGAACATTCGTGGCGTTGTTGCCAACATACGGCAAGTGCTCGAAGAAGTGTTTGAAAATCGAATACCTCTAAATAACACCCTTAACTATTAGGCAATCATGCAGGAAAAAAATTTTGAGATAACAATTCAACAGGGCATAATGATGACAGAGAGTACGAAAAAAAGTGGGTCATGCAATTCTGTCTATCTATCTGTCTGTCGGTATATGGATCTACTGTGTGAATCGGTGGACCGATTCAAGAAAAAAACTAACCCTTACCCTAGTTATACCATTTTTTATTTTATGGAGAGTGTTTATTCTTTAAAAGAAGGGAGACCCTCACAATTGCGCCAATTATAGAGGGATAAGCCTCCTTAACGTCGCTTATAAGATCTTGTCTGCTGTAATATGTGAACGTCTAAAACCCCACGTCAACAACTTGATAGGTCCTTATCAATGTGGTTTTAGACCATACGTTACGGCAGATCTTGGAAAAAACCCGAGAACATAATATCGATATTCACCATCTCTTTATCGATTTCAAGGCCGCGTACGACAGTATTTACAGAGACGAGCTGTACATAGCCATGTCTAGTTTCGGCATCCCTGCAAAACTCGTACGATTATGCAGGATGACTTTGGAGAATTCACGCTGCTCCGTCAAGGTCGGTAAAGAACTCACCGAGATCTTTGATGTTGAAAAAGGTTTTAGGCAAGGCGACAAACTGTCATGCGATTTCTTCAACATCATACTTGAACAGATTGTAAGAAACTCAAACGTCAACACCAGAGGAACAATCTTTCAAAAGTCTGTACAATTACTCGCCTACGCAGACGTTATTGACGTAATGGGAAGAAAAAAGAGTGATGTCATAGTATTGAAACAGAAGCGGCAAAAATGGGTTTGATGATTAATGAGGGCAAAACGAAGTATGTGTTGTCATCAAACAAGGACACAGAACATCGACGAATTGGACAAAACGTCACAATAGACAGACATAACTTCGAGGTAGTACAGGACTTCGTCTACCTAGGATCCGCTGTATACACGGACAACAACATCAGTGTGGAGATCAAACGGAGAATAACTCTTGCCAACCGTTGCTTCTTTGGGTTAAGAAGACAATTGAGAGACAAAGCCCTCTCTAGAAATACCAAGGTGACCTTGTATAAGACCTTAATCATCCCAGTCCTGCTGTACGGCGCGGAAGCATGGACCTTATCGAAAGCGGATGAGGAAACCCTTGGTCGTTTCGAAAGAAAAATTCTCCGAATCATCTTTGGTCCCGTATGCGAAAACAATGTGTGGAGAAGAAGATACAACAACGAGCTGTATGAGCTGTACTGCGACATGGGCATTGCCAGAAGAGTACGCATAGCGAGGCTACGATGGTTGGGCCATGTAGAGCGGATGGACCCAAGCGCTCCGGCTCGTCGGGTGTTCGAAAGCACATTGCAGGGAAATCGCGGAAGGGGAAGACCTCGTCTTAGGTGGCGCAATCAAGTGGATGAAGACCTCAACCGACTTGGAGTGCGAAACTGGAGAGAGCTCGCCCGAAATCGAAGTCGTTATTAGGATGTTGGTTGAGGCCCAGGTTCACCCCGAACTGTAATGCAAACCTAAGTAAGTAAGTAAGTAAGTAAGTAAGTTTATTCTTTAAGATGAAGCAAACAGCCTCAATAAGACCCTATTCTAACTTGGTAAGCGTTCAAAATCCCGTTGTTAGCTTTCAATTAGAATTCACACTGGCGTTGCTCGGTCCGAAATTAAATTATAAGATTGTCTTAGTGGGCTGCTGAATTAAATTGATTTTTTCGATTGAAGGCAGTACTTAAAAATATTGGTTGTGTATACAAGTATACAAGTATACAACAACCATTTACTTTCCAAATTTTCAAAGTCGAAAATTTAAGAATATGTAAATGTTATTGTTGAAATTATGTGATCTAAAATTTCTTTTTAACTAATAGATAATGACGTCAAAAATTAATAAGTAGAGAAGTAAACCAATAATAGGAAGCTGGTGGTTCACTCTGGAGACACTTTGAAACATTAATTACATTTTGAAATTGCTTGCAAAATATTAACTTTGATACTTCTTTGAGCTTTAGAGCGCCAAAAGTGAGACCTTCGAGTAACTTTTAACATCCATCCAAGTCTAAGACATTTTTTGTAACTTTCAATAGAAGAAGGTCCATATTTTTCGGATTCTCTAAAAGAAGAAGTTACCGTTTTAGATATTTGCATATGTGTGCTTGTGTTCGTTCGTTGTACGTTCTTTTAGTTCTTCATTTGTACGCAGCTGAAGTTATAATACCACTGCCTTCGTTCAATCTCAACACAGTTGCGAAAAGAGAGTTTCTATTTCGACTCGTGCTAAGCTGAATAAATGGCACGAATGCTTAAAACTCATTCGGCTATGTTTTTGTCACATCTAGTGAGTACAGGTCTTTTTCTTGAACTTTATTGGAAGTCGATGTGTGAGGTGATAAGATAAAAAGTTTAAAAACTGCCTTTTTTGCAATGCTGTGCAAACCTTGGATCTATAAATACGAAAGCTTTTGTTCTTCGGCAAAATTTGTTTTCATTTCTCCAAAAATTATTTCTTCTTTCACTCAGCAGACCTTTACTTTTTGATATACCAAGCTCCAAGGACTGACTGCAGTATTCCGACAACAAGACAATTACGACGCAGCAAGCCCAATGGCCAGACGTACTTGACTGCATTTGTTACGGTATTACCAAAATTAATAAATGGCATTCCAAAACTGTTCCTCATAAGCCAATCAATTCTCACTTTAAAAAACCACTAATACAAAATAACCAAAAAATTATTTTCAATTAATTAAAACTCAATAAAGATCAAAACTAATCGTGACCTTAACGGAACAAACAAGTATTAATCCTACTTCTCAACAAACCACAGTACAGCAGCCAAACTCATCAATATTGCAGCTAATTTGCTTGACTCTTGTATTATTTCTGAAGGCCGATTCAATAATAGCCCATTCGAAGCACAAAAGAACCAACAAAATTAGCTGAAAAATTATTCATGAAACTGTTAAAAAAATTTCCAATATCCGGCAGATACAATATACACATTTATCTCGAATAGTTTACGAGTACTTTTCAATCAAAACATACTGATCATTAAGTCAAGATCAAGAGTTTTATGTTAATTTTCTTTGAAGATTTATTTCAAAGAATAAGTTCAAAAGCGGTGGATGCGGGTACTTTGAGATACAAGAACGTGGAGTAGGTACTTGTTTAATAGCGTCTTTTACCTCTCACTTATTCCCACAGAGCTCTTGTTCTTCTCTTTGATGCTAAGTGTGGCAATTATGTAATCCTTTTCACTAAGCTCTGAACGCACACTCAACTTCTGTTCTATCTGTTGCTGTTTTTGGCCAAAGGCACATAGGCACACTCGAACCACGAACCTAGCATATGGCATAATGGCTAAACATCTGGTTGCTGAGTTGCTTTTCAAATGGCAAACTTATGGTGTCGTAATTTTTTTTTTTTTCTTTTTTCTGAGTTTTGTGTTAGATTGACACCGATTTTTGTTTCCCTTTTTTTTTTTTTTCTTCTCTGAAGTTTGATGGTAATTTGATAATTTGTTGAAAGTGTTAGCTGAATGGTGTAATAAATCCTAGGTTCTCAACTTCTTCTGGCCGATTACTTAATTGGACGTTGAGAAGAATTCATTATAGAACAGCGCCACGACACATGAACTCTGTTGTTGTTGTTATTTGTAGGATGATTGTATCTATGTAACTAGAACAGAATACGTAATGATGTTGCATAAAAGAATGGCAAATTTGTTCGATTGTTCTTTGCCTCTTTGGCAGCAATGACATTTAGTTTGATGACACTTTTTTTGGCACAAATCCAAAACAGTTGACTACAGCCTTGAGTTGAATATAAATTGTGGTAAGTTACTGTTCTTCAATACAAGTGCCATTGGCTGACACTTATTGAATTACAATTTATTTTTACATACTTGGCGATTAGTTTTTCTTCGATTGTCTTGATAACTATGTACTTTGCTATCCATCGATGATTTTATTCTGATCACATGGAATGTGTATTTTTTGCAAATTCTGAAGAGATTTTCGGGAATAGTTGTGTTATGGTTGACGTTGGACTTGTTGTAATTGGGTAATGTGTTTTATTTGAATCGGTGACTGACACTTGAATTTGGAATTTGTTTACAGTTATGGTGGCACTAGGCTCTTTATTTATCTAACCAACAATATAACAGCCACCACAGCAAATGTGCTGTCTTTTTACTCCTCCTTCCCAAATCCTGTTCAACATGATAATTATGTTCAATTTTCTTTTCACTTCGAAGGTAAGTAAAAAGCCGGCACCCATTCACCCACTTATAGTTGGCTTAGCAGCTTACCTACATTTTAGGAGCCAGACGACGAACTCTTCCATTTGAGGCCGCATTCATCTTTAACCTACATTTTCTCCAATGAAGCGATGTTCAATTTCTTGATGAGATTCATTTAATGGATCCTAGACTCAGATGCTTATGCTACATCACTGTTCGCTGTAAAGCTTATACCTATACCAAATGACACATTAACGATTATATCGTGACTATTCCTTTTTAGTTGACTTGTCTGACTTGCAATTTTGAAATGAAATCGAAAGCCGCGTCGCGTCGCCTGTCTGATGGCTGTCGAATGCTGGCATAGCTACAATATATAGTCATCTTTATGACTTTAAAGAGAAATAACTATAACTGGTTGAATAAAACTCGTAGGAGGTTGTTTTGTCAATGCGGATCCATTAATTTCAAACTTCGTATTTGCTAAGATTTCAGTTTCTTTGTTCTTTTCGTTGATTTTGTTAACTGAATTTTGAGGTTGAACAATGGGAAATATTGTGTTTTTTGTTGCATTGTAGAACGCAGTTTCAATTTCAAAAAGAATACATTTCAAAAAAATTAAAAATTTAATTTGATTGCATTAATATCATAATTGATGAAGGCTTAGAACCATTTATGGGCATTCAAATGTAGTTAAAGTAATAAAGGGTTTCCACATATCGTCAATTAAAATGCAGGACCTCGTAAGTCAAAAAATTCAACAAAAATATTATTTATTCCAAAAAATTATGAAAAGTCATAACCACCTTCTGTCGTTTTCAGTGTACTTGTGTTGATCTGGGGCCGAATTACCGCATCTGTGATCCACTCGATGTAGTGAGTGGCATTTTTCTGTCAAAATTCGCTTTAAATAGCACATTATCAGTCTGTGCTGTTCATTTATCGAATTTCAATTAGTTCAAATGCAGATGAAAGAATGTCAAATTGTGGTACTAAAGTGCTCTATAAGGTGAGAAGTAATGCCAAACTCAAATAATTCAGTCACGTAGGTATTGCCCGATCACGTGTGCCGCGATTCCGCCCATGACAATTTCGCAGAAAAGAAAAAATCCTTGTAATATAATAAATGCGAAAGTAACTCTGTATGTCTGTTTTTCTTTGTGACCATCTCCCGCTCAAACCACTGAATCGATTTAAATGAAATTTGGTAGAGAAACAGTCTAAAGCCTAGGAAGGGTTATAGGCTAAAAGCCTTAAAAGCCGCTAATAAAAGTTGTCCATCTATCTTCTCCGTCCTTTGTAGCAGAGTAACTATTGAAAGCATTGGATTCTAATTGGAACATAACCTTAAAAACTACTGGGCTTTCAACATATAGGAATGCTTAATTATCCATCAGCTACAATGACCCTATTTCATCCCCATTATACCACCGGAGCAGGAACGGAAAAATTTTCAGGTTATCTTCAGCTTAGCCTAGCGTGTTTTCCTGACAATTTTCGATTTTAAATTAGAAAAGATGACGGGAAGGACGCGAGGAGATAAAAGCTTACTAATGTTTTTCTATGAAACGAATTAGGATAAAATCGGAATCGGTATTATCTTTGCGGAAGAGCTCTTTGGACACAGGTTGATCATATGAAAAGCAAACCTATTACCATTTGGGAGCCAAATTTATGAAGTCTACGTTAAAAAATTCCAAAGTGAAACTAAGTTTAGATGTCGCCCAACAGCATTGTCTTCTGCTAACAGATATTTTATGGAAGAAATCACGTGGTATAATTTTTTTTTAAAGTTAAAATTGAGCAATTAATTGGAAAGTTTTATATATGTAATATCATCAACAAAGGGAAACTGCAAGTACTAAATAAAATAAATAAATAGGGTGGCGTAAGAGTGCGAGCAGCTCCAATTCCTAGCGCATTTCTCACAACCATGCCTTGTGAGGGAATGGAGGGGGTCTGCAAGGATCACAGCAGAAAGTATTTGGTATTGCTTCAACAAACTTCTTTAAAGATAATAAAATCATTGACATAAGCACTACCAAAAAGGCAAAGAAACCAGGATCAACCTCCAGTATTAAAAAATATGGAAGAAATTGGGCTTAGATGGCTCACGATTCTCATTAACAATCTTAAAGGAGGTGCCCCCTCCATGCTGCCTAATTACTGGAGGTAATTTACCTACTTCCAAAATACAAGGCAAATAAAGAAGCACGAAGTTGTGGCCCAAAGAGCAGGAGGAATCATAAAGCTGTAATAACTACTTCTCGATCAAAAACTAAAGTTGCACACTTTCAAAATTGCTGACCGGATATTAAGCTGCCGTCAAAGAAGAACAATTATAGGCTATTAGGGTAAGTCAATCGCAGATGCAAAGAAAGAAAACGAAAGGCAGACCAAAATCCCTTTTTAACACACAAATGCGAATACAGAAGCAAAAAGTTAGATATTTTATAATCGAGAGGCTTGTCAACGCGACCAGCTAACTCCGGATCACTATTGTGAAGCTTCGTTGACGAAAATGGAAAAAAAACTTATAGTTTTCGGAAAATCGTAGGTACATAAAGAGTGAAATGGGAAACATTTACTTTTTCGAGAGATGTACTTTTGAATTGGACTTTCAATCATTGACAATCAACTTGAATTCAGGAATCATTTAATATCGCGTCGGTGGGATGCGGTTGTGGGACACCTTTCTGGTTGGCAATTGATTCTTTAATGTCAGCTCAAAAAAATTGGGCGGCTAAACAAAGCTATGGAGACCTTGCGTTTAACGCATTTCAGGGACTGTATTTCGAACGGCTATCTGAGAAATTTTTTTACTCTCGGTAATATTACCAATAGTGTCAAGACAACTTTACAGCTTGGTTTATCCAAGAAAAAGAACCAGGAGCCTTGAAGACTGTTCCAGCCGTTGCGAAATGGTTAGCATGTTTCTCGCCGCGGAACAAGTTTATGCCCGCAATGCTTTGCAAAAGCTAAAAAGATTAGGTATCCTGTGTTTGTGTCGCAGGTGCAATGCACACCTCCCCAACTTTAGCGCTAAAAAGTTTATTAGATTTTCCTCCACTAACCAAAGAGTAAAGAAAACTGCCGTACTAAGCGGACTAAAGCAGACATTTGAGCATTCTGCAGGTGCTCCCAATATTGGAACCGCCTGCAGCTCACTCTTCTTTAAATTAATCTTTACTAACCGCTCAGCATGGTAGAACCCTGTGATTCTTACAAGTAACTTCCAATACATTTGGTACACTGACGGTGCAAAAACTAATGCAGGGATTTTCGGTTCCAACTTTAAATCATCAATATCCCTTGGTAGCGCTACAACTACATATCTTTCAAGCAGAGGCAATAGCTATAGAATTCTATGTTAGGGAATGAATTAGAAGAAACCTCCGGAGATCACGCATCCTAATTTGCTCTGACAGTCACGCAGCCCTAAAGGCATTAACCTCAACCAAATTGAATCCAAACTAGTTTGGAACTGCCTGACATGTCTATCTCAATTAGTCACCCACAATAAAATAACTCTTTTCTGGGTGCCTAGACATGAAGGCGTACACTCAATCCCAAATCAAAGGCCAGGAACCCTACTGCGGTCTCCCAATCAGTAGCATTAAACGCGAACTGGTTACAGAACATGATCATTAACCTAGAACAATTCTAATAGCCACCGCCAGTCATAACTATTCATCGACGTATGAAAGAAATTCTTGACATGAGCAAACGTGACGCATAGTTACTTACAGACTTCCTCACTGGACACTGTTCTCTCAGATATCATCGTAAAAACATGGGCATCAGCCAGGATGACACCTACCGTCTCTGTCTCGAAGACACAGAAACAGCTGAACACATTTTATGTGAATGCCCTGCCAGGCTAAAAATATTCAATAAAGCATTCACTAGTCCCCTTGATATTAGAAACACGCCTTCTTCGAATATTCTTAGGTTCTTATACATCACCTCAACTTCGATTGAACAACTTTACACTTTACGTGCTTAAATCTAAGGGAACAGGACAAAAGATCTTTCAGGTTGACGTGCTAGAAAAGGTGTTGTAACTTCGCCCTATACAATTAAAAAAAAATTACTCTCGACACCGGAGGCGTGGGAGTTCGATGTTCAAATCCCAGAAATATCCAATTGTTCATATATGGGTATCGCTGTTCGCGAAGAATTAGCAAGTCCTCCAAAAGTATCTACCATGCTATGAAAACTGTTTTCACAATTATTAGCCGTTTCAAATCAGCAATAAATTTGCAAATTCCCTCCATTTTACTTACAAGATATGGTTGAGAGAAACGTCTAAGGGCCCGGGACTCCCCGAGTCCGAGTGTTGTACCACCCTATATATTTATTTTATAATAGTCAAGACCAGTACAACGATTGAGCAGGTAAATAAGTCGATATTGTCGTTTCGAAAACCAGCTGCACTCATATATTCAGCTAAGCGTAGGATGTCTAATCGCTCTATTTAAAATGCTCTCCACATTGCACTGACTTTTTAAGAACACAAATCGGTACAGACGTACCGCATTAATCTTCGCCGGTTCAAGTGCGTTGATTTGTGGGGCCAACTGAAATCGTAACACAAACCGTCCCAATAATCTGAATTGAATGAAAAAGAATGTTTGAGTCGTTATGAATTACCACATCCGTCAAGATGGTAATGAGAGTGGAGGAAAGCTTAAAAACTTAAGGAATGTATTGCTTAGAATGAAGGCTATCCCTAGGATATTTTTTTACTCAATTAATATCTCTTCCCACTCCCACCTTCTTCTAAATATGATTTAACTACCTTTTTCGCAACTATATGGCAGTAACTCAGTTAGCACGATTGATCAACTACAACATCAAAAAGAAAAAAACATTAGAAATCGAATAAAATCATTAAATTCTCACATAAATTCACCCATGTTAGTTATTGAATCTGTTGCAGCAAATTTCGAAACATATCACTGAACCAACTTAAAACCCAACGTGTAATGTGTACAAGTTTCGACCGAATGATTTACATTTTTCTTTGCAAACTGTTAAGTTAGTTGCTTATTCAATCACCTTGAGGGCACATTGGCGCATTTCAACATAAAACTAAATTGCCTGTTGCTCAAAGGCAAATCCCTGCCAAACTATCTACATACAAGCATCCAATTCTGGAATGTTAATCCAAGTGCACTTACCCGTACACTCTGGAAATTAAGGTTCCATCTGGCGATAGAGAGGTTCACAATGGCTAAGTCACGACTTCACGTGTCGCCGAAGACCTTCACGGTTTGCTCGTCGTCATCAATCATCATCGTCCGTATCGTCACCGATATAGCTTCATAAACCTATAGATTGCATCCCCACGCATGGGATAAGGTAAAAAGCAACACACATTTGAAAATTTATTGTTTAGATCAGTCTGATAAACACTTGAACGAAAAAATAATTGCTTTTAATTAAATGAAGCACGACATGATGAGGGTGCACTGGACGACGGGACGGCTACACATGCTTTGCGGCATAAAGTGTCAATATTATGAAATTACCGTGTCATTCAACTCAATTGCATTCACTTGGATGGATATGGTATCTTGATTGTGATGTTTCTAAGGTCAAAACACTTTTAATTGAGTGCGCGATCATCGTACTTATATGAGTGAGCACTAATTAGTGATGTAGGTCAATGTTGTTTGTTGTGCCGTACTGGGTTTTGCGCATTTAAATTCCCAAAGTGTTAAGGGCAGGCGTCAAACCTTGAAAGGAACCATTCGAATGGAATACTCTTCACTTTACTTGAAAATCAGACTTAATGTGATGATGAGAGTGCTAGATGCAGATAAAAACAATAGGGAAACTTAAGTGGGCGCGACGTAGGTAGCTATATTGGCACTAACATTATGTGAAGTACTAATGTGGAACCTTATTTAGAACGACCTTAAGAGTCATGGAAATGGTACCCTTCCCTCTTCATATTCAGCTATTGAAACTTTTTAACTAAATGGTCTACTGGTGTTACTTTTAAGGCTTTTAAAACTTCCGCGTTTTTGGCGAATGTCAACCTTTGTTTCTTCTTCGGGCCAATAAATTATCATTAGTTGTAAACACTAGCTTCCATGGACTTTCTAATAAATACAATCGAATAGCCTTTTAAGTTTTACCATGTCTGCAAACACTTCCTCTGAAGAACCGTGAATTGTGTGAAGTGTTGCATATACTTTTCGCTGTATAGACTTCTGCCAAATGCGTATACCGGCTGAGATATCATAGGCTGGATCTTAACAAGATAGTATGTACTTTTTCAAGGCTAGATGATAGATTCATGATCAGTTTATTTCATCAAACTAAAGCCAAAGTCATAATTAATAGGTCTGTTTCTTTACTGAAAATTATCACGAAATGCACCGAAATTCACCGAAAATCAGTCTAATCCTGTTCCAGCACAAAGAAATTGTATCAGCGAAAACAAATAATACAACAGAGCTGCCTAACAGATATTTTTTCAAGCGTTGCTGTCAATGTTTTGTTCAGGACGAATTTTTAATTTGCGGGCAATTACGCTCTTTCTGAGACTTTCAGAGAGAATTTTACCCCTATTCCTCAAAATATAACAGATTGTGCATTTCTGTGTGCAAAATAAGGAAACAGACCTATTATGTCAGATCAGATGTTGTAAGCCGAGAAGGAAAGAAAATTATTGATCTTTGTAACTCGTTTGGTCTTGGTATCTGCAATGGAAGTACACAGGGAGACGCTGATGGTGACTACACTTTTATCGGTCCTCAGGGCAACTCAGTTATTGACTACGCTATGGTGAATGGGGATTGGTGTAACCTAATGAATGACTTCGAAGTTGTATCACAGATTCACTCGGACCATCTCCCTATCCAAGTCTCAATTCAGCTACCAATGAGCCTACAACGCGTAGATGTCTGCACAACAAAAGCTACAAAATACAAATGGAAACAATCGATGGCGAATACGTATGCTGAAGCATTAGACACCAACATTGCCTTAAAGCTTGCACCTCCATCAAATACAAACTTCTATCTCTCCGAAATTGATGACACCATTGCAATATCGATACCAACATCTTGCAGGATGAACAATAACAGGGTTTTTACTCCTCGTGACAAATGGTTTGACAGAGACTGCTCACAAGCTAGAAAAAAATCATTTGCTTGGTTAAAGCTTGTAAGGAAGTACCCTCAAAACCTCTTTCTAAAGCAGGAATACTTGTCCGCTAACAAAACATTAAAAGCACTGCTTAAGACTAAGCGTCAAGCATACTTCGAGAACATTGCCCACGATCTTTCAAGTTGCAGGAACGCGTCACAGTTTTGGAGCAAAGTACGCCTTATAAACAATGACAGTCAATCACCGCGACCCTGCCTACCGATCGAGCTGAAGGATTTATGCGAGCATTTCAAAAACCTCACAAGGGACAAGTTTGCTACGAGCTTCCAATTTGCTATCCCTTTTCAGGCGGACGACCGACGCCTTGGACGCCCCGTTCTGTATCTCAGAGGTAAAAGCAGTTCTGGACGAACTGCAATGTAACAAAGCGCCAGGATCAAACGGAATACCGCCGGAATTTTACAAATTCAGCACCTTGGTGAGTCTCAAGCCGGGTTCCGCAAGAATTACTCAACCGTTGATCAAATATACTCACTTACATCCATTGCGGACATTTTCATTAAAGACAAAAAGAAGTTGTATGCCTTCTTCTTAGATTTTAAAGCGGCCTTCGACACCATCGACAGAAAGGCTCTGATGCTCAAGCTATACAACAAGGGTGTTTCAACAAAATTTGGACGCATTTTGGAAAAATTTTATGAATCTACAACATCTGCAATATCATTCAACAACGACGTTACGGAATCATATGAAGTGGAAATAGGAGTTGCTGAAACGCCTGAAAGTCTCCAGTTGATGATAAACAGAATAGCTGCATACTGTTAAAAATGGAGGCTACAGGTAAACCTCAGTAAATCCAAGGTTATGATTTTTCGTAACGGTGGAGGTTCAAACTGTCGCAACGAAAAGTGGAGATTTGATAGTAAGGAAATCGAAGTAGTAAGTGACTATAACTACCTAGGAGTAAAGATATCAAGAAATCTGAATCTGAGAAACCACATTGTGGAGAAACTGGCCAAATCAAAAAATGCACTAAATGCAACGTGGAAGCCCATTATGCTCAACAAAGACGTCAATTTCAATTCAAAGTTTCGAATTTTTGAAACAACGGCGAAGGTAGTTATGTGTTACGCTGCTCAAGTATGGGGCCACAAAGAATTCAGTGAGGTGGAACATCTTTTGAGATATTTTCTAAAGAGAACCTTGAGGCTTCCAAACAGTACTCCAAATCACATTCTCATGCTCGAGACGGGTCTTCCTCCTCTATTCATCTCGACACTTAAAATGCAAGTAGACTACATATTGAAGACGTTATCCATGAACGAAAACAGGCTGCCCAAAAAATTAACTATGGTCATTTTAAGAAGGAAATCATCTTGGTTCGAGAGTTGGAGTAACTTAGCTACTTTTTGTGACCGTCAGCTTACTTTAAACGAAAATAGACCTGAACAATGGAAAGCTGAACTTTATGATCTAATTAGTGCAGTTGATGTGAAGAAAAGAGAGGAATTCGTTGTAAGAACAAGAGAGTCAACAAGCAGATGTATTTACGCAATGCTCGATTACAATCTTTCAACAAGAAGTTATTTCAAGGAAGAGCACTCATCCGACCTCATGTCTTACTTACTTACTTAGGTGGGCATTACAGTTCGGGGTGAACCTGGGCCTCAACCAACATCCTTCTATAACGATTTCGATCTCGGGCGAGCTCTCTCCAGTTTCGCACTCCAAGTCGGTTGAGGTCTTCATCCACTTGATTGCGCCACCTAAGACGAGGTCTTCCCCTTCCGCGATTTCCCTGCAATGTGCTTTCGAAAACCCGACGAGCCGGAGCGTTTGGGTCCATCCGCTCTACATGGCCCAACCATCGTAGCCTCGCGATGCGTACTCTTCTGGCTATGCCCATGTCGCGGTACAGCTCATACAGCTCGTTGTTGTATCTTCTTCTCCACACATTGTCTTCGCATACGGGATACGGGACCAAAGATCATTCGGAGAATTTTTCTTTCGAAACGACCAAGAGTTTCCTCATCCGCTTTCGATAAGGTCCATGCTTCCGCGCCGTACAGCAGGACTGGGATGATTAAGGTCTTATACAAGGTCACCTTGGTTTTTCTAGAGAGGGTTTTGTTTCTCAATTGCCTTCTTAACCCAAAGAAGCAACGGTTGGCAAGAGTTATTCTCCGTTTGATCTCCGCACTGATGTTGTTGTCCGTGTCTACAGCGGATCCTAGGTAGACGAAGTCCTGTACTACCTCGAAGTTATGTCTGTCTATTGTGACGTTTTGTCCAATTCGTCGATGTTCTGTGTCCTTGTTTGATGACAGCATATACTTCGTTTTGCCCTCATTAACCATCAAACCCATTTTTGCCGCTTCTGTTTCAATACTCGCAAAAGCACCTATGACATCACGCTTTTTTCTTCCCATTACGTCAATATCGTCTGCATAGGCGAGTAATTGTACAGACTTTTGAAAGATTGTTCCTCTGGTGTTGACGTTTGAGTTTCTTACAATCTGTTCAAGTATGATGTTGAAGAAATCGCATGACAGTTTGTCGCCTTGCCTAAAGCCTTTTTCGACATCAAAGGTCTCGGTGAGTTCTTTTCCGACCTTGACGGAGCAGCGTGAATTCTCCAAAGTCATCCTGCATAGTCGTACGAGCTTTGCAGGGATGCCGAAACTAGACATGGCTCTGTACAGCTCGTCTCTGTAAATACTGTCATACGCGGCCTTAAAATCGATAAAGAGATGGTGAATATCGATATTATGTTCTCGGGTTTTTTCCAAGATCTGCCGTAATGTGAAAATTTGGTCTATTGTGGACTTCTCTGGTCTAAAACCACATTGATAAGGACCTATCAAGTTGTTGACGTGGGGTTTCAGACGTTCACATATTACAGCAGACAAGATCCTCATGTCACTGATTTTCGACCTCATGTCACTGATTTTAAAAACAAGAGGAGAGTTGCTGCCACTCAACTTTATACCGCATAGAGAGGAACGCCCGGAAATCTGCAATCTGTGCAACCAAGGAGAAAGGGAAAACAACTACCACTTCCTTTGCAGATGCCCGATTTTAATGGAATCTCGGAGGAGTGTTTTTGGGAAGAGTTTTCTCAATGAATATGAAATGATAACCATTCTCAATGGAGCTGATTGGAAAGTTCTGTTTCAATTTGTCAAGCTTGCTCTTTCATACAGGAAAAAAATTATAGATGAACTTTTTTAAACTTTTTGTCAATAAAATAACTAAAATCTACTTTAAAGTTTATATTGTCAACTGGCAGACGGCTTAGGCCATGCTCTAATAAAATGTTAGTTTATAATTATATATACATATAATCTTTGTAAGACCTAAAGAAAAATAAAGCATTTGTTAGTCTAATCTAATCTAATGTCAGCATCCATTGACCCATTGAACTTGACCAAGTTAATTTCATTTTCTTATTTTCTTGACCTAGCTCAATTTACTCATACCTCGATTTGTTTAGTTTGAATTTGTTTGAATAGCGTATTTGATTGTTAAATTTTCAAGATCCCTTTGCTTACATGGTGAATTTTCATTCAATAGGCTCGTTTTTCAAATTCCACTCCAAATTTGATCTATTCAATCAAAGCGTAACACAATAGGCTTGTCGCCTTAAAATTTGCAACCAAATTGATATCAATTTAACATCAATTGTGTTTAGCTATTGTCTCTGCCGCCAAAACGTTTCATGTTGCCAAACTTGGTTGCACAACACCTGTTTGCCCAAAATCAAAAAAAAGGAAAGAAAAAAGGCATTTACAACACTGGAAAATGTAAACGACACAAAACAACTCAAATTAAGCTCAAGGCGATGACGGAACAAAATACACGACAAAAAAAAAATACGATCGAAACTCAATTCGTGAGATTGTTTGATTGGCCGCCCATGTTGTGTCGAACCTCTCTCGTTACTGATGAGTTCCGAATTTACAAAAAAAAAAAAAAACAAAAGTTAACAACAAACTTTCCGATCTCGGGCATGCCAGTGATTTTATCACCCAAAAAGGTGACCCGCTTCCATGCTGGGGGTTAAGCTGCCACAGCATGAGCTCACACACATATCATTTCGAGAGCACAGCTGAGCACAACGCCTTTCAATCCAAAAAAACGAAGCCGAAAGGTATTACCACAAAATTTAATAAAGCAAAAAAAAAAAACTCGATATTAATCATTCCGATTGTGCAATAAGCTTAACGGTGCCGCTCTGTGGCCAGTTTGAACTGTAGTTCACCTGCTTCTGAGTTGCATGAACGGTTTTTGGTTTATATTTGGTGTACGAGTATATAAATACGTACTCTTTTTTTCAACTTCATTGCTGAATTTTTTTTTTTTTTTTTTGAGATTTATAGCTTTTTTATGGCGAGTACTTGTACGATCGACTTTACGCAAAAAGGCGGTTTCTTTCTGTTGTGTTGCATGGCCTGTGGTACAGTTTATAAAAGTTTTAAAAGTAAAAAGAAAAAAAAAGAATAATAATGTACCTTTCGCCAATTTAAAGCATGTTTTGGGACCATTTAGTTGCATTAGTTTAAGTTTTTGATTTTCGCAATTTATTTGGTTGAAATCATTGACCATTATTTATTTTCACTTTTCATTACAATAATTGGAAGTTTTGGCAATGTGTACAATTTATTGGCTCGGTTCGGTTGTCCATAGATTACTTTTTTCTTAGCCTGCAGATTTTTATTTATTTTTTTTTTTTTTTTTGATACGATTGAGCTTACGGGTTTCTAAGCAGACTATCTGTATGATAAGCTGGAACTTAATTGCGATTGATTGTATTTACTTGTCGGTTGTGTTACCATTTTTAAACCAAATGAGGAAGAGGATAAAACTATGATTTAGCACTTCGACCAATTAACCGTTCCATTGTGCTGCCTGGGTAACAATGGTCAACTTTTTTGTGACAGTAGATGGAATGCGGTGCTTGTAATCTCAGATGAAACTGGGAGGCTGAAGGAATAGAAAAATATCTGGCATGGGCTAAGAACCTTCGCGTTCGGCCTATCGACTAAACACTCTACCACTGCCATTCTTTTGTTAACAATATGCATTGTGTCTTAGGAGTGATGAAACCTAACAAAACTTTTTTTTATCTATGATTCTGCTTTGAAAACATTCAGGCAGCATTCCTAAGCATTCTTTACTAGACAAAGACATACTGTTTATTTATTTTGGAAAGAGATGAGCGTAAAAATGCGCTAAATCTGACAAAATTCTCAGCTTAGCACTAGGTGGTAAGTTGCAAGGCAAGAGACACATAATCCCTCAATTAAAATGCATTAAGTTATCTGCTTTTACCTTCAAGCCAAACTGTTTTTTTCTTAAGTTATTTTAAATACAAATTAATTTTGCGTATTGTCATTGAGATCTTTTTTTTTAGGTCTGATCGTTAGCGTTGCAATCGTTTTTTTATGCCATATAAATCTTCGAAGATCTTATAGAGCTAGCGAGAAGTCCCACGTAACAGACAAACATGCATGTTACAGATTACAGTAAGCATGTTTGCCTGTTACGTGGGACTTCGAGGTTCTATTCCCAAAAAATCTAATAGTTTCTTCATTGGTATTGTCTTTCCCGAAGAATAGGCAAGTCTTCCAAAAAGCAAGTTCATGAAAAGCGCTTTCGCGCAATTATAATCTCCCCTTCCGTTTCTCACAAGTTGGAAGAAATGTGCTATTCTTGCAGCATTTCGAAACAATAGGTCTCGCACAAAAAGTGACAAATACGAAAACTTGTTGCTAGAGTAATTCACCCTTATTTTGTAGACGGTGAAGCTTGACGCTTACTCGGATAAATAATATTTTACAGTTTTTGATTGGATCAGGTAAAATGTAGAAATTATTTGGAATCTAGAAGAAGTTATTTCTTGTCGTCAAATAGAAAACAAGAACGTATGTCAAAAAATGATGTGCATTTTTAAAAATTTTTTGTTTTTTTCCTGAAAGTATAGATAAGAGCAGAAAAACTTATTTTGATGTTCTTCTTGAAACCATTGACAGTTTCTATATATTTCAATTTAGGGAGGATTGATGAGACCCTCACAGCACAAATAGTTGTAGTGGACTTGTTACGTTTTATCTGTTTTACAGTCCATGCACGACTTTATATGAACTAGCTTCGGAAGTCTCCTCGCCTCATAATATATATGTACAGAGCTCAAACAAACAAGTATTACTAGTAAGGAGCTATGTAAAATGTTCTTGTTTGCTTAGAACTCTTTTCTAAGGTACTTTTAGTCCTTCCAATGTTGAATCAGTTATACCTAGCTTGAAAATTTTTTTTGTTCATTTTAACCTTTTGAAACGAATTTTAAGTTACCAATTTTTAATAATGACGCCCTTCGAAACCTTTCAAGTCTTCTATGGCTAGACCCAGATTGAAATGGTTAGGCGTTTGGGGATCACAGACATATTAATGTCAAATGAAATAGGTTTGTTGTCCGGGAAATATAAGTTCTTTTTTTGTGTGGATGGCTATATAACTAAAAGCACTGCAGACAGTTTCGGGCAAGTACCTTTAATCACCAAAACCTACCACTGAAGGTGGTGGAAATCAAGAGCAAGCTCCAAGCTGTGTCCTATTTTAATCTTTACACTATTATAAAGATGAAAATTTTTTTTGCTTGTTTGCTTGTATAGGTTCCAAAACTACTGAGCCGATTTGAATGAAACTTAAAATATAGATGGTATAGAGCATAGGAAGTAACAGAGGCCACATTTAGTCCCCATATTCCTTCGGGAACGGAAATGGAAACCTTAACAAGATTTTAGAGCTGGTATTGAATAGGCTCCAAAACTACTGAACCTTTTAGAATGATATTTGGAACAGAGATGGTATAGAGCCAAGGAAGTAATATAGGCCATGTTTCATCGCCATATTCTTTTGGGAACTGCAATGGGATCGTAAACAAGAAAGTAGAGCTGGTATTGAAAATCGGCTCCAAAGCTACTGAGCTGAATCGAATAATAATATTTGGAACACAGTACGTTTGCAGCCTTCCAAAGTGACAATGGCTTTACTTCATCGCCATATTCCTAAGGGAAAGAGATAGGAAAAGGAACATAACCGGGAATTCAGAAAATACTTGACCGATTTCAAAAATTCTTTCACCGTTAGGGTGCTACATTACTCCGGAGTAGCATGCACTATATTTCAGCATTAGAATGCTTTAATATTCCTCGGTATTTAATACATAGATTTTATTTCATCTAAATGTTTCGAGCATAGTCGATGCTACACTTGACCATCGTAGGAGCCCATCTACGCACGCCGGGCAGGTCAGCTAGGTTTAATATATGTAATTCAGCAACAGAGGCAAAAATATTTTTCTACGGGTATCGTCTTTCGCGAGGAATTGGCAAGTTCTCCGTTATAAAATTCATTACCATGAATAGGGCTTTCTCGATAAGCCGTTCGGAATCGGCAGAAAATTGTAGGTCCCCTCCATTCCCTCACAAGGCAATTGTTGTGAGAAGTGCGCTAGGCATTGAGGCTCCTCGTCCTGTTGCGCCACTCTATTTATTGCTTTCAATGATTAGAAAATCTAAAACCCCAAGCCCAGCAACTTATTTCGTGATTTTAACTTTTTGGCTTAACAAATGACCGTTCCAAAAAAAGTAAGGTAAGATAACTTCTGTTCTTGTTTCTCATGATATCTAAGTGTTCAGTAGAGTTAGTTTGTGAGAGATAAAATCTTTTTGGCGCTTAAGGTTCATCTTTCATAAGTATGCCTGCGCAATATAGGTAGCCTATTGTTGAATTTTTAACATAATGTCATTGAAGAAGACAATCAACTCGTTTTTTAATGATCTATCGTCCTTAAACTTCAAGCTATCTCTCCACTAAAAGCACATAAGAGATTCGATAGATGTCATCATAGAACGGTGCCTTACATTTAGATATGTTAGATGTTGGAACCGTTCCTCAAAGACGTTCGCTTCGGTTCGCACGTCTTTAATGGCTGCTTTGACCCAACTATTTTTAGTACGTTAACCGTTCTGGTAAGTCTGAGGCTTTATCTTTAAATTGAATTTAATAATAATAAAGTTTGAAATACAGTTCTCGGTCTCTCTTATTGGAAAAGAAATTCTGATTATAGAAAGTAGAACCTTTAAAAAGGCAGCCCTAGATGAAAAACACTGCAGATGAAAAACAGACAATTAGTATTAATAAAGGGTCCGCCAAATAACTTTTTTTTCAAAAGCAGGGCGCAAAACATCGAGTGTAGCTTCGGCTGTGTGGCACGTAGCGCAGTCCGGTTGAAACAAAATGCTGCCAATATCCTCCTCTTCAGTTTTTGTAAACAAAAATTTGTTCAACATAGCCCGATATCGATCGCCATTGAATGTAACAGAAACTCCTTGCTCATTTTCGAAAAAGGGCCCAATTATGCCTCTGGACCAAAATCCGCACCAAACAGTGACTCGTCTTGGGTATATCGGCTTTTCAATGTATGCGTGCGGGTTTTCTGTGCGCCAAATGCGACAATTTTGCTTGTTTACATACCCGCCAAGATCAAAATGAGCTTCATCTGAAAAGAAGATTTTTTTGGCAAAATCGGCATCGGATTTTCAAAGTAATGTCGCAATATTTCCCAGCGTTGTTCAAGAGTATACACAACCATATTTGTTCAGCGGAAAGATAAAACTAATTATTTGTCAAACCAGACATGAGCTAAGTGTTACCATTCACGAAATAAGCACTAGTTGAAAAAAAACGTTAGATGGCGGACCCTTTAGAAGGTGAATAAGTCACTGCATATGTCGAAAGTTCCAACTTACAAAGAAATTTCTAAAATATCAAAATCAATTTATCTTATCCGGAAAACTTTGGTTTTCTTAGAGTCTGTACAGTTAAGATACAATTTTCATTTCTATTTCCTTCAAAGCAAAGCTCATAACTTACACCTTTAACCAATAATTGAATCTTTCAGTGATTTAAATCTATTTTCGTAAGTGCTGGAGACATTATAAGTGTAATAACTTTCCCTTTTACTTCGCTTTGTCTCTACGCCCTGAAAACATTTGATTCCTTGGGCAGGTATTTTAT
Organism: Melanostoma scalare; assembly: GCA_949752695.1. NCBI lineage: Eukaryota > Metazoa > Arthropoda > Insecta > Diptera > Syrphidae > Melanostoma > Melanostoma scalare. The sequence continues at coordinate 179,702,049 of OX456984.1, read as the reverse complement.
TTTTATCCCTAATTTGATCTAAATTCAGTAAACTGTCGATGGCTTATGTAAGAAACTCAATTATTACTAAGCTCTACTTTCTCAAAAGCACACCGCCAGCACGTGATCTCATTAAAAACATAAAACCTAAGTAGCTGGATTATCTGCGAGCCGAATCTTGAGATAGGATTGTTCCCACTGAGATTAAAGTGTAACTCTATTATGTATAAAATAATTCCATTGTAACCACAACCTTACTAACGTTGAGACTGTCATGTCGTTGCTATGAAAATCCAATGCAATTATAAATCAATTTAACACCGAGGGGAGTGGTACTGGCAGCAACACTTACCTGGTTATAAAGACAGCTTTAAATGAGGTTAAAAATGTCGGCCTTTAATTGTGTTACAATTTCATTTACCTCGGCACAATACAACTTTTGGTTTGCGCTACAAAACAATTTGCAATACCATGTGAGGATTCATTTGGATGACTTACCTGAAACGAAAAAAAATTAATGTCTTATTAGTTTTGATATTTTAACAACCAAATAAGCAATTAAATTTGCAGTTAGAAAGTTTAAGGAAACGCTTGTGAGGTATTCGTTTGAGAAATGCAAATGTTTGAGTTAAACATATGCGGGTTGCAATTGTGTTAACATACAATCGGGCATTATTCTGACGCAATCACCAGCAATGCACAAAAACATTTCCACTGCAGACACACCAACGAAGCAGGCGTAATGTACGCCAGAAATGTTGTTAGCAACTTTCAATGGGCGCGCTTAAGCTCACTAGCATTCGCATACCTCTCTCGTGTATACAAAAGATATCTACGCTAAAAATAAAAAAGTGAACGGCTTTCTTGTCGTTTCTGTCAGTCATGTTCATGAAGTGATTATGTGTACACATACACAAATAGAAGAAGAAAAAAAAAAACAAGCGCCGCGCCGAAGACAACGTATTCCTCCAGTAAAAGTTTGTATCTCAACTCTTTCGTTTTCTTTCCTCAATGTGGGGTTTCCTTATGGTTTGACTGAAAATTTTCTATTACGCCTGATTGGCAGTCCAATTTGTCCTATAACTTTCAAATTGGGAAGACATTTAGTTTTTTTCTTTGATTTTTGTCTGCAGACAGTTTTTATTTTTTCTTAATTGTCTTTCGTAGACAACTGTGACAGGCACCCCCATTTCAGAAAGAAAACATAATACGACGCGAATTTCTCTTCGTTTCATTTATTTATTTATTTTTTCTATTATTTTTCCAACAAATTAATTCAAGGAGGAAGGGTGACTATGAGAAAATGAATTAAATTGTATGCCGTTTCGATGCAAGTAGAAGTTACATAATGTGACTTGAAGTGGAAAACAACATACGCTTGTCTTTTCTCTTTCTGTACATTGCCCATGTTTGCTGATATCAAATGCCATCAAACCCATTGGAATGGCCAGATAGCTTAATTATCTTACACATTCATGAATAGTTTTTTTCTCACATCCATAAATTGAATAAAGGTAAGGATTTATGAAAGCATAAGCAATGGGCATCTCATTAGATCACCCTGTGTGGATCTTAGTAGAAAATTTTTCTGTTTTATGACTTGGAAGATTTTCAGTTTGAGATAAGTTCATAATTAATTGAGGTGCGTGAGAAAAGGATTACTTATGTGAGAAAAAAAAAATGTAGATAATTACTTCGGAGTTAAAAGCTGTCACATCAATAATAAATATTTATGTACATATTCTTTTTATGAACTGTTATTTAATTTGTGAGACTTTTCTTGTTTTAAGTTGATTTTTTTTTACCTTTAATTCATTATGGAGCTTAAGTGAATCGATATTTTATACTTTGAAACCTCTTGGAAACAGACTGGGTGCGTTCAAAAGTGATTCAATATAATGGATACCTTGTGAGAAAAGACTGTATCTTCTCAGCATTAAAATTTTTCCTCTCAACCTTTTCTTTGATGTAGATATTTGCTTAGTTTTGTAAAGGGTTTGGAAATTGATTCAAAGCTTTTGGCATCAAGCTAGCTGAATTGAGTTTACAACAAATTAAAGATCTGGCTCTTTCAACTTTTTCTAGCAATTTTTCATTCCTGGAAATCAATATTGTCCCGGGTAGAGCTCTATAAAAACCAGAGATTTACTTAGGGAAAGCAAAGTTATAAAAAAGGAACGATTATTATTATTTAAAATAGAAGGTTAAAGTTGATTCCGTATATCAGACGAACAGCTTCAACTAAGAACAGAACAGAGCAGTAGCAAATCGAGTTATGCAATTCTACGTTACATGCAAAGGACGTTACTGCACACTCGTCGTTATCCAGAACTCAAAAAGGAAGCGGAAGCAGGTTATAACGAAAACGGTTTTTTGCAATCTTTGAGCTCTTTGGAGAACTAAACAATATTTTGATTGTGCCAAATGTCCCTTCAAACTGCCCAGCAGCTGCGTAGTCTTTTCAGCATTTGACCGATATCTTTTGGCCAAGTTTGACATTAGTTTTGGGAAATTCTTGAGCTAAAAGTAAATTTTCTTTATTTGAAAACACTTTTTTTCTGTGCGTAATTCAAAACCGAATTTGTTTGCATAGAGCAAAGTGTTCTCTGTGAGGCGGAAAGCTGAGTATTTCTTTAGTTAAAGAGGATCTCAAGGTTATCGTATGCCGAAATGGTAGGTTGGTATAGTGAATTTGATAAGATTGGCTCTGAAAAGAAATTGGTTATTTTCATAGTTTTCTTAAACGCATTTCATTCTACGGATATAGAAAGCGTGAAACCCTTTTACTTGCTTCAAATGCGATGTATTTACAAAAGTGATACATTTTTGAGAAGGTTTTATTTAAAAAAAAAAAGTGCACAGTATAATTTTCCTGTCGATTAATTGCACTTTTGGCAAAAGAGTGTTTTTTAAGAGCTATCGGAAATTAAATTAAATCACATAAGGTTCAGAAAATTTGAAGACTATTTCATGCGAATGTTGATTGGCCCTGCACCTCAAATGGTGCATCCGCTTAGCCTATTTTGGCATACTCTTTCCAACATTTTGGGCGGTATCTCACGAATACATCTTTTAATGTTGGCTTCCCGTTCGTCAATCGGAGCGGATTTGTCGCTATAGTCTTGAACCAGCCCCACAAAAAAATTGTCTAGAGGCGTTAAATCGAGTGATCTAGGCAACCAATTGATTGCCCCAAATTTGAAATAAACTCTTCACAGAACTGGTTTCTCAATTGGTTAATTTTTAAGCTATTGTGTGGCATGTCACTCTTTCCAACACTTCGGGCGGTATATCACGAACAATTCCTTCAATGTTGGCTTCCGGTGCGTCAATCGAAGCGGATTTGTCGCTATAGACATGAGTCTTGACATAGTCCCAGAAAAAATTGTCTAACGGCGTTAGATCGAGTGATCTAAGCGGCCAAACTTGAAATAAACTCTACACCGAACTCGCCTTTCAATTGGTCTATTGTTAACCTACTGTGCGGCATGTGGCTTCGTATTGTTGAAACCACATGTATTGCCAGCTCTTCCATTTTGCTTAAAACCAATGTCTATTACCATCGCACGGTAGCGCTTACCATTCACAGTAACGTTGCGATTCGCATCATCTTTGAAAAAATACGGCCCAATGAGTTCGCCAGCCCGTAATCCGCACCAAACAGTGCTTTTTTTTTATGCATTAGAAGATCTCGCTGGCTGCTCTTCACTACAAATAAGACGGCGTTGCTTGTTCACGTATTAATTCAGCCAGAAATCAGCTTCGTCGTTGAACACAATTTTCGATTATAAAGTAAAGTGCCCATTCACCAAAAATTCGGCTTCGTGGTAGGTCATTGGTGGTTTCAATTCTTGTACCTATTGTGTTTTGAAAGGCTTCACAAGAAATCCTACCGCAAAAATAAAAAAGGAAAATTGCTTTTTTTTGGAAGTGCTTTTATTGACTACATTTTTTATCAGGTTGTGGCGTGCTGTATTATGCGTTCATCTCAAAAGGTTGCTTACGGAGCGTTATTGTATTATTGAGAGTAATAATGCAAACAGCCAGGTTGATTTTGTTTTGTAGAGCTTTTAAATGTGTCACTAGAGATCGAAACAAAATTTTAATGGCGAATTAAGAACTACTGCCTATTCGTTATATTAAATAAATTACAATGGATGTGTACATAATTGGAAAGACTTAAATAACCAGATGATTTCTTCAAAGTGCTGCAAAAAGCACGAGGAGTTTTAGTCAAACGATAAAAGAAAATAAGAAAAGCAATGCTCATTTAAAACGCCGCAAACTTCATCTCCATGCGTTTGTATGATAAAAGCTCATTTACATAGTGAAACTATCTCGTAAAACTGTGTTCTTGACTTTTCTCATAAAAAGAGGTTGTCATAAAACCGAATCTGCTTCATAAGATGACGTGTTGAAAGTTATACGGTGTCACTTAAATATGTTGTCAACTAGGGTTTTATGTTTTTTTTTACGATGGCTGTGTTCCATTGAATCTTTCGCCTATCATAAAAAAGTGGAAATATTTCATTGAAAGAGGTTGTTCTGGAAACAACCTGTCTGATCAAAAGTTTTCATTCAATTAGTCATCCTCTTTATTGATCACTTTAAAGTAAATGGAATAGGATTTTTTTTTTTTTTTTTTAAATAAAAGAGGAGGCTTATACGCTAATCTGGAGAACTCAGACCTAATATCCAGTCCATTGTACTACCAGAGTAGCAGCCTTCCCTTTTTTTTGTGTTGCAGTAGTTGGAAATAAGTTGTTAGTAATTTCACATATATAACCTCAAGGGCGGCGTCCATATGAAACTGGGAGGCTGAAAGAAATGTAGATGCCCAGAGCGGGATTCGAACCCACGCATCCGGCCTCTCTACCAAACACTCTTTTTTTTTTTTTTTTTTAATTCATTTTTTATTCAATTTTTCTTATATCTACTTACATGCTAACAAAAATGTGTAAAACTAGCTTATATAATAACTTAATTAACTTACTGACCCTAGGCGGGTACTCTAAATTATTCAATATCTTACTACTAATGCCTTTCGGCCTTAAGATAACTTATGAATTAAAAACTAGAGCTAGTTAAGACTAAGAAAAATTTTTTTTCTAAAAACTTAGTTGAAAGATCATTTTTTTTTTTTGTTTTCTTAAAACTAATTAAAACTAATTAAAACTACTTAAATCTACTTAAAACTAGAGCAGCCACAGTAGCAGCTTTTGGGTTTTTTTTTTTTTTTGTATTTTGTAATTTTTTTTTTTTTTTTAAGTTTTTTGTATTTTGTAATCTTTTTTTTTTTTTGTATTTTGTATTTTTTTTTTTTTTTTTGGATTTTATGTTTTTTTTTTTTTTGTTTTTTTTTGTTTTTTGGATTTTTGTAATTTTTTTTGTTTGCCACTGTGCCCACCCCCTATACCCTAAGACTTACACGCTAAACCTTTGTAAGCCAGCCATTGGCGACTCGCTGTCATTATCAAATTCATGTTGTAGCTCCGACAACCACCAGAACATTTTCGACGTTTTAACAACGTCACGACGATCGCGATCTGAAACCGCCCTACTGAACCGGAGGAGCTCTTCAGTTTCTCCGCCTACTGCGGTGACGTCTCGGTTGTAAAGGAGCCGTCGTTCCACGGACTTCCGGCAGACGTGGTAGATTAGCGGAACCGCCAATCTATCCTGAATCAGCCCTACCATATCAAAATAGAGGAAAGCCTCCGGTGGGACAAATCCACTGAAGCGCGTTTTCTCCATATATTCAGTGTTGGGGTAATAAGCCCCAAAAATCAGGCCATTGGTCGAGGTCATCGCTCTTGCAGTGTGACCACGAGTCAGTTTTATAATGAAGTTGTCGATCCTGTTTATTTGAGCCCCGTTGTAAAGGACCTCAATAGGATAATATTTTCTGTACTCCGACTCTGGTGTTCTGTGCAATCCAAGACAGGTACGCAGACACTGTCTCTCAAACACCCGAATCTTTTCCATTTGAGACGCTGTAACATTGAACCACACGGGGCACCCATAGACAATCATTGGCCTTATGAGGGCCATGTAGCAAATCACCTTCACTCTGCTATCAAGTTGACTGCTGTGAAACAGTCGCCTTGTCAGAGCAAAAGCTCCTCTAGCCCTGGCCAGAGCCGCATCCATATGTTTGTTAAAATATAGATACTGATCTAGCCAGATGCCGAGGTACTTGACTACTACTTTGTTTGGCAGTGGGTTGCCATGTAGATCAACGATCACCAGCTTTCGCCAGTTCTTTCTCGTATCCCATGAGGCCCGAGCCAACGAGGTTCTAAACACAATTGTTTCCGATTTCTGGACGTTGATTTTCAACTTCCAGTCATCGCAATATTGCTGGATCTTATCGAAGTCACGCTGCAAAAGTATTCTGATGACTTCGATCTTTGGACCTGTTCTGTACGCAATAAGGTCGTCGGCGTACGCTATAGCATGGTGAAGAGAACCAATTAGATCACCGGTGAAAATGCTAAATAGAATAGGAGAATTCACCGCTCCTTGTTGCAGACCGTTCTGTATTTTAAAAGTTCTGGTAGAAGTTCTATTGCAACTTTTCACAACAAACGTTCTACCATGAAGCATGTCATTCAGAATATATAGTAGTGGTTTACTCATGCCATATCTGATCAACTTACAAAAAAGACCGTCTAACCAAACGGTATCGAAAGCTTTCTCCAAGTCAACCAGACATGCACCCGTACACTGATTTTTAGCTTTGTTCCATTGAATATCTGATACAAGTTTAGACGCGGCATGTGTGGTATCATGGCCCGCCTTAAAACCGAACTGATTTTCTGGAATAATATGTTTGTCCTCAGCCCATGTGGACAGAGCTCTACTGAGAACTTTCTCGAATACCTTGCTGATACTCGGAAGAAGACTAATTGACCGGAGATTTGCTGGATTGGAACCATCCTTACCTTTTTTAAGGAGAGGATGGACCACTGCCGTCTTCCAACGCACTGGATAATATGCATTATTCAGCGCATTGTTGAACAACGTGGTGTATATGTCCACCGCTTCCGCAGGGAGGTTTCGCAGCACAACATTAGGTATGCCGTCGACTCCTGCTGACTTCTTTTTCTTTATTTTGTGAAAGATGTCCAAGAGGTCCATCTTAGAAACGAACAGGGTGTTATCCCCGTTTCGCTGGGCGATGACTGCATTTGCAAGTCGGTCGTCATTGAACCTAGTGAAACCAGGATTCTCGGATCGCCAATGCGAGATCTCGTCTCTAAGATAGAAGTGTCCAACGAAGGCTCTGTTCTCGAGGTCGTAATTCGGGCGAACGCACTCGTTTACCTTATATACTCGCTCGAAAACAGCACCCACAGTCTCTACCTACCAAACACTCTACCACTGCACCACGGCCGCCCTAAAATGGAATAGGATACTTAAATGATAGTCAGATGTTTAATTGCAGTAAAGAAGGATTTGCATCTTATGAAATGAAGTCAGACTTTTTTTACTTTGAAGTTCCTTGCATTCGTAATTCAAAGTTGATAACACACCCCAAAATTTTGCGATTATGTATTCATAATAGTGCTGTCTAAGACACCAAGCGAATGTTTTGAGTGGAAAAACAAATATGAAGTACAATGTAATTGCTCTAAAAGCCAGTTGAACTATTGCAATAACTTCAAACTATATGTGAACTAAAACACAACAACATTCTGGCGTAAGTGGCAGCCATCGACCGCCATGACACACATACAACATCCACAAATTCAGGAAAATGTTGAAATAGGTTACTTGTTTGCTTTACTATACACACAATCCAACTCTGACTCTTCATGACTCAAACGCAAAAGATCACACAAATATTAGCAAACGATATGAAAATAGAAATATGTTGCCGCAAAAATATATGAGTATACTGTGGCACATCAAAAACACATCTTTATGTCGACTTTGCCACTTCAACTTCAAAGAGCGTTTCATCTTCTTATTACATTTTTTGTTTTGCTTACGATGATCTTTTCACGGATGAATGAGTGTGTCTTTATTTTAATTTTACAAAAAAAAGCAATCAAACTTCCAACAGATTTTCACGACTTTTTGTTGTTTATTTGCAAAAATGTAAATGAAAAAAAAAAAAAAAAAAAATTAACGACAACTAAACATTATGTTGAAGGACGCTCGAGAATACTTATGTATCAGTGTACAATCGTTTATGAAGCTCGGTAGGCATATAAACAACGCCGTGGAAGTGTTTTTTTTTTTTTTTTTTTGAAAATGCGTTATCGCTCAAACAATCTTGTACAATTGTTTTTTGTGGTTGTGCCTCCTATTCCTATGAGTACTATGCCTGGGCGAATCAACGATACGGGAGATTGTTGTGGTTCGTTTGATGGAGTTTAATAAACCTCAAGGCTGTAACATGTTCAAAATGTTAAAAATATGATAATTTTATTGCAGCTAACCTAATTCTCTTTTGTTGAAGTAATGTTTGCTAAGGGGTATAACCAGTAACCACCTCACCGCTTCATCCAAACAACCTTTGCAAATGCAAGAAAAAGGTTGTGTGTGGATGCTGGCATATAGAAGGTCATTGAATTGAACTAAGAGTTAGTTGTTCAAAGAAAAAATCCTTTGTTTTTGTATTTATACTAAATGTAATGAACATATACCAAAAACGTTTCTTAACGTGAAGCTAAAAATATAAGCCCACGTTAATTGAGTGACGCTTTATATTAATGGCCGGCCAAATAAGATTCAGGTCTTGGAAATGTCCAAGTGACTCAAGAAGAGGAGTAAAATGACATAAAACTTGAAAATAAGCGGTAGCATTTATAGTCCAATTCGACTATGTATGTCTAATTTTAGACAGCTTTCAGATAAGTCTTCAAATACAAATTGTGTTTATTACTTTCAACGCTGTCTAAGGAGTATCTGTCTATACATCAGAATTGGTTGTTTAAACTATGACTAAAATGGCATTTGATGCAACATTGATGTTCTAAGCAAATTTTATAAATACGACTGAGTAAATACTCTTCCAGCCAATACGATGGGAGTAGAACAAGTTCATGCATTTCATCAAACTTAGCGTGCAAACGTTTGACTCTTAAAGGGTGGCAAAAAAAAACGATGTAGTTTCGTCCCAAATAAAGTAGTCATTTTGTGCAAGGTATAGTACGCTGTTTTAGTGAACTCTTAGGTACTCAAAGCAAGTTAAATGGCGCCCAACGTTAGTCACATAGCAGGTATGTAGTTCTACTGATGTGTTTTATGGTACTGTTCAATATTTATGATTCTTCCATGTCGTAGTTTTTTTCAACGCTTTCTTTTGAGAGTAGGCCGAAGAACTTATAGGTACTGGAGCGAATGACTGTCAATGATTTTGATACAATGCTGAGGCCATAGAATAAATTTAGCAAAGTCAATTGGACGAATCTTCAAGTCACAAACTAAATTAGTTAGCACCAAACGGTTAGGTTAGGTTAGGTTAGATGTGGCTGTCAATATACGGAAACCGACACACTTAGACCACAGCGCAGCGGGTCCATTGTGATACCACTGAAACCAGAAGGTTGATCACCATCCTATCCCTGTCTGGGGGATGAGAGTTTTGAAACATCCTTTAATCGAACCTGGACTAACGAGTTCATCACCAGTTAATCTAACCATTCTGAACTTCATACGAAAAGGGAGAGATTTAAGGGTCTTTGTTAGCTAAATGGCAAGTGTCGTTTAAAAAGCAAACACTTAGGTGAGTTTTTCTTCTGCTAGCAAGCGCGCGGCATGAACAAAGGATTTTCTCCTCTCCTCCTTGTCCATGCAGCTTCTACAAAAGTCATTTGAGTAGGCACCAAGTCTTTTGGCGTGTCTACCTATTAAGCAGTGTCCTGTAAGGACAACTATGGTGGATCTAATATGCATACGATCTAGATTCAATAAGCTCTTTGAACGTTTCGAGTAGTCCACACATGGCCAGATTTGTTTAGTCATAAGACATGAATTACTCTGCGTCGATCTAGTGCTCATCTTCTCAGAAGCGTCCTGTTTTAGCAAAAGTTTAAATGTAGCGATAGGTATACCTTTGTTGTTCCTTTCAGATCGAAGATGAGAAGTCGTTTTTTTTTTTGGCAAGCTCGATTGCCATGCAGTTGCCTGGTATGTCCCTGTGACCCAGCACCCATGAATGGTGAATGTTGAACTGATCTGACATCTCCTCTTTAGAGACGTGCGACCGTAGTAGATTTTGTAGAGACAGAGCCAAGAGCTTTGAGAGTAACCTGACTGTCCAAGAAGAATATCCGTGGAGGATATAACAATGTCTCTTAGCCAGGAGAGGACTTCTTTTATCACCAGAATTTTCGCTTAGAACACACTACATTAGTCGGAAGAAAGGCTTAAATTTAGCCCTTTCGAGAAAATTCCACTTCCTACACCATCACAAGTTTTAGATACGTCAGTGTAGAAATGTAAGGCTTCATTATCCAAGAGAGTGCCGTTCTATGGTTATTTGGGAACTGTTATCAAACACCAACTTTGGAGTGGTGTAGTCTAATCGATCCGGGATTAATCTTAATTTGTTTTAAATCTTAATGATGATGAATCTTAAGTTGTTTATAATATATAATTCACTTGAAATTATCATAAACCCTTTCTTCACCCACATTTTGCCTAGATATTGGAACTCAGAACTAAAAATGACGCATAAAAGTTCTTCTGGCGGTTAACTCTTAAGCAATCATTTGTGAACTTGAGTTTAATTGGTTTTGAAGGACAAAAGCCTCTGACTTTAATTTGACATCATCACTCTCGTGCGAGCAAGACTTAATTTCACAAGTCGTACAAAGCTTTAGAATAAGCTATAGTCTAGACTTATTTAGTAAAACACGCTGCCGTTTTACTTATGGATCAATTTTTCTGTATTTTAAGGTCAACGTATATAAAAACAAGTCGAAATGCTTAATGAAACTGCTACTTAGCACAGCCCCCTCAAGTCATACGTAATTCAAGATCAATAATTTTCCAAGTACAAGTTAGCTCTGACTAATCATCTATTTTAATCTGAAACGAAGTTGGCTCAATATCCGTAGCAAATGGGCGTTATTGGTCAGAGTGTAAAACAACATTCGGTTAACAACATGCTCCAGCCACATACCAACAATGGTAATTGCGCCAACATTCGAATGTTGTCTATACTACTAACCACATCAGTCGGCTATTGTCTCAAAGAAAAATCCAAGTCTATAGGAAAGCCACACAACAACCCTTGGTCAAGCTATGCTCTGCGATAAATATCTTGTCGACCTTGTTGCGTGGCCGCATACGAAACTTATTTGCCAGCTGGAATTTCAGCAGCGTATACCAACATTGGATTGATTGAGTTCTGCGAATGTATCCGCTTTTTTCACCACATTTCTTAAAAGGGAATATAGCGAAGCCAACTTCAATGGAAATCAATTTAAATATTCTTGCGTTGCATTTTTTCATTTTTCATTGTTGTGTGGTGAATGGTGAATCGGAGGGATCGTAAATCTTTTCCTGAAAGTAAAGTAATCGAGTTATGGAGAATTGAGTGTGATTGTGTTTTGATTGCTAATATGTCATGTGAACTCTGAAATGTTTACTTCTTAATAGAATTCACGTGAAGTTTTCGTTTTTTAACTGTTCGAATATTCTGAAAGAATCTTACATAAAGGTTATTTTTTTTAAACCTGTGGCTTTTAAACCTGAATATACTTTTTCGAAGTTTGTCTTGTTGACAATATTGATACTTGGTTTATTTTCAGTTTGGTTTGTCATTTTATTAGAAAGGAAGAACTGGGCACTGTGTACGTTCTGTAAATTGTTTCGAAACGAAAGAGCTGTTAACGTTGATATTACATAATTTCGATTTAACACAGCTGGACTATTTTTATTGGAAGAGGTGCGTTGCTTCTGACATATGCCTCCAAATGCTGCAAAAAGTGATCGATCGGAATTGGGCCTCTCGGTTGGAATTTGTTCGAGACAGCCACAGGGGCCACTTCATCATCTTTGAAAGCTTATGGCAAAACTTTATTTTTCTAATAAAGCTTAATTCTTGGCTAGAACATTAAATTATATATATATATTATGCATATGCATTTGATAAATTATATGCACTTCTAAAAACACCATTTACACCAAGTGCTGGAAAGCATTTATTTATTAATATTGAAACCAATAGTTAGATAAGTGCAGTTGTAGGTTTTTGGAAGAAACCTGAGAAAGAACAGCTTTACCATTGAGATCTTAAATTTACTGAGAAGCTATTTTATTCAAGTATCTACTCTTATGAGCTCTATAATTTCAAAAAAAAAAACAAAAAAAATTAAAAGTATGATATAGGTTGTCGCAACAATCAATACAAGGGAGAGTTTCGAGGCCCAACGCATTTCAAGAACCTTCAGTTTTATACCGATTCCGAACGACTAAGTAAGAAATAGCTTTTCATGACACTCGGAGGACTTGTAAATTGTTCGTGAAAGACAATACTCGTGGAAAAAAAAATTTAATTTTTCTGGGGTTTGAACCTTGAATTCCCTCGCAACAGGTAGACACGCTAGCCATTAAGCCACGGGCAAGCTCACCATGGTTCTATGTTAACTTTATTAAGTCTTACATCCAATACCTATTATGTTTTTCACGAGCAAGAAGTATGACCTTAATTCTCCAATAATGTTTGAAGTGTTGGTGCTATCCTAGCTTTACAAAGATAGCCGTTGTGTCCGGGAACTTAACGGCTACTAAAAAGAAAGCTACTGTCGAGCTCTAGAAGTAAAGAAGCCACATTCAGAGCGAGGACGGTAAAGGGTTTTGTGTTCTGTCTTCTGTGTCCAAGATAATGACACAATGCAATGCAATTGCACTAGTGATCCGCTCGTAAGGTACTCAGAGGTCAGAGCAGTGCTTTGAACATAATATCTCCGCTTCCATTACTTTCTCTTATCATTAAAAGGGACTGACAGTGTAAAAAAGTGAGCATGGCTGGGTCGCACGAAATCACTTATGTGTTCCTGTTCATAACAGACCGTAAAGTTTGCCATAATCGCACCCTCAATACCCGAAACACTCTCAAATTTTGTTATTTGGATGAAGAAAATACTGCTACATTTTATGAACTCATAGTAGTGTTTTTTTATATTACGAAAGCACTGAATCCACTAACAGAGTTTCCTCTTGACAAAATCGCCGCACCCTTCATTTAACGGCACGGGCTATTCCGGATCGGAGCTCCTGGCCAGATTAGCTTGTGGGAAAAATAAAAGCATCCGAAAAGGTTGATTATCCTCATTAGGCACCTTCTCTGTGGTGATGCTGTACTTCATTTTCAACAAAAATGTTGGTTGCGAATGTTAACTTGGCCTTGTAGTAAAAGGAATGTCAATGTATTGCTGATGTGCTCAGATAGGGAGGTAATCGAGACAAGTGTATTGATTTTATCAATCCAACTGACCATGATCCCATATGCCATTTTCTTCACAGATGTAAACTTGTTGGAAAAGTGGAGGTGGAGTGGAGCGTTGTTTGCTTCATCACAACAAACTATTTTTTCTCATGGTGGGCTAGTGATATACTGCACTCGTCTTTTTCGATAGAAAATTTAGAACAGGCCAATGAAAGATACGCCTAAGACAACTGAGCTCCGTAGACGACAACGTATGTTTACTGTTTCACATGATCAAGAATCTCCACCAAATGTTTAAAAGACGTAAGTTGTAGTTCGAAAACGAAACGATCCAAATCTATGCAATGGAACTCGCACACATAGTCATTCATAAGTGCGACACGCCCTAGAAGTACACAACATTCATGGTGAAGAACAATCAAAGAGAAAATTGGGCAACTATAAAAGAGGTGGATCAGTCAAATGAGCATTACCGAAATTTCTATTGCTCCTCAGAATTTAGACAGGATCAATGCATCGAAGTACATATGCCTAACTTTTGAGACATCTGTGATCGCTCTGTGGGGCTGAGCTTGTCATAACCATGACCTAGCACATTTCTCACAACCATGTTCGCGTGAGACCATATTTCTAACCACGCATTTGTTTCCCTTCCACCAAGAAGAAAAAAGACATAACTTCTTACCTATTTCTCATAGTCTTATCACTCTTTCGATGTCTATTAGCCATAAAGTTAACATGGGATGATCCAAAAAGTTGTTTGGCATTATTGGAATAAAAAAAACCGTACCTAACAGTCGCAAAAGCACTAACACCCATCTGTTTACTAATAAAGTAATGACACAACTATAGCTGATTAAGATAAAAAATTTTTCCTTCACAGAAATCTTCTTGACGTTTTAACTCTTTATTTTCCTGGAAGCAAAATATCATAAAACAATAAACTTTCGCCGGATATTCATAAATCAGGCATCCATAGCGTTTTATTTATTTTGCACTTGTGACTCTTGTGAGTAGTGTCGAGTTTGTTTATATTGCTTCTGAGACATTCTCTCTGAAAAAAATTTATTCCATAACCCACATGGCGATAAATTCGCTTACAAAAGCAAAACTGAATGAAAAAAAAAAAAAAAATATGAAAAAAAATGCAATCGTACGTGATTAGCACTTCAATTTGTAAAATTTTTTATTTTAACTCCCATGAACCGTTTTGCATCAAAAGTGTGTGTGACACAACGGTAATTCACATAAATTATAGTCCAAGTATTTATTTTTCCGCTTAATTGTTATGTTCCACTGGGGACACCGTCTTTGATGATTAATTTTTGAGACGTTTTATTGCAGTAAATTTTATTTCTTGTAGATAATTAGCTATGACAATGGGAAAATACCACCTAAGAGGTTGGGGTCAGCCAAAGACATGACGAAATTGAGGACAAACACGTTCTTTTGGTCAATAAGCATATGTTTGGTAATGAGTCAGTTTAATTGACTGTCTATTGAATGATGGGTTCGTAGCTTTAATCTTTTTTGAATGAGGTTTCTCTATCAGCATTAAGACATTGAAGAGAATGAATAGACTAACACACCTCTAAGTGAAATTGGAGATAACTCACCAGGAACAGGACTCAATGACGAGAAGCCAAGGTGCATCCAGAGCTGTAGTGCTCACCTAAGTAAGAGTAAGTTGATAGAACTGACCTCATATAGAGAACTTTGTTGTCCACTTAAGTATTTCATATTTCGTATTTGTAAAAGATCCAAGATCTTCTAAGTAAAAATAAAAAATAAATATGGTGGCGCAACAGAGCGAGGAGCCCCTGGGCCTAGCGCATTTCTCACAACCATGCCTTGTGAGGGAATGGAGGGGACCTACAATTTTCTGCCGGTTCCGAACGGCTAATTGAGAAAGCGCTTTTCATGGCAATGAATACTAACGGAGGACTTGCCAATTCCTCGCGAAAGGCGATACCCGTGGAAAAAACAATTTTGCCTCTGTTGGGATTCGAACTCGAACCTCTAGATTAACAGGCGGACATGCTATCCATCACACCACGGGTACCACAGATCTTCTAAGTAGGGTGAGAGAAATGAGAACTCTCTCAGGTTAGTAGAACTCACCTTAAGAAAATAAATGTTCACACTGAGCCAATGCGCCCAACTTTCAAAATAGACTGAGCTAAAGGCTCAAATGGGATTAATCAAGTTAAAGAAAAGGTAATCGTTTACGGTGGTCGAATAGTAAACGACCATGGGGCGTGCCTTTTCAGATTTTCTTTTTGTGACTTTCACCTACTCATGCTTTAAGTTAAAGCCAATTTTTCATCAATTTTTTTATGCACATTTATTAGAGCAAATAATGTTCATTGAACTGCACACGTATCTTAAGTTAATTAATTCACTGCCAATATGGTGCATAGAAACACGTTTTGAAACTTAACTAAGAAAGTGATCTTGAAACCATGGAAATGATAGCAAATGCTGTTTATTTTTTTGATTTGTATTCCGAACCTTATCTAAGAAAATGTGAATACATATTTCAATGCCATTCTATGGTCGATTGATGGAAACAAATTGTATGTGTACTATGTACTTGTTATGCCACTATCCGCACATTTGTAAGCAGCAACCATTCAAGTTCAAAGTCCGGAACTGAATCTAAACCCCGAACTGAAAGTATAATAATTTCGATTCGATCGTTTCGATTTTATGGTGCGATGCAGCGAAACTGCTTCCACAGTGAAAAGTAAAATTATCATGCACTCTTTTAAGGTTGTCCTATGGCGGATGTATTAATTTTTTTTTTTAGAAAAAAAATTTCTCTGCATCAGTCTTGACTTAAATTAAAATTTTGAGGAAGTTATAATTTGGGTTGGCTCGTGCGCATGGCGCATATTAAATTTTGCAAAAAAAGAAAAACTGTAGTTTCTAATTGGCTTAACTTGTTTGGAGAGATTCATTAGCCGGATGAATCTTATTTATATGGCTTTGACTTAAAGTTAAGTGGATGTTTTGGGGATTGGAATATTCATAACTTAGATATTTTAATTAACTTAATTAAAAATGTTTTGCAAGAAATTGGTCGAAGAACGAAGTTCAACTCACACATTCTCAATAGATTCACAGGTACTGTCTTATTATACGAATCTTATTTTTTGTCAATAGAAGAGAATTATATATGCGAGTATCGTACACACAATAGTTGGCCTTCTTATTAATTTACAACCCGCAAACAGACTACCTTCTTAGAGATATGCGATGCACCTTTCATAGGCTGACCACAGCAATAAATTAAATAAATAATTAGATTGTCCCGACAACAGAGCGAGGAGCCCCGAGCTCACAACCATTGCCTTGTGAAGAAATGGAAGAGACCTACAATTTTCTACCAATTCTGAACGGCCAATCGAGAAAGCGCTTTTCATGGAAATGAATTTACTATCGAAGGACTTGCCAATTCCTCGCGAAAGGCGATACCCGTGAAAAAGATTTTGCTTCTGTTGGGATTCGAACCACGAACCTCCCGGTTTACAGGCAGACATTCCAATCATCACGCGTTTTTTTGTCAATACACTAAAAATAGCAGAAGCAAAAGAGTAAATTATGGAAATAGGGTGGCGCAACGTCTGTACAATTTTTCGCTTTCCCAGACGAAATTTAAGTAAAGGAAAGCCAGCGTGATGTGTTAGGTGCTTTAGCGAGCATTGAAACAGAATCGGCAAAAATGGATTTGCTGTTTAATGAGGGTAAAACGAAGTATATGTTGTCATCAAACAAGGACACAGAACATCGATGAATTGGAAAAAACTTCACTATAAACAGACATAACTTCGAGGTAGTACAGGACTTCGTCTACCTATAGGATCCGCTATAGACACGGAAAACAACATCAATGCGCCATGCGGCGATCAAACGGAGAATAGCTCTTGCCACAACCGTGATTTATTTGGGTTAAAAAGGCGATTGAGAAACAAAACCCTCTCTAGAAAAACCAAGGCAACCCTTTATAAGACCTTAATCATCCCAGTCCTGCTTTACGGCGTGGAAGCGTGGACTTTTTCGAAAGCGGATGGGAACAACCTTGGTCAATAAAATACTCCAAATGATCTTTGGTCCCATAAGCGAAGACAATGTGTGGAGAAGAAGATACAACAACGAGCTGTAAGGCCTGTACTGCGACATTGGCATAACCAGAAGAGTACGCATCGCGAGGCTACGATGGTTGGGCCATGTAGAGCGGATGTACCCAGACGCTCCGGCTCGACGGGTTTTCGAAAGGACATTGCAGGAAAATCGCGGAAGGGTAAGACCTCGTCTTAGGTGGCGCTATCAAGTGGAAGAGGACCTCAAGCGACTCGGAGTGCAAAACTGGAGAGAGCTCGACCGAAATCCAAATTGTTGGCGTAAGATGTTGGTTGAGGCTCAGGTTCAATTCGAACTGTAATGCCCACCCAAGTAAGTAAGTAAGTAATCTTATGTGTTTCATTGTGGAACCGTTCATATTCCTCAAATATCTTACTGATCGGAAAGTTAGTGCTTATAGACTGACCACAGCAATAACTGTTTCAATAAGAAAGGTTTTTTGCCAATAAATAGTGCTAACAAAACCAACACGATTGAATATAGGCCTCTGAGAGAGAACTTAAGCGTAACGTAAGCTTTTCGTTTGGGAAAGTAAACACAGTTAATAACCGAAAACAGAAAATCAAAACCAACTCACAAAACTCATCAAAACAATTAAGGCCAAGAAGATCCATATAGTAAATAAGTTAATGAATAGTTTGGCGCAACAAAGGCCAGGAAACATCAGTGTCCAACGCATTTTGAGGGCTTGACCTTATTTGTCGATTTCGGATTGCTAATTATCTAAGAGGACTTGCCAGTAAAATGGAAAGTCTCGCCAAAGGCGATACTCGAGGATCAATAATTGGGTGCATATGGCAGACATGTTATCCATTAGGCCACGGTTCTATAGTACCGAGGCATTAATGTTCCCAGCTAAAAAACGCCTTCTAAAACAATCAAATTATTGAAAAGTAGAAAGCTGCCCTGTCCCTTCGTAGTTGTGCTCGACAGTCCAAAAACAACCATTACACAAATCAATGGGTTGAAGAGGAATCACGAGTGCAAAATGGGATTGCACACGTTTCAAAGGTAAGAAAGGAAAATGTGTAAGTGTGAATAACCAAATACTACATTTGATTGGATGTCAACACCGAGAAGGCCAAAAAACCATTTACATCCACGGTAAATTTATTCCACCATCCATTCACAGCTTGACCTTTGCAAAATGAGAATCTTCTCCATTTTTCTTTGTTTTATCAAAACAAAGATTCAAAACAACCGTGACAATATGTCACGATTAAGTTCAGTAACGAAGAAGAGTGGCTTGTCCTCATAACTCTTCGGGCAAGTAGTAAAGTTTGTATATCACAAAGTGCATCTTCGCTTCTGTTTTTTTCTTTCACAGTGCAGAAAAACATATTCCCGATGAAATCTTTTAAATTGGCCAACAGCTGTTGCAATACGCAATGAACCTGTCCTCATGTTTTTATATACAAGCAACTTTTTGATATTTGATTCCGATGTGAAGCGTATTCTCTTCTGCATCATAAAGAGACAAGACATCTGATTCCCTTGCTCCATATGCTGCAACCGTGTTTATTTGGTTTGTGTGAACAAACCGCATATTTTATATCCAAATATAGCTGAAATCAGATGAAAATTACATGTGGTGTTGCGTTGTTTGTTTTTTGTTTTGAGATAAAAAAAACTAACCAACCGATAAATGGTCTTGTCAAATGACTGGTTTTTGATTGCAAAACCTTTGATGTTGCCCCACGAACCACATTTTGGAGTAGTCATGTCGGAAAGATTTCTTTGGCATGCGGAATACAACACAATATTTCCAGGAGTATTTAGTAAAAGTTCCAAATAAAAGAAAAGTGAAAATCATTTGTATGGAAGTTGACGTAATAACCCGATACCACACCAAACGCAGAAAAAAATAACTCTTCAGTGATGATTAAGAGATCAAAGATTTTTATGATTTTGAAACACACCTGCTTCTTCTGTCATACAACTAATCTTATCTGTCTACACCACACGAACTGTCATTTGCATGTCTTGCTCCAACTACTTTTGACCTTTGAAGCAAATATCACTGCAGTAGAAAACTCATCGTAAACTGCAGTAGTTATTAAGAAGAATATCAAATCAACATGGTAGCAAATAAAGTATTACCATCTTTGGCATTAGCTCTATCAAGTGGAACTCTGCAAAATATATGTAAATCAGCTTGATGACCAATGTTCATTAAGCTTTTTGCTGACGTCTTGTACCATGCATGTGGAAAAGTCGGTTTTTGTATAGTGACAGTGATAAAATGTCATCAAACAAGACCTCCAACACAAATCATGATTTGCTTATTAGTTTCGTTTAGCTTTCCCTCTTGCGGATGTTGTTGAGTAAAGAGTGAAATTTGCATTTTCTTCCTTAGTGTCTGTACTATTTGCGAAATATTTGCCTGAAGGCGTTGGTACAGTTATGTCACTAAATTGTTTGAAAAGGAAGTATTAGCTTATAGCAACATTGTAAGCGAATCGAATCGCTTAAAAAGAGTTTGGTGATGCAGTGGACATAATATTAGGATACCATTTTTTGTTTTTCAAAGGCAGCTCTGCAATAAAAGACTCCTTATGCAAGTAATCATATCGGGTTTTCCATTACCGACTTGACAACATTTTTTTAAAACGCAAACCATTTGAGATATTTCAAAAACTTTACTATCGACTTGAAGCACAATCAAAACATTTATGAATGGAACTCGACTTCGTCAGAAGATGTTTCGTATTGACTGATTGACATTGACTGATTTGGATCGTTTACTACGGAAGCCTGAACGGCAGTGATATTTTCGACAATTCGACCAACGCGTGGTTTCACAGACACAGCAACGTCACCTAACGAATATGTAAACTCAAATTTTTGCACTAAACTTGCTATTGCCTGTCTACTAGGGCAAGAATAACGACCGAAAATTGGAGTCAACGCTCTTAAACTGCGGTCACCGACTCGACTTTTATAATTTGCTGACGTTGTTCGTTCTTGTACTTTACCATGGTGAAAATGTTGAGTTTACTGAATAAGTTGACAATGACAGTTCGATAATAATTAGTGAAAAGGTTCGTTCACAAATTGATTTCAAATTGTCTAGTACCCTTTGTAAAACCCTTGGCTAGCGCACATTGAAATAGATTCGTTTTATCGGCATCCTCACCGTAATTCTTCAATTGACTTCTGGATGTGGATCAGTTGGTTTTTATAGAATTTAATTTTTTCACAGATGGAAATTTTGACATTTCCCAAATAGAAATAAAGAAGAAAAACAACAATTCTTATCGGATAGCAACATGATGATGGAATAGTTTCTATCGAAGGTTTCCTGAATCAGTAATGTTAGGCTCTACCTCCATATTTGAATTGAAATTAATCCATAAAACAGGTTTAAAGGATTTGGTTGATTCCGACTTATTTTAAGCGTATTTTACACAGTCTTACGAAATAAAGCTGAATTAGTGTAATTTTGTTTCATAACATGGAATAAAGCAGAAATTGAACTTTGGCATAAAATCATTTGGTGTTCTTTCATATTACCAAAAATATCAACAACACTTTTGCCCGAGAAATTCCAGTGAAATTTTCTTAACATCGATTAAGAATGTAGTAGTTAGTTAATTTAATGCATTATTCAAGAGTTTTTTTGTTTTCAAAAAAAGAGCGTTTTTCTAAAATCAAGGAGCGAATATTTGTTTTGCATCCTTGCTCTGACTAACAAACTCAACGACCGATTCGATTCAATCCTAATTTACGAACTTCCGATTGTGTGCTAAGTAGGTAGGTACAATATCGAAATCTTAAGGCTGAGTTCAAGGTTTTAGTATTAGATATTCATAATATGTGAATTTTCGGTATTCAAGTGTTTCCAACTTCACATTAATCATGAAAATTTAATAAAATCACATAAAATATTGAAAAAATTAAACTAAATACTCCAAAGATTTTTAGCGAAAATATAGAAACACAGTTGATAATACATATGAACAAAAATTAAGTTTTTCAAATGTTGATACCCAATCTTTCATTAAAAACCTAGGGTTTTTAAAATGTAAAATTTCGTGAAAATCGTGTCAGCCATTAACGAGATAGTCGGTCCAATTCCAAAAACTCCTCTGTAGGCTGCCACACAGACCCTTAATTTTGATGAAAATCGGTCAAGTGGTTCAGGTTCAGCCGCCTAAAGTAGATGTAGCGTTATGTTTAGTGCATTGAACCATTGCGTGAGAGTTCAAGGTCCAAGCTTTAGAAACATCCAGATGAATCGCACTAACATTCAAATAGAATCTTATAAATGCTTTTATGCTCTACAGACAATTACAGAAAATGTTTGACAACGCCCGAGGCGACGATATAATATAAATTTACTTAATTTATTTATTATTTTGTACCTTCAAATGAAAATAACAATTTTATGGGGCTAATAAAGAAGTTTGAGAAGTCTCCTGAGTCGCAAGGGGTATTCTTTAGAATTAAAAAAAAGCGATTTCTTTTTTATTGCATTTTTTAAAAATATTCATATGTAAAAGTATTATATTTAAATTTTATAAAGATCCGGGCAGTCTTACTGTTCTTTTGAGTGACCTTTACGTAGCTCCCTGAACCCTCTAACATTACGATTTTTCGTTAAAGAAAACTTTAAAAGCGTTTTTCTCGGAGTGACGTTATTGGACGACTTGTAGAAAAAATCTCCAAAACTATTCAACCGAACCCTACCCATGTTTTTCCACATATTCCTTTTGACTACATAGAAATCATACAAATTTTGAAAGGCTGCTTTTTTATCGCTTTTGAAAAAAGAAAAGCAATAATCATTTGATATGCTCTATAGCTGCCTATAGCCATTAACCTACTAAATCTAAAGTAATTTTTTTCGGATTATCAATTTCAGATATTTCATCTATTTATACCGGTCGAAAAAAATTCGTGAAATTAGTGTGGGGGCTTCTTTGTCAAACAAGGAGCGCTCCAAAAACGCGGTTTACCGACACATAAAATGTGCTAAAAAAATAACTATTCATAGTTAGTTCTCAAATGCAGCAGCTGAAACGTTGCCTCAAATTTATCAACAGCCAGGCTGCATAAAAGTAATCCCGCCGCAGCAAACAAGTCGTGTTTAACCCTCTGCGACTGACGTGGTGGTCTGACAGACACCACAAAATGTAAAATCTGTTATATCGCCCTTAATTTTTGAAATTTGACCGGGTGCATTCTCAGTACCTTACAATTGTATGTTCGAGCATGCGTAAGTGTAAAGTCAGCTGTCTTTGCGTGCTCATGGTGTATTTTATAAGGTAGGGTGTCTACGAGACCACCACGTCAGCATTAAGGTAGGTGTCTGTGAGACCACCACCTCAGTGTTATTGTTTTATTTTCATAGTGTCTGTGAGACCACAACCTCAAAGTTATTGTTTATTTTCATAGTGTCTCCCAGACCACACGTCAGTAAAACTGATTGGTAAAGTATAATTTATGTGTTTTCTTTTTAAATGGCTCACTTAAATATCAATAATGAGTCGCAATGTTTAAAAATGATTGCTGTGATTGTTTGAAGCTTATCTATGTTCAATGCTCGAAGCCAATTTGTGAAAACTGCCAAAAAAATTTGTGATTTTTATTTTTTTCAACCGATGGATTCAAATTTTATTTTACTATTATTATTTTTATGAGTGTTAACTTTGAGAATTTAATAATTTGAAAGAAAAAAATATTTATTTTGATATTTTAAACTTTTTTTTATAAAAGCGGTACGTTCTGAAGAGATATTTATGTTATAAATAAAAATTATTACCTTACATGTGCTTTTTTACTTAACATAATATGAGCTATTTAATTTAGTAAAGAATACTCTAAACTTCAAAATGGAATAATTAAAAATATAATCAGAAGTCTAGTTTTTGAAATACAAGCTTTCCAAATGGTGTCTGGTGGACTACCATGTCAGTGGAATTGTAACAAAAAAGTCACGTCAGTCGCAGAGGGTTAAAGATCATCAGTTTATACTTAAAAATTATTTCAAAGAAATTGCTTTTCTTCTACAATGTTTCTGGTTTTTGATTTATAAGCAAGTTTTCTTCGATGGTTTGATGTGCTGAATCAATCTTTGGCCATTGTTTTTATAGATTTACAGGTCATTGTACTGAGAGCCCAGTTGTCCTTAAAGTTTTTTTTTGTACACTCATCAACTTTAAATTCAACTTACCCTTAAAACGAGTACGTTATTTCTTTGTAAATTTCCGTTAGAAAAAAAATCTACACTTAAAATGGTAAAATTTCATCGATTGAAAACAAATGAAAGTGAATAAATGGTTCCATTATATTTAATCCATTCTATTGCTTCTGTTGCTACATCATCTCAATTCAATACCTCCAATACGAAGAAAATCTCATGTCTACCTTCTGCACAAGATGATTCGTGAATTGGTTTAGTTATAATAAGACTTTACTTGGTCTCCTGTGTGGCATATTGAAAGCAGGAAGTTGTTATTCATGTTATTCTGTCGTCTGTGTTGACATACTCATATTCGTACGCGACAGACGTATCGAATGGAAGTCTTAAATCAGGTTGTATTTTTCCATAGACACTTGGACAATGTTGCAACATAGGCAATGCAATAAACTTTTATCGTAACAAGGTCAGCCGGTTACTCAGTCGAGTGACAATTTTAGCCAATAAAGCTCACGTTGGTTAGGTGAAGAAAAAAAACGAAAAAGTCGTCAGCTGAGAAAAAATTAATCAATACAAACAGAATGTCATAAACAGCTATTAATTTGAACCAAGAACCGTTGGTTTTTCACTTAAAACATTTTGATGAACTAGTTTTTTTAAGAATCAAGTTTGAGAACAAGAACTGGCTGCATGATTTATACTACCAGAAATTATAAGAAAGATTGAGACTAATTTAGAAACCTTTGCTCTATAGCGAGTTGAGTCAAAGTCCACGTACTGAAGCCAGTAACTTAAGCAATATTCAGTTAAATAACTGTAAGAGTAATAATCTTAACCAACCTCTTTTCAAGCTTGGTTTTTGAAGGGACAATAAATGTCATTGTGATTTTGCGACAGTTTTATTTTGTTTGAGATAGAATTAAGTGAATAAATTGATTAGTCGGAAGCGATAAGCGCAAGGCTTTTAACCTTCGGTAATTGAAGTTACAGTGTGGTTCGTTTGCAATTAAAAATTTTTCAATTGAGATTATGAGAATTAAAAGTATGGAAAATTTATCCTACCGATTGCGAATGGTTTCCCTATTTATTTTATTCTTTTTACCTTACTTACTTTTAAGTTTGGATAAAAGCATACGTTTCTATGAATAAAGCTCGCATTCTGAAACATTGTTTGTTTTTTCATTGTGTAGCCAAACTCTCTAAGGGCATCAATATATTCCAATTTTAAATGCAAATTTCTCAAAAAATAATTAATTACGGTTCCTTAAACTTGTCTCATGCTTCAACAGTTCACTGGCCTTAACCACAAAATTTCAAAGTTCGTTGCTCAATTCTTTCGTTTCACACCACATCACTTGAAATAAAAAACAACGATTTCTTAAACCATCCATCAATATGTCACCTACACAAAACTGTCACAGTTACTTAGCGTCTCATATAACATTTGAAAGCCGCACACACAGTAGCCATTGAAAACTGATACTTTAACTTTGCCGCCATAGACCGCCAACCATAGACGCATTGCATCAATCCATCTCCGTCGCCATCTCTTATAAATGTTGTTCTTTTTTTCATTATTTAAATTTTTCGTTTACCCGCTAAAAAGTTCAATAACCAGATGGAATTACGATTAGCAGATTAAACCTCTGCGATATGCTCTTACGACACATACCACCAATGTCCAAATCGATATTGAGCGCTTTGCAAATTAATATATGTAGTGCTAGCTCACGGATACAATATCTCTTTTCAGCTAATCAACTAAGTCGAGTTGCTCATAAAACCCAGTGAAAGGTAGTCACATATGCGCTATGCGCATTCGTACACCAGCACAACATAAGTATTTATGCATGTTCCACTAGTATAAGGTTACTTGGAATCACAGATATACGAGCAGAAGGAAAACACACAAAACCAAATCCGCAAAATCTTTGCGAAGTAACTTTCGTTATAAAAACCAAAAAAAAAAAAGAAACAAAGAAAGAAAAAAAAATGCAGATAGTTTGACGGGTACTTAAGATACCGCTTGTTTAACTTTGTGTACCTGCTGAACAACCAACCATCTGTTGCAAGTTGTGGGCTGGCAAGTTAAGGGAGAGAGAAAGTCTCTGAAGATACATAAAGCAAATGAAAGTGAATGAGCTCGACTTCTGTGGCCGCCTGAAAGCGGGAGTGATTTTCTCGTTCGTGGTGACTATAGGCATTTTTGTGCGGCAAAAATGACTACAAGCATTTTTTGAGATAATCGGAGAGAAAAGTGGTTGGTGGCTTACTTGAATTTCCTGGTATCCAAGAGAAGAGTTTAAGTATAAACTTGGTTATCATTCAGTAACAAGTGTGAGTAAGGATGTGTTGGCTTGAAACATCTACTCAGTTAGTTGTTTGCAAGTTTAATTCGAATAGTAAGGGAAGTTAATTAGACAATACTGAGAAAGACTTCTGATCCATCAAAACAGCTAATGTAACCGAATGTGACCTTTGAAGCATAAAAGCTCTATTCTCGTGAAATTTTAAGTCTGAACAAATACAGATATAAACAACATCCCATTAGCATTTACTAATCACTTCATATTTTTTTCACGGAAATAACCGAAAAGTAAACTCTCAAATTTATCTTATCTGAAATCGAAACTCATTATGTAAGACGTTTCCCAAATTTATCAAAAATAAATCCATCGGTTTTGGTCTTGCTTCATTCTAAAAATAGAAACTTAAATCAAACTCAGTCTATTGTTTTTGGAAATGGAAAGCAAATAACAAAACAAAATTTGTAATAAAAGTAAGAATGATTGGCTTTCACAAGAGTCATGTCAACATGAATGGATAGTTGTCAATGACCGAAAGAAAGTTATTCCAATTGCATGACAGAGCTGGCAAAATGTTTATTCTCTCAAAATGTCTTTTTAATGATTTCGTCATTAATCGACCGACTCGTTGGTAACTAATTAGATGGGCAAAAGTTGTCTGATGAAGAAGTTTCACTATTGGTTTAGCATGTTTAATGAAAATGAGAGTTTGATATTAATTTGAATATGCAAAAACGTGTTTTTGTTAATTTATTTGAGTTTTTGCAAACAAAAAAGACGAAGTAAAGTTTAAACATTGATGGGGCTACGCTTTTGAAAAGAACAAGATTTGTTTTCTTAAAACGATAAATCAAAAGAACACTAAGCTAAGATGCTTATGGTAGCAACAAAGGTCTTGTATTCAATTCGTTAGCCGTTTAGAGTCAAGAAAATGTTGATGAAGCTCATCTTTAGGTGAATTAATAAACCGTTATTAAGATAAAATGAAATCTTATCGTTTTGTTGGCCACTTTATTAGGAAGCTCATAATTGACTTAATCACACGGTCAATGAAAGCAGTTTCTTTTTTCAAATACTTAAGTGGTACTAGCTGTGTTTTAAAAGTAAAAGAATAATCGTTCCAGCCTTCAACCGCTCCAAATCTGTAGAAAACCGTAGGTCTCCTTCATTCTTCAATGATGATCTCGAACACGCTCAAATAAATGGTCGAGAGATATATGCACTTAACCAGTCCTAACGGGCTGTGTTGTTAGGAAAAATATATAAATAAATTATTTATGAAATTAGATAGCGGGTCAGATCTTAAACGTGACGGCCATTTTAATTATAATTCGAATAGCTACTAACAAACTGCGATACTCTTAAAAGCCCAGCCGTATGAGGGTTTTTCTCATGTGGATTTTAACACAAAGGCTTAACTTTACAAACTTATGGCGCAGCCCAATATGAACCCGTTCTTCTGACACAGGGAATTTACAGCGAGCGATTAAAACCGCAAAATTCACCAATAAACATTAACCTCGCTCTTTCAAATTTAAATTTTAAGGAGAAACTAATTAGGAGTTATGCAAAGCAGCTAGAGATCATCTTAGCTAAAGGTAGGTAAGAAAAGGTCTTCTCTTTTTAGTTCGTAACCATATGCGATGGAACCTTAAGCATCTTTTGAATTTGGTTGAATTTATACTTAGGGAATTAGTTTCGCGTGTAAAACTCTGTTGAAAAACACCGATGGGAATATCTTTTGCTAAAATTTCAAATCTACGACCAATGAGAGGAAGACAGAACAGAAAAAAGGAAGACCATTTTCTTCTAAATTTTTAACTGCACTTTACGGCTATATAGGCCGAATTCACATGCTGCACGAAAATAATGAACTTTGCCAGCTATATAACTGAATTTTGGATATTTTCTGTAATTTATTGCTTTATGTATGTTATGCTGGTTGACTTCGAAAAAGCATTCGATCGGAAACCATCATCGGGTGTCCCTCAAAGACGAGTTCCAAAGGCGTATATGCAGGTGATCAAGGACATGTATGAAGGAGCATGCATATGATGGAATGGAAATAAGATGTCCAGTTGGAGTCGCTGAAGCATTTCAAGTTACAGTAGGCATACGCCAAGGAAGTCCTTTGAGACCTCTTTTCTTTATTGTAATCTTTGACTACCTGCCATACAGAACAGTGCAGTACAGCAAATATTATTTGCCGATGATGAAGCCATCATAACTGAGGATACATGACGTATGAGTTGGTATTTTAAATGACATGGAAATGTGCTCCCCAGGTGTAAGAAGTTTCCATATCTGGAACCTGTGACCAATAGTGACGACAAAATCAAACCATCGAACAAGCGTAAGGTGGATGAAGTGACCAGAAGCTACACCATTTGTCATCGAAAAATCCCATTTCAATTGAAGGGAAGATTTTACCCAGCGACTGTTCGTTCAGCACTCACAAACGGTTCACAATATTGGGTAATGAACAAAAAGTACAATGTGAAAGGCAGCGAGGATGAAGATACTTAGGTATGGCTGTAGGAACACCAAAGCTTGATCGAATCAAATGTACCAATATCTGAGTAAGGCTCCACGTCAAAAACACCATCAGAATTTAGAGCATGACAGACTCAGCTGGGAAGGTCATGCTCAAATGAAAGACCCAGAGAGTCCCGTCAAAAAGACAATGTAAAACGTGTCGATGCAATTGTGACCAAGAAAAAAGCAAGCATGCAAGAAAAAACTTCTAGCGAACACACTAGCAAAGAGCCTCACGCAAGGAATAGTTCAAAACCGGGACGCTTGTCAACACTCTATGAGGTCAACCCGGTGGATTCAGTACAGGTTGATCACTATTATGAAGAAGAAAAGTGCCGTGATATTTTTGAGATCACAATTTAAATACCTCCGTCAAAGGAGAAGAAGAAAAAGATAACAAATTTTATTAGACAGTCCAGTGAAATCATTTAAGAGTACTTCTTGGTTTTTGTTTACCTTTTGTCTCTTGGTAGACTTTTCGTATTGCTTTTGAATCTGTAAAGAATAAATATATAAAGTGGCGCAACAAAGTTATGGAAATATCAGGGCCTGTCGCATTTCAGTGACCTACAATTTTATGGCGATTCCAAATGGCAAGGTTCCAAATCTTTTTTCATGGAAGTGTACTTTACGAAAACCAGTATCAGTAAAAATTTTTTTTTGTTTGATGTTTTTTTAATTAGAGCTTCGAACCTCTCCCGTAACAAACAGACATGCTAACAACTACGCAACGACAACCACCACCTTTGAATCTGAGGTTTGATTTAAAAACTTAGTAAAGCTTTTTTTTTTTTACTAAAAAGTAAAAGTAAAACATTACATTTTAGTGCGAGGGTATCTATAATTATTACATTCGACAAAGGTAAGATGTTCTTCTTTGTTTAAATTATTTTTCTCAATTTAAAAGTCAAAAAAACAATTACATCTCCACTAGTACGACAAATCTTTCAAAGTCTTCAAAGCCGCAATGATGTTTGCAGCATTGCTTAATAATTGTCACCAACATCGATAAATCAAACAATGTTGAGAAGTATGTCAGAACAATCGTGAAGAATTCACTTTAATTGTTAAGGGGCCTTTTTTTGTAAGTGACTACTTAACATTCTGGCATCAAAATAATCATAAAAATATAACAATAGAAACTCAAACGATATGTTTCTTTTTCGTTTCAATGCAATTGAGTTTTTAATTCGACGAAACAGAAACGACAAAACATTGAATGTTGTAACATAAAAATAACATGTTGTCCACTAGAAACTAGCTTCAGCTAAATAAAATGCAAAGCAAACAAAACCGAAAATGAATGGGTGACTCTTTGGATTTGTTAAGATTTAACTAGTGGATGGATGGCGCGGCGGCTAGTTATAGTTATTGGTCACTGAAATCCACTCACACACTTGTATCATATGTGTACAACAAATTAAGCAATGAATACAGGTGCAGCCCATTAGTTGACTTAACATATGCATACAACTATCCACCGCCCGAGCTGGTTGTGCTTTTCAAGGCAGAACAGTTTTTTTTTTCTTAAACATTCGTTTCGTGTATATCGATTGTAAAGTGGTTTTCCTCCTTTTGGTTCAGGTTGTTTTCATACTTTTTTCTCTTTTATATGTATCATAAAGTTTTTTTCTGTTGTGTCTCGGCTGTTTCTTTTCTTTTTTATTATGTTCTTGAATGTCTGATAAATTGTTTGCCCTGAGGGAATGAGTTACCTCCGATGAAAGGTGTGCGCTTTAAGCTATATATTCAGGACAATAGAAAGGGAATGTTTTTTTTTCTGTTTTGTATGCTTTAGTTTGGGTAAATCAACACGTTATGCTAAGTAGTAAGTGTGGTTAAACCAAAGTTGAATGATTTTCAATCGGATAAATAAATTAAACTTTATGCAAAATGAAAGAGTTGACTTGCGAACTTCTTCACAAAATATTATTTTCAAAAGTTTGCTTGAATGGCATGGTTTCATTATTTCAAAGTCGAAAGTGTTTTTACCACAACAAAGATTTTTTTTCAAAATAAATTTGAAGTTAAAAAGAAGATTTCGATTGGAAAATTTGCGAAGAACTCGTTAGCCGAATTAGGGACGTCGCTATTTTGATTGCTGGAATTTGCATTTTTATGATGAAATTTTAATGCGCTATAAATTAAGCAGTCGATAAGATCAGCCCATTGCATATAATAAATTTGCATGGATATTCCCTGCTGGTACGAGTTTCATTAAAAATTTCTCTAAAATGGACCTTTGGTATTTTCAAACTGATTCCGTCTGAGTCTACTTTTTATCACAAGATACGATAAGTTGGAGAAGTGTTGTTTAACAATGTAATATTTTAAAACGCTTTAAGCTCTAAAAGAAGAATAAAAACCGCGCTGAAATTAACTGAAAGCAAAGAGGAAAAGGAATAGGTTTTGACAGTAGCGAAATTAATCAGAGAAAGGCATCAAATAAAGTGATTTTTTATAACGATGAATAAAATTATTGCTTTAAAAATGTCACCAAAGCTTTTGTTCAAAAAGCAACTAAGTGCAAGTGCCCTCATCAAAAAGAACTATAAAATGACACACTAAAAGGAATATATTGTTTTTGTAAGAGTTTCGATTTTTGTTTATATCTTAACCCGAATTGTTTTTTGATTTTATGATCAAAACACTTTATTGTAAAGGCAATATTTGCAATTCGACCCTAGCAGAATAACCGCATCAGTGATGGAGTGAGTGAATGCTATTTTCCTTTCAACATTCGTTTATATTACACAACATCAGTCTAAATAAATAGGGTGGCGCAACAGAGCGAGGAGCCCCAGTGCCTAGCGCATTTCTCACAACCATGCCTTGTGAGGGAATGGAGGGGATCTACAATTTTCTGCCCGTTCCGTAGCCGTACGGTAAAGCACTTTTCATGGCAATGAATTCACCAACAGAGGATTTGCCCATTCCTCGCGAAAGGCGATACCAGTGGAAAAACATTTTTGCCTCTGTTAGGATCACACAACATCAGTCTGCTGCTCATTTATCGACTTCAATTCGCTCAAATACTGATGAAAGAATGTCAAATTGAGGTTCTAAAGTGCTCGATAACGGGAGACGTTATGCCAAAAACACATAATTCAGTCACTTATTACTCGATCACGTGTGTGGTAATTCGGCCCCTGCCCCCTGGTTTGCATGACAACTTAAAAAAAATTTGTAAATGACATGAAATGATAAATTTATGTGAAATCATTTCCAACGATTATGGTACAATGCGACTTATACATCTTCTTCTTTTTTTACTTTGACGGCGTAACAAACAATGTGACTTCAAGAAGACCACAACTCTTCCACCATGTTTACTTCACACTACTGATCCATATGTGCGGTACGCCGCTTTTCATACAACATCTAGTCCCAGAAAAATATTTCATGAAACTAAGCTTCATAACATGAGTTTAATTTATTGTAAAAAGAATTTGAAGCTATCGCTATTTCGAAAACTATGTAACTATCACATTTGGAACATCAATTGTTAAGGCAAGACAGGCAGATCAAAGCAAATTACCCAAATAATAAACAAATGAGCGGTACTGTGCTACGTTTTTGAAGATTCAAAGAAGATTCTTTGTTTTATTTTAGTTTGATATTCAATAGATAGTAACATTTTAATGTTAAAAAATGTTTTTCTCATCAAAATTCGCTTAATTTTCTCGCAATAATTAAATAAATAATTATAATTTTTTAGAAACTTGTTATTAAGAACTGCAGAGACAGAAAAATTTATTTCAGTGATACACTCTGAACCTAATAAAAGTCGACGAGAAAATGGTTCAAAGAGTCTTAATTTATCCACATTTTCTCAGAAACTAGGAAGTTATCATATTGATGACTCAATGAATGCAGAACAAAAAGTAAAGACTTCTACTTTGCTTATAAATAAAAGGATTAAAGCACAGATAATATGTTTAGAAAAGAAGTGGAAGTCAAAGAAAGGAACATTTTTTAGACACGATATGATACAGTATGCTCAACCAGGAAGCGGGATAGTTGCTTGAACAAAGATGGAACTTCTCAAATGAGCTTAAAGATAGGAAAGCTGTGTCTCCGATAGAATTCTAACATAATTTTATTGCAATGGAGCATTCTATTCTATTTTATTGTATTCTTTTGTAGAAATGATTTTTTTGTACTTATTGTCAAAGTTCAACTATTTAAGAATAAGGCTACAAGATGATTTACCAAATTCAAATTATTTTCGGAGACATAGCCTTTTCAGACCCAGGAAAAATTCGCTGAAATATTTAGAAAACAGTTTTGTCACCATGTCATTGTGCACAAAAAAAATAATTAAAAATTCGTTAGTAGTCCTGTCAGAACGTAAAAAACATACACATTCGTGTAGGTTTGGATTTCAGCGCTACAAGAACGGAACATGAATTTTTTCTTTGTCCTACACAAATGTGTAAATATGACTGAAAGGGTTAGGTATTTTACTGACGCGCATTTAAACTAGCTTGGCTTTAGAACGAAACCTTAAAAACGTTTTTTGATAATTGTCTCTTTCAAAACTATGACCAGGATTTCTCGAGTTCTACTGGACCGATTTAACTTAAATTTTTAAAAGTTTTCTTCATAGCCTCTTGTATGGTCGGAGCAAAGCTCATCCCAAATATTCGAAAAAGTCCAAAAAAGTGATTGTGATTATTTTTATTTTCAGGGATTCGCAATTTTGTGAATGATTCTTGCTTCAATTTTTTCGTGTCTATATACTATGTTCAAAATTAATAAATCTTTTCCTTTTTTTCTCTTATGATGGCCATAGTAACGTGCCAATTTTTCGAGACTCCCCACTTCATCAGATGCTGTTTTTTGTCAACTTTTTTCTTTTTCTGTATTCATTAATGTTAATTAATAAGTTATACATAAATGGATGGTAAAAATATTGGTGTTTTATTACGACACTTCAAAAATCACCTGAAACTTATGCCTCTAGACCAGAATACACCCTTAAACTCACTAAAAACTTAACAGTAATTTTTTAAAACGTGTTAAAGTATTGAACTATCCCACAGTAGTTCAATTCAACTAAAATCTTTTCAATATACGATAAGGGAAGCACAATGGGATCTTAAAACTATATTTTTGATATTCTCATACAAGTACTTCAAAGTTGTTTACAACTCTGAGTAGACAAAAATAGACCACACAAAAAATTTTTTTGTGCAGTCTTCCACAAATTAAGTCACGATGGGGGAGAATTTAGAATTTTGATGTCCCGAATCTCGAAACGAAAAGTCACAAGTCCTTTTTGGTCGTTGTGAGAAAAAAGCTATTCGGCCCTATCGTGGTAACCGTCGGAGCGGAATTCTCTCCTATTTCCTACGATTCGGAGACATTTTGCTTCGTGGTAGTTTTCCGATCGGCCGATCGGACATTCTCTCCGACGAAATACAACGTTGGCCGTTTATATGCGATGCTTTGCGATCAAGTACTTTTGTTGGCTTTATTTTCTTTTGATAGATAAAAACAAACATTTCTCCGACGTCCTCCGATAAGTTTTTGCTGCGGAACGTGTTTAATTCGTGGAAATGTAATGCGTTGTCGCATTTATGAAGAATTGCTTACGATGACAACTACTTCGAAGCGTAATTGAGTCTCCGAAAAAGGATCGGTGAGGGAAAAACTCCGCTCCGACGGTTACCTCGATAGGGCCGATTTAATCCAACTGAAGCTGATCTGTCATCAAGTTGTTCCTATAGAGGATCTTTCAATAAATATAGATCAAAGCTGCATTTTTTTGCCAGCAACCGAACCGCTATTACCGAAAGCACTTTTAGTGGTTGTATGTACTGTTTTCGAGAGTCGGTACCAGCGAAGTATTACTTTAAATCTTACTAGGAATCGACCTTCAATATCCCGCTCACTACAAAGAAAATAATGTAAGCTGTATAATATTCATTAATAAAATCTGTGGCTCCGATAGAGTTCTAACAGAATTTTATTCCAAAAGAAAGCAGTGTGAAATCAGTGAGAAAATCGAGAAGTTTCAGGTGGAGAAAGGAATGAGACAGTCTTGTGTTCTCTGCTTAAGTTTATTTGTCTTGTTATAAATCGCAAATATTTTTAACTTTTAACCAGGCGGACTTAAATATACCGAACACTAATCAAAGCTCATTTTTAAAATTGTTATCGGCTTTCGCCATGAATTGGCAAGTCCTCCGTAAGAACTTAAACTGCCGTGAAAGGCGCTTTATAACTTACGTATATCGACATAATATAGTAGGTGCTTAAAATACGTTGGTCCCAAGGTTTCCCAACCATTGATTTGCAAACCTATTTAATATAATTTTTTGGGGAATCTATAATGCGTCTTCCCGTTCTAGCATTTTAAGCTTCTCATAGTTGCAAGTATAATACGGGTTTATATGTTAATACGTATTTACAAGCAGACGCGCTATCGTTTTACGTCTAAATTATATCGACAATCAATAATAATATCGACGTCCAACTAGCTACATCCGACGCATACTATCGCAACTTCAAGTATGACCAAAAAGCCGTTTACCACTTTGCTTTAGTAATCTAAGGTTAAACCTGAATGAAACCTAAAAGTCTTACTAAAATTCTGAAAAACAAATTTTCCAAATTATAAATCATATTTTTTGGTTTTAAGCTATAAACTCGTTTTGTTTCATTTGACCGAAAAACCGTAAAATGAGACTCACCAAAGTCATAAATTTTATGTTTCAAATGTTAATTGGTTATCCAGGACTAATAAATTCTACATTTGCTGCTTATGCCTCATCACCCACCCACGAACTAGCATTCTCAAACTCTATTGAATGTATTTCATAAAACTTACCATTTTTGAAGAGTTAATTTCCAAGTAAAATTCCTGAACAAAGACTCAACTTTGCGCAAAACAGGTATCCACAATAAAAGTGTGTTGTTAGTTCGCACAAGATCAAGAAATAATTTTTTAAAATCTCTTCACAACGCGAATTACGAAAGTAATAAGAAATCTGTGCTCACAATAACACGACGTGATTATGATGAAGATTTCTACTTATCGAATCTCGTTTAAATTTTCTCGCACTAGTTATTGAATTTTCTTTTCTTTAACTTTCTATTCAATTCGTTTTTACTGGAGCGATAAGCCACCAGATGATTTTTTTTTGCAATCAGCTAACGCAACGATATTAGATTTTCTTTTTAGAAGAAAGAAAAACGTAAAAAAAAAAATAGTCCGCACTGAAACACAATTTCAAACGCAAACTATTCAAAATGCACACGCGAGACTGAGTTCGCTCGAATGCCACAAGAGAGTCTCTAAGGTCCTATATTAGTTTTTTTTTCTTTTGTCCCACTTTCGATTTCGTTACTTGTCCTTATTACTTACATCTGGTGAAAGAACACAGTGAAATATATTATTTTTGTCTCACTTAATCCAAATCACTTTACCGTTCAACGTTGTCACTCGATGGACTAGGTTACTGATACTGATTTAGTTAGCTGTGGAAGCCGACAACCAAAATGGTAACAAATTCAAAATCCAAACCTCCTACTCCCATCACAACACTATGATAAAACAGTCTCTCAAACTCGACATACAACTACCATCGATCGGCTATGGCACAGCATAACAACGTCAAACAAACTAATGGTAAATAAAAGAGACTACAACGAGCGACGAACGGTGTCCCGTATAGCCGGCCTACGAAACGAAACAGCTCACCAAAACCGACAGCAAAACTTGAAGAAACTTTTGAAGAATTTTTTTTTACCCATAAAACTGCCCCTACCACAATTCATCTACACTCTTAGTTGTTGATATGTTTAAGTAAAACAAAATGAAAAAAAGCAAAACTGATATTCTTTTTGTGCAAGTCTGTGGTGGGGAAGTTTGTGTGGTGCTTTTGTGATGGACTTTATGGTAAGTTGGAGCATTAAAAAGGTACCGCAATCACACCATGATTTGTATTCAGATTGCATCGCCTCACTAGCCGAGTTGTCGATCCGAAAACGTATTGTATAGCAATGATAGTAGTTTTGTTGCCAGCATGGTACATTGGCAACTCGTACACTAAAAATTATTATTTGTTGGGTGAATAATTAACTTTGTATGTCGGCCATACAGGTATGCAAAACATAGACCATTCTTGTGGTCTGGTGTGTGGGAAAAGTGAATGGTAAATGCATCGAACCGATTGAGCAACAGAGACAAGTTTCGGATCGGTGTGTTTGCGACAGATCGGTTTGAGTCAAACGTTGCTCAAAGTGGAGTGTTGGATTCGGTGTGATGCATGCAGAAAAGTAAACATTCTTTTGTCAAAATCAGCTTTTCATATGTGAATCATTCGAACAACTTTCGAGTGAGACAGGCTGGGTAATTATTTTTTTTATCTTTTTTATGAAGCTGGTTTTCTAGCTATGCGGCTTCTGTTCCTTTGAATGAGGTTTAATGGAAAATTAGGGCATTGAATAAACTTCCTTTCTGGAAAAAAAATCAGATCGCTTTATCACTACATAAACCAGTAATATAAGGTTTTTTTTTTGCAACGCACAGGGAATTATATGATAATTTTGTAAGGGAAAAATGGGTATTGGTTTTGAAGACAAACAAATAAAAATGGTTTGCAAATTCAGAAAAATTTAATGAACACAGAGTGACACAAAGCATTTCATATCAGGATGTCGGGCCAATAAACATAATCCCAATGAGCATTCGATGAAGTACGAGTATTTAGAGGAAAAAGTTGAGGCCATTTGTGTTCTTATTGCATTCAGAAGTGTTTACAATTCCACCATTGGACCACCGTAAACGCCGTGAATTTTCTGATTTTGCCTAGGAACAACTTGAAAACGATAACGATTTTTTTAAGAAAATAATCTTTTCCGATGAGGCTCACTTTTATTTAACTAGTGCGGTAAATAAACAAAACTGTCGATTCGGTGCTATGAAAATCCACAAAATATTCATGTAAACCATTAAATTCACCTAAATTGACAGTTTGGTGTGGTTTTTGGGCTGGTGGAATCATCGGTCCGTACTTCTTTCAAAATGAAGCTGGTAACACCATTACTGTCAATGGAGAGCGGTATAGATCGATGATAACCAACTTTTTATGGCCGAAATTGGAAGAAGTTGATCTTGACAACATTTATTTTCAACAAGAAGTGCGAGAAAAGTTTAGAGATTCGATTATTTCAAGAAATGGTGATATTGAATGGCCTACAAGAAGTTGTGATTTAAGACCACTAGACAATTTCTTGTTGGGTTATTTGAAGTCATTGGTCTTTCAAAATAGACCAGATTCTCTTCAAACCTTACAAGTCAATATTGAACGTTCCGTTCATGATATACGACTTGATTTAGTGGAAAAAGTGCTCGAAAATTGGATTCATCGAATTTGTTGCTGCAGAAGAACTGGTGGTGGCCATTTGAATGACGTTTTATTTAAAACTTAAATGTATTGATTGACAACTCTTATTGGAAAACCCTTATTATATACTGAGGTGTAAAATATATATATTAAGGTGTAAAATAACATCGATCGGTTTCTTTACATCCACAACGAGTATGCCCACTGGAAGATCTAAGCAGAAGACATCTGATCCGGTTAGGTTAGGTTAGGTTGGGGCAATTTTCATACCACGATTGACCTCATTCTAATGGAACCAGTTTGAGCTTACAATGAAGCGGGAGAGACGCAGGGCTTCAATGTGAGTAAGATCACTAGGGTCATTAAAGAAACACGAACCTAGGTGTATTAGGTAAGTTGGTGAGCTAAGGCGGGACGTGGACAGAAAAGGTGGGGAATAGTCTCCTCCTTCTTCTCATCCATACAGCTTTTGCAAAAGTCTTTTGCGGTGACTCCTAGCCTTACGGCATATCTTCCAGTAAGTCAGTGTCTTGTGATGACACCTATCGTCGCACTAATGTGTTTTCTTTTAAGAGAGATCAAGCCGATCGACCGCCTATGATCTATGTTCGGCCAGATTTGCTTCGTTGCGTTACAGGCTAAACTGCTTGACCATCTCAGATTAGTTTTCTTGTTTGCGTCCTACTTGAGCAAGAGTTTGTATGTAGCGATTGGTATGTCTATACTCTCCGTTATCGGTGAGAAGGGCAGAAGTCTTCGGTTTCTGGCGAGTTTATCTGATTCGCAGTTTGCTGGAATGTCTCTATGCTCCGGCACCCTGCACATGCACAGGTGAATGTGAAACTGCTCTGACATCTCCTCAAAAGAGGACCGGGGTAGAATAGAGTTGAAGGAATTTGATGCCTGAGATTTGATGATGAGATGATGTCTGAGAAGACACATTTATGCATTCCTTTTGGATATCATGTTTTCTTTCAGCCAAGACAGAGCTTCGCCGACTGCCGCCACCTCCGTTTGGAACACTCTACAATGATCTGGGAGATGAAGCGAGATGTTTTGTTTCATTTCGTTTGCATAGACACCACAACCTACTCCCTCATTTGTTTTTGAAGCGTCCGTATAAAAATGGACGCATTCGTTTTCCAAGAATGATTGGTCTCCCATTCTGTTCTGGATGGACTGTTCGCCTGGAAATTTGTGTCGAATTCGAGTTTGGGTGTGGTGTAATCCGTTTTTAGTTTATAAATAAATATAAATAGGGTGGCGCAACAGAGCGAGGAGCCCTTGGGCCTAGCGCATTTCTCACAACAATGCCTTGTGAGGAAATGGAGGGGACCTACAATTTTCTGCCGGTTTCGAACGGCTAATCGAGAAAGCGCTTTTCATGGCAATGAATACTAACGGAGGACTTGCCAATTCCTCGCGAAAGGCGATACCCGTCGAAAAAACATTTCTGCCTCTAACTCGAACCTCTGGATTATCAGGCGGACATGCTATCCATCACACCACGGGTACCACTCGTACCGTTTTTAGTTTGGGGAGTCCGAATTTGTTCAGAATGTCAGCATAACTGCCTTGTGAGACTTCTTGTAATCGAATAGCCGAAGTAGATTTCAAGTGGAATAGGCCGTTGAAGGAGTGGTGCTTACGGCACCGCTCATACATATGCATGCTGAGTGTTGGACTTTGCTGAGTCCGTCTGGATAAATTGCTTTACCTAGTGCAGTCCACCATACTGTAAAGGCCCCGACCCATAGAATCAGTTGCGTCCGTTCGCTGCCGGGTTCACCTGACGGCTGTGAGTTTTGCCGGACACAACGGATTGGGGTGACCCATAGAATCCGTTGCGGTGTCTCAACTCAACAAGACCACACATGTTGGCAGAAGAGAAAATTTCAAATTGGTTCTTACTGCGCATGTCATCAGAGAGAAAATTTCAAATTGGTTCTTACTGCGCATGTCTCTCTTCTGACGGACGCAAAAAGTTAAAAGTTGGGCTACTTTTTGCGTTGCGTCCGTTGCATCCGATGCTTATGGGTCACCTCTCATAAGATCGTGTGTATTTAATCGAGCTGTCAGGTGAATCCGAGAGCGAACGGACGCAACGGATTCTATGGGTTGAGGCCTTAACACCATAAGTATGAGGATAGATCTGATGATCGAGTCATCTGGTCAACTAGTAGTAAAAGAGTAAAAACAACCTTTATGTTTTATATGTATTATAATATTTAAGATAATAAAATACTTATATAAAAAAAAATTTATTTTTCATTGTTATCCTTATAAAAAAATTAAATTCACTCTCGGTGAAGCGAATCTCAATAAAAAATACATTAACAAAATATGAATATAAAAGTTTTGAATAAATTTCTCTTCTTATCATATTCTTCTAACCATAAACAACACCCACTTTTAATTTAAAAATTAAAATGCTTGCCAAGATATCTCACAAAACATTTGTCACGTCAATGATTAAAAGTGAAAGCCACATCCACTCACTCTCATGCATAAGGAGAATCACCTAACGTTATGAGTACCCAACGCCCAGTCGCGGAACTTAGGTATTTCTCTTTTTTCTTTTTTAACTTTCCGCCAAACCTATCGATGGTCAAATGGAAATTTATCGTGTTGAGGTTAATATGTATGTTCGAGATTAAAACAACCGCTTAGACGCTCAGCAAGAGACTGACTCCTTTTATTCAGTTGATCTTAAAAGACTAGTTAGTGCATTAGCACATTCTAATTCTATGTACACAATATGTGCTTTCATACCATACATAACAATTCACCCTTTTCTTAGATAAAAACATTGTCTTACTTAAAACATATTTTTATAATTCAATAGTAATATGTAAATTGAAAGTAATTCAATTCATATAAATTTCAGTTTAGT
This sequence comes from Melanostoma scalare, assembly GCA_949752695.1. NCBI lineage: Eukaryota > Metazoa > Arthropoda > Insecta > Diptera > Syrphidae > Melanostoma > Melanostoma scalare. The sequence goes on along the minus strand of OX456984.1, from coordinate 179,661,287 downwards.
ATAATTCAGTTTTGTTAACAAAAATTCATATTATTAAAATTAATTTATAACAGTTCGTAGTATATAAACAAAGTAGGTAATACATTTTTTTATTTTTTTTTTTTGTATTCAGTATTTGTAATTTATTTTTTTCTTGCCTAACATTTTCTTGATTCTTTCAGACGTTCGTTTTGGATATAATTTTTTAGTGAACGATCTTTTGTTTAATGTTTTATTAGTAGCGCCATTTTCGTTCGACAAATCTTTTCGTATGAATAAGTGCTCTGGAGTAAACCCAACGTGTTTCACCCTTCTCTTGAGCTGGTTAACATGCACTTGTCGCAAATTGTTCTTAAACTTTATAAGGTATACATACGAAGAAATTTGTTTAACGATCACGGCTGGATACCATTTAATGTATTTTTCAAAATTTCCTTTATAGTATACATCTTCCCCTTTTTTAAATTTTTTAAATAGAATGGGGTTTTCTTTCTTTTCTTTGTAATTTTCTTCTTTCAAAATGTCTAACTTGGTTCTTGGTTTAAAATTAAATATTAAACTAGCTGGAGTTTCAAGAGTTGTCGTATTCGGTGTATTCCTATATTTCATTAAAAAATTATCTACCCTTTGCTGCGGCGAAAGTCGTTTTGTCTTTTGGTCAATGAATGACTTTTTAAAATTATTCTTAACCACTTGGACTAGCCTTTCGGCTTGACCATTTGATTGTGGGTGGTAGGCCGGCGATTTCAAATCTTCAATGCAATGTAGTTCACAGAAGTGTTTATAGATATAGGAATTAAATGGTGGACCATTATCTGTTACGCATTTTAAAGGAAGACCATAAACTGCGTAATTTATTCTTAGCTTTTCAATCAAAGAATCCGCGTTAGTGTTTTTCATGATATAAACATCCATATATTTACTATAGCTATCTACGATTAAAAGATATGTTTGTTTTTCAAAGAAAAAGAAATCCAAATGAATTCTTTCGTAAGGAAAGGTAGATTTTGGCCATTCTTGCAATTTATGTTTTGAATAATGATTTCCTGTTATTGCACAGGTTTTACATGCATTGACATAGTTTTCTATGTTTTCGTCAATTCTAGGCCACCAAACCAGTGAACGAGTCAGTTCTTTCATGCGAACTATGCCCACATGGCCATCATGCAAAAGACCTAAAATTGAATTTCTTAAGGAAAAAGGGACTACAATTCGCATGCCATAAAAAATAACCCCTTTTTCTAATTCTAAAACACTTTTTTTTAAATAGTAAGGCTTCAATTCGCAACTTTTTCTATCAGGCCATTTATTTAGTTCCATATATTCTTTAACTTCTTTTAAAATGTTATCCTTTTCAGTTTCTTTTCTTATTTCTTGTAGGTTTAGTGGAATTTCATCCGAAAAATTGAAAGTGTTTATCAAGATTTCCTCATCTCCTGACTTATGAGGCAATGGTAATCTGGACAGACCATCTGCATTCAAATTATTTGCACCTTTCTTGTAAAGTATGCAATAATCGTACATGGAAAGTTCTACCGCCCACCTTTGCAACCTTGAGGCAGCAACGGGCGGGGTAGGTGTTTTCTCTCCCAAAATATGTTTCAATGGCTGATGGTCTGTAAAAATAGTTATTTTTCTGCCAAAAATAAATTTTCTAAATTTTCTCACAGCAAATATAATACTAAGGGCTTCTTTATGCAATTGAGAATAATGCTTTTCAGAAGGACTCAACGAACTGCTAGCATACATGCATGGCTTTTCTTTTCCATCATCAATAATCGACAAGACACACCCTATGCCGTAAGGACTTGCATCGCAAGATAAGATTATATCTTTAAGTGGATTGAAATGAGCGAGCACTTTGTCACCTGTCAGCAAAAGTTTGGTCTTTTCGAAAGCCTCCTCGCATTTCTTCGTCCAAGAAAACTCAACATTTTTCCTAAGTCAATTGTATAAATCATGCAGCTCCGAAGATAAATTCGGTAAAAATGTTGAATAATAATTAACGAGCCCTAAATAAGAACGCAGCTGTGACACATCTTTTGGCCTTGGAGCTTTTAAAATGGCATCAATTTTGTCTGAACAGGGTTGACGTCCCTCCGCACTAATAATGAATCCCAAATATTTCACTCTACTTTCAAAAAACTTACATTTGCCAATGTTAATTTTGACGTTATGTTTTTGTAATTTTCCCAAAACAACTTCTGTTTTCTTAACGCAATCTAAAAAACTTGTTCCTTTAACAATTATGTCATCTATATACCCTGATGCATAGTCTAAATCTTCTAAAATCTTATCGACGACTTCCTGGAAAATTGAGCTAGAAGCCTTCGCTCCATAAACAAGTCTAGTATATCTTAAAAGTCCTAAAGGTGTATTCACTGTGAAGTACTCCTTACATGAGTCCGTCAATTTAAGCTGCTGAAAGGCACCCGTCAAATCAAGAATGGTGAAATGAGTATAACCACTCAAATTAGAAAATATATCCTCGGGATGAGGAAGTGGATAATGCTCGGTCTTCATATATTTATTTATGGAGACCTTACAATCCATACACAACCTCACTTCTCCATCCTTCTTCATGACGCCTATTAATGGACTTGCCCAATCACTGTGCCTGACTTTTCTAAAATTCCTACCTTTATGAGTCTCTCGAGCTCTGCGACATATTTTTCTCGTAACCCGAACGGGACTGAGTATGCCTTATATACCATCGGTCTTGCCTTCTCATCTAAAATCACATCGGCCTCAAAACCCACAATCGAATTCTCCAAGTTTTTATCAAAAACACTCGCGAAATTTAGTTTTAATTTGTTTATAATGTCATCATTTGTATTATAACTTTCAGATATCTTACTAATATTTTCAGGACTTACTGTTATTTCCTGCGCAAAAAACGTTCTCCAATTGGGATACAAACGATCCAACCAATTTCGACCCAGCAAGGGAACAAAGTTGTTTTTGCTTTTAATGACAAGCATCGTCAATTTCATTTGATTATTCCACCTCTTAGACTTGACCATAACCTCAATACTGCCCAATACGACCACGCGCTCTCCAGTTACAACTTCTATGGACTTTGAAACATCTTTTAGTTCAATACTTTTAAATAAAGATAAATAATCATTTTCAGAAATAACAGTGGCACATGCACCTGTATCTAGTTCATATTTCACATACTTCTCATTTACCAATAACTTAACCTTTAATGATCCCGAAATAACCTCATTCACATAGTTCAGCGCACCCAGCCAAGCACCATCATCAGAGCTTACATCAGTCTCCACTCCGTCTGCCTCTGTACCATCCATGTAATGCACTCTTCCATGACCCGCTCGATGTTTTAACTTGAAACAATTTTTCTTTATATGGCCATACTTTTTGCAGTAAAAGCATTGTATTTCTTTTCCTTTGGCTCTGAATTGTCGTGTTTGTGACCTCTCTCGACGCTCAAATTTGTCATGTCTTTCATTTTTCGATTTATTCAATCCTGTAGAGCGATGAATAGCATTGATCTCACTAGATGCCAGTGTGCTTGGTTGCACCACCTTCATTTGATTCTTGGCCATCTCGTCACCTTTCGCTAGATCTACTGCGTCTTGGAATTTTAATGTTGATTTTTCAAGCAGTTTTGCTCTCACGCGGTTATCTTTGATTCCAAGAACAAATCTGTCCCGAAGAGCATCGTCCAAGAAAGTGGCAAAATCGCACGTGTCGGCTAGTTCTCTTAGTGTTATCACGTAGTCACTAATTGATTCATCGTGGTGCTGATTACGAGTTCCAAATTTAAAGCGTTCTGCGGTGATGTTTCTCTGCGGAGTATAGTGACTCCTCAGCTTTGAATTTAAATCCGCGTATTCTACATGCTCAATTGTATCAGGTAGAGACACATTTCTAATCACTTTGTATAGCTCCTTTCCTCCAAGGTTCAAAAGATAAGATTTCTTTTCCTTATCATCAGTGATTTTATTTAAATCCATTAAATTCTCAAAACGCTCTAAAAACATATCAAACTCGTCTTCCGAAGGATTGAAAAATTCAATCGCACCGATAAAATTAGCCACGTTTTGAGCCATGTGCTTTTCGTTTTTTATTTTAACAGAGATCACTGATTTACTGCTTTCTGAGTCTGATGACATATGTATATAATTTTTATTTTTTTTTTTTTTTTGTCCTCGTCGCCAATTAATATGTATGTTCGAGATTAAAACAACCGCTTAGACGCTCAGCAAGAGACTGACTCCTTTTATTCAGTTGATCTTAAAAGACTAGTTAGTGCATTAGCACATTCTAATTCTATGTACACAATATGTGCTTTCATACCATACATAACAGAGGTTAATGACAGTTTAGATATGCAGTAACCACAGCTTAACAATGTCGTACATTGACTCCTTGGACTCATGACATTCAAATGCATTCGCCAAAAAACAGATAACACTCCTGATCACCGGAACCGACAAATGTGAGCCCTCGCTATCTTCATTGCTCTCAATAAATTGTCTATCAGTTTGAGGGCGTTCCACACAGTCTACATATTAAGCAGAGCATTAATAAAAGAAGACGCCGCCGCCGATGGAATACATGCATACATACAATCAAAAATAAGTAAAAAGTGAAAACCAAAAAATAAACTCTTTCTTTCTCCCATCACACGACACCGAACCGAAACGAAATCAAATTAGGTTTCCAAATGAATTCAATATACATATGCATCAAGTGTGTGTACGGACATGCAACTCACTCGTCCATAAATCTAACATATCGAAGAAAAGGTAAGAGGAACGGCGAATAGACCGTTCATTTCTAGAGCATCAGTTTGCTTTTAGTTTTTAAATTAAAGAAGAAGAAAACAAAACAACTTCCAAGCTGATACCGAGCTTAGAGGCAAAAAGAAAAAAAATTGAAAGAAATAAGATTACTGAGGATAAAGTGAACAGTGGGGCCACTGTAGTAATTTTTTACATTTTGTCTCAAGGTAAATTTGTGAGCATTCCTAGCGTGGAGGGTGTTCCGGCTAAACTGTTTCAGGGGAGAAATGCAACTGGCTATTTCACTGGAGCACTGTTCGTGATAAAAGCGATAAAAAAGAGTTAGAAAGGTAACATTTTGCCGATGTACATGAGAATCAATCGATTCTACGATTGAACTATCACCTATCAATCTCAACGCTCTGTGTTGTACCCTTTCAATGTAGGTGCAAAGATGTTTGGGAAGCACTTGACGAGACATAAGAATTATACCCTAGTTTTGAACGGATGTAGGCTTTATAAATATTGTAGCCACATCAGAAGGGGTGAAGAATTTCCTGCATCTTCTCAAAAAACCTAAGCATTAAGCAGCAGCATCATCGTTTGCATACATAGATACTAAGTACTCACAGCTTTTCAGTTTCTTAAATGCAGGTACCATTCATGGATATTGGTAGTGGGGGAATGTTGAGCTTAAGTGACAAAAGACAGAATTGAGTTTTCGAAGCATTGAATGCTACTCGGTTTTTACTATCCCATGTAACAATGCTGTCAAGGTCAGAAGTCAATGAGCTTATCATACGCAATTGTTCCCGTTCTACATCTAAGAAGCAGGAGCATGGATTTGGAAATGGATATGAAAATCTGAGGGAGTAGTCAAAAATACTTTTTGTTTTGAGCCACGGCTCACGCAGGCAAGCCTAACAAAAAAAAGTATGTTTCATGGCAATAATAGCTACATAGGCCGGTTTCAATATTAACTAAGATAAGCTTTTAGATTTGAATAATTAGCATAAGATGCACTAAAAGTCCAGAGCTGGTAGGTTAGGTTGAGACGAACAGGAACGATGTATGGAGAAATTGTCTATCTCCTCCCGTCAAGGCAGTAGAGTGAAATTCATATTGGACGAAGAACATCCTGCATTTGCGTCACTGGAGCAGTGAGAACTACACCAACCGCGAGCTTGGAAGTAATTCTTAATCTCACACCCCTTGATTTCGATGTTCAAGAATCGACAGAAAGCAGCGCACTTAGTCTTAATCAGTGTAATGTCTAGAAAACCAGCCAAACAGCACATGCATAGATTTTATCAAGATACGCAGACAACAATATCTGCATTGATTAGATAACTCTAAACCAGGACTTTAATAAATCCTTCCAACCAGGTTGATTCCTAATAGACAGGATTGGGAGAGTGAAACTCCTCATACGAACAAGACTTCTATATCAATTTATACCGACACGACACGGCTCAAAAATGGAAGTTGCAACGGGTGCAGGTTTCTTTTCAGAAAACCTCCTCCTTGTCAGTTCCTTCAAACTTCCAAATCATAGCTGTGTCTTCTTAGCCGAGATCTTGGCAGTTACAAACGCTATTAAACAGATGTTCATGAAGTCGCTATCACATGCTGATATCAATTTTTTCATTGATAGCAATAACAGCGACTCCAGCCGCTCCTTTAAAATCAAAGCTTGTTTCTTGCTATCGCGAAGAGTTGAGGGTTCCTGGCACACAGCATAACGATAGACTATGCGGGAACCCAGGTCACAGTGGCTTTCCGGGAAATGAAAAGTGGATGAACTGGCGAGAAAAGACTCAACACTTTACCCTTCTCTCATAGACCAATCAATCTTGGTTCCACTCTGTGCAACTAAACAGATCGTTGGTAGCTAAATAATTCGAAATTCCAATGAAAAATGGGAATGTCTTGATTCCTATGTCATTTTCAGGAAACTATAGTCAAAATACGATAGAAACAGATCAGAAAGGCTATCCCAGAACAGGCCTTCATTACGATCGCTTGTCAGTATTCTAACAGGACACAACCTATTATACCATAAAAAGAAAATGGGTTTTTGTACTGATGATTTATCTAGGGACGCAATGACGAAGACGAACATGAGGATACCACTCACTTCCTTTGTCATTGCCCAGCAATCTGCCACACCAGGAAAAAATTCCGGGCAGTTACTTCTTCATCGAACTGAAAGAATTATCAGACACTCCAGGCAACAGCCTGTTTAACTCTATTAAGGCCACAAAATGGTTAAAAAAAAAATTCCCAACTATAAGCTCATAGGTTTTAAGGACGTTACAACACTCCAGGGTATCACAATGGATCTACATTGATCTAAGTGTGGAAATAAAATCAACCGTCCCCATTCTACTTATCCTATATTGGACGAAAAACCTATAAAATTATGTATTTCTATTTCACGAAATTTAAGACTTTTTTCTACCAGAACACAAATATTGGGGTTCAGGCAGTACGCTCTGTAGAATAACTTAGAAGCTCGTTTTACTGCCCCAAATAGTCTCACCTCACTTACAAACACTAAAGCTGCTTGAAAATTAAGTAATCAAAGTCTTAAAAATATATAAAAATACATTAACATTATTACAAAAACATTATTACGCCCAAAAAAACCGATGATGAAAAATCTTAATTGTTCTCCAAACAATAATTAGTAATAGTGAAAAACCAATCAATTTTTAGTTGGACTCAAACTACATACATATTTTGGATCGAATGTGTAGAGATTGTTTGAACGATAGAAAAGCTTTTAGTTGCGAAACCATTTACTAACTTATTTAGGTAGGCATTTGAGTTCGGGGTGATCCTTAACCCCAACCAACATCTTTCGATAATGAAATCGAAATCTTCCACTTAATTGCGACACCTAACACGAGGTAGAGGTACACACATTGTCTTTACATAAGTGAAAGATTATTTGGAGTATTTTTCTATCGAAACAACCACGGTCTACCTCATCCGGTTTCGATAAGGTTCATTCTTTCGTAAAGCAGGGCTGGGATGATGAAGGTCTTATAAAGTGTAACCTTCTTAACCTTTCTTAACCCAATAAAGCAGCGCACAGTGCATCAATCGTATGGAGATGGTGGACAAAAATCAATTTTTCGAAACTACACTAGTTGACTTTGCAAAAGTTGATGTATTTGTAATAGAAAAGTAGTCATACGAAATTTTAAGAAACGTTCAATCATCATCAACACCCTCCCCCTTGCAAGCATATTTCTGCACATTTGTTAAATCTTAAAAATGACTTGCAATATTGTTAAATGAACTTTAACCACAGAGATGAAACAAACTAAACAATTATGTTAAATTTTTATTATTTTTTTTTATTTAAAAACATTGACCACAGATCTCAATGTACTATATTTTTTTCGGAAAGATCATGATCTAAATATAATGTCAACGCATCTTGTGGGGAAAGAACTTTTTTATTTTCCCCAGAATCAGCTTCTACAGCAGAGGAACGTTCGGAAACTTCTGCGGCGAACCCAAACTCCTCATTTGAATTAGAGGATAAAAGAACACTCTTCGTTTTCTTGTTTTTTTTAAGCTTCCGAAAATGGTGTTTGCGGTCTACCCCGACTAGGAGCCTGTTCCTTAAGAAGCGATATGCTTAGCAAATAGGTTGAAACGCTAGGAGGAAGCCTAAATTTTTGCTAAGCCAAGTCTCATGCCGCTTTTTGAAAAGTGAACAATTCCTAGAACAAAGCTTCTATCGTCGTTCAAGATTTGAATTGAATAATACAACTTTGGACTTTAATTCGGTTTAATTTTTTTTTTCTTTAATTCACTTAAAATAAATATCAAAATATCCTCAATTCGCGTTTTTTAGCAAAAGAAATCCACTTTTCGTAAATCTGTTGATTTTTGAAGATTTGACCTTGTCCTACAAAAAGTTGAATATTTTGAACATTTGCAACAAGTAGCAAGGAAACTTCACATCTTCGCAAAGTTAAATAATGAGGCAATAAAATGACATTTACCAATCTGCTATACTTTGCTATAATTTTTTTTAAAGCTCAACGGAAGTTAAAATAATGCTTTAAAAATAGACCTTTCTTCAACAATTCACTAAAATTACAATTATTGCCAAAACTAAATGAAATTTTTTATATTTGCTCTAAATGAATCCGTTTTTCATTTAAGCTAAACACAAAGCTTTTACTGCAATAACTTTTTTTTACGAGCTGAATAACTTCGCACAAAAATGCTTTCCCGACTAAACTTAGATTGCAATTACCTTAAAATGTATACAAAGTTCTGCTATTCTATAATCTAAAAACACACCAGCAACAAAATATAGTAAATAAATGTGCATGACTCACATTAAAGCTTTATAGAACAAAATAGCACATCTTTTTTTTATTTTTGTCCACTGGTCAACGCACTGTGCAGAGGTTGGCAAGAGTTATTCTCCGTTTGATCTCCGCGCTGATGTTATTTTCCTTGTCTATAGCGGATCCTAGATAGACGAAGTCCTGTACTATCTCGAAGTTATGTCTGTTCTATTGTGAGATTCGCTGTCCTTGTTTGATGTCAACATTAGCTATACTTAGTTTTATCCTTATTAACCATAAAACCCATTCTTGCCGCTTCTGTTTCAATGCTCGCAAAACCACCTTCAACATCATGCTCGCTTCTTCCAATTATGTCAATATCGTCAGCGTAAGCGAGTAACTGTAGAGATTTTCGAAAGATTATTATGTCTCTGGTGCTGACATTTGAGTTTTGTACAGTATTTTCAAGTATTATGTTAAAGAAATTACACGACAGTTTGTCACCTTGTTTCCGATAGTGGAAAAGTCATAAAAACGTCGGAAATGCACCATCGAATTCATTTCAAATTATTTAAAAAAAAGTCACAGAAACAAATTTGGAGCTTAAAAAACTCCATCTTTTTGTTGATAGTCCGATGCAGGTGCTTTTCTCAATGTTATAACTCAAGCTCAAATAGAAATTGAAAGCACCCACTGAACAATTGCAAGTATTTAACAAAAGAGAAAATTCAAGGCAAGTATTTAACTACCCAGATTCGTTCACATTCCAATTAATAAATCTGAAAGCATAAGCGCACACACGTTCTGCGCCACAAATTGCAAACCAAAATCGCCAAATCCAAGTCCCAACACACTCGAACCACTAATTTCCAATCAATTGTTGAATACTATGCTAGTGTAGTGTTTGCCTCAGCTCTTTTGTTTTTGTTGTTTTTCTTTGAAATTGCTGGTTATGGTGTTTTTCTAATACTTTTTTCATTTACCTCACCTGAACTACAGTTGAATGGACAGTTTGGCTGAGAGAGTTTAGTTGTTTGTGTGTAATAAATTGCTTGAAATTGTATAATTAGTGTATGTCCATCAAGTTTGCAAGATGTTGTGAGAAAATTCACGTTGTGTCGTTGTTTTGATTATTATTATTTCATTTTTGTTGTAACTGTGTTAGTGTGTGAGTGCGTTTTGACTTGTCCAGCTGGTGTGTTATGATTTCTTGTTTTAGTTTTTTTCTTTGTTGAATTTCTGCTTTGAATTCGTTTATGGACCGACGTGAACTTTCGCTTTTATTTTCAACATGACACACTTCTTTTACATCTCTGTTTTGATTGAATATTTTTTTCTTTTGTTTGTTTGTTTTGTTTTTTTTTTTCAATAAAGTGAAAATGAAAATAGACGCGAGCCACTTTTTTCTACTGTTATTTCTGTGAATAGTTTGAGATTTTACATACATTTATGAACATAAGTGTGTGTATTGGCAAAGTATAAGCTCGCCTATGGGAATTAAATTTATACTCTCTGAGGCTGGGTGTTGGATAGATTAATTGCCAAATACTCGGTTTGTATTAAATTGATCAAATTTGCATTTCAATAGAGGTGTCATATCGGTGTATGTTACGAAACATCGTAGTTTTGGAGTTTTTCGCGTTGAAGGCTATTCAATTCTTTGTTAGTTTTGAGTAATTTTTGTTATTTCGTTGATTTATTAATCAGCTTTATTGAGATAAGACTTATAACGGTGTTCTCCATTGTGTACTTGGAGCTAGGTTTGAATAAGTCTTGGAAACATTAACAATTTGAGGATTAGTTGTTATATCAAATATGTTAATTTTCGAGAAACGAAAACGGAAGCGTATCTAACGGTAGCAGTACAAAGAATTATGAAATGAGCTTTTCGTTGATGTAATGTGATATTTATCATTTCAGAAAGGGAAATTGAGTTTCGTTTGAATCTTCTGTGTTTGATCATAATCGCTAAGATTTTCTAGCGATTTCAACAATTTAAAAAATGCAACAACAAAAACAAAATGCAAATGCTGACTTTGTGTTAGTGGTTATTTTGTTTTAGAAATTGTAGCCTTCTATCCTTCTTTGCAAAGCATTCTATTCGCAAAAGATTCTTTCCAGCTTCAGAGTGACTAAGCAAACCTCCTTCTACTTTGCCCAAAGTCAATTTATGTCTCTGTAATGTCTAAACCAAAATCTCCTCACCCTTGCAACGACTCGTTCATTGAATCAGAGACAGCATGACTCATCTGACACTAAGAAAAATGGAACCAAGTCAGTTAACTACACGGCATTTTCGATTGTTTGTTCCTGGTCACCAACAGAACAAATGAGTCCCATCTGAGTAAAATGTAATCTCCCAAAATGATAAGTAGGTAGGCATTGTTTACCCACACTCCACGAGGCGACGTGGCGGACACACAGTGCGAGTGTTAAATCAAAAATCATTACTCAAGCCTGATCCCTTGCAAGCGGATTGATTTATTGTTGAAAGAAAAATTGTAAAAGGGCTCCATGTTTTATGACTTCCTCGTTTGCAAGCCTCAATGACGACAACAACTACGATCTGCGGCTTCACGCAGCCCAAAAGATCTCCATTTCTCAGACGCAATGGTATTGCACACATTGCATAGAATAAAATAAAACCAACTTACCAAGCCTTTCGACTGAGATAAAGTTTCCACCTAGAAACCGAACCTTGCTTCGAAATATGTATATAAATAAATGGCCAACTAAACCTCCGGCAATGAAGCGGAACCCATTCGATATGGCAAATGAAATACTAGTACGATTCCCTAGGTAAACATTAAGACGTTGTTGTTGCTTGTCTGATGCCCATGTCGAAGCTGTACCTCTTTCGGTTGGGTGCTTGTATTCACCTCCCGATAGTGCCAAATAGAGAATTCGCATCTGTTACCAAGTTAGCTGCGCTCCGATACTTATTGTGCTGTAGGCGGTTAGATTGGTTTAAAAGCTTAAAGCAATCGGTACACTGCTGGTAAATTATAAACTTTTGGTGTACCTTAAGCAGTTAAATTAACTATCGAGCTTGCAGTCGTCATTAATATAAGTCGAGATGAAGTGAAGTAAATAACGGTTGGTACAATGAACAATAGTTGTCAGACGAGTGTCTGTGACAAAAAGCCGATTGTTTTTTTTTTTTCTTCGAAACCTAGAATGGTCTAAACACCGAACATTTCAGTAGCGGGTTTTTGCATTGGTCTTGCTCACTAATTTTTTTTTTTAAAGCTGCGCTGGTGTCAGTTATATCGGACTGGTTTCAGACGTAATCTTAGGTGTTATTGTTTAATTCGGACATTAGACTGACGGACAGGTTTCGTTCCGTTTTTTTTTCGTTGGTTGTTTGAAAGTTGGCGAACGAAATCGACTTTAGGGGCAATGCACTTGTTCGAATGTGTAGCCTTGGTATACGATTGGTGAAATCGAAATAGGCTCTAATCCTTACGCACAAATTGATATCGTTAGTTTAAGAAACCACTTCTTAGGTAGTTGATCGTTAAGTGGTTTGTAATAAAAACTGATCCAAGATTAATTTTGGGTAAGATGGTTTTGGGAAATCAAAAACTTGATGGTTGGAGGTTGCCTCCCCGTTAATATTTTGTGAAAGGAAATTACGAAGGCTAGCAAAGTCCTACTTTTTTTTTATTGAAAAGCAGTTCAACCCACCGAACCTACTTGACATCCAAAAATAGCAACATCGAACTATATTAGCTTTGAAGCTACAGTGGACTGTGCAAACTTCAGTACGCTTTGCTAAATGAAGTAAAACCAGACTGTAGATGCAACAACTGACCCTTTTCACAATCATAACACTTGGTTTGAGAAAAGAGCATTGCTTTTTACATGTGACAATGAAAAAAAAAACCAGCGGTAATACCTTCAAGGAGCTACTTCATTTCGTTTACTGCATAACTCGGAGATTACAAAAATTCAAAAGAGTTAGCTTGGAACCATGACAAATTGCCGCGTTGATATGGTAAACGCAACCCCTGGTTCATTAAAAACACATTATAAGTTACATCGATCATTCGGGCCAAGTGGTTTGCATAAACAGTCTCGACTGCAATGAAATCTTCATATCAAATATTGTTTGCTATTAAGTGTGTGTAAATTTATTCGATGGCATTTGAAAACAAAAACTAATTCTGATTGTCACAAAAAGATTTCGAGTTCACAGCATCGCATCTACAAAATGACTCAATCACTGTGATTAATCGAGGTTGGAAACAGCATTTTATGAATAAGAAAATTAAAAGAGTGAGCTTCATAGTGGTTGAATACGATGTGAAACATCTGACATCTCACCTTGGTTATAAACAATATTAATTTGAGTCTTTTCAAAATGTCATCGGAATTTCTTAGTTGGCTTAATAGCCAGCTTCTGATGTCTGTTTTTTTTGCTGGTTTTTCTTTTACTATAACTTGGTTATACTCTAGTGAGTAAAACGGTTCGAAGTTTTGCTATTTTGTTTGACCAGATATTTTGTAGAACGGCAGTAATATTTGGTATTAGGGTTATTAGCAAACCATCATCAGTAAGTTCCTAACCAAGCTCACTATTTATATCTAAACAGAAAGTCTTTAAGTGTCAACGACATGCTGGCGATAGTTATGTAATTTTCTGGCTTCTGCAAAACATAGCGGATAGCGAATCCACGGAAAAGTAATGGTTTGTTCTTGGGTTAACATTTTTTCATGTTAAAAAAGAGGCTGAAAGATAAAAAAAACTGTATTTTTTCGATCTTGAATGCTTAATATCTCAGAAACGCGAGCTATTAGGAAGATTCTAAGCTCAAATTTAGATTCAATGAAGTAAAAACCTTTAAAATAATATAGTTTGCTTTTGGAAACAAAACCACTGTTGACAGCAGTGTAATACTTGTATTTTGAAAAACTTAAAGTACCTACGACCTACGTTTAGTAAATAATTTTGGGCACTTTGCAAAAGTGTCATAAAAGGCCATATTTCGAAATATGGCCTTATGTCATGGCACCAAAAAGTCCAATGGAGTCAATTCGCAAACTCCGAGGCGGTCGCGGCTGCCAATTGAAATCGCCATGCTACTGATGCGCTGTAAGGCATGGCGCGCTATCCCTTCCGAATCCATGTCCTAAGATAATCGGTTAGAATAGCTCAGTAACGAAACGATATCACCTTACCAGTTGAATCTTCAGTTCCATTACAAAATTGAAGAGTATCAAGATTTTTATTTAACTTTGTAGAAAGTAAAATATAAACTTCAGCATGTGTGTAGAAAAACACCCACCACCGGTGTTCAATATCGTCTCTGCATAGTTTCCCGAATCTGCCTTGTAAGGAAGGTGCACTCTCATGGGAAAATTTTCGGAAATCATTCTGTACTTAATGTCTCGTAAGTTTTGAGGAGTTCAATTCAATTCTTCTAAAGCTTTTTCTCCAGAGACCTCGAACTTTCATTGCGAATTCTTATGTTATTTGCAGATTATTCCTTCAAGAGAAAGAAATTTTAAATTCGGTTTTGTGGCTTTAGGACGAGCATTAAAAGTTGCAGGTCTTCCAACTTTACTCAGTGTATTTTGCCAAATCACCGTAGACTTATATGATGGTTGACTTTTTTCTATTTTCTCTTTAGCACCACTGGTTTTGACACCTCAAGCACGTTTCGTGTTTTGTGTTAATGTCAAACATCTTCAGTTTGGTCTGTAATAATACCATAAATCGTCTTACTAATGAACAACGGTGGCAAGTTATTGATTTTACTCTCAAAATGCGTACTCATTTAAGAAAGTTCATCGCTCACTTCTTCCATTTTATGGTCAGTTCAATCGACCTACTGAGGCGGCTATTCGGAACTAAATTTACATTTTTGGAAATTAAACCACCATGAGGCTTTCGTAGAGTATATAAAGTAAGGAGATTATCGTACCTGTACCGACCAGTGTTAGCGATACTCGCGAATTATCGGTTTGGGGGTTGGGCATCTGTTACTCTACTACATTTAAAATTTTGCGGAAGGATTTAGTTGTGATGCCTTCCAAAGTTTTTGCAAGAATTGAAACCACTACGCCGCATCTTTGGTGAATGTTTTCTTTCAAAGTCGACCGAAGATCCACTTTTTATCGAAAAATTGTGTTCAGCGAAGAAGCTCAGAAGCATTGCATGCAGAAAAAGTCGCTGTTTGGTGCGGCTGGCGAAATCAATGGGCCGTATTTTTTTCAAAGGTGATGCGAATAGCAACGTTACTGTGAATAGTGATCGCTGCTGTACGCAGATAACAGACTTTTTTGCGCAAATGGAAAAGTCTGGCTTGTGGTTTCAACAAGACCAAGACCAATTGAAAAGATCTTATTTCAAGTTTTGGGGCCGGTCGATTGACCGCCTAGATCGTTTTATTTAACCTCTATAGACTTTTTTTTGGTGTGGATATGTTAAATTTTAGTTTATAGCGACAAGACTGGTTCGATTGACGCACTGTACGTGAAGCATTTATTCTTTAGATACGGCCAAAATGTTATAAAGAGTAGGCTAAAATTGGACTAAGCGAATGGACCATTTTAGGTGCAACCTCGATCAAGGTTTGCATTGAATAATCTTCAAACATTAAGTATTTAGAACATTTTATCGATTCAAATAAAGATTTAAATAAAGATTTCCTGTATTTTTCTGAGTTTTATGTCGTGTTCTTAATTTCCGACAGCTTATAATAATAATCATTCGTTAGTATTCACATTCAGGAGTGTTGTGTTCTGCTCGGTCAGTGTACCGCTCGCTTCGCTCACTTATCGCCACAATCGTCTTAGAGGACTGGGAGGGCACTTCTTAAGGTGGTGGATAAATTTGAGTCCACTGGTTCAGTAAACGATCAACTAACACCCGTACGTTAACGAAACACATGATCTGCCAAAAACATCGCCGCTGTCTGTGGGAGTGTGCAGTAGAATCCAAGGCTGTCGAATTTGTGTCGCTTATAAGACCCCAGTCCTTTTCCACATTAAATGTTCTACACTAGAGCGATTTGAGGGCTTAGTCATCTCAAATGAAGGTGATGTGAAATGACCACCAAGGTCGTTAAATTTGATCCTGTTACACTTTTTCTTGTGGGGTTTTCAAAAGTCGAAGGTTCTCAAAACTAATAGTACCCTTGCCATCGATAAAGTTCAACTGGATTTATTCGCCAGTTATGGAAAATGCTAAAACAATGCGGATGAGCTCTACCTAGCCATGCGAAACATTTGAGCGATGTAATATTCCACACATGGTAGTATCAATAGTATCAATAGGTCTTTCAAACGAATAAAAAATGACGATGATATCTCATACACACTTTGCTTTATTTAAATGGAAAGGTAGCAAGCTCTTAGTAAAAGACTCTTTACATACACATAAGTTGGGTTTTATAAAAAGGTTTTCTTGACAATGATCATATTTGATATACAAATTGGGTGACAATACACCATGAATGAATGAATATTCCAAAATAATTAACAATTTTCAAAACTAATTTGGAAAACAGTATTTTGACCGTCTACTTTTTTTCCCAACTTAGTTGCATACTGTTTAGATTTGCATTAGGAGGCTTCTTTCCTTAACATTCAAATAAACCATATGTATTTTACTTCAAAATCTTTGAACAACATTCACCTTGAATTTTGTACGAAAATGACATGTGTGTTTCCCATGTAGACTTATTGAATCATTTCTACCTACGAAATGGCTTTGTTTAAGTTTCGTACCAACTTTGTGAACAATAAATACCATTGATACGGGTCAACACTTCTTTGTTTTTAAAATGTACCTATCATTGTAAGGCAGATTGAACGCATTCATATGAATGTACACATGAATATATTAAGGTCCCTATTATGAGTAGCGAATCGAACGTTCGACTGGAAGCGAATGTTTTAGAGAAACTCATTTATTGGATTATTATCATTAAACTTCGTCCATTCTCTTATCTGACAAACCTTAAACGTCGAAAAAAAGAGTTTTCTACAAAGTTTTTGTTTTTACAACCTATAATACCGCTATAAAAGAAGCTCGCAAAAACATTCGCTTCCAATCGAACGTTCGATTCGCTACTCATAATGGGGACCTAATTTTTCAAAATCCTAAAACAACTTTAGGTAGAAAAAAATTTATGTTGGCCTGAACAATAAATACCACCTAACCGCTGTCAATGGAATAAAGGTATATTCTTTACTAATATGACACACAATCACAGTCTTTATCATCGAGGAAGTACAGCTGAATATTGTTCGTCGATGACTAAAACGGTGACGTAAGGTAAAACAATACAAAGTTCTTCTTAATTCTTACTCAGTTCGCACATCGCAAAACAAAAGCTGTTAAAATTCATTCGTTTGAAATAAAATAGGATTTTTATTATTTAATAAGCTTCACACCAGGAACTTGGCCCACCTTAAAATACACCTAAGTTTTCTCACAATTTGTCTACAAAATCAATTTGCGGCTTGCTTCATCTCGTCTGAATTAATTAATTACATTTATTTCCTTCCTTGGCTTCCTTTATTGCCTTTTGAAGACCAGTTTCGAACCCAAGCGACAACCATTATTCAACTATTTAAACTGAACCATTTGAGTGATATTTTTATATTTTTTACAACCATTTCATAATTAAATGTGTTGGATTGCCATCTGTCTATGCGGAAGTTTTTCATATCCACAAGCCCACTCTACAGCGTTGAATTGCTAAAATATTTCTCGGTCTGTTTTATGGTGTATGTCGGTTTGATGAAAACCCACCCGGTGATCAAGTTTCTGCAAAACAAACTGCACTTCCTTTTGTTATCACGTTCTTGGTCGATGTATAATAACAATGAAGGTCATATTTCTACGATTGCAATTATAATTCTTTTTCTTTTTTATTTCTTTCATATCTGCTACTGATCATTAAGACTTGTTATTTATTGGTAAGAAATCGTGCGAATACAAAACCAGTATTGTCGATGCTGGGTTATCAAAGGGAAGTTTTTGTTTTCCATGAAGCAGCTGTTTTGTGGGAAACATAATGGCTAAATGCCTGTCTACACGTCGTATTTGCTTAAGACGTTTTATCGTTCGTTGCTAGGTGAATTTTTAGAGGAAGGAACCGAATTTGCCGGGAAATGAACGATTAACGTTATTTCTAGACGAAGTCTTCCTTTTTGGACTAGACTGCTTTATTGATAATGAGACTTAAGGATATCGAGATGAGGGAACAAATAAACTCTGGTTCTCATATTAAGCTTATGACGAAGCAGAGAACAGCGATAGTATTATCACAGCTCTAGGGGCGGATCCAGGATTTGGGCATGGGGGGGGGGGGTCTATTACTCAAAATTTGATTTATATATACGAGGTTTAGCAGATTCAATCAGAAATTATTTACATGATGTTGGCCTCGATTGCTCATATATGTATGGCCAAGGATTCGACGGAGCTCCGGCAATGAGTGTCCAATACATTGGTGCACAGGCTCATCTGAGATCGTATTTCCCCCTGGCAATTTATGTACATTGCGCTGCACATAGATTTAGTTTGGCAGTCAACGCAGCGTACGAAGTGTCAGGAATCAAAAATGCGTTAGGAACTATCGGAGCGATTGAAGCATTTTTTTCACTGGCCTAAAAGACAAGACGTTCTACACCAAGAAATTTCAAAAATGACAAACAAAAGTGAGAAAAAAAAAACAAAAGTTGAAGTCTGTTTGTCCAACCAAGTGGGCTCAGACTCATGAAGTAGTTGGAACGTACGTTGAATTGCAACCGGCTGTTATTGAATCTTTGGAAGAAATCAAAACGTGGAAATATCGAGATACTTCGCAAAATGCATTGCATCTTTTGACAGCGATTTCGACTGTTGAATTCCAAATCGCCTGTCACATTATGGAATCAGTTAATGAAATTGCCACGCCGCCGCCGTTGCAATCAACAAAAAAATCGTTGCAACGTTCAAGCACAAAGTATTGAAGACTACTACATAATTTCTTCCTACATTCCGTTTCTTGATACGTTCATTTTTCAACTCAAAAGTCGGTTCTCGGAACACAAATCCATTTTCCAAAGTTTCGGGCAACTGTTTTTTAAACTAGAATTTAACGAAAAGAAATGCGCTGACTTCTACACATTTTACGAAAATATATCGGATTGATCGAATGAAAATTTTCTATCAGAAGTCAAGATCTAGAGACAACAAATCCACGGCCAGAACATCCAAAATGCGCTTGATGCTTTACTGGTTAGTATTTTTCGATCAAAAATTACTCGTAAATATGTTTATATGTGACGCGATCCGAGAAAAGGCACCTTCTAGGCAAAAGTGAAAGCATACACAGTACGTTCTGAAAGGCGCTGATGTACCATTCAAATTCAAACCCATGTAAAAAATCGTTTCTCTGAATTTATATTTTGTGAAAAAATAGCGATGTTACAATTTCTGATTGCGCTTCATGAATATTCAGTAAAAGAACTTGTGTAAGCAATCATGATCCAACAACCGATTTTTTGCCAAGTAAGTCACTTTTATCGGATCGAGACACATATGCAAACATCAATCTGACGATATTTTTCAGGTTATCAGTAGCAAGTCGTTCAAGAATGTCGATATATTTTGCGAGTCTTGGCAGTTGGCAGTACTACCTGTAACTACAGCAACTCTAGACCATTTTCGACGTTAAGGAGAATCAAAACTTACCTGTGAAATACGATGGGACAGGAACGACTAAATGGTCTTGCTTCTTTAAATATCCATACCCATATTGAATTTACCGTGGATGAAATTCTAGCGAAATTTTTCAAAAAACCTCGAAAATTTACTAGTGTTTGAGGTAGCCTGCTCTTCAGTTTTTTATGAAATGTAATAATGATCAATAAAGTTCTTGAATTTTTAAAATAATAATATTACTTCTCCCTCCTTTACTTTTTTGTCTTGTTCATGATATATTTTTCCGTCCCGTAACGAAATTTGAACATTAGGAGCCGATAAATGTTACAAATAACATCTTTTATTTTCCCTATTTGGGGGGGGGGGGGGGGGTCCGGACCCGAAAACCAACCCCCCCCCCCGTGGATCCGCCTATGGCTCTAGCACAAACCTGACTAAATGGCATAAGCGTTAAATAGAGCTGTTCTTATATTTTATCGCTGCTCCAACGCCGGGCTGCTCCTGCTTCATTGGAGAATTGTTTGAATTTACTTTAATTTTCAGCTTTTTAGTGAGTTGTGAATGAATTTTAAGAATCGATTTTAAGTACTTTTATGTTTTTTCCTTCTTATGGTTCACATTTCAAACCTTCAGCTCTCCGAGAAAAAGTCATAATTTTTAATTTCGTTTTTTGTTTTGTTTTCTGCATCTTTCTTCCGCTGTCATTGAATGTCATGCAATCTTTATATAGACTCTGAGAAAAGTTTCTTTTTTTTAAGAAATAATCTTCTCATAAATAAATTCCCAATTAGATCTCTTCAAGGCCTTCTCAAAGTCTACGAACATGAGATAAACCGGTAGTAGAATTTCCTCTACCACTGCAAAAGACTGCTTTCATGCCTTTTGAGTTATGCATTGCCATCCAATTCTGAGCTATGGGACCAATAAGTCTCTAAGAGCTCATTGGGACGCTCGTTTGAAACCAATTGAAAAATTTCAGCCGGATGGTCATACAAGAGAGCAAATTTTATCTTTCTTTCCTTCTTTTCGCTTTTTGCTGTTTGGTTATCCTTTTTATTGTCGTCGTCTTCATCTTTCGCTCATCCTTTTTTCGCTTTTCACATTTTTAATTTTTTCACAGTCTAGCCTCTATCCCACCGGGAAATCAGTTTAAGATGATATTCTTGTGTAGATTCCGGGTAATTTTTGAAGTGTCATTACCAAAAATCAATCAGTATTTTTACTATAGTTTTTTTTTAAAAGATACTAATACTACCGCCCGACGCATGGTAGCTCGGGTTAGACGGTGATCGAATTATGTAAATAAAGTAAAATAGTTTCAAAGTTTTCATTTCAGTGGGAAAATAGCGATTAACTATAGTCTATGTTAATCGAGGGCAATGAAGCACTCTAACAGTGAAAGAATTTTTGAAATCGGTCCAGTGTTTTTTAATTTTTGGTTATGTTCTCGTTCCCGTCCCTTTCCCGTGGTAGTATGGGAATAAAATATGAGGTCTGAGAGCAGAAGTGGCGTAACCCTCATTTTTAGGTTTATTGCACCATTATCAAGAAAAATAAGATATTTTACCTGAATAAAAAGGAAACCATTTTTTTCTGAGAGATGAGTGGTGATTTCGTGGTTTAACGATTTTTAAGAACCGAAAATTAAGATTTGTTTTAAAAGTTTTGTGCGAATTTATTACTTAAATATAAAACTTGAAGCTGTTTTTGACAAACATAACGTTTTTTTTTTTTGTCCTTTTAAGGAAAAAAATAGAATACTTTTTTCACAAACATTTCAATTCTATGAATTTGGGGTTACGTCACTTCAGCTCGCAAGGTCTCATATAGTCTACGTTATTCGGGGATGCCATCGTATTGTAGCATGGTGATAAGAATTTTGAAATCAGTACAGTGGTTTTAGAATTCCCGTTTCCGGATCCGGGGAATATAAGAATAAAGTATAGCCTATGTTACTTTCTAGACTCTAGAGTCTAGACCATCTCTGTTCCAAATTTCATTAAAATCGGCTATGTGGGTTTGGAGCCTATTCAATACAAACCAATAAACAAAAAAATCTTTCCTCTTTATAATAGTGTATAGATTTATTAAAATTTAAAGGATATATAAGAAAATAGGAAAATTAAAAAATTAAAACAATTAGCAGCTGATAAAGTGGGGGAGTCAAAAAATTTTACGTACCCATATCCAATGCATGCTTCATCAATGCATGCCCTAAAAACGGTAACAAAATTTTCTAACATACATATAGTATACAAGAAAACAATTTAATAAAAACGTAATAAAAATTAACAATTTTAAAGAATAAACCACACTTATTGAAAAATCGATGACTATTTTTTCACATCTATCTTCGAAAGACCATTGAAGTACTAGAAATGATGTCAATCAGACTGAATCACAACTCGCTAACAGTTCATTGAATAAATCAATAGAAAAGGTTTAGAAAAAAAGCGGCTTAGTCACTATTATCGGGCATACACATTGATCCAATTCCTTATTAAGCTTAAATATAACATTTCTGGGAACTTTTTCCCTTGAAGGCAGAAATTGCGCAAGTAACAATTTTAGTTCTATTTTAGCTCTTACAGCGCTTAAAAAGCTGGGTTAACTGGCTGAATTAAATTCATGTAGCTCTGTAAGCGCTTCTAAAGCTGAAATAACACTTATTAAGAGCATTTTTCGACTTTGAGAGCTAGAATCAGCTCCATATCATTTCTTGCATAGCGATTGTAGTCTGCAGTAGCATATTAGTGCAAGCGTTATCATCATTTTATTGCTGGTTAAGAGCTACTTTCGTGGTATTGAAATGCTCGAATAGGGCTCTAAATATGATGCTAGAATGCCTGCATGTTCTACAATAGAAACAAAATGACATTAGCGTTTTGATTTAGAGCACTTTCTGCTCTATTAAAGATTATCAGAAGCTAGTTGTATCACATTTAGCTGTAAAATGGAAATATAAAAAAGGTTTACTTAAGTGTGAGTGAAAACATAATAGTACTAATAAAAACAATGAAAATTGTTTGCTGGTATTAGAACTTTGCAATGAGTAACTTTTCGAACATACACTCATAAATCTTGAGATAGAAAAAGTTCGAACTAATGAATAGAAAAAACTACAAAACATATTATCGTGACGGTGAAATATTAAATAACACGATATAGACAATGTTGAGTAATGATTTCATGTGCCACTCTATTTTCATCACAAACATAGATGGTGCACTACGAAAATTTACAACGCGCCTTAGAAATATTTAAGTTTTAGTAATAAATAAAAACAAAATCAAAAAAATTTTATGGAGAGATTGGTATGGAAATTGGTAGTCTCTACCAAAACCACAATTTTAATGACGCAACTAAAACATCTCCTTTAGAGCTACTATACAGCCCATAGTGCTAAACACTGTTGTCTTAGACATTTTCTAGAGCAGCATAACCAGGAAACAGGGTGCCTCGTTTAAAAATTTTTTGCTAAAATAGTTTTTGACGACATTTTAATATTATTTACACACATGTTTCATGTTTATTTAATTTGTTCGCAGTGATCAATACACAACAAAATTGAAACTTGGAAAATAGTTATACATATTAATTTGCGACCACTTTTTTGGAGGTATTATGTTCACAAAGCCCATCTAAAATGAAGTGCTTTCTTTCAATGAAAATTCAAAAAATACATTTTCCATGTTCTTTTTGCCAATAAAAAATCTAACAAGAGAGAAAACTACACACAAATACAGGTCTCCAGAAGCTCATTTCACAAAGACCAACAACTTCATAATTAGAACCTCAAAAATAGTTTGATCACGAGCAAAAACTTTTTTTTATGTTAAAAAAATCTCTTCACATGTTATCATTACAAAAACTCAAATTGCTATGTCAAAAAAGCAGTGTATTTTTTTTTTTTTTTTTTTTTTTGATTTAAAATATTCATTTTTTTACTTTACTTTGACTTTATAGCCCTGTCGCACCTGGAACTACGAAAAAATTCGATTTTTCGTGAATTTTTTTCCCCACATAAAAATATTAAATCAACTGAACTTACATGTCCTTCTTTTGACATCCGAAAAACAACCTACATACATATATAACAGTCGAACTTTAGATATAGTAAATAGTAGAATGAAAGAATTCACTTTTCGATAAATATGTTCCGAATGCAAAGTTAGAAACGAAATATATTCTATTTAAGAGTATCACCCTACACATTACTTCTTCATTATTCAATAATTCTTTTTTTTTTTTGACACAATTGTTTTATTCTCAAGCTCCTTTAAAGTTAAGTTAACTTGCACTGTAAAGTATAATTACTTTAAAGCGTTAAGCTCCCGATTAGCTCTTAGTACATCTCTCAAGCAGATATAATGCCTTTGTAAATCAAAGAGATTTAAAATGAGTTAGGCTCGTGGAGTGTTGCGGTAAGAATTGTAATAAAGCATATATATAGAGCAACTTAGCCTTATAAGGTTTAAGAGCTTGGAGATGTTTAGAGCATTAAATAAACTAAAAATTGCCAGAAGCTGTAACAAAGTTCAAAATAAAGCAGTAGCCACGGACTTCACTCTTTTAAATTTTTTCTAAAGCATATTTAACTTGCAGCTCCGAAAATGTTACTTGGGTGGTTTCGGTGGCGTATGAGTAACTTTTTTTTAGTGAGTGATGGTGGCAGTTTTTAAATTCAAGCAATAATTTTAAATTTCTTTTTATATCTCGAATTTGAATGTCAAATTTAAAAAATAAAAGTATGTAGTTAATTTATTAATGAACAATAGCATCTTCTCCACGTGACAATTGAATGTTTTTATGGTGGCTTTAAATTAAATGATTGGCCATCACAATGGTAAAATTTAAATTCATATAAAAGCCATGAAATAGTTCTTCTATATTGTTCCGCTCGAAGCTATAAATAATTAAATTTCATTTTAAAATAAAAACAGATAAATTTGTACTGTTGTTTGAAAGACAGTAAATGGTTGCATTATATTTATTTTGTCTTGAATCCATCAACAAATTGACAAATAGTGCTTTGAACTCCAACTAACATCACATTTTTTTTTAAACTGCGCTTCGATTTAAACAGCAAAAAAAGTTTTACTCTTTGTGATGAAATTAGAATACTTTTGAGTAATAGTCTAAAAAGGCAAAAACCATAATGATTGCATAAATCAAAGCTAATTAAACTCTGCTTGAAATAAGTAGATTGGAATAATACTTTCTAGTATTCTAAGTCAGACTACCTTGACGGCAAATCAGTTGCAATCGACATTAGCTTTTTGCTGTCGTCGCAATGGAAATCAAAATTTAAATATCTGTTCGTGTTTTGTTGTTTTTGAAGCTTCTGTAATGAGAAAGTTTTAGTTAAATATGGTGTCTCATAGGAATCATAGAAAACTCTATGTATTTTCTTCGGCAATGGCGAAGTGCAATAAGGACACTATGAACTGCTTAGCACTGTTATAACATTAAAAACAGAATCTTAGGTAGACTTGTTTGAGGAAATATAAGAACTTCCTAACAATTTGTTGTTTTTTTTTCTCATTACAGATTTTGAGTGTGGAGTCACAAGCCCCAATGCATGACAATGAAAAGGTGGGGTATTAAGGTCAACAGTCAGCCAACCAAACTAAATCATCGAATTTTGACCCATTACGAGTTTAAGTCTCCAAAATGAGCTATTTACGTTTCAGCTGAACGATGTTACATTAGGTTGAAGAGACACAATAATGGAGAAAGAGTAAAAAGGAGAAAAAAGAAAAAATAGTGCGTGGAGTCCCTCCGCGTGGAAGAAGTGAAACATTTCACTACAATTAAATCGTCTGGCTGAATGACGCGGAATTGATACAACTGTTATATCAACAAATTGCGAGCAGTGCCGAAAAGTATGCAATCGATAATCCGCGTTAAACGTTTAATGCAACCTTGTTGGAAGTCGCATAACAAGTTTCACTTCAAAATGCATCGGTTAAAGATAAACAACATGAAAGAAGAAGATGAATGAGGAAAAAGAAGACGAAGGTGAATGTGAACAAAAAGAAGGAGAATATGTATTCATATACTATACAGCATGAGTCATCTAGTGGTTTCATCTTAAATCAAAGGTTAATTTGACACTAACAGCTGCTCCCCGCTCGAAATCTTGACAGGAAGTCAGTATCATACATCTGCGGAGAAAAATGAGGCACTTTACGGTTTAGCCCAAACAGTGACTGTCAATCAATTGCTAATCATGCGCCTCGGAGCTCCGACCAATGCGGTGTTTTTTTTTGTGGTTAACCGTAAGGACCGACGTTATATCAGCAATCTGGAAACCCAGTCTGAAACTATCAACAAAGACCGGGAAAATTGGATTGACAAAATAAGCTACTGCGAAGCCAGCCGGCAGCCATTTGAACGACCGACGCGTTGTGTTCCATAATGTACTGAAAACCAACATGTTGACCTCAGAACGCGTCGAAAAGTCTGCCGATTTTTGGTTGTTCCTGGTAAGTCGATCGTACTCTGTTTTCTGGAAAATGGTAATTTTGACGTGAAGAGTTCCACCAATTTTGACACTTTTACTTCGATCAAGTTTTGCTACAGTTATCATGTAAAGCATCTTCTTCCTTCCTTCGACTAAATGGATATTTTTCGATCACAGATGAGAGCGCCGTTTCCTACGACTACGCGATGATTGATGTCGCATTACAAGTTGCTTTTCGATTGATAATAGATTTCAAATATTTTTATTTTTCACTCTAAGGAAGCGCTTTTATATTCAAATAAATGTCCAGGCCATATCTGGACCAGAAAACGGGCAGCAAAAGCGGTCACTCTTTTTTGAACTGATACGGAAGCCATTTAATTCTTGAGCGTCTACCCATGCTTATGATCGCTTATGATGGTGGATCAATTGTCAAGAGCAAGAATAATTGCTGTGCTTTGGTCCCCGTTAACTAGCAGGTATTTTTTTCCGTACCTAAATCTACTGAAGTGACCTCTTCAATTATTCAACTTTGTTGCAATTCTCAAATCTTTTCCTTCCAAAGTTTCGTACACAATTATTTTAGTAGATAAATTTGCAAAATCTGGCCTCTGCTTCATTACAACCTATTCATCAAAAAGCTTTAATTCAAGATCCAAAAGATGCTTGTTAGCGATCTTCTACTTAAAAAATTATGCAAAACCCAAAAACCAAACTTTGGCATTGAAATCTCAGTCAATATTTGCATCTAGATCGCATTAAATCTCTCGTGAGTTCAGAAATTATTTATTGTTAAGGTAAAACGAACGCACCAGCCACCAAACAATAAGTCGTTCAAAAGAAATCTCATACCTATATCATATCAATTGCTCAAGAGCGAAGAATTTTGAAATAAACTTTAAAAATTGCCAAAGCGTTTCTTAATCTCCGTGTCTCAACTGCGAATTGCTTTTTACTTAAAACATCAAAATTGCAAATATGCATTTTTATCAATGTTGATGATATTGTCAAGCAAATTTGCTCATCCATCCAAGCGTTCATGCATTCAACCGTTAATTGGTCACTTTAAGCAAAGTGACACTATTTAAACATTTTCATTTGAATGCGGATGGGTTTCTATGCACTGCGGGGATTTTCATGACATGGTCGGACAAGCAGAAGAGTCAACTATACTCATAGGACAGTGACAGTTAGTGTTATCAGGGAAGTGGAACATTAAGCAGTAATTGGAAAAGGGGTAATAGATCTGTGAAATTTCAGTTTCTATTTGTTTATAATTTGCTCAAAATTCTCTTAAATTACTTTTCCCATTAACTTGGTCCAGTTTTTTATTCGCTATCTTTAGGTCAAAAAACACTGGTATAAAGTAACAGAGTAGCTTAGACTTTAAGGTTGAGTAGGTTGGTTAAGTTAAGCTAAGTAAAACAAGTCTTTAATTTGATATGGCTTGAAATATGTTTGTTAGGTCAACAAATGAAAATGAATATGAAATGAAAAAACCAAAAACTGTCTGTACTATCCCCGTTGCACCATATTTAGAGACTCTAAGCTAAACCTTTCATATTATGGTTATTTCTGTGGCCAAATAAGTTGTGCAGTTGAGGTAGGAAACACACAACTCAACTGAAAATGGGTTGTCATCCCAAGTAAATAAAATAGGCACATAATCCTATTTTGAGTTAAATTTTCATCTACAATATGTTTGAGTGTAAATTTTCTTTTTTGTATATTATTCCCTGAGACACTTGAAATCTTTTAAGTTAGACTTTTGTTTGGAAGCTTTAGCCCGGCCAAAGTGAATTTCGCCTTATCATTAATGAACAGTGAAATTTAAATATCCGCAAAGCATTTGTCGGCAAAGGTAAACAATTAGCGGTGTCATAATTGTTACATGTTGTTGGCACACATAATTTTATCTTTTATGTCAGTGAGACATTTTGGCTCAAAAGGCTTCACCACGGTCACCTGACACTGATGCCGCATTTGTTTGTTTTTGTTTTCACAAAAGCAGTCGTTGTATTATGCAACGGAAAGCAATTTAACTTGATTCGCACAGCAATTCAAAAAAGTAAACGGTGCGAGTGCGGATGACTATCTGTCGGAAGGTCTGTTTACCTAATTATTGTTGATAAGTC
The DNA here is from genome assembly GCA_949752695.1 of Melanostoma scalare. Lineage (NCBI taxonomy): Eukaryota > Metazoa > Arthropoda > Insecta > Diptera > Syrphidae > Melanostoma > Melanostoma scalare. The sequence goes on along the minus strand of OX456984.1, from coordinate 179,632,977 downwards.
CTGTACTTTAAGTCATAATTCAATTTGAAACTCGTAGTTCGCACGCACATTAATTTTCAAGTTCCCCTATTGTGGACATGCGTATTCACAAATGAAGAATGCTTTTGTCATTGGAAAAAAATGTGATTAATGTTAGAATAGAAACTAATGTATGTAGAATGGTTTAATCAATAAATGACTAGGCCCAAAAATTTAAGACTAGGACGGCTAAAAGATTTGGTCAAAATTAAAACGAAGTATAAATGTTTTGTAGTAGTACCTACTCTGTCTGAGTGGTACCCGTGGCTTGATGGTTAGTATGTCTGCCTGTTAACCTTAACTCGGTTCGTGGCACGAATCCCAACAGAAACAAAAATGTTTTTCACGGGTATTACCTTTCGCGAGGAATTGGTCAATCTTCCGATAGTAAATTCATTGCAATGAAAAGCGCTTTATCGATTAGCCGTTCGGAATCGGCAGGAAATTGTAGGTCCCCTCCATTCCCTCACAAAAGCAATAGTTGTGAGAAATTCGCTGGGTCCCGGGGCTGCTCTTTCTGTTGCGCCACCCTATATTTATTTTATCTATTTAGTACCTATTCTGTAAAGTAAATTTCACTGTTGTGCAAACTCAACACAGAAAACTGGAGAGCATATAGACTTTCTTTTGCATTTAACAGAATGTTTAATGTCTTTAACAAAACGTCACTCTAACAATCAAAATCTAAAGTTTACAGGAGATGGCTGAAAATTTTTAATTTATCGTTCTTGTCCACTTTAATGTTTTACGCAGTGTTATGCTCCTTACGACACAATGCACCACCCCTGAGTTTTCTCATTCTTTCTCATCATTAATATTCATTGTTTTGCTTAAACGTGGTACGTGTATGTGTAATTACCAGACGTGTGTGCCATCTGATCTGTCATTCTCATAAAGTGATTATTATAAGGTTTTCAGTTTAATGTGAGAAATAATGTGGTGCGCTTCTCTACCGAACATTCTGTGCGCCTACTGCATGTGCATATGTGCAACCAGTTAAAAGACCCGTAATTCTACACCATACATAATCGAATTATTGAAGTACAATTTTTGAATATTTATTTTTTAAATAAAACTAAGTATGAAAGGGACTGTTCAGCAAGAGCTTTCCTCAAATTATCATCAGTCTTAGAAAAACAGCACTGCCCGACTCCCTTTGATTCAAGCACTTAATGCAACATGCTATTGCTATTTAACAATCGATTGATTGATTTTTGTTGTAGAATAGAGCCACATAGTGGGGTTTAAGGTTTCGCTAAGCGCCAGCTGACTGGAATCATATACATACATATATATACGAAATTTCGATTAAACTGTTAAGTTTTCATTGCCAAAAAGCGTTGAAAGGGCTTCAAACATAACTACAACAACTTGCGAATCGATCTTTCGACTGCAAACGAAAGTTTAAGCAATAACTTTCAAGTAAGCAAAAACTAGTAGAACAAAAACTAACCCAAGAATACCGAGTAACTGCGTGAACACAATAGGTCCGTTCGTTGAACTTTCCCCAGGGTTGACCCAGGTATCCTTGACAACTCTATGAGTTGTCAAAAAAACCTGGGTTTTCCAGTCCTCAAAAAGCGATAAACCACAAATCACCACACACCCCTGTCATTAAAAATAAAATAAATGCTATTTGACAGCCCTCAACTCGCCACAGCAAAAACCGAGGGCGAGATGAGGGAAAACCTAGGTCAACCCTAGGGCTCAAAAAACACTCAATTTGACATTCAGGGCGACCTTAGGATTTTCAAAAAACGCTTTGTTGGGTGACCCTAGGGCTTCAACGAACAAACCTAATGATTCACAGCCGCATACGGAGCCGCAGCCGCAAAATATTATGTACACAATAACGCAAGCCGGAGCCGCACAAGCTAACTTTATTTTAACTCTTGCGGCGCAGCAAGAAGTCCCCCCAACGCAACGTCAATAATATTAAATTTCGTTTCTTTTTTCTGACTTGAAAGGTTTGAAAAAATATTCGGTTCCCAGTGAAATGTTCTATTGAATACTTGTAATAAGGGAATTGAACGGATTCTGTTTAAATATCTATTTAAAGAAAAAGCTATGAACAGTTGCTGATTGATTTAAACTGGGAAAAATACAATGGATTGCCAAACAACATCTTAATCTATAAAATGTGAAGCCTTTTACCACTTTACATTTCAAAGTCATCTTAAATATAATGAAAAAGAAAAGTCAAGTGTTGCAGAACATATGCTAGAAAATAGTCATAGCTTTAGTTTGCAAAATTTAAAACTAATAAGAAATGTAAATAGCAATTATGAATTAGATGCTTTTGAATCATTTTACATATTTAAAAACAAAAATAATCTAATGAATAGTGATGATGGACCAATCAAAGATTCAATATTCAAAAAAAATTTTTTAATAGATTCAACTCAACTCAACTGTAATTTTTGTTTAGAAGCATTTTTGTTTATTATTAGTTTTTTGACAAATAATTTAATTTAATTTAATTTTATAAATCTCACTGACGATGGAAGCATTGCTTCTGAAATGTACATCTGAGGAAATAAAATAAGTGTTTTAACTGTTAAAAACTTTACTAATCTTTTCATTTATCACGTAACGTTTTTTGAAATTTCTTTTTTATTGAACCTTGAATGTGTGTTAACTGCTGAACAGATAAAACCAGCTGTTTAGGAGCTAAATGATTGTCGTCATTTCTTTGAGCTTTCAGAAAAGCCTCGATCGTCGCTTCCACCATTTCAACCAAAGAGATACGTCTTGGCCGAACTTGTCTGTTTTTGTAATTTCATATTAAATAACAGCTCCAAGCAAGTTTCCATCGAAGCTCTTATTGGGAGAATGGAGAAATAATTTTTGGGAATTGACTATATTTTTCCTTAGTTTTTATTCAATTCTCTATTTAGCCTATTTTGGCTTTTGCTGCAGAGAGAATTTAGAGAAAAGAATAAAACTTTCAAAAAGCATTTCCTTCAAGACACAAATAATATGTGTTGTGATTTCACGGGATAGGCTATTAAACCTGATTAGCACCTGAAAAAAACCTTCTCAATAGAACCAATAATGTGCCTTTTTTTCTAAGTGCTTTCATTTTTGTCTATTCGCGTGATTTGCATAGTGTTATTTTCCTCCTTTATGCCAATTTCACGTACACTGATGAACTGATCCAACAGGTATTTGAAGTATTGCACTTTTTTGTATGGCTCAATTTTTCTACACCTTACACACGCACGCACATTTACATCTCAAAACTGAATATGTAGTTGAATTGGTGGTGAATTGGTGGTGAATATGTAGATGGCCTGGTGCTTGAGAAAAGGTTTCATTTGTAAATCGCTACCGTAGAGAGGTAGGGCCATGATCTGATAAATTTAAACCGTCGCGTCGGTCGGCGCGGCGGCGTCGGCGTCGCGTCGAGGAGAAATAACAAGAGAGAACCTTACACACAAGAGAGAGCCTTACACACTCATTCAGATTTCAAAATCGGTTTGAAAATGCGAAAATAGAGTGGTGTTAGTAATTCCACTAACTCAACTTTGTACTCAGCTGAATATGTGAACCACTGATAGATCTCGTGTTACAATAGCAACAATGTAAGCAGAACGGAAATCGCGGGACAAGGGAAGTAAATGTGATATCGTCTGCGTGTGTGTATGTTAAGAGAAAACAAAGTTGGATGTGAGAAATATTTATTTATTTATTTAATCAAAATAGCTTACAAAGTAAATTCGTAAGGTATTTATAAGGAAGACATCAGGGCAACAAGACCATAGATGTCGTTTGTAAAAAAAAAGTTATTATGTTCAAATATCTTTAAATAAATTGTGTAAAGTTGTGGCTTCTTTGATGCGCAGGAATGTTTTGGTATCAGCTGGATTGAGGATTTCGGCTATTTTTTTCTTCATATCTTCGGTGGAGTCGGTATTAGTGGTTAGGCGTGAAATAGGACAAACGGCCAGGATGTGCCAAACTGAGAGAACCTCTCTACAAAGAGTACACTCTTCCGGAGGGTCGTTGGTGTAATAGTGTCGACTGGAAAAGTTAGTTTTTCCCACTCTTGTCCGGAATATGGTGATGCATTCTTCTCTGGTTAGTGTTTTATTATATGGTATACGGAGATGGGTTGGGTGGTGTAGGCGAAGAAAGTTTTGTTCTCCAAACCATGATCTTTCTAGTTCCTCATTTATTTTTGATATGAAGATTTTCCGTATCAGTTGAGGTATCAAAGGTAGTTCTTTTATGTAAGGGTAATTGACTGCTTCTTTCGCTGCCTTATCTGCGGCCTCATTCCCTTTAATACCCACATGTCCTGGTGTCCATGCTACCGTTATTCTTCCGTTGTTATGGAGGATGCTCCGGATATTGTTCAGTGTTGAGCAGTTATTTTTTGCACTTAGAATTCCAGTAAGGATGCTCAAATTGTCAGTGAAGATCAATGTTTTTACTGCAGATGTTTGCGCAATTACAAGGGCTTTTAACAACGCTGTTACCTCAGCAATATAGCTACCGGCTACGTCTGGTATAATTCCCTGAATAGTGTTGACCTCTTCGTTATTTGCGTTCATTTCGATGACTGCATAACTTGCGTTGTTGTCCCTAAAGGATCCGTCAGTGTATAGCGTTCTAATGGGCTTAATGGTATCTAGTAGTTCGCGGTGAAGCATTAGGTAAGTTTGCTTTGAGGTGCTCTGTTTTTTTTGCAAAGAGAGACTGGTGTCGATGGGCAGTAGGTGTCTTCTCCAAGGAGGAGGGGATAAGGTGTTCGGGTTTTCTGGTGCTTCTGAAGGGATGCATCCTTGAGTCCTCGCCAAATTAACAATTTTATTGAGTGAAGAAGTTGAGTTTATCTTGTTTTGTTTCTTCATGGACAAAGTTTGTTGTGCTGATTGGAATAGAGGATGAGACCAGTCTATGAGGGCTTTGCTTATCAGATTTCCTGCCCTTTTTTGACCAAGTCTGGTAATGGAGTTATACCCTGCCTCTATTCTAAGGGCTTCGATAGGTGTTGTCTTGAGGGCACCTGTAGCAGTCCTGTAGCATTCGTTAACTGCTGTATCAATACTTTGTAAGTTTTTCATGGTAGACCACATGTATAATGTAAGGCCATGCTGAAGTGTGCCTTCAACCAAGGCCTTTGTTATTTTTAGAGCAGTTTCTAAATGAGGACCTTTTCGACGGGAACATATCATTCTTAGTGCGTTGTTAATACTTTTCAGTTTGGATATGGTGTTTTTAATGTGAAGATCCCATTTCATGTTACGGCTGAAAGATACACCAAGAACTCTCAGATCTTTATTTAAGATGATGTTGGTGTTGCGAAGCACGAGTGGTGTAGTTGAGCCTGGGCATTTTTGTTTTCTGCAGAGGTGCAGGGCTTCTATTTTGGAAGGAGGAGCTTTTGCGCCCGTTTTCTGAGTCCAAGCATGTACTTGTTTGTCTGTGGAATTTAGGACTGTGTTCACCTTAGATGGGTCACCTGAAGCTATCATGTAGATGTTATCTACGTATACCCCAACGAAGTCTAGATTGTGTTTTGGTTGTGCCAGTTCAGTTATGAGTACATCTATGTAAGCATTGTATAGATATACTGATAAAGGAGAACCTTGCGGTATTCCGTTTTCTAGTTTCAATTTGTCTGAAGTATACCCATTAAAGTTTACACAAAATGTTCTTCCAGTTAGAAAAGATGAAACTAGCTTTAAAAGTTGGAAGGGAACTCCCCATTTGTGTAACTGCTCTATAACCGGAACAGTCGTGACACGATCGAATGCTTTTTCAAGATCAGTTGACAAAACAACGCTGTGCTTACGATGTGATAGATTGTCAGCTAGTTTATGTTCCATAAGATGAATAAGTGAATGGGCTCCTCTGTATGGCCTGTAGGCATGTTGTTCATTTCTAATCGACTTTTCCATCAGCCATCCGATTCTACGTCCTAAGATTTTTTCCAAAATTTTGGACAGAACAGGTAGAAGTGAAATGGGACGATAACCATCTATTTGGTGACGGTTGTGGCAGCTTTTTGGGATCGGCTTCAGTATGGCTTTTTTCCAATTATGAGGAAAGATACCAGTCCGAAGGATGTTATTGTAAAGAGCGCATATTCGATTTTTAAGAGTATCATCTGCTGATTTTACCATACTGTAAGTTATTTTGTCATCCCCAGGGGTGTTACCTTTGAGCGTTTCTAATGTTGAGTCAAATTCTATTCTTGTAATGTCCTCTATAAGTTCCTGGCAAGAGTCTTGATTGGGTGTAAGATCACTTAGTTTAAAAGCTAGTTTCTCTGCAATGATGTTATCTGAGAAGGTGTTGTTTTCGCTATAGTTTGCCCAAGTTTTAGAAAAAGTATTTGATATTTTATGTGGATCATTTTCCAGAGATCCGTTGAGGTATATAAAAGGCAGGTGCTGAGAGAAGTTTGGAGATCTTAGAGATTTTATACGATTCCATAATGTTTTGGAATCAAGAGTAGGGTCCATGTTATTTACGAAGTTTTCCCAAGATAATCTTTTTGCACTGATTGATTCGTATTTGACCTTGGCACAAGCTTTGCGATAAGCTAGGCAGTTTGGTGTTGATGGATATCTTCGAACGTTCTTCCAGGCTATGTTTTTAGCCTTGACCAAAGAGGCAATTTTCTCATTAAACCATATGGGATTATTTTTACTTTTGTAATCTTTCAGTTTCGTTGTTGGAATTGACTTAGCAGCTGCTCTTCTAAAGATTTTTGTAATTTTAGCTGCTTCCTGGTTGATATTGTTGGATGTTGTAACAGTTAAGGATAAAGAATGCGTAGCTGAAACAAAGGTGCTCCAGTTAGCCTGAGATTCTTTGAATCGGGTAGATGTTTTTCTAACAGTTGTTCTCTCATTGGTACGTATAATTATTGGAAAATGGTCCTTACTTTCCCCATCTGGACTTATTTCCCATTGAAGAAGTGGAGCTAGATCTTCGGATGCGAGTGTAACGTCAACGGCAGAAAAAGTGTTTCTTGTGTTAAGGAGAGTTGGCGATCCATCATTTAAGACAGTGAGGCGATTATCAATGGCAAACTGTTCGAAAAGTGTACCAAGTCGATTGGTGGAGTTTGAACCCCATACGGTGTTCTTAGCATTAAAATCACCTAGGAACAGGTGATGATAGTTTGTATCAATTCTGATTTCATGCAGAATTTCAGTTGTGACAAAAACTTCATGCTCTTTATATACATTGGTGAGCCTGATTGGTTTTCTTGCAGGGATTTCGATAGTATTATAGAGAAGGTTTGAAGAGGAGGTACAGTGAGATGTCACAGGTATGTTGTTTTTAACGAGAAACCCTATACCTGATTTGCAATATTCGTAGTCTTTATTATGATGGAATGGTTTATAATTTTTGAGTTTGAACATATGAGTATTTGATGGTATGATGTGTGTTTCCTGAAGGGCTATGATGTCCGGGTTGAGTTTTGATATGAGAAGTTCTAAGGCATGTTTGTTGTTAATAAAGCCTTGCATATTCCATTGGAGGATAATGAATTCATTATCCAACAAAGTCATTATTGTTTATTAAGGTTATTTGTTGGGTGTGTGAATTTTTTTGTGTTTGAGTGTTCGGTGAGCGGGAGTGAGTTGTTGTTGGTTGTGATTGAGTTTTTTGGTTTTTGGTTTGTTGAGTTGTTATTGATGTATGATGGTGTGACGTGTGGTATGTCTTCCATTTCCATTTCAGTATCTGATATGGATGACAAAAGAGCTTCGTGTGTAGAAGAATCATAATTTGTGTGTGTTTGATTTTTTGAATGTGTGGGGCTCGGGGTGATGAGTGATTTATCGATTGAACTAAGTTCTTCCATAAGAGATTGAGAAACAATGTTATCTTTTTGATTAGACAAGTGCTTGTTCTGTGTTGGATTTGGATCGATCGTTTGGCTTGTGTTTCTTGTGGTTGGTGTTGTAGTTTTTGTTGGAGAGTGAGAAGAAGTTTGGAGACTTTTCTCATTTTCAATTCTCTTTTTTATTATCTCTGCTATGGTGGGATTCGAATTATTTCTCTTCTTTGGTGGAGACAATTGATGTAGGTTGGGATTGTCATTGTAAATTTGCCACGCGTCGCGAACAGTACAACGACGATCGGCTTTAATTTTATTGACAGATTTATACCTGAGGAAGGCGGCACAAGAGGGGTCGTAGGAAGTATGATTTTCTTCGTTGCAGTTAATGCATAGAATTCGGGTGCAATTATCATTATGTGGTGGAAGGCAACAATTTTTACAAATTGAAGCATTTGTGCATCGATTTTTGGTATGACCAAGTTTTTGGCAGTTAACGCAACGCATTGGGTTTTGTATATACTCTTCGACTTTGCACTTCAGCCAACCTATTCTAACCTCGTGCGGGCGATGAATTTGGTCGAAAGTGAGAATTGCTGCTCCAGTTGGGACTAATGAATCATTTTCTTTTTTCATCATTTTTCGCACTTCAATCACTTTGTATTTCTTAAGTTCTTCCAAAAGTTCCTCTTCGCTGATGTTTTCAATGAGCCTAGAATAAATTCTTCCTTGGATTGAATTGAGTGTCATGTGATTTGTAACTTTAAGAGAGAAATATAGTGGGCTCCTTTGTTTATAACTCTGTGCGCTTGGTACCACAAAAAAGGTAGGGCTAGTTTAGCCACCAATTCGAATTGTGTTCGACACTTTTTATACGTCGATAAGGTTAACTAAGGATTAGGTTTTTTCCAAGATCCACATCTTAAATCTGATTACCTACAATAGTTTTCCCTCAAGTGACAAAAATATGAGGTTGTTACAAGATCTATCGAAAAGATTGAAGACTTTAAGTACAAACTCATGCTACAACTAAACAAGATAGCACCGTCACATATTGATTTTTCTGTTGTTTCGCGCATGACGTCATCGAGGCACACATTTGTTGACAACTACCAGCCAAACATTCGCAATACGAGCTATCTCGTTTAGTTGTATCGTGGTATATACTTTTTTATACGTGGTAAACTTTTGTGTTTTGCGCAGTGTATTTTTGCTTTTTTTATCCCAGCTTTGCACATATCCATACCCATACATAGTCATTCGGAGCGGCTTCGGCTTCCTTTGTTCATTTTTCAATAGTTTTTCCCTTTTTTGCGCAGTGCAACTTTTTCTTTCGCACCAATTCCATTGCATATTACTTTGACACACAAACCATGCTGGCATCACAAAAAGAGTCTAGTTTTAGAGTTGCTACTTTACTCTATACTCTTCCTGTGGCCTTAATACTAAGGCAAAGTTTCTAAGAGTGTGTGTCTAGCAAACACGATATATCGTATTCGCGTGAATGTGTTTGTTAAGCGAAAACAGCTTGCGATATGAGAAGTGTAATTTGGCGGGCTACCTCCTAACTTTCTGATGGTTCTGTGCGCCTGGTACAAATGAAATATTTAGCTTAGATTTGGATGAATTCCAAATAGTGCAGTCAATGAAGCGAAAAATAGGGCCTAACCTCCGAATTTTTTTACTGTGAACCGATTTGCATGAAATTTTGGAATTAGGCTCATCTTACCCTTAAATTCAAAAGTGAAAATGATTTGCACACCGCCACCACCCTGGGGGTGGTTGCCACCCCTTCTCGGGGGTGAATTTTTTTTTTTTGAAATAACCTCGGATATCGATAGAAGGCCTAATTTTAAGCAAAAAAACAAATATAAAGTTTTTTGTTAAGTCCAATACTTTTCGAGTTATTGGCAATTGAAAATTCGCAATTTGTTCACGTTTTTCTTCTATTTATTGCAAATATCTCTTTTATCTATAATGAACAAAATTGTAGCAGGTAAAACAATGAACAATTTGGTTTTTTATAAAGTATTCTAAAAACAATATTAAGCTAGATATAAAAGATCAAAACCATTTTTTATTTTGTCTGAAATTTAATCGTTGTGGTCAATGCCATTTAGCGGCGTGCAGATGCATTTTATGCATTCTAATACAAGAGGATATTTTGTAGTGCTTGAAAAAAGCTTTAAAATGAGCACTATTAAAAGTCTTTTGCACGTAAAATAAGTGAGCTGTAGTGCAAATAAGGAGAGCATCTAATGTTTTTTTCTTTTAAATCAATGGGTTTCATAAGTGCCATTTCCACCAAAATTTAATTTGATCGTATTGCGCCTAAAATTAAGTTTGTTATGATGAGTTTGATAGATAGTATCAGTTTGGCTGCTTTTGGACACATATTTTTCAAAAAAGTCACGATTGAAAAAAAAACAACAAATTTTCAAATTTTTAAAAACCCCACTTTTTTTCATAATATCTCAAAAATGACGACAGATACGTATAATAGTGTAAGAATAAAAAATTTTGGTATTTTTTTGGCAAACAATTTGGTCTTTTAGTTTTTTCTGTCAAACAAAAATTGACGGAGATATGATTGTTTAAAGAGCGCGTGGCAGTGCAATCACAGCCTCTCTTAAGTCCTTTAACCCTTCACCGTTTTAGCAAAAAGTTGTTTACTATATATTGCAATCAAGGATGTTTTAGCTCTCTTAATTACCTTTACAATGGTTTCTTACAAATTGTGATAGCATAAAAATTGAAGGAACTATGGTCCAAAAACTCATTGATTTAAAAGAAAAAAAACATTAGATGCTCCCCTTATTTGCACTACAGCTCACTTATTTTACGTGCAAAAGACTTTTAATAGTGCTCATTTTAAAGCTTTTTTCAAGCACTACAAAATATCCTCTTGTATTAGAATGCATAAAATGCATCTGCTCGCCGCTAAATGGCATTGACCACAACGATTAAATTTCAGACAAAATAAAAAATGGTTTTGATCTTTTATATCTAGCTTAATATTGTTTTTAGAATACTTTATAAAAAACCAAATTGTTCATTGTTTTACCTGCTACAATTTTGTTCATTATAGATAAAAGAGATATTTGCAATAAATAGAAGAAAAACGTGAACAAATTGCGAATTTTCAATTGCCAATAACTCGAAAAGTATTGGACTTAACAAAAAACTTTATATTTGTTTTTTTGCTTAAAATTAGGCCTTCTATCGATATCCGAGGTTATTTCAAAAAAAAAAATTCACCCCCGAGAAGGGGTGGCAACCACCCCCAGGGTGGTGGCGGTGTGCAAATCATTTTCACTTTTGAATTTAAGGGTAAGATGAGCCTAATTCCAAAATTTCATGCAAATCGGTTCACAGTAAAAAAAATTCGGACCTAAAATGCTTCATTGACTGCACTAAAAACAGAAAATTTGCAAAAGCAAAACTCATGTTTAGCAAATGCATGAACCTAGTTGAACTGCAATGCCAGCAAAGTATGCAACAAAATCTGAACTAGAAAGAAGAATGTAGTGCGTTGTGGCAAAGTCTGCTTAGCACGGATTTTTACTTCTGCGTGTTTAACATATTTTGAGCCAGATTTTGAATTAAAAAGAGTTCATCACTAAAAATTGTCCTTTAATCTCATATACTCACTGTATACAGAATAACAAACACAATAATTTAGGTACCGTAAACAGGGGTTACTTTGCACCGTTTTTTCCCCCTTTTTACTTGCGATTATAGGTACTATAAGGCAAGTCTTGCAATCGTGCCGGAAAAAAATTTTGAGATAACAATTAAACATGACATTACGATCATAGAGAATACAAAAAAAGTGGGTCCTGCAATTCTGTCTGTCTGTCTGTCTGTCTGTCTGTCTGTGTGTCTGTCTGTCTGGATGTATATGATTCTACAGCCTGAACCGCTGGACCGATTTTCTTAACATTTTGCAGTTAGGGTATGTGGGGTAGCCTACAGAGGGGTTTTTGGAATTGAGTCTCTAGGTATTGAAATAACGGTACCTGCCATACAACCGATATGATAATACCTATTTTTCTCGAAAACGGCTCCAACGATTTCAATAAAATTTTGTGTGTTGGATTAATTTAGGATTGTTTTTCTTATGATGAAAAAAAAAATTTTGGAAAAGGCCTAAAAACGGTACCTCCCATAGTACCGTTTTTTTTAAAACCGACTTTCTCGTTAATGGCTGACACGATCTTGACGAAATTTTGGATTTAAGAAGTCGGAAGCTGTTAAAGAAAGACTGCATATCAATATTTAAAAAAACTTAGTTTTGGAAATTTTTATAAATCTTTTAAAAAAATTTTGATTCTTGAAAGTAACTTCGAAACTATAACTTTGACTTTTTTCAAATTTTTTGTCAAAATAACTCCTGTTGAGATCTAAAACTTTGCATACTCGACTTTTGAAAAACAGTTTTTAAAAAAAAGTGAAAAATAAAAAACCGTTTTTTGGAAAAACTGCTCCAACGATTTTGATTAAATTTTCATCATTCATGTGTATTAGCGATTGCAAAAGAATGGCGTTTTTAGATTTTTGCTTGAAACCTTTGGAATATTTAATTTAATTTTTTCATTATTTTGCGTGATTTAATTCAATTTCCATAATTAATGTGTAGTTGGCAACCCTGTACCACAAAATATATTATGAAGAGCTAATACCAAAACCTTTAACTCAGCCTTTAGATTTTGATATCGTATTTAGAACACAATCGCAAGTTCGTGCGACCCAGTCGTGCCCATTTTTTTATAAAGCCTCTAAAAAGTTTCAGAGAATTTTTTTTTTATACTTTTTTTTTTATTTCATTAAAAAGATATGAAATAATACATTTATGTTATAAAAACTTTTTTAGTTATAGTGAAAATATTTTTTTTTTTTTTTTGTTTAAAAGTGGAGCAAAGTTGTTCAAGGGAGGGGATTACTTTGCTCCGTTCTGCGTTTCCCATCATTATGCTTTTGTTTGAAGTGCTGGAGTAATGATACAGTTTATGAACAATGCTCCAAACATCCTTTCTGTGAAAAAAATAACTGAAACCGAAACATACTTTTTTTTTTGACTTTGCTCCGGAGCAAAGTAACCCCAAACCAACTTTCGGGGTTACTTTGCTCCGGTGCAAAGTTACCCCAAAATTACGAAAATTGGTATGTTTTTACAAAAAAACAAAAATGATTAATATATTTTGGGACCAGGAAAGTTAACTTTGTGTAAAATTAAAGAAAAAAAGACACTTAAACGGTAACAAAAATACTCACTTTTTATATTTGGATACACTCGCTTTTACACTTCAAATTTTCTACCCTGAAAAAACTCACAATTAGGTCGCTCATCTTCGGACTACAATGGTTGAATGAAAAATAAACGTAGGTATGAACCTGCACATGATTTCGCACACACACAAACACTACATTACGTTACAGTAAGACCGGTGAGCAAAACTGTACGTGTTTGAACAAAAAACGAATTGTAAACTCTTTATAACAATGGCGCAAAGTTACACCCGCAGGCGCAAAGTAACCCCGGTTTACGGTATCTTTGAATCCACAAATGCAAACCAATTTGTTCTGAACAAATAAAAACAACGCTTTTTTAAAAACAATATTTTTTTTATTTTTATTTCATTAAGATTTAATTTGTTTTAATAATAATTTTACATAAATGAGTAAATTTCAATAAAATTGAAAATGCTGCGTATCAATCTTTAAATTTTCTTATTTTGAATCCATCCCACCATGTGTGGTATTGGGATTGATAGTAAAATATGATTTACTTTATTTTAAATTAATTTTAAAAACACCTTTCTCTATTTTATGTATGTTTTACGTTGAAATGGTTGAGGAAATGTTCAGTATTCACACTCAATATATATTTCTATGCAAGAATATGATTTTTGTTTGTTCTAATATTTATGTCTAGTTACTAGTTCTTCTTTTTTTGCATATTAATTTTTCTTTTTTTTAATAAACGATCACCATTCTTCTAATCTGCCGGCTTAGCAGCCAGGCTCTTTTATCACTTAAATACTAAGTATTTTCTCAATGAATTATTTTGTGTCAATTACATAATCAATAAATTAATAATTCTATTCAACACGTATAGTTTCGATTAATAAACGATGGATTGTTTTTACATTTATTTATTTTTTGAAATAAGATATAAAATGTACTTTAGTATTTTTTTTTTTTTTTTATTTTCATCAAATGTGTGTTAGATATTTTTTTATTTGAAAGTTATGCACTGGAAATATTTTGTAAAACACTTACTTCTCTTTGATTAGATTTGTTGTCAATTTAAAAACAAATTTGCCATATAAAAAATTGTCAAAACGATAAGCATTTTTCGCATTTGTTTCTAGTCGTTTTTAATTCAGATGGAATGGGTAAATGCGTCTTAGCTTTAGTTATGACATTAGGTGTTAAGAAAATCCGGATTGGTACTTCATTCGGTTCTTTTTGCCTCTTTTTGTACATGTTTGAAGCAATTGAAAGTGATTAGTTTGTTTTCAGGTGTTTAACTGGCCAAAAACACACAGTTGGGATTTCACTGAGACCCATGGTTATTCAAAACATTCTTACACCCTGAATTTAAATGCAATTGGAGAAAAGCGACTCTTGCCTCCGCCTCATTAACCACTCTACATACCTAACCTTAGCTATAGCAACGCACAATATTACAAAACAGAAGTGAATCACACAAAAGGAAATACTTTAACAATATTGTTGGTATACATATTTGGCACTTCAACGATTCAACCCTCGTCGTGTTCAGAAAAAAGCATTTATTTTCATAAAAATCAGTTGTGACATAGACACCGGTTGATGCTTGATGGCAAAGCAAAACATTCCACAAAATGACTCATGATAGTAATGTTCACAAGTTAGCTAGTCATTTTAAAAACTGGTCTAACCAAGTCCCAATAAAGGCTTTCATGGTGGGAATTGCTGTATAAAGAATAGGACTTAAAGCTTGCATGGAAGTGTGTTGTGTATGACATACCTGTCCCATATTAACCAAATATTGAAATTTATGAATTTTTATTAATTCGGTAGAGTTTACAGAGAAATTGAAACAGACTGATGTGTTGCAGCTATCGGTTTAAAGAGTCATACGCTTTTCCTTGAGTACGACGACCGAGAAGTCTATAAATTTTAGCAAACAGTTTATATCCAGCTACAGCAAGATTATTGAGAATAAGAAGAATCATTTAAAGAAATTCTTTCTTTGTATTCCAGAATCATCCATTTTGTAATGCAACCATGTTGGTTCGGCGAATCTGAGCATAAACTATTAAGCGGGTACAACAAGCTCGGGTAGGATTAGGGCCTACCGCATTTGTCGCAATCATAACTTGGGAGGAATGAAAAGGACCTACAATTTTTTTTACTGCATCTGAAATGCAAAGTGAGAATGACAAATTGCCAAGTCCTCACTAAACGCGTCACTCTTGGAAAAATATGTTTCTGGGATTCGTATCTCGAATTTCCATTTAACAGCCAGACACGCTGAACTTTACGCCACGCGTAACTGAATTTGAACATTCCTGAGTAAATAACCAAGTTCGAATCACATAAAATAAGTATTTTGCCATAAGACTTTCCAAGACTCTATTCTGTAATACGTTCGAACTTCTCCAACTCTGTGTTTCTTTCCGAAAAAAGGATTAAAAAAGTAAAAATATGCTAACCACCTTAATTTTGAAAGAGCAGATTAATTTATAAACCTCAAAACACATAAGGGGAAAACTAAACTTTAAAATAAGAATGAATTTTGAAACTATACCTTTATTGCATTGTAAAAAAACTGTTCTACATTGTGCAGCTCCATTGCAACAAACTAGGGACGATTTTTCATTATCATGAGGTATATGCTTATGCCATGACTATGAGGAGTTGATGTACACATGTTCTTAGAAACGTATTGTATAAATAAAACTAACTCTAAACTGACTCATTGGTGTACACAAAAAATAAGTGTTTGTTCAGCTACTAGGAAAACATATGCTGTTTTGTTTTTGTTCTTATTATTTTTTTTTATTCAAAGAATTCATCAAAAGTGTTGGTTGGTATTTGTTTGTATTTTTATTAAATGGCAGTTTATTTATTTTCTCCCTTTTTTTGATTACAATTGAAATTCGGAATATAATGTGCATTAATTCACATAAATGTAGTTTTAAGTATTAATTAGCATCTCCTGCAATCTGCAATAAAATGCAATATTCAATTTTTCAAATTCATGCTTCAAAAAGATCTAAACATACAGATACATCGTACATTTATATAAAGTTGTAATTGAAACTCGTATTTTTAATGTATGTATAGTATCTAATAGTTTATTTTATTTTTTTGTTTGGTTTTTATTTTTTTTATTTTCAAATGGGAAATGGTCTTTTTAAGAATTGTTTATATAAGATTTTATAATTACTTTTTAAACAAATAATATAAACAGTTTATTACTTTAATATTATTTTTTTCTTTTTTTTTCTTTTGTAACATTAATCCTCAATTTTGTTTTTTTTTCTAATAGACTTAAGAATAATTAATTATCTTGGACATATTTTTTTAAGTTTTCTGTTTTATTTATTGTTCTCTTTCATTCAAAAAACTTGACTTATTCTAGTGAAAATAAAAAAAGAAGGTCTGGGAGAAAACAATACAAAAACTAGTTCCAACATTTGGGAGTAAAGATTGTGTGCACACTTTTTAAATGCAAATTCCCTTTTTTTAAAAAAGTCTTCACTAGGACCTTAGGAAACTGAAAACTCAAAAATAAACAGTTTAATACTAAACATACCTTCATAAATATTCGGCAAAATTTGTTGTTTCTCTCAGTGTTGTGTGGCTGTGATTCGTTTTCATTTTATTTATTTGATTCGGAGAGAGAAAGAGAGAGAGATCAGATCAAAAAAATTTATTTAGAACATTGAAAACAAAAATGAACGTAATTCACAAAAAAATAAAAAAAATAATAATAATTATAATAAAATACAGTCTCTCCATTCTTTTTTTTTTTATACTTCAGGACATTTTTTGTTTTTAAAGAAAGGATTATTGTTAATTATCGTGTTGTTGGCGTTTAAATACCATTTTGCTTTTTAAGGATTTTCAATTGCAAATCGAATTTTTGTTTATTTAATCCTGATCGGACGCTCCTGGGTAGTAATATGGCGGTGGGCGTTCGTATTCGGATGCTGGTGGTGCCATTGGAGGATTTTGATATCTGGGTGGGCCACCATCCCAATGCCTTTAAAGGAGATTGAGAAGAGAAAAGAAAAATATTTTGGTTAATTTTTGGTGTTTCAGATAAATAGTTAGGTAAAAATTATTATGGTGTGGAAAATAATTATTTACAGATTGTTGTGTGTATTTTTTTATTTTTTCAAAGAATGAAATTGGTTGATTGATTGTTTTTTCTGAAAGCAGCGAAACAGATTCGGATTTCGTTTTAAAATATTCACAGAGAATTTTGATTTTGTGCAATTGAAGGAGGTAGTTGTGAAAAGCGTATGGAAAGAGATATGATAAGTTGAAAATGAATACGAGTAAATTTGAGATTTTGTTTTCGAGAAAATAAATTTGAATGAATTTGCGCTTGACATATGAAAGCTTAGTAATTAACTTAGTTACAGACTTGCGAGTCGCGACATTGTTTATTTTTGCATAAGAAGGAGAGAGAGAGGTCTTTACGAGAAATTTATTTTAACTTCTCAATAAAGCACCACAAACATTTTCATACGAGCTTTGGTCCGCTTTCAGCAGCAATGAAACTTATGCCATATGAAAGCTTGTGAGGAGTAATTCATTTCATTATATCGCAGATAGGTCGAAATCAAACGCAAAAATTGTGTTTTCGTGCAGTTTTTAAAAAGTATCTTGAATATACCAAAGTCTTAAAGCAAAAAAATTGCAACACTCAGAAACAGGCAATGACAAAAAGGTTTTTCACATACAGCTTTATCGGGAATTCCTTGGGAAATATTTTTCCCAAAAAATGTTTCCCTTCCCGGGAACAAGTTCCGACTATTGGGAATTCCCCACGGACTTTTTTCCCATGGGAACAAGTTTTTTGCAAGGAAAAACACAATATTTCCCATATTAAATGAGTTCCCGACAGGTATTTTTCCATAGGAATTTTTATTCCCAATTTCGAAAAGAAGTTCCCGATACCAATTTTTCGAATTTGGGAAAAAATTCATGGGAAAAAAAGTTCCCGATAACCCTAATAATATTCCAAAAGTCAGAAGTCTACTCTTAATAATTTGAATATCAAGTAATTTCTATCAATAGTTTTCGAACAAAAATACTTTTAAGCTCCAAAAAGTGAATGAGTGTCACATTTTTTGCTCATATCAAATACTTTCTTTTGAAGACGCCAAAATGCTTAAAATATTAAAGCTCGTTTAAGAGTTCAGAGTTTCCTGATGAGTAAATGACAGATCAACTAGTTGCGCTTACCACACCAGATAAGATTTTAATGTTAAAATCTCAGATGAGCCTGTAGGTACACTCTGTATAACTCGAAAGCTTAGAACTCCTATCGACAGAGAAAGCCCATTAGTCAATTTCGTGAAAAGCATGTTTTAAAAAGGACAGTTTTACTTAAGACGTTTTATTTGAAATAAATTTGTTATCTTATCAACACAAATTTCGAGTGCAACTTATAATGATTACTATGATTTGGTTATATTTATTTATTTATTTATTTATTGATTTATTATTCAATTTACGATTTAAGACAACTATAGAAACCTCTGCAATTTTATTTTTAATGCGGTGAGTTGCTTTTCAAAGTTTTTGCTGACACACATTAAATGAAAGCATATAATAGGCTATCAAGCTGCCTTAGGAATGTACAAAAGGAAGGGGGATACAAAAGGCTATATTGTTCAATCAAGTTGATGTCCCAAAATTTGAAGATCGCTTAGCGGGTATAAGGCAACCGACTGTGAAAAATAATAAAGCTATCCGATAATGATGGTTCTTCTCGAGTAAGTCAACAACCGATGCAATCGAAAGTATAAGGATCCGAATAAAAAACATTTGGATTCCTTAAAGAACTTGCATGTTCTGCTGACTGACTCCGAAAAAAAGGATTCGATTGAAAACTATGAGATCAGGGAACCAATGTGCGGATGATGGAGGTTATGTAAGAGGGAGCAGTGACAAAGGCAAAAATGCCCAACTATGGAGTTACTGGAGCATTTCAAGTCACAGACATGAAAACTAGATCTAGACATAAACTCAGGCCTCGACATGTGTGCTGAACATAAGACTACTGCAGTTCAAGACGAAAGTTATTTAGAACTTTTGTAGTTAGTCTAAATAGATATAGCAACATTAAAAAAAAGAGTCTGCTTTCGTATTGACAAAGAAGAAGCACATTTTGAACAATGCGAACGCAAAAAAAAAAATATTGAAACAGTCTTTTTTAGAACTGCTCAGCATGCGACGCGAAGATTTAAAGGATCATCTTTCGGGTCATGTTGGAGCAATAAACGAGATGCTTACCCTACTTATATTAGCATACTAGTAATAGCAGATGACTGTCACACGTGGTGTAATGGTATGAGCGTCTGAATATTATTTTTTTGCGGATATAATCTTTTCAGAGAGGATTAATTTTCACTATATACCATCAAATGTTCAAGTGAAAAGAGATGTTTATTTTTGTGTCGCATGAGTTAGTAAATGGCACCTTACCCTGGGTCAGGGGACACCGTGTAAACATTAGGTCACTGTAACACAAAACTACAAGTACTTGTAATACAAGTGAATTGCGACGAGTGTAAAAAATGTCTTTACCACGAAGCTGGCAGTTTGCTTGCTCTTCTACAAGTGTAATGGACGTAGTTCCAGAAGTGGCTCTTGACTTGTAGATTTGTAGCTGTGTGTTACAGCTTACAGTCCCTAGGACACTAGGGGTGAATATTCCATTTATTCGTGTGAAACACTGAAAAAGAATTCAAAAAATAAACATCCCCTCTTATTTGAACTTCCCCTCAGGATTTCAGAGACTTTTAAACTCTGAGGCAAAGAAGTGAAGTGGAAAAGTAGTAGTTTAACGAAGATATTCAGTTCTATCACTGGTCTAACGTTACAGTTTAAGACTACAAATACAAAAAAGAAATAATACAGTATCACTGTTGGTGAATGCCCTACAAGGCATATAAAGAATTTGGGAATACCGTAGTCATCAATTGTAACAACTATATTTTGTCCAAGAAAAATTGACAGGGAAAATAGTGTATTCGCTTCTCACCCTTATTGTAATGAAATTCAAAAAGTTTGTTCATTGCAATACTTTTTGTAAGGATTTCTTGAACGGGTAAACATTGTTTACATAAAATTTTGTCCAGTGTGGTGTAAAATTGTACTGGGGCGAGGCTGACTGAAAAAAAACTATGTTGATAGGCCTGTACTGAAATATTTTACTGGGAGATTATAATAGATGAAAACTCAGCGACGTTATTTAGAAATAAAAAGCTATATCTTAATACTTATGATGAATAAAGTGTTATACCAGTTAGGGTCTAACCCTGCGGTTACACATGATCAAGATATGGCAAGCCATCGGGTCACATATACAACGCATCAAATTCATGTTCGTGCTTCTGATGTGAAGTAGGCGACTTCCAATTTCCCTGGCAATCGGCTTTCAAAATATTTGTTGCTCTTAATTTTCAATACATTGGTATCAGACAATAGATTTAAAAGTTAATTTTTAGTAGTCTTTTTCTTTTTAGAGAAGGTTTTTTATTCGTCTATCTCTTCACTTTCTACTTTTGAGAGCGGTTTAATGAAGCTGTCAATTTCATGGCTACTGAAATCGCTTCTCTGGTGGCTAAGAATATTACATGCCATTTGGGTTTCAATTTCGAACAGTTTGGTTGGGTATGTAAAAAAGTTTAATGGCCTTGCCATATTCTCGTGTAGTCCCGGGGCAATTGTGGATCTGGCAGCAAAACACCCCCGAAAGATACAAATTTAAATGAATAAAGTTTTCTGGTCAACTTTTGGCGTTGATGGCGGTCGCACCTACCAATATACACTTGAAAGGCTTCATTACGAAGGTTTATTATTGATCACTGACGAGACAGAGACAACTTGATGAATTCATCTGCCAATTTGAAAGTTTGTTATGTACCTCAAGTTATATACAAAATTTATCAGCCCTATCACAGATTCCATCGTAGAAAACTTCCACACGGGGAAGGCTAAGTTACGAACTACGAAAATTTGTGATCACAAAATCCGAATGGAATCGAAGAACGCATTTCCAGTTGCCACACTAAATACCGCCATGCTGGTTATCGAAATCAGCTGTTTTACGCCAAATGTGCAAGATCATTCACATTTTTCTGCAAAACACAACTTCTTTCGTATATAAAGACGACGATTTTACATTCCACTTGGATTCGGTGATACCGAATCTACGAATTTCGAAATTTGTTCCACTCCGAATGGATTATGTGATAGTTACATCGATTACGATGGAATCTGTGATAGGGCTGAATTTAAGTTTCATATGATTGTCATAACATAGAACATGAGATTAAATGTAGAGGTAGATTTTACCTATTGCACAGGCGTTCAAGTTTAACACCTACAAAATGACAGATCCGCAGACACTACAAATTGTGTTTTCATAAAAATGGAAGTTTTTTTCTGTACATCATTACCATCATTTCGACGTAATTTTACTGGTGTTTTTCTAACGCCTATTGCAAAACGGATGATGGTCTGCTGTCTTTCAGGTTATCAATCAACAACTTCAATCTTTTTCACCTTAAGTTTGGTATGATTTTATTTAAAAAACAAAAAAACGAGGATGGAAAACATAAAACGAAAACAAAGGTAAAGAATAGATTAGTATGCTAAAAACGAACACATCACAATGTAACACACGTTCAATTCATTTTTGTTAGTAAAATATTTTTTATGGTGCGTCACAAAACAACACAAACACGTTTTTAAATATACACGGTAAATTTTGAAAGCAATTTTTAACAATTTTTGTTTTTCATGTTAAATTTGTTTTAAAATATTAAATTAAACTTATAGAAAAGGATTTTGAAAATCAAGAGTTATTTGATGGGTATTTATACAAGACCAGAAGATTGAAAAATAAAGAATTTTATTTTTAAGACTGAGATAAGTACAAATGGGGGGGGGAGAGATACCGGATGAAACATAAAATGAAATTCGAATTATTACACAAAGCCAATTAGACGAAAAATAAAAATTAATAAAAAATAAAACAAAAGACGAATGCATTGTGCGCAGTGAGGTATGAGTTTCAGACTTTACAGACTTATATTAAGTGGGACAGAAAAAATGTTTTATGGTTGTTTACATTTTCATAGCTATGTAAAATACAAGAAAACGGAAAATGAAAATAATAATATGAAAAATGTTGTCTAGACGCATAAACCTTTAGCTAGGTCCTTGTTATGAGCAGCGAAATGAATGTTCGACTGATATTAATACCGAATAATAACCGAATCCCATTCTTTTTAATAATAAAGTCTAAACGTAAAAAAAAAATCGATTTCAAAGAATTTTCTGTTTCTTAATTTTGTAATACCAGTCTAACTTTCCTACTCCTTATAGGGGACTTAATCTTCATCTATTTTGGCCATCCTTAAAGCTTAAAACAAACCGTAGAAAGCAAAACGTGTTTTTTTGTTTCGCGAAACAAAGAAAACAAAACACACGCTTTTGCTTCGAAGTGTTTTGGTGGTGGTTGTCGAAAATAGATGCCATTGTATACGAGCAACACACGCCTAAATAAATGTTTCCTCCTACTTTCTTATTGCGCAACACACACAAAATGAAATGAAACGTAGGTAAGTACCAAAGCAAAACAGAAAAACATGTTTCGCTGACTAATATTTCTGTAAGCTTGTTGTTTCTTAAAAACAAAATTTTGTTTCTGATATTCTTATTTCCTTTTCTGATGGTACTTTTCAAATTCATGTTTGTTTCATTTCACACCAAACGATACAACAAAACAAAACGTTTTTTACACTCCGTTTCGCTTGGTGTCTGTTCAAATAAAAAATGTGTTTTTGACTAGCGAATTAAAAACGTTTTGTTTGATCTGATTTGTTGCCAGCCTTCAATATTCGCATAAACTCGAGGACATCAAATGTGTACGACATAAGATTTAAGAACGTCAGAATAGCTGACACACCAGCAACTGAAATTACTCTATAAATTTAATAAAAGTTAACCTTTTATTAGAGAGGTTCGAGGTTCGAATCCCAGCAGAGGCAAAAATGTTTTTCCACGGGTATCGGCTTTCGCGAGGAATTGGCAAGTCCTCCGTTAGTAAATTCATTGCCATGAAAAGCGCTTTCTCAATTAGCCGTTCGGAACCGGCAGAAAATTGTAGGTCCCCTCCATTCCCTCACAAAGGATGGTTGTGAGAAATGCGCTAGGCCCACCCAGGGGCTCCTCTCTCTGTTGCGCCACCCTATTTATTTATTTTTTTTTAACCTTATTTTGTATCCGTCGCTTGATGGTTAGCATGTCTGCCTGTTAACCCAGAGGTTCGTGGTTCGAATCCCAACAGAAGCCAAAAATGTTTTTCCACGGGTATTGCCTTTAGCGAGAAATTGGCAAGTCCTCCGTTAGTAAATTCATTGCCATGAAAAGCGATTTCTCGATTAGTCGTTCGGAACTGGCAGAAAATTTTAGGTTTCTCCATTTTCTCAAAAGGCAATGGTTGTTAGAAATGCGCTAGACCCTGGGACTCCTCGCTCTGTTGCACCACCCTATTTATTTATTTATTTAACCTTTCAAAAAGTCGACGCTCTGAATTTAGTTTAGCCAGAAATAGTTGGAAGAAGGAAGAGTTATCAAAAACTATGACTACACAAATGGTGCAGTAGGAACCTACTGCAGAGAGTAGAGAGAACATTGACAGATTTGACAAACAGTGAGAGATTTTAAAATTTTCTGATGTCTCGACGTAGTTTAAAAGAAAAATCATAGAATTTCTTCGCAAACACCTGTCTACCTGTGTAGCAAGAATGCTTTGTTATGAAAAACATTTATTATTTAGCCATTCTAAGCTGACATAAACATGAAGCGTTCAGATGAAGAAGGGACTAAGAGCATTTATCATAGAGCGTCCAATCAAACGGGAAGAAAACAAGATCACAAGTTGAAATTACGGATAAGCAATTGGATGATGACATTGCGAACAGCACTTTAAAGGGAGCCTTTTCTCCATAAATAAGTTAAGCTTTAGTGATTTTGACAAAGATAAGAAGAACCACAAGTATGAAAGGCATAAAAAGAAGTTGGTTTTAGCGAACTTACACCTTCAAACTAAGCAACTTTTGAGAAATTTTTCTTTACTTGTTTGAGCCAATTGGAAAAGTTAAATAATTTGGAGTGTGTTCTTTAAAGCAATAAAATTGGCACTGAATGAAGAGCAATTTTCGTTTTTGGAAATTCTTTTCAATATCTTTCGAAGCGCGGAGAATGAACAAAGAAACCAAGAATTTTAAAACAGAGTGAATAATTTCACCACGAGGTGAATTATTTTATTACACATTTCTTGAAACGACTACATCCCGTTAAGACTGACCTTCTCTAATTCGCAAGAGTATTTGATGGATAGAACGTACTTAGGGTATATTATTTCTATAAATTATAGTAAGTTCAAAATGCGATTTAACAATGTTATGGACTGGAGGAACGCGGTGGCGCAACATTCGCTTTTCTACACACAATGGTGAAACCAATTGCTTGGAACGGAGACAGCTAAGTTGGACCGGAGAAAATAGGTTCGCCACCAGTCCAAAAGTCTACATAATAATACTATATTTTCTATATACAATGGTTTCAGTTAAAAATTGTTTTTTGTTTCAATTAATTTATTTAAAAGCTGACCTGCTTTTGAGCTGGCTAGCATTTGATGTAGGTATATGTATGTCTTTTAATCCTACTAATCCTACTAATATTATAAACGTGAAAGTTTGTATGTGTGGATGTATGTTTGTTACTCTTTCACGCAAAAACTACTGAATGGATTTTACTTAAACTTTCCAATAATATAGCTTATACATCAGAATAACACATAGGCTACAATTTATCCCTATATTCCCACGGGAGCAGGAACGTATACGGGAACTTTGACACTACAGCACCGGTTTCAAAAATTCTTTCACCGTTAGAATGCTACACTATCCCCGAGTAACATAAAAACTAATTCATCCCCATATTCCTACGGTTCCCTATACACAACACCGATTTCAAAAATTCTTCCACCGTTAGAATGCTACACTATCCCTGTGTAACATTAACTTTAATTCATCCACATATTCCTACGGGAACGGGAGTCCTTACTAATATAATAAGTGTGAAAGGAGCTCTGTCTGTCCGTCGTTCTATGTTACCATCTCCCGCCCAAACTAATAAACCGATTTAAATGAAATTTTAAACAAAGATTGTTCAGAACCTGAGGAAAGACATAGACTATATATTTTTTCCCTATATTCCCACGGGAGCAGGAACGTATACGGGAACTTTTACACTACAGCACCGATTTCAAAAATTCTTCCACCGTTGGAATGCTCCATAATCCCGGAGTAACATTAACTTTAACTTATCCACATATTCCCACGAAAACGGTCACCATATTCCCACGGGAACGGGAGTCTTTACTAATATTGAAAATGCGAATGTAGCTATGTCGGTATGTTTTTCGTATGTCTCCCGTTCAAACTGCTAAACAGATTTTATTAAATTAGCTACAGAGATGGTCTAGAACATGCGGAAGGATAAAGGCTATATATCTATCCTTATATTCCCACGGGAACGGAAATGGGAATTCAAAAACTACGGTCTCAAAAATATTTTTAACAGGGCTACAAGGTGTTGAAATAGGGGTTGAATGTTTTTTTTTGGAAATACCGCCATTTTTAAGTTAAAAATGCTGCTGAAAGTCACTATTCCACGCGGACGAAGTCGCGGGCAAAGCTACTATTTCTATACTTTTTTCGCTCGTCATTCAACTCGAGCGATCGGGACAAAATTTTGTCCGATTTGTGAGAATTTTAAGATATTTTATCGTTATGATTGATAAATCGGACTTACTTCCATGAAGTTATATGCTATTTAGACAATGGGTTCTTTTTTACTGTCTCTGACAGCAAAAGCGTTCCTTCTATTGGTTTCGAGGAAAGAGCAGATTATGCTGATAATAATAAAAAAAAGATATAAAAAGATATGAAAGACAAAGAACGCTCGAATCTTGAAGAAAAACTGTTTGTTAAATCTTGAAATTGAGTTCTTGTTGTGGACTCCTGAATCCTGGATCCTAAGGAACTTTTCTGTTCTCAGAAGGTTTTGAAGAATTTTACAGACTGCATACGATTCATTAGATTTTACCGAACTAAAACTGGTGCTACTTTAACAAAAATTTAAAAAAATTGTTGGTCTGGATTATTTTAAAACTCAATACGCCAAAAACGCAACTATTGTGAACTGCAAAAAGCTGCACAAAAAACTCAAACAAATAAAATATTCTGTTAAACACTTTTGTTATAAAAAGGATATTTAAAAAAAAAAAATCAAACGAAACGAAAATAAAAAGAAAATGAACACATTAGGAATAAATATTCACTTAAACTTAAAAAGCATTTGACATTAATTTAATTCCGTTAGCCAAAAGGATGACCTGAATTGTGATCAACGTATAGTAGTGGGTTATTTCTGATCAGTTGATGAGATGGTTCGCCATTTAAATGATGGGAGACAGAAATTGTGATATCAATGATTAATGAGCAGATAAAGTGTTTTTTAATCATAAATTTATTAATTTGGTTTTATTTTGTTTTTGAGAAAAAAACATGTATTAACTGAAAAAAGATTATAATTTAAGCAACTTAAATTTTTATTTTTGTTTTTGTATACCTAAAAGAAACCGTCGGCTGACAGTGCTTTTGGCCTTGTATCAATAGCCCCAAATGCTCTACAATTTTTTTGTTTTTATTTTTTTTTTATTGATTTTTTTCGTGTCAAATCACCGGAGAAATAAAAAAACAGATGTAAAATAATTGATATAAATTAGTAACTGAAATACATTTTATAATAATATTAATATTCATTGATTTTTTTATATATATTTATATTTTTGTCTTATTTATAAATATTTTAAATATATTTTTGTTTAAAACATTTAAAACTAAATTGTGGTGTTGTATCAGGTTAGGTGTTAATATCGTTTCGTAGCCGAAATGCAATCGATTGTGGGGAGTGGATTAGTTGCGTTTTTTTTTTTTATTATTATATTTGTAGGGTGTTTTGAGAGAGGTTAATATAATAATTATTGTAAACGAAACGATGCATGTTGAAATGAACACACAAATTGGTTATGAAAACATATTTTATTTTACAAACTAGGCTGTCGAATCTTAAATTACTCTTTTTTCTAAGGGGATGCCAAGAAAAATGAAAGTATTTACCAGCAAAGCCACATTAATTTTTCTAAAAGGTTTTAAATTGCTGTTAAAGTGGACCAGCTTTTAAAATAATTGCTTTTAAAATCAAAACAAAGAACCATTAAGAAGTTTAGAAAATTTTTATCGACAAGTAAAAATTTTGCTTTATCTTTCAGATTCTAAGTGAAATTAATTTCCCTTTTTAAATGTAACCATTTTTCGTTTTTTCACAAACTGCGCGAACTACGACTCTACCTATTATATGTTTAGTAAAAACAGTACGCATGTGTTAGAAAAATAAATGGTTGCTCATTAGTTTAAAACAACATAATGTATGTGATGATTGCAATGAAAGGGAGAAATGAACATTTCACTTTCGCGTAGTACGGCTATAGAAAGAATCTCTGTTGATTTGACGTTTCGTACGAGGTTGGTCCCAAGAATAAACTGAGTATTATGGTAAAATTGTTTGATGGAATGATTGGAACTGGCTATTTAACTGGAATCAATTAGATCACTGGGCGGAAAAAAAAACTATAAAGGCTTATTTTAAAGTATTTTCTCTGAACAATTAACAATATCCAAAAAAACAAATAAACCCAAATACAAGAGTTATATACTCCATCCTAGGATTATGTGTGCTTTTAGATGATAAATATGGCCAAAGCCAGCAACATCAAATTTATGATTGTTCCACAAAAGATGGTTGGCTGTTCAGTTTCGTATATACCAGCGCCACTAGCAGAAGGTGGCAAGGGTAGTAAGTTTCGGTTAATCGACAATAGAGTGCTCAATGTTTTGGATACAATAATATCTATCTAGAGTTACTTTGGAATCAAGTTTAGAATTTAATGAGCTTTATATACGTTGCCGTTCGATTTCGATGTCCGAAGAAGAGGAATGTTAATCTATGAACGAATGTGGAAAGCTGAGAGTATTTCAAAACTGTTAAGTGGACGAGTAATCTGAGGTAAAAGAAAAAAGGGGCAGTCCACAACAGCATTTGTTTTGTGACTTTCAGATTGAACGCTTCTCGATAGGTAGTACTCATCAAAGTAGAGCGCATTTTAGATTAAAAAAAACTCAATGCCAAGCTCTATCGAATGCTTTAGAAATATCAAACGCAATAATACGAGTATTTACTCTTCAAAACGTTTCGCAGATTCGTTCCCCTGTTCAGTAAGATATACCATCATAAAAACAGTGGACTTATTGCTACAAAAGATTTTGATCTTCAAAACAATTCCTTAGATGACAAATTAATCAGCGGTTTGTGTGAACTTGGAAAGAGGGAGGACAGTAGAGGACAGTAGCAGAACTTTTGCCCGCTTGTGTACATGGCATTTTACTTAAGAAAACTTGAAAGTAAATTTTGTAAAAATTATTCAACTATTTAGTTTCATCGTTGCGGGAAAAAGTAAATTTTTGTATGACAGTAGGACTGATTATTCAAAAGAAAATGAGAGATTATATCTTAGTGATGGGTACTTTTGCCAAACTCTTAACGTGATTTTAAAATGGTTTTATGGTCAGCTGATTTCAGATAAATGCAAACTAAATTGTTTGTTGCAACGACATTGTTTTCTAATAACGAACATGTTGAGGTCCGACGATTTGATTCATTTCAGATTTCAGAAGTAATTTAGAAATGTTGGAAGACAGGATATATAAACATTTACAAAAATATAAAATGTATATTCCATTTTAATTATTCCTTGTTGGCATTTAAATTATTTCATACCAAATTTAATTGTGTACCAGACTGTACATTGAACTTAACATGATGAGTGTTTAGAGTTTACATTTTAGTTTGAAGCATCGAACAATCTACATTTTCTATTTCTTCTTCAGCATTGCTTCAAACTCATACAAACTTCAACCTTTGTAAATGATGACATCAATCTGTGCCGTCTAAGTCCCTCCTAAATGCTCAGCTAAAAACTTGTCGGTAGATTCAGTTAATCATTTTTTTAAATACAATATCAAAATCTTTTGGTCATTACCAGAAAAAAAAACCACACAATCAAAGCATCAGATTTAAAATGACCATTCAAAACTTACGTAGTGAAAATTTTGACTTGTTGGGCTATATGAAACCTATCAACAACGATTAAAGTTTTTTCACCCTGCCAAACACAACAAGATAAAGCACGCTGCTTGAGCTTAGTTTTGAAAAAGCGACAAAAATCCCTTGTTGGTTCCGGATTCCGGTCGGCAGCTACGGGCTGCGTCTCAGTGGCAGAAAGATATAGGTACTTTAGAGGCTGGTGTATCGGAAATAAAGCATTTGTATACCTACATACATACATAAAATAGAAACTATTTAAATCTAATGGCGACAACTTAAGGAGCGGTTGGGCCCCTATCATGTATTTACTTTGCGTTGCTTACAGAGAAAGTGCTGTTTCCCTGATGATTTACTCCTCTTTAATTTCCTGCTCTCCTTGTCCAGAATCACTAGGACAGGCATCAAAGCAATATCAATGAAATTACAAAAGAACAGGGGCGAACGCAGAAAAATTTTTCGGGGGGGGTTTTGAAAAAATATATTAAATATTAACGAACAATTTGTTTTTAACATTTTTATGCTTTTTTTTACTCTGTATTGATTCGTAAAATACATTGCTTGAAGGAATCCTAACAAATGTTATAAATGTGTAATGTGTAATTCTGTCTGTCCAGCTTTCTATGTTACCGTCTCCCGTTAAACTACTCAACCGATTTGAATGAAATTTGGTACATAGATAGCCTAGAACCTGAGAAAGGACATAGGTTATGCATTTTATCCCTTTATTCTAATGAGAACGGGAACGTATACAGGAACCTAGAAACTACAGCACCGATTTTAATAATTCTTCCACCGCCTTACTTATCCTCAAGTAACATAAACTTCAACTCATCCCCATATTCCTACAGGAACAAGAGTCCTTACTACTATAACAAATACGAAAGAATCTCCCGCCCAAACCACTAAGTCGATTTAAGTAAAATTTTATACAGAGATGATCTAGAAGGACATAGATTTAAATTCATCCGAATATTCCCACGGGAACCGGTTCTTACTAATATTATAAATGCAAAAGTAGCTCTGTCTGGTCATCCCGCCCAAACAACTGAACCAATTCAAATGAAATTTTGTACAGAGGTAGTCTAAGACCTCAGGAAAGACATAGACATTATGTTTTATCCCAATTTCTACGGGAACGTAAACGAGAACTTAGAAACTACTGCACCGATTTCAAAAATTCTTCCACCTTTAGAATGCTCTACTATCCCCGAGCGAGTAACATAAGCTTTAACTCATTCCCATATTCCTATGAGAACAATCACCATATTCCCTCGGGAACGGGAGTCGTTACTAATATTCCAAATATTCCAAAATTAAATCTGTCTGTTTTTTTTCTTTGTTTCATTATTCTCATGGGACTTACTTGTACTTACTACTTGTAAGTAAACAATACTATTTGGCAAAATATGAAAAAAGTAAGAAGATAGGTTACTGAAAAATTCAAATTGCTGCCGAAAGTCAGCAAGTATTTTATAAAATTAAATCAATGCGCCTTGGAACTTTTGCCATTTTTATATTTATAAAGTCCTCATAGTGAGCCTCAATACTTTTATAGATGTTCAGCAACAGCAACACGTTCAGTTGCTCCTCGCTGGTTCTTCCTCGCAGATAAATGAAAAAGATCGCTCGCTTGAAGCTACGGATACCGGAAGTGTGGCACCGATCTGCATAAAATAATGAACTGTTTTATATAGGGACGAATCGCACACATTTAAGGTGTCTATAAAGTTACTGGGGTATTTTCATTTTGGCATACTCAAGCAATGTTCATTGGTATGCATATTCTGCTTTATTCATACACAAGTATACCCTTTCCTAGTTGCCATTGTCGATCCCATTCTTATACAGAGCCAGAGCGACTGCTTTTTAGTATGTGTGATAAAATTTTAATTTTCGCTAGTTTTGAAGCGACTAATGCGATGTGTTTGCAAATATAAGTAGGAAAGTGAGTTTTCATATATTTCTATCGCAGGTCCCATTTTATACGACCCAATACTACCTCCACATCAACATATGAAATTTACTTACCCTAGAAAAGGGTGATCATGCTAAAAACATACCAAAACCAAAAAGTCATTCCAAAACATATGAACTACCTGCAAATTAACTTATCGATAGAAATGGATTCCGCATTTGGAAGGATTTTTTCAAAAATTTTTGACAGAATGAAATTTTCAGATGAATTTTATGCTTCCATGTTTTAAATTTTGATTTTTGTTTTAAAAAACTAGTGGTTATTTTTTATTTCAAAAATTTCGGGGGGGGTTTCAACCCCCAAAACCCCCCCCTGCGTTCGCCCCTGCAAAAGAATCAAACGAAACTGTTTTAAAATCGTTCTAAAACAACTTTTGGTTGTTCAATTTGTATTTGTAATAATGCAATTAAATAAGTACTGCTGTTGACTATCATCTTGAAGAAGATGAAGAACAGTTATTTAGTTAGGGCGGCTAGTTAGTATGTCTACTGACATACTAACCGCGTGCACCTTATTCGTGATTTAGGTGTTCTCTGCGAAGGTGAATTAAGTTTTCGCTCTCATATTGATCTTTGGTTTTATCAACAGATGGTCCAAATAATTCCGCAACCCCCTTGTCACCAAATCCCACTATATCGCTTATGTTCGCCCTCTCCTTTAGTATGCATCAAGCGGTTCACATCTCAAGGATCGAAAGTGTTCATCGTCGTTTTCTGCTCTTTGGCCTCGGGATCTATAAGACGCGACGTTAGAAACTTTCTCACCCTGCCTCCTTATCGCGAACGTATCTAATTTATTAATCTCCACTCCCTAGGTAACACAATGCTCCCCACTTTTAGACATTATCTTATTCAACACTAAATGTAAGATCATCCAGTCTTTTTTTCCTTCTGGCTCATAGTACATCCTATGGTCTCTACCAACCTTTAACCCTAAGATTAATTCTGTCCCTTTTCTTTTCGACCCCAATCTTCCAAATCCCTGTCTAAAAGTCCTCTTTTTGAGCATTTTGTCATATTTATAGTATTGTTTAGGTACTTTTAAGCTGGTAGTAACCCAATAAATGGGGCGTAAGCCCCACCAATATCAAAAATTACTAACTCTTTAGGACTTTCTACATCAGATATTTAGGAATTTATTGTATTGCATTAGTTTGTTAATCAATATAATGGTATCGGTGTAAAAATTGGGGAACCCAGTCCACATAACTGATAGTAAATAACTATAAATTATTTATATAAACTTCTTTCGTCGACCAAGTGAATACAATAAAAAAAGAACCCTAATTTGGTGATTTTGTTTTGAGATGTCTTTATGATAGTTGCCATGCTTCTAGCAAACAAATCACGAACTGTTTTCTTCTGTTTAAATCATTTCAAACCACATTTTCATAACCAACTTTGTGTTTCTTTTAACGAGACAAAATTATTTAAAAAAAATTTCACTTCTAAATAAAGTCGAACAGAATCATCCACAATCCAAACATATAATAAGCAAAATCCCTTCGAATATATTCAAGGAAAAACAATTTTTTTCATTCTAGTTCATTCCAAAACTAAAATCAAATGAAATTTTTGAACAAATTGAAAAAAAAAAAAAAAAATAGCTACGATCATTCAAAAAATGTTAATTTTATTAGAATTAGAAAAAAATTAACTTTTGGAAGGAACAAACAAACACAAAATGAAATTAAAAATTGTACTTACTTTGGGGCCATGTCATTGTAACGAGTGTCACGTCCACCCGCTGGTCCAGGTCCATGTGATGAGCCTGAGTCTTCAAAGTAATCGGCTCGGCGATCACGAGAGCTTCGTCTACGTTCTTTGCTCTTTCTTCGTTTATTTTTAGGTCCACTACAATTAACGAAGGAGTTTTGTTTTGTTTTGTTTGTTTTTGGAATTTAAACATTTTTTTTTTTAGGAGAAAACAAAGTTAGAGAGATTTGTGTGAGTTAAGAGAGAAAGAATAGAGGGAAGTTGAGTAGGGATGATGTACATACTAAAAGCTATACAGAAAACATATGCTTAGTTGCAAATTTGGATGTCGTTTTTGCAAGGAAAATACACAGGAGAGTGCACTCCAATAGTTTTGAAATGCAAAATGATTACACATTTAGAAAAAGTAACATAAAATTATGTTCCATTTCCTTAATAAGCGACTCTGCTTTTGAAAGTGGATAGGATGGCTTGTTTGGAAAAGTATGACACTTTAATCAAACCTGCCAAGTGGTAGGATAGATAGTAAACCAAATTAACAATGAAATGAAAACCAAGGAGAAATCGAAATGAAATGAAAAATAAAACTGTTCTTTTTTATGGAATAAAACATTAAACAACACTTACTTTGCCAATGGAATGTGATCACGTTCACTGTACGCATCATACAAATACTCCCTGAAAATTTTACAGAAAATTTTGCAATATTTTCTTGTTCATCTTTAATTTTTTTTTTTTTTTGCTTCTATCATTTGTATGATTTTTTCGCATGAAACGTTATTGTGTTAAGATTTTCTTTTGTTCGCAAAGACATATTTGAAAAACATTCAACAAAACAAAATAAAACAAACAAGTAGATAACAAAAAACAAAAACATAAACATCTCAGAAGCTTCTAGAAGAAAACTTATACAGCACAAACTTAAAGTTTTAAAGCAACGCATTTTGAACAGATATGTAATTAAAATTTGAATTAAAAAATATTTAAACAACATTGAGATAAACAGACAATGGAATTTAATTGAGTTTAAAGCTAGCAATGGAGTAAGAAAATTCATTTTTCATATAAGCTTATTTGTTTAAGTTTAAAAGATTTTTTTTTTCAATAAAGCAGCATTCAATTTTTGGGAAGATGATTATGATAAGTGCGATGGTACAAATGCAAAGCAAGCAACCCATCCCACAGATAGACTTACCGGTTTTTGTGTTTTTTTTTTAACTAAACAGACAAATAGAGTGCAGGTTAACGGCTTAGAGTAATCGTAGTAAATGCATCTAACTTCTTCATTTATTGCTGACCAACAACTGGTAAACCAAAAGAATATTAGCTCTAGCAAGGAGCGTTTTTTATTCAAGAGAGTAAGTCCACAGATTGCAATACGAACAATAGTACCCACAAAAAAATGCAGTTCACAAATCTTTGGACAGTGCTCAATATTAAATGTACGAAAAGATAATAATTTATTGATTGCAGCATTGATTAAATGAAACACTGGTTTAACTATTATATTCTAAACCAGAAGATTTGGAAAAACATGCTCACCGCTTTTATAAAAAAGGATATCTTCTCTAGAATAGTCATCAGAATTACGTTGAAATGTTTTTGGGATACTAAGATTGAAGAAAATTTTTCACAACGATACTAAACAATTTTTACTAATGCAGTTTTTGAGTACCAGTAGCTTTTTTAAAGGTACAATATTTTAAATGTCCAACTCAATGAGAAACAAAGAAATAGCAAAAAGTGTGGAAGAGGATGCAGCAATCGGTTGATTCTCATATAAAATATCAGATCAATTTTCGTTCAGGTGCACGCAATGGACATTTTTAAACCATTGGTAAGCCAACCCAGCCAATGCAGCTTTTAACGATATTAAAATGGAGAAATAAAAAAGCAATACTAAATTTTATCATAGTTGCGGAGATCGAACTCGGTGGATCCCGGTGTCATAACCAGGAAATAATGAAAAGGTGATGCCGATGATGCTATGTTCTTGAGCTTTCAGGTCATTAACTTTTACTACAATAGGCGCTTCACTTAAACGTCTGAAAAATGACACAGCTGCTTCGTATTTAAAAGTACTTAAAGTTCAGCCTTTTCTGTTCACTTCATCATTCTTCTCATTATTTCGAAAGTTATTTTAGTTGAATGCCAATGTTTCCACATATAGCTACGTCATTTACTGAAGTTTTACTTAAACGCCTATTAAAAAGAAAGTGATCAAAAAGAAAACAAAATCAACTAAATACCATTAGTACGTCCTGATGCATCATCTTAAAAACATGGGTATCAGCCTGGATAACACCTGCTGCCTTTTTCATAGCCAGATCCAGGCTAAAAATATTAAATAAAGCATTCACTAGTCCCCTTGATATTAGAAACACTCCTTCTTCGAATATTCTTAGGTGACCTCAACTTCAAATGACCAACTTTACACTTTACGTGTTTAAACCTAAGGGAACAACACAAAAAGTAAAAGTAAAGTAAAGGGGTTTTTAACTTCGCCCTATCCAATTAAAAAAAAATATTCTTCTTTTTCGAGGTAACGAGCATCGTGTTCTCGAAGTGATCACAGCTCCTATTTAACTGCTTCACACTAGTGATAAACTAGTGGGGTACGCCGCTTTAACCTTTGAATGCGTCAGCAAACCTCCCGGTTTTGGATTGTTCCATATTTAAGGCCAACCAAATGCAGTGTCATTGCATTTGCATGTACCAGGAATGTTTTGCTCATGTCCAAGCATAAAAGTGACATAAAATAATGTTGCAGTTCCTTAACATACAATTTTTCTCTTGAAAATGGATAGCTATTATAACGAAGTGTGACACTACACAAGTCCAAGCACTAATCTGTTGAAACTCCATTTCATATTCGCTTTCGATTTAAATAATATGACGTTTATTTAACTAAATAAATCGAAAACAGTAACACCAAAAAAAATCTCGCCACCAAAAACTTCCTAATAAGGCTTTAAACATAGGTTAGCGTTTGTCATAAATTTGTCAAAATCAACTCTAACACTTGATAATGTTCCAGCTTCTATGTACTGACATTTCAACAGACAATCACCAGGATACACACAAGACCAACTCTTTGATTAGAAATAAGGTTATGAGATTGTGGTGCCCGTGGCTGCCTGTTACGTGGGTTGTTCTTGTTTCGAATCCTAGACACATGAAAAAAAAGTTTTTCACTTATAACGCCTTTCGCGAGGAATTGGCAAGCCTTACATGTCTCTTCAGAATCGGCAAACAATTGTATGTACTTGAAATGCGTTCGGCGTAGTCAAACTACACCAGAAAATGCACCTTTTTCGGTAATTTTAAACTTTTGGGTAACCACTTGAATGAAACCTCAAACAAAAGATTTTCATCCCTGCATTTTTTTCGCCTTAACGTTTGGATGTCACGCATTCGAGGTTGCTAACCTCAATTCTACTTTCAGAAAGGGTGAACTTTTTTCCGAATTACGTTCAGTAGCAATGTCGCTTTCGAAAATCACATTGTATATATTTTAAAGCTTGGTACTCCCGTTGTAATGTTATCCATGTCGGCCTATTATATGGGAGATCGCAGTTCGTTTTCCAAAAATATATAATACTATTTGGAGTATCACCTTTCTTGGCAAGTCTTTTGAAGGTAAACCGCCATTTAAACTGCTATCTGATTTTTTGAACCCGGCAAAAATCGTGGGGCCCATCCATTCTTCATCAGAACAATTGAGAGAAATGTCCTAGGGTCTGGACAACCCCGAGCTTTTGTGCCAAAATATTCAACCAAAGCTCAACGTAACTCGTCTAAAAATTATTCACAATAAAACAATACCTCACTGTTATGTTGCAATCACCTTTTCCCAAATTATTTTTCCTAGAGCTTGTAGAGGTTAGGTAAGGTTAGGTTTAAATGGCTGTCAGGAAGCCAAATGAAACGCTTAGACCAGTGAAGTGTGTGAGGAAGTACCTCAATTATCTAAATCATTTGAACTTTTTGATAAAGCGATAGAGGTAAAGGTTATCTGTGTTTACTAGATGCAGCTATCTTTTGAGTAAGAGTGCAGGGCATGAACAGCCGAAGTGTGGGTTTGTCTCTTCTCCCTCCTCGCCTAAACAGCTTCTGTAGAAGTCGTTTGCTGGAACGCCGAGTCTTGTGGAGTATTTACCAATGAGGCAATGTCTGTAATGACACCGATAACGGATCCAATGTGTAATCTGCTTACGGAAAGCAAGTGTCTGCGTGTTTTAGATCTAGTTTTGGCCATAACTGCTCATTGACTGCAGTTTCATGCTGTGCACCGGGACCCAAAAAAGGTTAATAATGAAGTGTTCAGCAATCTCCATGAGGAATAGTCAACAATTGAGGGCGGTAGAGATGTTAGGGACATAGGCGAAAAATCCAGCCTGAATGCTCAAGCGTAAATTCACTGAATAGATCTACACCCCCACTCTACCCAGTGTTTGCATTTCCCTACGAATTTTTTTTCTCATCTTACTTACTCTACAATGTAAATGTAGACAAAGTTTAATTTTTAAATTACCTACTTTGGTTCTGTAAACAAAGCTTAAAAGCTTTATCAACTTAAACAGTCCTTTGTGAAATTTTGCATGACTAAAATAATCTTTCATCTTTCATGCAACAAAATAAAAATTGTGGACCTAACTTGGTGAACTGACTTCAGAAACAAAAATTGAACACTGATAACTTTTGAATATTAAAATAAATAAAAGCAATTACATTCAATTTATTTCTACACATTAGTAAAATTACTTCAATTATGATAACATTATCGTCATAACAAAAAAGCTTACATTTTCAAAAACAATTTTCATTATCAAGCTTCAAACTCATTGAATTAAAATTTACAAGTTCGTCATAAGAAAAGTACATAATTCTTTTTAATGAAATAAATGTTAAAACTACTTTACATAAAACAAAGTTAAGTGAAACAAAATTGATTAAGAAAACAAAAATCAGTTTAGAACCTTCCAACAATCAAAATTTTAAATATATATATTTTATTAGATATCAAATGAACTAGGATGTGTTGGGGGACAGCGAGGGTGGTTTTCCACTCAATGTAAACTTATATTTTGTTTGGTTTATTTGTTTTTGTATTTTTGAATGTATGAATTGATAAAAAAAAAATCTGATTAAAATAAAATAAGAAAGAGAGTACTCACGATTCGACTAGCGGTCCCGGATAGGGATCCGATTTCTGATACAAACTAGATAGCTTAACACTTATCACTAACGTTGGCAGGAAGATGATGACGCACCAGGCAACACCGGCCCAAAATCCATTCTAAAAGATGAAATAACGTGATAACGAAGTAAATTAAATAATTCAAACTTACCAATGGGTCAACAAACTTATTACATCCAGAAACAATAGCTGAATCATAGACATGTGCCAAAGGAGCACACTTACCCACCGCCGTTTGTATAGATTCGATTACCAAATTCAAATAACGCTGAATCTCATCACTGAAGAAGTTTGTCAACTTGCTGGCTGCTTCCTTGATAAAGTCGCGACCCTTGACGTTGATGAATTCTTGAGCCTGTTTGATTTCGCTCACCAACAGCGGAATGGACTTCTCAAATGATTTGTCATTATAACTCAACTTCGATTGTAGTTCTTCGGCTAGGGCAATGAGTTCTCGAGTCTGGTCACGCATTGGATTTACAAGATTTTCGTCGTAGGTCTCCAAATGGAGAGCTTGGTTTCGCAGACTAACTTGAACATCTTTCATTTCGGCAACCTTAATCTTGTCTGCTGTTTCACGCAACTGTGTGGCCAATGCCTTCAATGAGTAGGTTGTAATGGATTCATTGAGATTATCAGTGAACTTATCTCGATCGAAGTTCTTCAAATCAGAATTTGCAATATTGAGGATCTTCCTTTCATTCGCCTCACTAAGAATTTCTATTTTAGCCTCGAAATTGATACCATTGACGAATTCTTCGAGAGTTTTGTTCACATCGTATTGTGCGGGGTATTCACGGATCTCTTGAATATCGAACAGATGGTGCAACCGAAGGACTTCGTAAATTGTGTGATTTGCCTGACAGGCGGCTATAACGTGTGATATGCGGAAAGGTGGCAAATTGCCTGTGCTGCGAGGTCCATTTCTTTGCTTTGGATTATTGTTGTTATACAGCACGTTGTTGAGATCAATGAAATTATCGATATACTGGAAGACGTCATCGGTTTCCGGATTTCTATGTCAAAAATAAAAAAAAAAACTGTTAATTAAACCATAAAATGAAATGATTTTCGATAAATTTACTGTAGAGGAATGCAAACACCACGCTGAAGGACCAATCCAACCAGGAAATGTACAAGAGCAGCAGCGGCCAGTATCGAAATGGTGAGGAAAATTACAGCAACGGCTCTGTGGAATATAAAAGAAAAAAAAAATGAGATGAATGAAATATTTCTTATGTCTGCTATAGATTAATTGAATGTCTCTTCTTCACCAACGATGATTGATGAGTAATTCTCTTGATCCATTTGCTTTGTCAGAATATCGTGGACCATTTTAGAATTTTCATGTCAAATTTTCAATGAAGCAGAGAAGGTCTTTTTGCTTAAATGATTTACAACACACTCCAGGAGTGCGAACATATGGCAAGTTGATGCTTGGAAAATAGAGAGTAGAACAGACAGAATATGTGGAACTGCTGGGCCCACTTCTAGCTTGGTTAGGGAATAAAATTGATTTTGACGGTAGGAAGCAGAATGGATTGGAGAATGACATATGGCATTTATTAGAAATCACTGATGTCAGTAAAGTGATCAGTGGGTACAGAAAAAATTATTTTGAGTAGTTGCGTATTGTGCTAAAGCCGAACCAACATGACAGCATTGACCCCAACGGCACAAAAAAGCACCGCGACAGCAGATCCTTAGAACTTGTCAAATCAAACACCAGTTTAGTTTACAAATAAAATAAATTGGTAGCGATTTTAATAACTTACAGCATTAAAAATCTGGATCCAGATCCCTTGTTACAGCAATCATCACCATAACCGTCCGGACGTTTTCCACAAATTCCACAAAACAGAGCACAGGTAATTGCAGTTAAAATCTTGAAAACAAAATTGAGCTTGTTTATTTGAATGCTCCCAAGAGTTAATGTCATGTTTCTTAATTACCAATAATAAAACAGAACTGATAGCTA
The DNA here is from genome assembly GCA_949752695.1 of Melanostoma scalare. Lineage (NCBI taxonomy): Eukaryota > Metazoa > Arthropoda > Insecta > Diptera > Syrphidae > Melanostoma > Melanostoma scalare. The sequence continues at coordinate 179,592,750 of OX456984.1, read as the reverse complement.
TTCCAGCATAGAATCTATAGATGCTATACTCATGAATGTATTTGTCAGCGGTTGTAGTTGCCGTATTGGTTTGCTGGTCGATGACTTTGGCGATTTGAGCGAATTGTCCGTTTATTTCATCAGATGCTTTCTTAATAGCTTGTCCTATTAAAAAACAAAGAAAGTCAGTAATGCTGAAATAGACAAATAAGAGTTTCACCACTCACCAACTGTTTCTATGGATCGGTTTATATCAGGAATATGACGCCCTATAACGTCATTGATGCGTTCACGCATTTTCTTCAACGCATCACGGCCATCCTTGCCAGCTGATGTAATACCATCTCGGATAAGCGCATCAACAGCTTCAATGATGCTTGTGACATCAGGAAGCTAGATAAATATCAATAAGTTTATAATGAGGTGTCTTAGATATACATATATGTAAAAGATTTATTTATGCTTTTAAAATCAAAATTAAACAGTAAAAATAAAGAACAAAAAACGCATTCATTGAAAAAAAACCACATGTTTTTAAAAGTAAACTATACTATTTCTACGAGGGTGAGTATTAAGTAAAACAATTGGACACTCAATTTAATGAACGCTTTGTTGGAAACCAGAAGAGATATTTCGAAAAGATTAAAAGCTATCACCTACCGCCTTGACATTAAAAAAAAATTAACGGTTTGTGATTTGTTACGTTTTCGAGGCCTTGTGAAATGTCAAAGTGTTTTCAAGTAGATCGCCTTTACAAAAAAAAAACACTTTCTTTAACTAATCGTAACCCCAGACCATCATGTTTTCACGGTAAGTTTGGCTGATAATCATTTGTTATAAGTAGTGGTATACAGAGAGTTTTAAGACTTGATGAGTGGTCGACCAATGTGCTGAAATGACTATTTGTGGGTTTCATTAAAACTGAAATTTGTTACAAAGGGGATTCAAGCTTTTCTTCGGAACTAGCGCTAGCTCCTCTTTGCTGTCAAAGGAGTCGACAAACCACAAGTATATGACCAAAATTCAAAGGGTGTCTACTATGTAACTCGGTTCTACAATCAAAGTGTTCGTCGGATGTCCAAATTTCCTTCTCAGTAATTCTTAAGGACGTAGGAGCAATAGGGAAACTTGAACGAAACTCAGAAGTTTTTGTAGTCGAAAGCAGTTGAAAGAATTCAAATCTGATTCTAATTTCATTCTTATTGGCATTTAAAAGTTGTATCAAAAAAAACTTTCGAAAGTAGAATAGAGTTACATAGTCGGACCCCAAAGCTATAGGATCGACACCAACTACAGCTCTCTGGAAACGTTCCTGTCGTTAGCTCTATATTATCTTTTCACGAAACAAATGGCGACCAAAAGCCCACTTGAGCTCATTGAAATTATTGAAAAACAGGAGTATCCGGCAACAGAACAGAACACAGAACTATAATGAATAATATCGATATAGACATTCAAACGGACTACACACCACAGCATGACATCATGTTGATTTCACCATAGTGGCCCCGACAGATACTCCGGCAAAGGAATCCTGAAAGAACAGCAGGTTTATAAATGCGACGGTCTCAAAACAGATGAAAGGATATAGGGTAGGTTAGGTTAAAGTGGCTGTTAAATCGGCTAACACACTTAGGCCCGTTGGGCCCATTTTGATACCATAGTGGATCTACTGGGAGAGAGGAGAGACGCAGGGCGTTGATGTGAGTAAGATCACAAGAGTCATCAAAGAAATACGAACCTAGGTGTATCCTACGTTTGTGAGATAAAGCAGGGTATGAACAGAGAAGGTGGGAAATAGTTTCCTCCTCCTCCTCATCCATACAGCTCCTGCAAAAATCGTTTGAGGTGACTCCTAGCCTTGCGGCATGTCTTCTAATAAGACAGTGTTCTGTTATGACACCTATTGTCGGATTAATGTGTATTCTTTTGAGAGCGATCAAGCCCTTCGACCGCTTAAGATCAAGGTTGGGTTAGATTTGCTTCGTTGCGTTAAACCTTACACGTTAAACTGCTTGACCATCTCAGATTAGTTTTCTTGTGTGCGTCCTGCTTGAGCAAGAGTTTGAATGTAGCAATTGGTATGCCGATACTCCACGTTTTCGGTGAGAAGGGCAGAAGTGTTCCGTTTCTGGCGAGCTCATCTGCTTTGCAGTTTCCTGGAATGTCTCTAAACCCCGGCACCCAGCACAGGTGAATGCCGCTCTGACATCTCCCTGAGAGATGATCGGCAGTTTAGGGCTAGAAGTGTGTAGGGTAAGAAATCTTTTTAGAATATTATCATTCCCAAAAAAGATCAATTAAGCTCCCAAGCTTATGCAGCGTCTTTCAAGCAGAAGTATACATGTAGTCTGCGAAGCCGCAAAACATCTCGCTACGCATCAATTGAAAAAAAAAAACATTGACATTTTTATTGATGACCAGGCGACCAGAAAAGTTGTCTTACTCATAGTCAGAACTTCCAAATTGGTAGAAACCTGTCAAAGTTATTGGAATTGTACAGCGCAACGAACACTATAAATTTATTTTAAGTTCCAGGATACAAATGGGAATGATATGGCGGATAACGGCTTAGTAATAGCAATCAGGAACATTTGAGACAAATTGAAAAACGAATATTTTCATGTCTGTGAAAATAGAAAAAATAAGATTTTAACAAAAAAAAAAACATAGCTATTATCCCATTTTTAAAATCCTTCCTGCTTCGTTTTTGTGTTCGCTATAACTGACTCCTAGGTTGACAAAAATCGGGTCATCACTCGAATCAAGCGAGATCAACACCTCTGCAAACAAGAACGAGATTAAGAAAAGAACAGAATTCCCCAAAACTTTCTAAAAATTGCCAATGATAGGCGATCATTGCCGCGTTTCCAAGAACCTACGGTCACATATCTCTAAGAAGAAAACCGAATATTTACTCTAGCTTAGCAGATTTCAGCTCTCTTCGTTGATTGGCATAATCATGGGGCACAACTTAGTGACATGATGAGAATAGGCATTATAGGATATTCGAATTATGTAGATGATGACACAAAGTGGTTGTAGAGGAAGAGTAATTCCACTTCCTCTATGCGTGCTCAAGCTTGGCCCAAACAAGGAAAACAGCTTTCGGAGAATACTTCTTTGAAAAACATTCCAAAATTTTAAGAAGGTTTTCAAGTAGGCTCCTGCCCTCAATCATAACAATACAGTCACCAACAATCAGTCTACTGCTTCTTATTTCCCTACTCCTTTGAGCATGGATCACACAAGGCTGGTTGCCATTGGAGAAGCGAGTAGACGCTACTACTAGTATTTCTAATTTAATTAAGAAGTATTAAAAGTAAAGCCCAAAAAGCATTTTTTTTTTACTGTTTTCTAAAGCTGTTTGCTGATAGAAACTTGCGAGTAGGAAACAATAGTGTGCCCGGACTGGCGATCCAACTTTATACATATAAAAGATTTTTAATCATGTTGTATTATGTTAAGTACTGAAAAATAAATACAAATACAAATACAAATCGCTGCTTGCTTCTGCCCTTGCAGTCGTTGTCTAAGAAGCGGCTGCCAACTGGCCTGTGTTTATCCTCCGTCATTCCGGAGATTCTTTGTGAACCGACCACCTAAACCTAAACTAACCTAAATGCTTATTTACCTTTTTTTTTTTGTTGTCTGTCTACGAAAATTTCCGCAGACGTTCAGGCAAATTTTGATTTTGAAAAAGAATTCTTATCTACTTCCTTATTAGCTGAGTTCACACTGTACACTAAGTTGGACAGACTTCGTTTGATGGATGTTAGATGGTCGGATGTAGTTTGCGTTCAGACTTATCAGACTTGTCGTCAAACCTTAGTCATATATTCCTCCGCTCCGTCAAACTTCAAAATTTTCAAAAATATTTGAAAACCATTCAACAAGTTGGTCAAGCGGTCGTCTGAGGGTTCACATTATCGAACATTGGTCGTTCAAACCAAAGTCTGTCCAACTAATTGAACAGTGTGAACTCCGCTATTCACTAAATCGAGAAATCCTTGTGTTTAGAAAAATTCTTTCCCATTAAACCCACTCGCTTTAAGTCTGCAAATGGTCTGATAACTCCTAGTCTTGCCATTACGTCTTTCTTTGGTTATAGTATGAGTTTGATGTTCTGCTTTGAGTCTTTAGGTCAATTTAGTATCTGCGAATGCAGGTGTTTATAATGTGACAAGGGAAAACTTATAATGTCTATAAATTTCCCAAAAAGTGATTAGCAACCACAACATTGCTCGCTTATCCAGTTGTCACCAATTTTGCAACGAAAATGTGGTTCTTAATTAAACCTTGAATACCAAAGTACATATAATTAAAACTCTTCTAGTCAATAAAAACAATCTGTTTTGCTATAAATTTTTTCACAAAACAAAACTATGATATCAGAAAACAATGAAAAAATATTTAACTTTTTAACAGCAATTAATTCTATAGAATGAAAACGAAAAACTACACTGTCAATGATGTACTGAAAAAAAGTATATACATGAAAAAAAAAAAACTGGAGTAGAACTTTATGATAACAGAAACGAATAAAAAACTGAAATATAAAATAGCACACTCTATGTCAACATACCCTTGGGAAGTATCTATCTAACATCTATATGCGATGCGAGGGAATACAATGAAGGTTCGTAAATATTTTTGCATAATGTAGATATTTTTCCGAATTAATTTTTTTTTTATTTGTTAGCATGGATAATGAGAACAATGAGTTTAAGTATTGATTAGTGGTTACAATAGGGTTTTGAATTACAATTCAATTTTGTTATGAAATCAAAAAGCTCACCTGATTATAATCAAAACCATTGGTGTCCAATTTACCAATTTCATATTTTTTCAGAACATCTTTGCACGCGTCTGTGGGACATTTGGTCAACATAACCAACAGATCACGTTTAACGCCACGAAGACCTAAAAAAACAAACAAAAAAGATGTCAGCAAAGAACAGATAATGTGTAACAATATTAAAATACCGTCGCTCAATTGGGAGGCATAGACTCTTAGTTCATTTGTGATGTTTTTCATTCGGTGTAGTTTCTTATTTATATCCGGCAAGTTATCCAAGAAATCCATAAGATGATTTAAGGAAACAGCTTTGGATCGTTCTTCCAGTTCTTGAATGAGACTGCTTGATGTATCTGAAGAAATGAGAAAAAAAAACAAAATTTAAATACAAGAACGACACTCCAATTCCTTTTCAGAAAAAGAAGGATTATTAAAAACATCTAACGATTTAAGATCCTGCAAGTAGAACAAAAAACTTTGACAGCTTCAATTAACTCCTAGCAATCTTCTTTCAGCCATTTAATAGTTTCAATTTAGTGCAGCCCCTTTAGCTTATTATTCTCTTTAAAAGCGCATTATAGACTCATGATCGACAAAAACTAAAGAAGATTAAACGCAAATCGAATGGCATACAGTTTAATTGCTTGCACTTCAACATCATGCCTAAGTTCATCCTTCCGCTTTTAGTATTATCACAATTTCCACACAAATACTTACAATTTCACGAAACAGGAAAATTACTAATTGCCAAGGAAGGCATCATACATGAACACACACACACAATATTGTTGTAAGTAAAAGGGAGCTATTTTGCACATCGAATTTGATATCGTAAACGTAATACCTTTCCTATATGCTTATATCTTTCTCGGATTAAACTCAATCAATGCTATTAAATGTTCTATGTTCAGTGTTTACTGACATTTATCTGTTGGTAACCAGGTAAGCGGGATCCGGAAACTCAGAACGGAGCTTAAATTTGATTTTTTTTTTTAATATATATTCATTTGGGGTGAGTTAAGCTTCTTTAGGAAGAAAGCTGTTCAATATTTATTAAATTAACTCAGCAGTTAAGAAAGAAACAGAATGAAATGATACTCATACAATACGACGAGATGGGAAAAATAACCCTTGATAGATTTACAAATGAAAAAAAAATAAACACAATACAAGAAATGCTACAGTTGTAGCTGTGCTGTGCTGCCTGCTTGATAAACATTGCTACTTGAGAAACATTTTACCAGGGTCACGATCGCAAAAGAAAAGCCGTAAGGATATTTCTTTCAAACTTATCCTTGAATTAAAAAATTAATTCATCAAACCATGCATCTTGAAGAAAACATCACCATAAGCACTTATAACTTCGCGCATTACTGAGACACCTATACCTGCACTGAAATCAAATGAAGAATAACCTTAACTAACTAACACTACTTCTTTGAGCTAAAATGGCAATAGGAAGCAAAACCATCTTTGAAAGGACTTAAAGTTTCACTGATTAGTTCATGGTAAAGACCTTTCAATTTTCATGACGACGATGTAGGTCGGGTTGCCAGAGCAATTGGCCACATGGACATAAACAGTAAGCGTGTCCAACACGAAGAAAATCACAAAGATCTCCATGTCTATTTGACGGAGGAAGTATTTTACTGTGAGACAAACTTCTCAGCAAAAAACATGTCCACTGTTACGTTCACCCCTATCAATGTGGGAGCACTTTTTAAAGGACTCTTAATCTACTTGTACGTTTAAATTGCTATTTCTTTTGTTTGTAACTTCAATTTTAATAAGCTTATTGTCACTTTTATCAAACAAATTATCAAGCACCAAAAAATGCAAATAAGGTTCATTCGATGAACCGTTACACTTCACTTGTGGTCGCCACAAAGATTTTTTTGAAAAACCTTCACTTTAATGACAATCAGTTTGTTTTTAACAATGGGTTTGCCTTTAACTCGCCGTTGAACTAATTTCTACTGGGGTGAGTGCAGATAAAGAACAAGGCTGTCCAATTGTTCTTCGTCAAGTGGCAAATATAGGTTAAGTACAAAATTTTTGATCACTCATGGAGTTATCAAGGAAATCGGGGTAAACACTAGATGAAGTTCAACGAATTAAGCTACCGTTCAAAAATGACAGATTCCTCTTAAAAAACAGCTGTTTCTACTGAGCAAGAAAATTGCGAACTAAAATTCTAATCTCAGAAATTTCCTTCAGAAAAGTATGTGTATGTATGAGTGTTTTTGCCCACTAAAAAAGTATCAGATGCCTCTTTTTGAGCCATGCGCCTAGTGAATGCAGAATGAGGTATAACATCGAACACAAATAAAATAAATAAATAGGGTGGCGCAACAGAGCGAGGAGCCCCAGTGCCGAAAGCATTTCTCACAATCATGCCTTGTTAGGGAATGGAGGGGATCAACAATTTTCTGCCGGTTCCGAACGGCTAATAGAGAAAGCGCTCTCATGGCAATGAATTTGATAACGGAGGACTTGCCAATTCCTCGCGAAAGACGATACTCGTGGAAAAACATTTTTGCCTCTGTTGGGATGAGGCGACACAATCCCGAACAAAAATATAAGTGTTCAAATTATTCGGAGACATCCGAAGAACAGATCGACATCAAAACCTCGGCTTTTAACATTTTTCTGTCCAACCTGATGAAAAATCGGAGGAAATTAACAGAATCAGAAAGCGAACGCAGGTGGAAGAAGACCTCAGTCAACTTGCGAAACTAGAGATGATTACCTTCTGTTGTAAAAAAAGAATTCAGTAGATTCCTTCAAAATTATTTTGGAATGAATTTTGCGGAACCTTGACACATTAAGGAACCAAAACATTGAAGCTAGTAGTTTGTTAATTATTTTTGAAAGGGTATAAAACATTTTCTTTTTTTTTTGCAGAAAATAGTATTGAGTAAGAAAACTAACTTTCGTGTTCCAGAAAAGCTCAGATCTTTTAATTTATTTTTATTTGCAAGAAAATGATTTCTACCACTTATGAAGCTCATTGCACTTGTCTAAGTGAATGAAGATTATTGTAGACAACAAATGCTTATGGAAAAAGCAGATAGAAGCTGACTGAAAAAGCTGCAACACAAAAACTCACCGAACTCCTAATGATATGAAATATAATTACAGGCAAAACGTGAAGTTGTAGTTAACGCATCATTCGGTGGATTTATTTTATGATTAATGCTGAACTTTAGCTTCTAGAGACGACTTGACTAAAGAATTAAACTTGCTAAGCCTAAGTATATTCAATAAAAGACCAAATTACACGGGCGATCAAACCAAAACAAGCCACTTTTGTCGCTAAACAGAAAATCATATTAAAAATAAATTGAAAACATCGAAGGAACACAGCCATATCTCCCGAAGACCGGAACTTAGTCTGAAAACTGTGAAAAGACAAGATCTTACTTCGCATATCCCACAAGTAATGTAAAGAAATACGAAAATCAGTTTAAGGATAAAGATCAATCCTGAATTCCGAGTTGTGCATTGCAGGCTGAATCTGGCGTAGAGAGCAGAAATACATGCAGATTCTGCAATGAGCACCAAGAATATCCTGATCATTTCGTCAGAGACTGTAGGACTATCATGAATCAAAGATATAAATGTCTAGGAGCATACTGCATAGAACAAAGAAGCTTGTCTTCTTAGACATAACAAAAGTTCTTGGTTTTGATAAGGAAACTAAACTGGAAAAAACACTATAATTCGGACTTATTATTAAATTAAGCGAAGGCTTAATTGATATCCTACTGGTGCCCGTGGCGTAGTTTTTAGCATGTCTGCCTGTTTAGTGGGAGGTTCGTGGTTCAAATCCCAAAAACACCGGAAATTTTTTTTACGCTTATCGCCTTTTGCGAAGAATTGACAAGTTCTCCGGAAATAAGTATACAAAGTCATGAAAACCTCTTTCTAACTTAGTCTTTCAGAATCTGCATCGAATTATAGGTTCTTGAAACGTGTTAGGCCTCGAGAGTAACATGCATAATGTACCAGACGGTCAAACCACTGTACAAACGATTGAACCCTTAAGAGACTTTGGCATTATGCATGTCTCCACTGCGATGATAAAAGTTCATATCATATTTTTATTTTAAACGAGTATTCATTTGCTTTGACTTGTCATTTATTTTTCATAGAAATAAGGCCCCGACCCATAGAATCCGTTGCGTCCGTTCGCTGCCGAATTCAACTGACAGCTCGATTAAATACACACGATCTTATGAGAGGTGACCCATAAGCATCGGATGCAAAGGACGCAACGTAAAAAGTAGCCCAACTTTTAACTTCTTGCGTCCGGCAGAACTGATGACATAAGCTGTTAAAACCAATTTGAAGTTTTCTCTTCACACCGCAACGGATTCTATGGGTCACCCCAATCCGTTGTGTCCGGTAAAACTCACTGCTGTCAGTTGAATCCGGCAGGGAACGGACGCAACGGATTCTATGGGTCGGGGCCTATAGACACACAAAGTTTTGGCTTTAACATACCGATGCGATGTGGGATGTGTTTCTTTGGTTGGGTGGAGAATCAAGGCCTTGCAATCTGAATATACGACCAAAGGCGTATATGTCTCCAAAATACGATTTTCGTAATTGGTTGTTACCTTCTGCTAAGAAAAATGTGTCCAGTTTATTGCATATTTCGCATGATTGAACTAATATGAAAATAGCCTTTTTTAAATTACAGTGATTTCTGGGAAGTGTTTAAAAAGTACCTGATGTCAGCTTTGGAGTTTCGCACTGAAGTGAAACTCCATTTAATGCGCGTCTTTTAAGACAGCAGCTGGCAAGGAATAGAGGTCGTTAACGAGGAATAACTTCTTAATGTGGGTTGACCAGAATCCGAAAAGAGTTAAGTTAAAAGACAGAAATTTGAAAAGCTTTGTGCATTTAAAACTAGAGCACTTCATTTTCTGAACCACCTGGGAAAGTCTACTTTATAATTTAAAAAAAAAAAGTCTGACTCATTCTGGTGCCTTACTTACAGTAAAAAATCACATGGTGATTGACTTAAAATTTCTTAAAACAAGTAGTGTATAATCTTAAAAAAAGACTTTGGACTTAAAAGCATAAAACACTGTATGGTCTTATTGTATAAAATTTCTAACAAATACACATCAACTGTTGATACGTACTCTTCAAAATATGTTCAAGCTGGTGCGATAGCTGACGGTAATTCTCAACAAGTAAATGGTTGATTTGTTGCGATGTGGCATTAAGGAATGCCCCAGTATCTGTGCTCCCTCGACGCACAGCAGTTGTGGCTTCATCCACTCCTTCTTGCATGTAGGCGTTTGTTGTGAACGCGATTATTACACCAAACCTAGACAAAAAAAAAAAAAGAAATAAGAAACAAAACCAATTACAAACGAACAAATAAAGAAAAAATAAAACAAGAAACAAAATATTCCCACGAGTAATCCAATAAGAACATAGTATACACTTACAGAATTCCAGTAGCGGCGCAAATCAATAGAAAGCCTAGGAATACCCGGCGACAGGTATCGTGTTTCTTATCGAACGGCTGGGAACGACCACCACAAGCACCCGCACAACGACAACAGCAAAAGCATAATCTAGAAATAAACCAGGATGTTTGGTGTAATCAGAGATTTCCTTCTTCTCGCAGAGGGTTCAATGCACTTGTATACAGTCAAACAGTACAACATGTACGACTAAAGCCTCTTTAAGGTGTAGGTTTGGGATAGTTTTCCGGTACTTACCCAATTATTGGCATCAAAATGACTAGCAATGCAGTTAAAATAACAACCAGGAGTATCGGCCAGTAATGTTTTATTAAATCGCCCCATTCGTTGCGCTCAACCTTTGGCCCAGGACGCACTTCCGTTTCGGTAACAACAAGATATCCTGCAAAGAGAAAACACAAATTAGAAAACAAATAAAACCAGAGAGAGTGTAATGTATGTGGATGTTGTTGAGGTAGGGGAAGGGAGCGACGCGACGTGAAGCAAGCAAAGTGCATCGTCGTTCTGGTTCTGGCATCGCACTGATATATTTGTCCCCAACTTGGATAGGTTAGCTGAGAGATTTACGAGCGACGTTGGCTGGCTGAATTTTAGTGTGTTTCTTGAGGGCGTATATATATGGAAATTAAAAACCGAAAAAAAAACAAACTTCTGCTGGAATAAATTTCAAATTTACTACAAAAGTTGTCCTGCAAATAAGACAACTGCACACGAGAGAGACTGTCACATTAGATTTTGAGATGGGTTGGTGTGGAGCAAATTGCAAAAAAAAAGAATAAATCAAGAACGCGGTCGAGTTTAACTTTTCAGTTTCGACTGCTGAGGGTATACGTTGTTCTGAAAGTGGTTCTAAAACAAATTTCTGAAGTTACATCGTTTGCAAAAAATCAGGGGTTTGATAAGGTTTTGGCATTTTTGATTTGGAAGTGGGAAGTGACAATCCCGAGAAATTGCTCGTTTTGAATCTTGACTTTTATAAAGTGATACTACCCTAAATAGGTTTGAGGTCAACGTTAAGTTGAGATAATAAACAAACCTGACAGAGGATAGAGAGTTGCAATCATAAACTTACATTGACCATGTACAGCGTTGAATGACATCTACGGAATTCTTCTAACTGAATTTATGCACAACTCAAGCATATCATTGCGTCTAAGAAATCATTGAACTTGAACTCTGACAATTTTGAATCGAGAATTACATCAGCAAAAACCTCGTAGTTAAGCTTTACTGATCTAACTTGAATGCCTTGTATCTTTTTTACATTTCCACAAAAGACTTCTACCTTCGATTAGCATTTTTTTTTTCTATTTTGAGGTTCATTGGTTTCGGATTAAGTTTAAGACAAAAAGAAGTAGGAAATTCCCAAAACTCACCTTTCGGTATAGCCTCGCGTCCAATAAACAGATTAATGATCTCATGTGTGATATTGTAAAATGGGCTCATGCCACGTGCATTGTATTTGGTAGAACTTAAATATGTGACATTCTTATTCCACACCGAATATTCGGTCTTTGTAAAGTCTAGGAGTTTCGTTTGGATATCAGTCGCCGTTGTAAGACTTGGCAGTGAGCACATGACAGCTAGAACTACACACAATGTCATGAGTGTGGTCATGAAATGTGATGCTGCGGCCGCCGATAATGATGATGATGATGGTGAGGTCGAACGACGCCATCGGTGGGATTTAACACCTTCAGCAGATGTAGATGATGACATTGGCGACATATCACCAATTAGTGGTTCATTGGAATGTGATGTGCTGTGTGAAGTCTTATTTGTTGCTGATGCGGATGTGCTTGTTGTTGTTGTGTTGTTTGAATTTTGTCTTCTTGGCAGCATTGGATTTTGTTGTAATCTGGCGGCGTTGGTGGTTCTTGTTGAAAATGAATCAGTCATCGTCGCCGTCGTTGACTTTTTTGTGGTGGTATTTATTGGCACTCCCATGTTGCCAATGGAAGGCCTTCGAACTGCTTAACTGAGGAAACGATGATACTTCTGAAAGAAAAGAAAAAAACATAAAATGAATAAGTTATAAGATGGCAAAGTATGGTTTTATTGCAATAAAGAAGTATTAACAGGAAAGTAGTAGCAGCATATACGAAGATTGGGTGTTTCATAAGGTTTTCAGACTTCTCATATAAGATAAAGTTTGGTTTAATCACGACTATTGAATACTTTTTTCTCACGCAGTACGATCGAATACAGATCCAAGCAAGAAGTACAATCGACCATTGAATTCATAAAATAAAAGGCTTAAGTAATCGAGAGTGAAATTTTCTCTTTTTATTGGCTTGTGTTTTGACTAATATAATGAGATTTACAAGGAGAAAAGAAGGGCGGAGAACACGGAATTGTCAAAAAGAAAAAGAAGCAGCATGACAGGAATGAGATTCGGAAGTTCTAACAAAGGTAAAAAGATCATCCCAGGATTGCAAAGTCCGAACTCAAGCCTCAAATAATAGAGACGCAGTCGCTACTGAGGATCTGGAAAGATCACTTCTGCAGACTGCTTAAAGGCGATAAAGACACTGATTCTGTTGTCAGGCAGAATGCCCCATTCAACTGGGACGATGATCAAGAATTCCGTAATCCCGACCTAGAAGAAGTTAAGCTTGCCATATGCAAACTTAAATCAAATTAAACTGTAGGTGCTGCCGAGCTTCTTAAGGCAGCTCGAGATTAGTTGGAAAGGAAAGGAGCATGCAACAACTGATCTGATCAGTCCATGATCTGTACAGAGCCATGACTATTTTCTATGCTAGGCGACAAACTGTCAGGTGTAACATCATTCTTGAAAAGATTGTATCTATAAAACTCAAAAGTCAATACTAGAGGAACAATCTTTCAAAAGTCTCGCTTACGCAGACGATATTGATGCAATGGGAAGAAGGAAGCGTGATGTCATAGGTGCTTTTGCGAGTATTGAAACAGAAACAGCAAAAATTGGTTTGATGGTTAATGACGGTAAAACGAAGTATATGTTGTCATCAAACAAGGACACCGAACATCAAACAATGAATTGGACAAAACATCATAATAGATAGACATAACTTCAATGAAATACAGGTAACCCTGTATAAGACCTTGATCATCCCAGTCCTGCTTTACGGCGCGGAAGCATGGACCTTATCGAAAGTGGATGAAGAAACCCTTGGTCGTTTCGAAAGAAAAATTCTCCGAATGATCTTTGGTCCCGTATGCGAGGACACTGTGTGGAGAAGAATATACAACAACGAGTTGTAGGAGCTGTACCGCGACACGGGCATAGCCAGAAGAGTACGCATACGATAATTGAACCATGTAGAGTGGATGGACCCAAATGCTCCGGCTAGACGGGTTTTAGAAAGCATATTGCAGGGAAATCGCGGAAGGGGAAGACCTCGTCTTAGGTGGCGCAATCAAGTGGAAGAAGACCAATCGACTTAGAGTGTAAAACTGGAGACAACTCGCCCGAAATCGAAGTCGTTATAGAAAGATGTTGGTTGAGGCCCAGATTCACCCTGAACTGTAATGCCCAAGTAAGTAAGTAAGTTTTTCAAATCTGCAGCGGAGATTATAGCTTTACATAAGTAGCATACTACGAGTACCTTTTAAAGATTTCATATTTCGTTCACATGCCTCATTCATTTTGCGTTTCATTTCCATTTCAAAACCGAAAATCAAACAACTTTGTATGGCGCTCTAGATAATGGAGAAAGTTGCAGTTGGGTGAGCTTAAACAGTTCAGGAAGTGCGCTATCTAGATAATAACTATTTCACCCACCCAAGTTAGGTTCTACACAATTCTTTAATCCCACTCAGACAAGAAGCTAATAAACTTGTTGCCGTTGTCGATGTCGTTGTCATTGTCGTTGTCGTTGTCGATGTTGTTGTCGTTGTCGTTGTCGTTGTCGTTGTCGTTGTCGTTGTCGTTGTCGTAGTCGTTGTCGTTGTCGTTGTCGTTGTCGTTGTTGTTGTCGTTGTCGTTGTCGTTGTCGTTGTCGTTGTCGTTGTCGTTGTCGTTGTCGTTGTCGTTGTCGTTGTCGTTGTCGTTGTCGTTGTCGTTGTCGTTGTCGTTGTCGTTGTCGTTGTCGTTGTCGTTGTCGTTGTCGTTGTCGTTGTCGTTGTCGTTGTCGTTGTCGTTGTCGTTGTCGTTGTCGTTGTCGTTGTCGTTGTCGTTGTCGTTGTCGTTGTCGTTTCTGTCGAAAATCCAATGAAAGATGGGAATGCCCAGATTCCTGTGTCACTTCTAGGAAACTATGGCCAAAATACGATAAGACCGGATCTGAAAGGCTACTATCTTTGAAAAGTCCTTCATTACGATCGCTTCAAGAAGCAACCGGTTGAACTTCATTAAGGCCCCAAATGGCTCAAAATTTACTAGCCATGAACTCATAGGTTTTTTAGGACGTTACGATCAACCGTCAGATAGGTAGAATGCCTAACCTAACCTTCTGTCGCAGTTGTTATTATTTCGCGTTTTACAAATTAGTGAAAAATCTATAATTGGAAAGTCACAGGCCCTTATTACAAGTTTTTGTTTTTACTTCGAACAGAGCACCAGACTGAGACTGAACTGAGAGTGTCAATTTGGATGTCTCTTGATAAGTTCCCCTATAATTTGATTACGATGAGTGCACTTGTACCCAAAGTAAAACAGTTGTCGCCGAAATGGAAAAGAAATAATGTTGCATTTTTAGGCTGTTCGGTTCAATGTTGAAACTTCAATAGAAAAACCAAATAAATGAAAAATTAGTAAATTGTTTAACAATTAAAAACACTTGTTAAATATTCCCTCAAATGCACATTTCTCAACTAGAAAAACCGAATCGAACTTTAATTCAATCAAAATAAGTTTGCAACAAAAGTCAGAACTAAATTTAGATTTTTTGTATTTTTTATTTGATATCGAAACAAATATGGATAAAACCATGGTTAGAGAGTTTGTTTAAGCATTCGAATTTAGGCGAAAAAAAAAGTAGTAAGACGTTCGGTTTTAAAGAAATTTTAAAAAGAAGACAATTAAAATTGCTCATAGAGAAACAGCCGAAATGCAGTTTTTAAGACTCTCAAACCTGCAACGCCTGCCCTGACAAATACAAATTTAAGTTGTCCTTTTAAAGATAGATTCAATTCATGGAATTTCATAGACCATGCCCTTTAAAGCTTTTAATTGTAGAACTTTTGATTGGATCTACGCAATTAAATTAAATCCTCTAACCATATAGTCAATCAATGAAAACATTTCATGTCCAGCCCATCTTCAACATTAATTATCTTGTAATCTGGTCGAGGTTTGAGTAGTAATTAATTGTTTGTTTTCCCCACATATTTCCACATGAAATGGTCATTTGCTCCACTCCTTCCTCATTCAGCCTGCTTATCGCCAAAACTAATGGCCAGTTATTAAAATCCCAATCGACCTCTTTATGCCACTGACCCACCCATACAACAACAGAAAAAAAATAATAATAAAAACATTTCAATTATTCAACTTAAATACAAATAACGTTCTATGTTGTTGCTGTTGCTTTTCCATATTGGGAACAAAAATATGCGAACGAAACAGGAAACAATGAATTTGGGTCACTTGACCAACACAAAGCTCTTAGCACAACTTCATTTCCCTCGCTGAATGTGGGTTTCTGGCTTCATCATCATCTTCTTCATCATTGTGCCATCCGAGTCACCATCTCTTTCAGGAAATCACCAAGGCATATCGTTGCTTGCCAGCACAGTAGAAGCTTTAGCCTCTGATGCCTTTTTGCTGGTTATTGTTCTAAGTCTATATGTCTCTGGTGTAATCTGTGAGAGCTTCTGCTACAGCATGAAGGCAGAAACATATGCAAATGGATGGCGATGGGCGCTGTTATATGCAATGAATGAAGAAAATAATTGTTTTCAGATTTGCAAGTTCGTTTTGAAAGTGTTTTTGGTTCGCCAGCCATACGCTCCAGATGATTACATTTCCACACAATAAAATTTTTCTCGAAGGAGGAGCTGATTCTGGGTTCAATGAAATTTCGAGACTTCAACACGTTAAGACTGGGCTCCCTATGGTTTAATAATGCTGCGCTAAATTTTTTTTCAATCTTCCGCTTGGAATCGGTATTTTTATAAAATAATAAATTGCACCCTGGTGTTTATGAAATTGCCCTAGTTATAGGGATGGGCGCAACATCCTGTAAGAAATAATGTGTTGCCTAGTTGTTTGCTGTTTGCTGAGTAAATGAATTTTCTTTGAGATTCATTGAAAACTAACATAAGTAACAGTGTCGTTTGTTGTGACACAGAAAATACGAAATCACAAAAATCAAAAGACCCACTAATCATGCAGTACAGGTTTCTGAAACAGCTTGAAATTTTAAAAACTGTGTTAAAACTTGGAGAGAAAGAAAGTGTCTAATAGAAAAGTTTAAAGTAGTTTAGAAATATCATATTTTAGATCAACTACTAAATATATTCTAATACTAGAATATGATGTTTTGGGGTTCATTTACATCACTTCCAATATCAGCTTGGTTACAAACGTGATTGTTACCCATCGGGCTGTATAACGAGGAGATGAATTGACGGTCGTCTTTTTGTTTACCTTCAGCAGTTGCCGCCACAGCAAGACAACCAGCCTACATCATCTATTGACCCCAATCTCATGTAGATAGCTTAAGTATTGAAGGACTTAATAAAAAAGTTCAAAATTAAGTTTATGAATCATCTTTTCAACTTTTGACGACGATGATGGTTCAAGGATTGGTCAAACAACAGTACAGTGTGTGACAGACATCTTAAACCAAAATATGGAGAGCGTGGCTAGGCTCGTGCGAGGTCTTTCGGCAAATTCCCCGAGGGTTTCACCTTGTCGTAGAGGAGAGAGAGATGAGTGAAAGTTGTGTGTCTTTCGTTGACTCTCTGTTAATATGGAGTGACATAGCTTGATAAATGATAAGAGATGAATGAAGTTGTATGTGAGATAAATCTTGGGTTTGCTTTGTCTCTGTTGATCGGTTCCTGCTGTTGACACACGCAACGGTGGGACCTTTCTGATGGGACTTAGCTTGATAAGAGATGTATGAAGAATCTTGAGTCCTTCATTGACTCTCTGTTGATCGTTCCCTGCTGTTGCCCAGAAGCCAGAACAGTTGTGTGAGCTTTCTGAGAGGATTTGCTGGATAATTTTATTTTTTATTTTTTATTTTATCTTGCATCGACTCTTCGTTGATCGGTTCCTGCTGTTGAGTCAAGCAATGGTGGGACCTTTCTGGAGAGACTTTGATAGATTGAATGAAAGAAGTTGTATGTTTGGTGTGCGTATAGTTGGCCGCTGGTTTCTGCCTTGGCTAGTGGTTGGCTGCGTACATCTGAGGTTGACAGACCTCGAGTATTGAGGTACTCATCTGGAAGTGACCTTCGGTTTGCGAGGCTTCACCAGAAGTTGGGCTCTGGTACCACGGGATATAGACCCTCCTGGATGACGTTTGTGTGCTGGAGGTGCGGAGCGTTGTTTGGGACTATCTATGAGATAGGCCCCCTTTGTGGGAGTATCGTTGTGGCTGTGGTTATCCAAATGCGGAAACAATTGGCATTCTTCGAATGCAAGAGGTGTAGATCGGCTTCGCTCTTTAGCAAGGGGGTGGACTTGCCTCAACAAGTTCACTATTGCTACTGGCAATCGGGTGGTAGTTAACACTTAATTTAACTCCGTTATGTGAGTATGCTCGTTATGTGAGTAGGCAGGTGTTCACGTTAAACTAGACTTTATCTGTTCGTTTAACCAAAAATTTGCTCATTAGCTGCCATAACGGAAAAAAAATGTAACCTGACATGTAAAGGCTGGTTTTTTAGACAACTGGCGATATATAAATTAAATAGGGTCGCGTAAAAGAGAGAAAAGCCCAAAGGCCTAGCGCATGTCTCACAACCATGCCTTGTGAGGGAATGGAGGGGACCTACAATTTTCTGCCGGTTCCGAACGGCTATTCGAGAAAGCGCTTTTTCATGGCAATCAATTTACTAACGGAGGACTTGCCATTCCTCGCGAAAAACGATATCCGTGGAAAAACATTTTTGCCTCTATTGGGATTCAAACCACGAATCTCTATGTTAACAGGCAGACATGCTCACCATCACGCCACGGGTACCACATTTGTGATCAGCACTTCTTAATATTTCACAATGAATAGACTTACCTCAGAACAATTATTGTAACTTGGTATTGCCGATATACGACCCTAGTAACTCGAAAAAGTGGTCGAAAATAATTTGACTTTCGGATTATGCTCCATTCGAGGCAGCCGTGCTTGAAATCGTTTTAAGCACTAATGACACAGGAATATCTTTTATTTGAAACCAATATCTTGATAAAAAAAAACACCCTTTGCTATGCATATTTCTTCAAATGGCAAGATAGTATATTGTGCACGTTGTTAGTACATCTCTTTCTTATTGCGACTCAACGTCGACTTCTTGTGAAACACAGTCGAAGATTTAAAGAGCATCGGGCTTCAATAGCACGGAACAGCTAAAGAAATAGTTGAAGCAATCATACAACGCACTCGTCTAGCGTCAACGCTTCAATGTCTAGAGGGATATATTAATATAGAAGAAGAAAACCTGTTTACTCGTTGGTCGGAGAAGATAAGCGACCTCCGCAGGAAATGTTTGGGGTAAGGCTAAAAGTCACAAGACGCAGAAGAAGACAAAACGACAAAAGAGCGGGATCTTGAAGAACTCAGAACAACGCACCACGTATTGAAGAGAGCCATTAACCTGAGCAAGAATAAAGGAAAATGAGGAGAGCTCCGACAAGACATCAACAGCGATGCCTAGGGACTGGGCTACAAGATCGTGACGCGAACGTTTGTAGCCGACAAGCCCGTATAGAAGATATTAGCCCAGAAAAGATGAGGCACATTATGGGCACTCTATTCCCATACCAACCCAAAGTAGACATTGAGCGAAGAAAAACTGAAGATTGCAGTTAACGTGCTGCAAAACAAAAAAGCTAAGAGCAACCAAAATGCTTTTTTCAACTGCTTTTGAATATGTACAACAGCTGAATTTTTTTTATGTGTTAGAAAAAGCAACGATTTGTACTTATCAGCAAATTGGTACTTATCAGCAAAAATAAGGGAAACCCGAACTCACCATTCGCATTGCCTAGATTCCGCAAAAGTGAGCATAAAAAACTCATACACACGGTCCTCTGAAAAATCACGCTCTGAAAGACCGTGAGTAAATTTGAAAGATAGTGTACACGTCTTCTGTCAAAAAACTCAGCTTCACCCTTGCGGAATTCAAATAAGAGATTGTACACAATTTTTCGTGTAGACAATAAAAATTCAATCTTGCGGAATCTAGCCCTTGTATCCGGATTTGCATGCTAGACACCGCTGACAAGCTCCTAGAAAAGTTATTGCAACCACGACTCGTGACACAAATAATGGGAGACTTGTCCGATATGGATTCAGGGGCCCTACTATGTAACTCGATTCTACTTTCGAATCATTCGAAAGTTATTTTTGATTCTTCTTTTTAACGCATCTGAGAATGAGAATAGAATCGAGTTTCAGTTCTACCAATTGCTTTCGACGAAAACTTCCGAGTTTCGTACAAGTTTCACATTTCCTCCTTTGTTCTTAAGAATTACGGATGAAGAGTTTTGGGCATTCGAACGTTTTTATTGTAGAATCGAGTTACATGGTAGGCCCCCAGGAAAGGGCGCTCTACAATAGAAGCAAAAGAAGAAGTAGTAAGGGCTGCCGAAAATGCTCAGCAAGGAAATGGTACTGCTGGTTAGGACTGGATGTCCGAAACGCCTTAAATTCAATTCTATGGTCAAGTTGATGTATTCGCTGTTAAGAAGATTCCGCATTCC
This sequence comes from Melanostoma scalare, assembly GCA_949752695.1. NCBI lineage: Eukaryota > Metazoa > Arthropoda > Insecta > Diptera > Syrphidae > Melanostoma > Melanostoma scalare. The sequence continues at coordinate 179,572,613 of OX456984.1, read as the reverse complement.
AGGTTGTTTCTAACGGATGTTAAAAGATTATCTCAAAGAACGAAAACTTATCTACCGACAACAGAAGACAAAAGGCATAACAGCCGGAGCAGCACATGGCTCTATCATTGCACTAGAGTTCTGGAATATCTCCTACGACAACGTACTCTGAATGAAGATGCCCGAAGACTGCTTTCAAGTTGGATACGCTGATAATTTTGCTGTGGTGGAAACTGCAAGGGACATCAAATGCACCCAGAAAAAAATCCCAACCATGTGATGCGAAGGACACATGGTTTTTGGATGGAGGAACATGGGTGGTCTCTGGCTACGGAGAACACTAAAGTAGTCATTCTAATGAAAAAACGAATTCCCATGCGACTATCGACTTTCACATCGAACCGAGGTTATAAAAACCAAGAAATTTGCAAAATACTCAGGAACAAGACTCAATACGAAACTGAGCTTTTGGGACCAGACACGGACATCCAAAATCGCAAGCTATTTATCCAGACTGGCAAATGAGGGTGGACCGTCTGCGAGCAATCGGAGACTTCTTCTGACGTCGACACACTTAAACCTATTCTGTACGGAAGCGAGATTTGGGCTGAAGCTCTACAACAAGAAAAGTGCCTGAAACAACTGGCATCAGTACAAAGCGAATAGCGAGCTTTTAATGTACAGGTCTGAGCGGGCAATTCTTGTAGTTGCAGGTGTCACACCAATTGATCCCTTGCAACTCAATGAAAATACATACAAAAAAAGAAGCAGACATCGACGTACACAGGTACTTTAACGCCCATCTGCACAAGACTCGTTGACAGACGTCGTCTACCACACAGGGCTTGAGTGCAGCAGATGGGAATCTCTCCGTCAGGAATAAACAGAAGTATCAGAGAAACCAGCCAAAATAACATCATCACAAGATCCTGGGAGACGAAGAGCAGAAGATGCGAATAAGCATTGAAAACCAAAAAAATAAAAAATAAGAAGTAGGTGAACAACCAGGACCCGCAACCTAGACACAATTCCTCTCGAAGAAATGCTCAATTGGAGGACGCTCAGCGAGAAGCTTTTGAAGTTTTAGCCGAGATCAGAGAACAGAGTGAATTCATTGTGCGAAATGCATTACTAAAAAAAAAAACGTCTACTACAACCGAACTTCACTTGCTTCAAGAGAATGTTAAGTAAAAAAACCGAATTACGTTTAAAAATTTAATCCTTTACAACCTGAAGGAATTTATCAAAACCCATGTCTTTGCTAGGATCCGCTATAGACACGGAAAATAACATCAGCGATTGATCAGAGATTAACTCTTCGCAAATCTTTTTACTTTAGGTTAAGAGAGCAAGGAGGAAATTAACGAAATAATGCAAGAGCTGTACCGCGACATGAGCATATCTAAAAGAGTGTCGAGACCAGAATACTTGGAATAGCTAGAACGGATGGATAGCAACGGTTTGACAATTTTTTCTAAGCACGCTACAGAAAAGTAGTCGAAGAGAGAGACCCTTTCCTAAGTGGCGCAATCAAGTGAAAAGCGACCTCGACTAAATTAAAATGCAAACTGGTGAGAGATTTTCAGAAATCAAAATTGCTGGCGAAAATGCTCATTGGGGCTGTAATGCTCCCTAGGTGAGTAAGTAAATATCTTAAAGTCATCTTAATGAACAACGTTTTTATTCGTATGTGAAGTATAGATTTGAGTCATTTCTTTGATAACAGGTTATCAATGGATTTCTCAGAAGACATTTTTTCTATTCTAGTAATAATAATAATTAATAGCATTGGTACGTAATGCCAACAATAGCAATCTAAAAAAGGCAAACAATATAAATTTTTTTAATTGTGTTGTACTGTTTTGATTAATACTTCAAAAGTACCAAGTTATAAAAAGCACTCAAAACATGAGGACTGGAATTACGACTTGGTTTGAAAATTATCTTTATAACCTTAATGACAATCATACCGACATCGACAGTGGAAAGTACCTACCTACATTTTGTTATGTCTTTAAAATAAAAATTAAAAAAACAAATATTTAACATGGTATATCTCTTATAAGACAATGAAAGCCTCAGTACCTTCACCTTCTTCACAATCTATCGAGTCATTAGCGAAGTGTGGCATTCTTATCACAATGATGTTCAAATCATTGCTAATTGACAGTAATTATGAGTTTAACGTGAAATGTTTTGTAGATTTTTATCGATTTCGTCAATTGGAAGATAAGATTATTGTAATAAAAACACATGCGTTTAAAAATGTCTTCATGTTGTACAAAGTCATCAGCACATAGCACAATGGAAGCAATGCTTTGATTTAACAAACATTAGTCACTTTTTCAAAAGGAACGAAACAGTGTTATTATTTATTAACAACAGAAAACCATATCAACTAAAAATGGGCCGTGACTTTATTGCAGTTGCGTTTCATATTGAAAAATACAATTTTGCGCCAATTCAATAAACACAAGGTCTATTAAGTTCATTATCTTTATGTGCAATTTGAGGTGATTGGCACGTCAAATGAAGTGTTTTAAGTGAAATTTGATTGTTCAATTGAAGTTCAATGAAAGATGGACAGACTAAAATTTTTGATTGAGGGGCTATGATCTCGACTATTAGTTTGCTACATTTAGTAAAAAAAAAAAGAATCAACAACGAAAAAAAAAACGAGAACGTTTTATTTTTTTCAACTTTAATCGCTAATAACTTCTGAAGGAAGCACTTTGTGAAAAAATGTTATTTTCTTTAAAAAACATGTTTGCAACTTTTCACATACTGATTTGTACGTGAGTTCAGAAACTCCAAAATAAAGGAGCAAAATTAAAAAAACATACCATTTTTCAAAGCTTGATTACTCGGAAACTGTTTGTCTGACAAAAATTTTTAAAAAGACCTTTTCTAAAGGAAATTTAATTTTCTACAAAAATATTTGTCGCTAAATTTGTTCGGCTTAAAATAATTAAAGGTTTTGACGCTCAAGTAAGGTTAGGTCTAAGAAATATAAAACATGATTGATAGACCTCTAAATAATATTTTTTTGAGCTCAAACCTTTTTGAATTTTTTTTTAGCTATCCCAAACAATATTTTTAATATGGTTTTTGAAACAAAAAAATTTTTTTCCGGCCCAATTCATTGTTACATACTTTGGGATGTGATTCTTGGACATATTTTAAGAAAGGTATAAGTAAAGTCCGTTTCTCAACTATGACATCACTTTTTGACAATTTAAAAAAAGGCTAACTTTGGTGTACCCTGACTAGGGTTGCTCAAAAAACATCGATACATCAAAAACATCGATGTTTACTATTCGATGTATCGAATAAATCCGATGTTTCGCACCCTTTCGATGTTTACCGATGCATCGATGTTTTTTTATTCGATGCATCGAATGAAGCAAGCATTGAAAAGACTCAATCAAAGTGCCAAATCTAAACAGTTGAATTTATTTCATATCAGTTGGATGGTGTCTTTCATTCGATCCATATTGAATAAAGCAAGCATTGTACAATACACCCTCACAACTCACAGTTGCAGTACCTAACCAAATCGATTTCAGTGTTCCGTTTCTGTTTAATTCATGTCATCATTGAGTTTGTTTAAAGAGAGGAACCTTGCTAGCTTGCGTTAAGACGTCGCCGTCGGTAGATGTCACTAAGTAAATAAAATCGACTTTTGAAATTTTTTGGTGGAATGCTTTCCATAGAAATTTGATTTAAAAAAGGCAGCAGAGAAGGGAAACAGGAAAAATGTCAAAGGTATGGAAATGCACAAGAAAACTGTTGCTTTGAAATTTCAAATGTCAATTTATTTACTTGGTGACATCTATCGGCGTCTTAACGCAAGCTAGGATGGTTCCTCTATGTATACAAACTCGAAGATGTCATACATAATATGCTCTCTTCTCCTTTACTTTATATATCCAGATACAGACTACACGATGTGCAGCTGCACACGCGACGCGTACGCTTTGCTCAAGAAACATCGATACATCGAAAACATCGATGCTTTTATGCGATGTATCGACAAACATCGATGTAAGGTTACGATGTATCACATCGAATAAAACATCGATGTTTTTTTTCCATGAGCATCCCTAACCCTGACCTGTGTTGAATTCGATTTCTACCTAATTTAGACCTAATTTTAGACTTAATTTTATGTAAAATAATAATCTCTATATATCTAAATTGGACTCCTATAAGCTAAGGGTTGCCAGATTTTCAATTTTAAATGGTATTCAAATTTTCTTCCCCCAGTAAAGTTTTGACTTTGAAGTAATTTTTTTTAGAAAATGCCTGTGAACCATAGAGTTTCTTTACTTTTCACAGATGAACAAAACAATAATATGTTATGTTATGTTATATATTATGTTATGGGCCTCACAATTTTTCACACCTTTAAAAATTCGCCTAAGGCCGAGGCCACGCAGTCAGCGATAAGCGAGCGAGCGAGCGACTGAGCGACATGAAAAAATTAAAACAAATGAAATTGCATTGAACTGGCCATGCATTGAGCGAGCGATGAGCGATTTTTTTAAGCGACTGAACGACGTCGCTCTGTCACCAAACTTGTTCTAATTTTTAGTTTGTCGCTTAGCGTCAAGAGCAACAGATAGAGAAGATACAACAAATATAAACGTAGGGCTCTTGACAACGGCATTTTAACAACTAATCGCTAAAGAAATGTCGCTCACGTAACGAGTGGCCCGTCGCTCAACTTTGTCGCTTAATCGCTGATCGTTCAATCGCTCGCTCGCTTATCGCTGACTGCGTGGCCTTAGCCTAATGCTGGCTAAAACACTGGTCCTACCAATCCTAACATTTGGGTGCGAAATCTTTTGTCACTGCGATGCGGTTAGTAGGAGGAAGCTAAATGTTGCTTTTAATAACACTGCCAGATACATAAATAAGTTCACTCAAAAACCCATACATTTTATGATACTTGGAAACTCTAAAACAGGTAAACAAATTAATTTTGGGTTTTTTATGGACTTTTATTGCAACAGCTCGCAATGGGAGTAGTTTTCCAAGAGTTCATTGTTTTAAGGTAATTTTTAGGACTGTGTACTGAGGAAAAGGGTAAAAAGTGTATTTGACCTGCTACCAAAATCCTAATTGATTTACCTCTTTTCAGGAAGATTAAAGTTTGAGGTATGAATGTTCAATGGGTAAATAAGTCGTATAAAAGCGTTAGTCGTTAAGTCGTTAAAAAAATAAGAAAACATATTTGTTCATCATTTTATCAAAATAAGTCACGATTGCAGTTTGATCAGAGAGCGTTTTGAAATGCCTTCATTTACGAAAGAAGAATACGCAGACATTTTATTCGTATATGGGTTTTGCAATGGAAATTCAAGAAGAGCACAACGAAGATACCAGGAACTTTATCCTAACACACGACTTCCTTTTCAAAATGTTTTTGAAAATAACTTTCGAAGGCTTCGAGAAACTGGATCAGTATTAACTGCAAGACCTAACGCAGGAGCTGCAACCATAAAAAGAGTTTCGGTTCATGAAAGAAAGCTGGCAGCTCTTGAAAACTGGCATGCATTCAAACCGAAGGAGGGCACTTTGAGCACTTGTTATAATATATATTGACATATATATATATATATCCCAGCAGAGGCAAAAATGTTTTTCCACAGGTATCGCCTTTCGCGAGGAATTGTCCTCCGTTAATAAATTCATTGCCATGAAAAGCGCTTTCTCAAAAAGCCGTTCGGAACCGGAAGAAAATTGTAGGTCCCCTCCATTCCTTCACAAGGCATGGTTGTGAGAAATGCGCTAGGCCCAGGGCTCCTCGCTCTGTTGCGCCACCCTATTTATTTTTTTATCAGTACAACTTCGACAGTCCGGACATGCGCCAGTCCGGACACTCCAGTAATTCGGACACTTCTACATTTCGGACAAAATAATATTTTTACCTCTACAATCCGGACAATTTTTTTTATGGAAGAAAAAAAATAAATTTCGGGGGTTTCCCGTTTTTACTTTGTTTGTTTTATGATTCTGACCTTTGCTTTCATTTGGCACTATCATTACTTCAGTTTCGGTGCATTCTTTCGCAAGGGTGTTTGACTAATTTCATACCAAGCGCCATGTCTTTAAATAATAAACGCAAACATAAAACACTAACTTTAAAGGAAAAGTGTGAAATTTTAAAAAGTCTTGATGAGGGAAAAACTATTAGACATGTTGCCGAAAAATTTAATGTTCCTAAATCAACGATTTGCGACATTAAAAAAAATAAGGAGAAAATAAAACAATTTACTTCGAATACCTATAACGGACCCGGTAAATATTAAACCAAAATAATATATAAAACCACTTTCATAACATATGTAATTTTTTGTCTGTAGGAGAAAGAAAAGTTATGAAAAAAGCAGAATATCCAGAGTTAGAGGATGCGCTTTACACATGGTTTTTGCAGCAAAGAAACAATCATATCCCGATTTCATCAGAAATACTAAAAGCAAAGGCCAAATTGTTTTATACAAAGATAACGGGAAAGGACGATTTTTCAGCGAGCTCAGGCTGGTTAGACAAATTTAAGTTACGGCATGGTATTCGTTATTTAAAAATTTGAAAAAGTTTCCAGCGATTAAAGCGCAGTAGAGCCGTTTAAAAAAAAGTTTGCTGACATTGTTGCTGAGATGAATTTGAGTGAAGATCAAGTTTATAATGCAGACGAATCTGCCGCTTTCTGGAGAGTGTTGCCTGGTAACACATGGGTGCATTCGGGGAAAAATCAGCCCCAGGAAGAAAAATTTCCAAAGATCTTGTGACATTTATGCTATGCTCAAATGCTGCCGGAACACATAAACTGCCTCTTTTGGTTATTGGCAAATCTGCTAATCCAAGAGCCTTTAAAGGTTATAAAATTCCAGTGGTATATAAAGCCACTAATAAAGGATGGATGTCTACGTCCCTTTTTTTCGACTGGTTCAAAAACCATTTTATTCCAGAAGTAAAAAAATTTCTAACACAGGTTAACAGGCCACTCAAAGCATTATTGATATTAGATAACGCTCCTTCACATCCTAAAACGGATGAAATAAATTTTGATCCAAATTTTAAAGTTATGTTTTTACCACCAAATTGTACAGCAATATTACAGCCTATGGATCAAAATTTAATACAAAATGTAAAGGTTACTTACAGAAAGCGATTATTGCAACATATTTTATCAGAAAATGCTGATGACGTCGATGTGGTTAAAACTTTAAAAATGTTTAGCCTTAAAGATGCGGTTAATTTCTTGGATTTAGCATGGCAAAGCATTAGTGAAAAAAATATTCAGAAAAGCTGGTCTGCATTGTGGCCAAGAACTGCATCTTGTTGGGATGATGAAGATTTGTTACCTCTTCAGGTTCTGCGTGAAGAACTGCTGTCTGATAGCATCGCTGATGGCATAAAATCCATTCAAAATTTGATTGGAGCTTTGAAAGTCTGTCAACCTCAAAAATTCTTAATCTGTGCCCAAAATTTTTGTTTTAAGCCTATTTTTTATAAACCTCAAATTCTGATTTCAAGAATGTTCTCACCTTAATATAAGATTATTTATGCTGAATTATAAGAACACAAAAGCTTAATGTCAGACTATTACAACCTAAACTTAAGATCACGTATTCTTAAATATACCAGTGATAAGAATAAAACATACTTAAATCAAGTTCTTTATATTCCTTAATTAAAACAAGAACAAAAATTGGATCGTTTCTAGCTCGTTTAAGCTTGAATTTAGACAGAAATTAAGCACTAGCGAACTTGAAATAAGAACAGAAACTCTTTTGTTTAAGTATCCTTCGGATAGCTTCTACTTATTAAATCATGATTCAAGATTTGAAGCTCCCCATCCCTCGGCCCCATCCCCTTTCCACCAAAATGAAATTGAAAGCACTTATAATTTCAATGTATTTATGTTTTTATTAATTACACTGGTCGACAATAATTTTGCCGCCAAAAGCAAACTACATTTTTTAAAGGTTTTTGGCTCGCTGAATTCAGATCTGGCCTTAGAATTGCTTTGTCACATCCAGTTTTCGCGTAATTAAGCATTCAAGATCGGAAAAATCCACTTTTTGCTATTTTTGAGCCTATGTTTTAACATAAAAAAATGTGAACCCAAAAACAAACCATTGCTTTTCCTCTGAGTTGCTTTCCGCTAAATCCAAATCTGGTCCCAAAACGGCTCTACTACATCAAATTACTGAGATATCTAGCTTCAAAAGTCGTAATACACGGTCTCAACCCATTTTGTATTTTTTCAAGTATCATAAAATGTATGGTTTTTTGAGTGCACTAATTAATGAGTTTTTTTTACTATTGTTTTGTTCATCTGTAAAAAAAATAAAGATTTCTAAAAAAAAAAAAAAAAAATTTAACACCATTTAAAATTGAAAAGTTTGTAACCCTAAGCCTATAGGTGCCCAATTTATATTTAAAGATTATAATTTTTACAAAAAATTAAGTCTAAAATTAGGTCTCTACCATCAGTATTGACAGAGAAATCGAATTTAACACAGGTCAGGGTACACCAAAGTTAGCCTTTTTTTAAATTGTCAAAAAGTAATGTCAAAGTTGAGAAACGGACTTTACTTGTACTTTTCTTCAAATATGACCAAGAATCACATCGCAAAGTATGTAACACGAATTACGGGACACCCTGTATTTCAGAATACACACAGAAAATTTCATATCGTTCGGATGAATATTTTCGAAGTTACACGTAAATTTGAAAATGTTATCCTACGTAAAGTGCTTTTGAAACCTTAAACGCGTTTTTCTCAAAATGGTGTTTTCAAAGTCGGTAACCAACATTACTCGAAAACGGCCGAAAACCGATTAGTCTCAAATTTTAATACGAGCTTCTTAAATATATTTTTTGGTAATTAATCGTGTCCAAAAATTAATATAAAAATAGGCAAACATACGTAGCTTCAAATTACGTAAATAATGGTTGATTCCAAGTTCTCAAATCGCAGCATGAAAAGCGCTTCTTAGAGAAAATATAAAAATGTCGTGATTGGAATGAGCTTCAGACTGTATACAATAACTTGAGAAAAAATCATGGGAGGAAGACCTCGAACAAAGCCCCTAAAGACCACTAAGCTAATATAGTGGTAGAACCGCAGCCAATTCTGCCGTTCTGGAAAAACTACTTTTGGAAGGGTTGCCATACTCAAATAAAAAAAAAAAAATCAAATAAAACTGCATTGGCAGACGACCTCGACTCTGAAATTTTCAAGAAAACTGGAAATGACCTTGAAAGGAGAATGCACCAGCTGATCTGCATGATTTAGTCGGGAGAAAGCATGTCCAATGAATGAAAAGCCTTATATCAATAATATAAGATAGGCCTTCTTTTTAACATCGCATCTCTTGTCTTGTCTATGGGAACGTCTGAAAACCCCAACGTCAACAAATTCTGTTAGCATGGCAGATCTTGCAAAAAACCCCATTATGACGGTATTTACTGAAACAAGCTGTAAAAAGCTGTAAAGATTTCAGCAAGGTCTTTGATGTCGAAGAAGTCGTTCGGCAAGGCGACAAACTGTCATGCGACTTTTTTTATCATCATATTTCAAACAGTTGTGCAAAACTCAAACGTCAACACCAGAAGCAAAGTCTTTCAAAATTCTGCACAGTTATTCCCTTACGCGGAGAATATTAAAGTAATGGGAAGAAATAAGAGTCAAGTCATACGTGATTTTGGGAGCATTGAAACAGAAGTGTCAAAATAGGTTTAAAATGGTTTAAAGAAGGGGAGATTGAAAAAAATGCATTAAGTTTTTCTTGTGCATTCAGAGATTGTGCAAAGTTAATGCAGTTCGTTCAATCAAACAATAGCAGGTTCCTTCATATAAATTTGCCCAGAGTCGCCCAGCTTTCCTTGACAACTCCATAAACTGTCAAAAAACCAAAGCCAAAACACTCCTGGTACAAGCAAATGCAAAAACAGCAGCATTTGGTTGGCCTCAGACATGGAACAATCCAAAACCGGGAGGCTTGCCGACGCTTTCTGAGGTCAACGCGGCGTACCCCACAGGCGGATCACTAGTGTGAAGCAGAAAAGTGGGAGAGTTGTGATCGCTTCAAGATCACTACTCGTAACGCCGGAAATGAAAAGAAGAATCGGTTCCTAAAAGAAGCTTAACGACGAAATCACCGCACGCGCACGTGCCGGTCATTTTTAGAAAAATACGAGTCATTTGACATCAGGACCTTGCCCATTCTAAACCTGCTGTGCCCTAATATTTATTCATTCATGTAATCTATCATTAAAGCTTGCGGTCTTCAAAATTGAATCCTGAGCAAACACTGAAAACAACACAAATATTTACTCCGCTTCTTATCTCAATTCACTTGAAAAATTTACTCACTCACTGCAAAATCAATAAATTTGTATCCATCAAGTACGACTGCAGCTGATTCAGACAAATCTCACTTTTTGATTCACCGATGCAGAATAATAAAGGTTATCTCATCCGTTAAGCACAAACAATGATGATGTTCGAACGAATCAATTCAAAGCCTTGAAATTGAAATCAAGGCAAATTTAAAATCTATCACCGCATGAACACCGCACAAAAAATTCAATTGAATTGCAAAAACTCGTTGAAAGAAACGAACCAAAAAAAGTACAGAAAGACAAACAATTTTTTTCTCTTTGTCGAACACATAAATCATAAAAAAAGCAGAAGAAAACAACAAAACAGCGAGCGCTGATTTTCATCGACCACCGACTCTACAACAGGAAACGGGAGGGTGACTCTAGAAATTGATGCTCGCGATTTGTCTGTCTTTCCAGAAAGAACACACCCAACTCGAAGGAAAGTAGTTCATGCACTTAATTATAATCAATTGCTACCAGCGTTTGTTATGACGAATGTCTGATGATTCACAAAATCTGCACAGAATTCGACATAAGAGATATGAAGACAAATAAAAAGTCAATTCACTTAATTATGACTCCTAGGTATCCGTCAACCGACTGACTACTTGCCTCTCGGCAGAAGTAAAGTAGTAGACATCAGCTGGCGGCGACACATTTCAAGGGCCTCGTATTTTCGCGTTAAACACATGAGTTGTGTTTATAACGTTTGTAGGTATAGCTACATCCATTTGTTTATCTTTCTACTAACAGCGACAGCAGCACTGCGGGGCTTTTCTATCTGCGAAACAAGAAATTTATATTGAATGGCTGATTTGGCGAAAACCATAAAAAACAAGGAAGACACCAAAAGTATAAAAAAAACAACGATTTTTAGAAAAATACTGGCCAGCAGAGGTCACGCACTAGTTCATTGTTTTATTGGCAAAGACATTAAAAGCTGTTGTGTCCAGATATTGATGACTGCGGGGTATTTGTTCGTGGCTGAGGAGAATATCTCACATTTTATGTGAGAGGACTTATTGTGGTGTGGCAGTGGCACCTACTGTGGTGGTGTCTGCTCCTTTTTATTTCCCAAATAACACGACTGGAGGCACCATATTTGGTCTGTTGTCCTGGTTATTTTCGTTCAAATTAAATACCTTCGTTCTGATAGCACGAATGGCAGATTGTTTGGTGTAGACAAATAGACAGATAGAAACACCTACCGTACAGATAAGAGAACAATAGTTTGGCAGCACAAAAATGTAAGTATCTACTCGTATACATACAACCTAACGTGATACGATTGAATGACCGAATGGCAGAATCAGGGTTTCTTTTTCCTTTTCTTTTTTGCTGCGGGCTACGATAACATTGGAATCTTTGAAAAAAGATCTGTAAACAAAATATAGCCACTTCGATGAGTGGTTTCGGTGTTTGTGATAAGAGAAGTGAACTACAAAGGAATCTTATTCAAAGAATGAGGTTTGGTTATTTTTGTTTTTTTAATTTCCGGGCGAGATGTGACAAGTCTCAAGCGTTTTTGATTCGTCAAGAGGTTGACGTATGTAGAGTAAAGTCGGGACAGGTTGCACCCATTTAATAATTTTTTTCTCATAACTCGAAGATTAAAAAAAATGTGAACAGTTCGAAAAATATTTTTATTTCTAAAAACAAAAACGTTTCGGAAAAATGAAGTTTGATTTGGAACGTAACTGATGGATGATACTTGTTGCATGTATTTGAAAAAGTTTTGACTATCAAAAATGCCATCAAACCTATTGAATTTACTTCATATTCATATTTTCTCCTGAATCCAAGAAACATGAGATCGCTTAAGTCTTTTGACCTCTCTAAGTCATCGCAAACTGATATATTTTCATCCTTCATTTGGAATATACAGAGTTCTTTGAAAATTTGTTCTATTCTTAGTTTTGTGTTCTAAAATTTTTTTTATTCAATGATGTCTAAGCTGATTAAAATAAATGGGGTGCCTTACATCCCGAGCCTAAGAGGTGACACATTTAACAATGTTGTTTTTTTTTCGCGTACGTTCGCATAATTATGGGGGTTGGGAGAAACAATTACACACGAATGTCCAACATCAGACTTCCAACATTTTTCTACCTACACTCTCCTATTATGGACACATACATAAAACAAATTTACCCACAATTTTATGTTTTTTGTAAAGCGGAAACATTGCATGCTACTGTCATAAGGAATTCACGTATTGAAAGCTAACGTACGGCAACATGGTGTTTTAATGTCTCTGTTCATATAATTACTCATTAAGTAGGAAATATGAAAAGGGCGGAGATTTGGCACGAGTTATCATATCACCCGACCTTACCTTATAACTTGAAATATATAATTCACTACTTCACAGCCAAACGGAAACGAATAAGTGTTCTTATTGACTTACAAAACAATAGAGGACTCGATAAGAAAACAAGTTACAAAGAAGACGAAATTTCATATGTTCTGTTGAAGTTTAGCATTCGAAGCAAAGCAGACATAATATCGCATGAGAAATTATTTCGGAAAACGAAAATCTTGTCACCATTCCAAGAGAATGATATTTTCTGAATAATTATTATTTTCTGTGTAAAAGAATTTACAATCTCTGGCTAAGGAAAGATAGCCTTTACATAATGTACATAAGGGTACAAAAAAATTGAAGATTTCTCGTAGTGTAATGCGAGTTTTATCAATCGGAGATTCATTGACGATTAGAAAAATCATATAAACTCTATTTTACATAGCTACAGGATATTAAGGATATTTAAAAAATAATTTTCCACTATTTGTGAAACTCATTCTAATACCGGCTAGTTGATGAAAGAGACATAATTTTCACTTATAACAATTTCGTTTAACGATTACAACGACTCTATGTGCCTCTCAAGATTTTTAACTAGTTGCTCGATCGAGAAACACATTCCCCAATATTTTTTTTTAAATTAAAGAAATGAATTATTTTTGCATTAGCATGTTCTTCCGCGTCTTGACAAGCTACGAATAAGACTGTACCAGTAATCGCTGGTTCGACATGCCCTTTATTTACAAATTTAAAGAATTAAGATACGAAGTGTCAAAAGCCGAGACATAAAATGGAGAGGAAGTGTCTAATTGGTTAACGATTGCAACAGATGTACTGCAGGGTTGTTCAATTAGCCCCTTTTTGTTTGCTTTGTACATTGAGAACTTCTTCGACTATTATATAGTTTTGGTGGTATCAAATTTGCAGGAGTTTTTGATCAAGGCTTGTTTCTTATTGTAAGCTTAGGGGAAAGTTATAGCGATCAGGAAAAATTTAATAATAAAAATGTTTTCGTTAGAATTGAATAACAAATGTTTCGCTTCCATGATCGTTATAACTTGTCCGTAAGTCACCGAAATCTCTCCAGTTAATGACCAACTATGGATACCGCAAAACTTGGAACCTGAGTGTTAAACCAGGAAAAATTATGATTTTTAAGACTTACCAGCGAGTAAAAATTTTTCATAGAAATGTGGTCATAATACAAAGAAAATATTCGGATGAAGTAAAGATATCTTCGCGAAAAAAGTAGTTGAGAGAAAAATGATTTTGACATTACATTTCTTAATCAGCCATCCCCGCTTCATACATTGGGCCTTCCTCCTTGCTCTCTCGTTTTGAATATCCTGAATAACAAGTTGTCCGTTTAGTTTATCTCAGTCAGTGTGCCGTGAGAAATCCACACGGGCGGCGCGGCGGCGGCGTGACTCAAATTTGCTCATGCTTATCTTAAGTGTGACTTTTGAGATTTGGATCATTTACATAAGTTTATTTTTACTTCTCATTCAATTTGTGTTTTAGGTAATTATTTAAATTGATATTTGTTATTCTGGTTTTATATTAACCAAAAAAGTTTGGCCGTGTGTAGACTCAAAACGCTCAAAGAGTTTGTTAGCCCTGAACCGCCTGTATCTAGGTTCTACCATAGGTGTTCTTACGGGACACTGTCTAATAGGAAGACACGCCAAAAGGCTTGGCGTGTTTTCCAATGATTTCTGCAGGAGCTGCATGGACGAAGAGGAGGAAGAAACTGTTCAACACCTTCCTTGCTCATGCCCTGCACTACTTCATAGGAGGAAAACTCATCTCGGTGAATTCTTCTTCGATGATACTAGCGACTTAGCTTACATAGACCCTAAAAGTCTTTCGAAATACATTAAAAGTTCCGCGTGGTTCGACTAGCAGGTGATTAACCGGCTAGTCCCGTAATGGAAGATAAGATTAATAAGTGATCAACTCGTTAATCTTACATCGGTTTTCTGAGATCAGTAGGTGATTAACTTGCTGATCTCTGTGGTATCACAATGGGCCCTTGCGGCCTAAGTGTGTCAGGCAATGTACTCATTAGCTGACAGCCACTTACACCTAACCTAACCTTTATATTAAGCAACAACATTACAATGGAGCGACAAAGCTTCGAAGAACTCAGTACTTTATCTCTCTTTTAGAAAATGACGGCGGGTATAAGCAGTTTAGGTCCTGAGAGCGCAGCGGTTCAAGCTCAAAACGAGAAATTACAGATCAGCTTTTGCCAAAAAACGCACTTATTGTATAAATTGTTCATACAAGATAAGTCGGAAAGGAAGTTCTTCGTGCAGAAAGTGCAAAAAAGTTATGTAGAGAGCATTACATTGACTTGTGTCAAAAATGTTTTTGACTGTTTTATTTGTTTTGTTTTCAGCTTTATTTGCTTTTTACTTTTTAATAACTAAATATATATTATTTAAATTTACTAAAAGTATGAATTTACTTTAAAAAAGTTTAAGCTGTGCTATGTTTTTTTTTGTGACTTGTTGTATGTAATGTTACTTTAATTTTAATTAAATTTTTATTTTATTAAATAAATAGCAGCAATGAAATGAAATGTTTAAACGGTATTTCAATGGACTAAATGAATCATTAAAGACCATTTCAACAACCTTCGCAAAATTACTTAGAAAATTAAACAGTTAAAATTGTGTCAATTTTACGCATGCTTATCTTTAAATAAATAAAATAAATAGGGTGGCGCAACAGAACGAGGAGCCCCTGGGCCTAGCGCATTTCTCACAACCATACTTTGTGAGGGAATGGAGGGGACCTACAATTTTTTGCCGGTTCCAAACGGCTAATTGAGAAAGCCCTTTTCACTAACGGAGGACTTGCCAATTCCTCGCGAAAGGCGATACCCGTGGAAAAACATTTTTGCCTCTGCTGGGATTCGAACCTCGAACCTTTGGGTTAGCAGGTGGACATATTAACCATCACGCCACGAATACCACTGCTTATCTTTAGTGTAGCAAAAAATAAGCTAATCTTTCTGGGGTAAAATCAGAATTTGATGAACAACTTTCATAGAAATATTTTTCTTATTAGCAAATTTCTAATTTTGTTTTTATATTTTACTTCTTCTTCTTTTTTCGGAGTTAGGATCATCGTGATCTCGAAGGGATCATAGCTCTCCCACTTATCTGCCTCATACTAGAAATCGGGATGTGGGGCAAGCTATCGGTCGTGTGAATGGATAAGCTTAATGCTTAATATATATAACAACAATAAACCCAGAAAGAGAGAGAGAGAGAGAGAGAGAGAGAGAGAGAGAGAGAGAGAGAGAGAGAAAGAGAGAGAGAGAGAGAGAGAGAGAGAGAGAGAGAGAGAGAGAGCTTGAAGAAAAAATCAACAAAAAAGATTTAGAAATATCAAGAAAGGAAAATTAGATTTCTCCAAAACAGTTCGGGTCCCACTTTTCGGTGATATATTATGCCATCAAAACGCTAGTGAACCTTTTGCTACGAAAGCGGTACTTGCGGTCATTAAAAAGCTATTGTTCTTCAAAATATTTTAATAGTCGATAGTTTATAAAGGTTTACATTATCATTGAAAATTAGGGTCGGTTATTGTAAAAGGATTAGCGTCATTTTAAAAACCGAATGGACATATTATTCTGCTTTCCATCTACTCAGGAAAAGCCCGAAAAAAAGGTTAAATGAGAAAGCTAACACAGGGGCTTAACCAGCAACGAGAGGAACACCTCTTCAGAATAACGGCGGCGATACCATCTGGATCATCTTCTGATCATTTAGGTATCTCGGAACCGTAGGAAGCACGAAAAACATCAGCTTTATGAAAAAACAACTTTGAAGCTGGGGAGAAGGAAAGTTACAGTTTGGTAATGTAATTTTTGTATAGAAAACATTCATCTCTTTCCCTCATATCCTCTTTGCAACTGAAATCGAACCACCAGTTTTCTTTGGGGACGATACTTCTAGATCTGTGAGGTAGGTTAGGTGGAAGTGGCTGTCAGTCAATGAGTACATTGCCTGACACACTTAGGCCGCAAGGGCCCATTGTGATACCACAGAGATCAGCAAGTTAATCACCTACTGATCTCAGAAACCCGATGTAAGATTAACGAGTTGATCACTTATTAATCTTATCTTCCATTACGGGACTAGCCGGTTAATCACCTGCTAGTCGAACCACGTGGAACTTTTAATGTATTTCGAAAGACTTTTAGGGTCTATGTAAGCTAGGTCGCTAGTATCATCGAAGAAGAAATCACCGAGATGAGTTTTCCTCCTATGAAGTAGTGCAGGGCATGAGCAAAGAAGGTGTTGAACGGTTTCTTCCTCCTCCTCGTCCATGCAGCTTCTGCAGAAATCATTGGAAAACACACCAAGTCTTTTGGCGTGTCTCCCTATTAGACAGTGTCCCGTAAGAACACCTATGGTAGAACCTAGATACAGACGGTTCAGGGCCAACAAACTCTTCGAGCGTTTTGAGTCAACACACGGCCAAACTTTTTTGGTTGCAAGGCAGTTGTTACTCTCAGTCCATCTAGTGTTTGTTATCCTTGAAGCGTCTTGTCTAAGTAGGAGTTTACATGTAGCGATAGGTACACCTATGTTGTTCCATTCTGAGCGTAGGGAAGTGGTCGTGCCCTTTTTGGCTAGTTCGTCTGCCATACAGTTGCCTGGTATGTCCCTGTGCCCTGGCACCCATGAAAGGTGAATGTTAAACTGATTTGACATCTCCCTCAGAGACATCTGACAATTTTGGACCGTGATGGATTTTGTAGAGACAGAGGCAAGAGATTTAAGGGCAGCTTGGCTGTCTGAGAAGATCCGAATATCCGTGGAGGATATGACGTTCTTTGAGCCAAGACAGCACCTCCTTAATCGCCAGAATTTCCGCTTGGAACACACTACAATGATCGGGTAGGCGGAAGAAAAGACTGAGATTCAGTTTTTCTGAGTAGATTCCACTTCCCACACCTTCGCTGGTTTTTGAACCATCGGTGTAGAAGTGTATTGCTTCATTTTCCAAAAGAGCGCCATTTTCCCAAGCTTCTCTTGAAGGTATGGTTACTTGGAAATTATTGTCAAACACCAACTTGGGGGTGGTGTAGTCGAATCGATTCGGTAAGAATCTAAAGTTATCTAGAATGGTAGTGTGGCCGATTTGATTATTGGTCCACTGTGATGTAGCTCTGAGTCGAGTAGCTGAGCTAGCTGCGACTTGTTTGCTGAAGATATCTAGGGGTGTGAGATCTAGTAGTACATTGAGGGCGTCCGATGGGGTTGTCCTCAGTGCGCCACTAATACACAGACTTCTTTTAACTTTGGCCAGCTTGTTGTAGTTGATCATCTTGTCTAGTGCTGTCCACCAGACTATCACCCCATATGTGAGTATCGGTCTAATTACCGAGGTAAACAGCCAATGGGTGATTTGGGGCGAGAAACCCCATTTCCCGCCAATGGCTTTTTTACAGGAGAAGAGTGCAACGTTGGCTTTATTTACTCTTTCCTCAATATTGGTTTTCCAGGTCAGTTTTTTGTCAAAAATGAGACCTAGATATTTAGCCTGATTTGACAGTGTGAGAGTTACTGTGAGGTAAAAAGTTTCTAAAACAGTTAAGAATTGCGTTAGACATCCATCGAAAAAGCACACGGAGTAGTTTATATTTTGAAAGTACATAGCTGTTATCACCGTTCTAATTGACTTTTTCGAATTGACACACTACAATCTTAGGGATTTTTAGGTTTTCAATTGTGACAAAAATATGACACAATGGTACGTTTGGTCAAGAGGAAATGATACCTTAAATAGTAATTGTCGGGATTAGAAGTTAGTTAAAAATAGATCAAGAGCTTTGACACTTGGAATAACTAGGAATTTTTGTGAGCTCATCAAAAAGCTGGTTAAAATTATTGCACTCAGCACTTTGGATGTTGTCTCGCCAGCATATCTAAGCCGATAAACATTTTTCACACTGATATCGCCCTCAATGTAGACAGTTACTTATGTGTATATTTCATCGAAAAGTATATGAAAATGGTGACACAAAACGTGGCATAAGACTTTTTGCTATTTTAAGTACCTAAACAATCTTAATTGGACCATTTCTAAATGGATGCTTTAAACGTTAGTCTTTTGCACAAAAGACCGAGAGTTCAGGTTTCGGTATACCTACACCTACTTTCTGTTGTCTTAAACAACATCGTCATTTTACAGCAAAGTCAGTTTTCCAAGGTCGGAGTTCTATGTCTCCGTCTTTTTTATCCTACTTTCGCGAAACATGTTCAAAATATAAAATATTATTAAATTACTAATTAAGGCTAAGGAACGTATTAAAATTAAGGTAAAAAGAACGTGTGCCAATAAAAATTTAATGGTTTCTTCCATTAGTTATTATGGGTTACAGTCACAAAGTGTCTGCTACTTATAAGCCTAAAATGTAATAACGGATATGGTTTTCAAAGTTACTTCACCATGCCGTCAAAAAAAAAAGGAAGAGCGTATTACTGTCACGTACATCGCTTTATTTTTTTTTTTTTTGTGTCATTCAGTTCTCTCAAATTGCGTTTTCAAATTCATGAGCTCCCAATCATAAATTTTGTAACTTTTCCTTTATTTGAACAAAAAAAAAACAGAAATGGTGAATCCTTTCGAAACCCAGAGGAAGGGTTATATCCCTTTCACTTATTTATTTAATAAAAATGAAACTTTTGCCATAATTTTTTTCCTTTCGTCATTCATTTTTGTTCTTATCGAGTTCCAACAGCTATTGCTGTCGACAACGACCGAATTCGCGTTGTGCCGCGCACCGTCGCGTCGCCCACTTCAATAAGCATTAATATTTCAAAAGAAAGAAATTTTTATTATTATTAGGTAGGTGGGTGTACCTGGCTCACAATGGCAATCCTTACTTTCATTGTCCTCGCTAACGCGAGCAAAAAAAAAAAAAGGATGAAACCCTTCTAACTGGCAAATGAACACAATCTCGAATGGGGTAGGGGGAAAGGTTTGGCGGAGAATAGGCTGCTGCAGGCAAGAGGCAACTAAAACAAAGAAAATCTAAACCTTTCACAATGTTATTATTTTCTATTCTAAAAAGCCAGTGCAGTCACCTACACTCGTGCTCATATTTTATTTAATATTTCTCGAGCTTTCCCAGATTCCGACACACACAGATAGTGAGGAAAAAAATGCTTGTACATAGACGGGGATGAACCCATTAAGAACTGGGTCAAGAACAAAAGCGCTTCTCTACATTTCTTTTCCTCCTCCCCTTTTTGTATAGATACATATACTGACAAAAGAAAAAAGAATGTACATACTCCTGCATGCGGGAAATGTTGCGCTAGCAAAAAGGCAAATGAATTCACTCCATGCAGCTGACTATAGCTCGAGGATCCCATTGAAAGTAACTCATGATAGCAACAGACAAAATAAATGGATATTGAATTTCCCCATTGATATTCAATTGAATTCTGTTTCACAACCAAGCGAAGGCAAATGATGCAGGTACATCCTTGACAAGGATATTCTTCTCTATCGCATTACGATGATTTTTGTTTGAGTTATTTCATGAGTAAATGTGATGGATTTTTGACTAAGCTCCCTATTTTGTGGGTTTAGGTAGGATTTAATAATAAGGAGGGATGTTGAATCTAAGACTTCCAAAATGGCTAAGGATGACCTAAAAAAGCAAAAAGAGAAAACTCGTTATTATCATGAAAATCTTTATGGGATTCGCATTCATTTTGCTTGGTTGAACTTTAGTTTTTGCAGACAAAAATCAACAACAGTAAAACAAAAACGAAAAAAAGTAAAGAAAACCATCAAAGGACATTTGCCGACATGATACGTAGTGGGAGCCGTGTCTTCAGTGAAGACCAAATTTGCCTAATGAAAAAGTTCCGCTCCTTTGGCGATATCTCCTCTTCGCTATAGCCATAACGTGTGATTGATTAAATTAAATTTTGCTTAATTAAATGTTGAGAGATTCAAACTAGATACTCCTTTCAACTATGCAAAAACGGTTGCCAAAGAAGGAAAGGCTTTAAAATCGATTGCGATTGGAGGAGGAGTGCTACCATGGACACTCTGGTATGAACAGATTTTGGATAACCTTATGGAATGTAGGATATTTATGTGGGGCTTGGAGAACTTAATTGGACCGATCCCCTGGTGATTTTATTGGAAAATTGAATTCTTCTATTCTGCCTTATAAATTATAATGTTTGGCATCTCGATGGCTTTTGTCGTGTAGTAAAAATTGGATGGATGGGAACTAACAAAGACTATCGCTTTTGTGATGACTGGACGTGATAAAATATATCGATGTCATATAATACTTTAAAAGACCTTTAAAGACTTTATTTATAGACATTCAGACCAGTCACCAATAATATCCTTTATCATCAGTGTAGCGATGAGGCTTATTTCCATCATTAAGAACTAAAAACACTTAAGTTAAATTGGATCAGCTTTATACTCCCCAAACAAATTACTTTTATGTACTCGATAAAACAAATTAAGAAACAGTGATTCTGGGTCACAAAACAACATAATAATGTTGTGAAATTTTATTGTTTTGTTGATTGTGGACAAGATTGTTACGGAAAGGGAAGTTGAGAGTTTTTAACAGAGTGGAGCACTATGCTACCGGAAATCCTATTAACTATCCTTTAAGAAAGCTATTCTTCGATTTGAAATCGGATTTCAACTTATCGTATAGTAAAATGGACCAGCTTACAACAAAAACACTCCCTAACACGACATTAGAACAAAGTAAAGTTTTGTTTATTTGCAATATGGCCCCAAAGTTCTTGCACCTGGTTTTTACTTTATCTGAGAACAATGATATTAAAACAAACACCTAAAGCAAATGGTGTTCTCACCGGAAAAATAATTTAATGAATTATAAAACTAAAATAAGAGGAGATCATTAAAGATTATAAGGAAAACAGTTGGAAACAAAGTGAAGTAAATTGCGAAGTAAATACAATTTGAGTTGAGCAACATTAAAGGAAGTTTAAATTTCGAAGTTAGTAAAAAATGCACGAATTTTGGACAAGATAGCTTTCAAAGCGTGGACCAAGTGCCCCTTGAATAACAAAAAAGAAAAAGCTTGGCCGAAATATGGAAAACCTGACAGGTGACAGGTTGTCTATTCACAAAATCAATGTGAATTCTTAGAAAGACATCTCTTCCAATGTACAAAGAAAACGGAGACACACGAAGCTGTGATAACTATCGTTCGGATCGGATCAAGCTTTATGCCTCACTCTTTGAAGATTAATGGGAGTATTGATATAATGACCAATATGGGTTTGTCGCGGGAAGTCAACAACGAATGCAATCCAAAGTAAATTACAATGATCCTAACGGCAAAACACCGTGGTTCCTTAAAGGATTTGAATGTTGTGCGTCTTGAGTCCTTCATTTCTTTTATTTACCATGATACTACAACTAAACAAGGTAGCGCACATTAGTTTTTTTTTTTTTTTTTACTTTTGGGCATGTACGTCATCGAGGAACACATTTGTTGACAGCTAGAATCCTAACATTCCCAATGCACTATCTTGCTTAGTTGTTTCATGGTCCTTTACTCCCTGCTAGTTAAAACGACTGACGACTGTAACATCCTACATTCCTTCATCAACTACTTGGCGTAAAGGTAAATCTTTTAGAAGGGAGTGGGTGCCGTCAGTCCAAAAGAGAATGAGTACTTATTTTCCACCTTTTTGACTTTATTTGAGTGGAAATATATTAGTATAGGGTTTTTCAATAAGAAAAAAGCTACAAAAAGGTTTTTTAAATAAAACAAAAACGGTTTTGGATTTCAATGAAATTCTTTAATCCTATAAAAGTATCATGCCATTATGTATATAACTCTATTTCTTTTGCATGGCCACTACAGGCACGCTTGCAGAAGTCCATACGCTGAACGCAATTTTCGACTGTTTTCAAGCATAAATCGACCGATACTGCTGCAATTTCACGTTCGATATTCGTACGATGTTCATCAATCGACACTGGCTTGTGGGCACAGACCATAGACTTGACGTAGCCCCATAGGAAATAGTCTAAGGCTAAGGCCACGCAGTCAGCGATAAGCGAGCGAGCGATTGAACAATCAGCGATTAAGCGACAAAGTCGAGCGACGAGTGGCCTTTTCGTGAGCGACATTTCTTTAGCGATTAGTTGTTAAAATGCCGTTGTCAAGAGCACTACGTTTATATTTGTTGTCCACCAACCATCTGTTGCTCTTGACGCTAAGCGATAAACTAAAAATTAGAACAAGTTTGGTGACAGAGCGACGTCGTTCAGTCGCTTAAAAAAATCGCTCATCGCTCGCTCAATGCATGGCCAGTTCAATGCAATTTCATTTGTTTTAATTTTTTCATGTCGTTCAGTCGCTCGCTCGCTCGCTTATCGCTGACTGCGTGGCCTCGGCCTAACGGCGTCAAATCGCACGACCGAGGCGGCAAAGCGACTGGACCATTTCGTGAGATAACACGTTCTCCAAACTTGGTTTCCAATAAATTGATTGTGTCATTCGCTGTGTGGCTTGTGGTCCTGTTGGAACCACATGTCCTCCAAGTCCATATTATCCAATTGGGGGCCAAAAATATTCGGTTATCATTGAACGGTAGCGATCACCATTCACAGTAACGTGCCGGTCTTGATCATCACGGTAGAAGTACGGCCCAATGACGCTGCCAAACCAAACAACACCAAACCGTATTTTTTTCGGGATGCAATGATGATTCATGGAGTACGTGTGGATTGCTGCCTGACCAATACCGCATATTTTGTTTATTGACGAAGCCATTCAGCCAGAAATGAGCCTTATCCATAAATTGGACGTAGCGCTCTTAACGTTCAGGCCACTGACTCCGAATTTCGGTAGTAAATTTTAATAATTTCGACTTGATGTTGGCTCGTATATCTTGGCAAACTTTATTGAAGAGAAATGTCAAAAGAGCGGCAAGAAATGTGGCGTCGTTTGCTTTCCCTGTCGCTCTTTTGTAGCGTCCCTGTTGAAAAACCCTTTACTTCCAAACTTTAAAAAACTTAAACATCAGGGAAATATGATCAATAGGAAGGCACTCACATACGGTTCATAATGGTAAACTCTGTTCAAAAAGTATGAGGATAAGTTGACAGCAGCTGAGATGAAAATGCCTCAAATGACACCAGGACACAAGCATAAGAAGTACCAAAATCCTTGAAGTCTTTTACATCTAAAATAAAAGCTAGCAAGAAATAGGGCACGACCGGCTCAGTTGGTATTGTCATGTTCATAGGTGATATAATGAGAATCCCGCCAAAAAGTCAATATCATACAACATTCAGACACGATCTCTAAGAAACAACAAAAGGCGGACGAAAAAACTCCTGGTGTAAATTAAAACGAAGTCAGCATTTGGCAGTCAGTAGTCGTGGCTCGTGACGCCGCAAAATAAGAAATAGAAAAAGAACAAGAACAAGAAGATAACCAAGACAAGATATCAAATTTCAAATGCATTACAAATGTTTTGAAAATTTTACTATGCTTCGTCATATAGGAGTTTAATGATCTCAAAGTTGGAGATAGAATCCAAATAGGCACAAAGAAGTAACCTAACTCAAAATTCCTGTAGTTTCTCATTTCGCAATAAACTGACCTAAAATACTTTTTTTCAAATTTATTGCTCATTTCTTACAAATGCAATTTTTAACTAGGTCAATTTTATTATTAGGGCACGGCCACGAACTGAG
The DNA here is from genome assembly GCA_949752695.1 of Melanostoma scalare. Classification (NCBI taxonomy): domain Eukaryota; kingdom Metazoa; phylum Arthropoda; class Insecta; order Diptera; family Syrphidae; genus Melanostoma; species Melanostoma scalare. Next base: position 179,548,176 of record OX456984.1, on the reverse strand, counting down.
TGTCAGAGCGGTAAAATTAGAGCAAAATTGAAAGACATTTTGAGATTGGTCACTTTCATTCTAAGGGTGTGATAAGAAAACTATCAGAAAATGGTAAGTTTTCGTCCTTGATCATAAGGAAATAAAATCCAACATGTTTTAAATTAAAAATTATAGATTAGTTTAAGACGTTTTGTACTTACACTTATGGTCACACAATAAAGTCATTTTTATAAAATGAGGTCTACATATCCATATGAGCTTCAACTATGACCTTAAATAACTCAGAAACCGTTAGAGTTAGCAAAAAATCATAAAAGACTTTTTTTGTAGAGCGTTAAATTTGCTATAAGAACCATTATTAGTTGACATGATCTGTTCATTATTTCATAATGACAAAAATTTCAAATAATCAACAGAACTTTTCCCGTGTTATTTCCATTTGAAACTTTGGCTGTCGGGTGGGTCGGGTTAAAATTAAAATTAAGAGCTATAACTTGGCATGAATTTTTTTAATAGATTTAGTACTGATTTAGGACTATCGTGGAAAAAAATTCGGAAAAAACAAAAAAAAATGGACCGCCATAATGGCCACATTTTTTTTTATATGCTATTGATTTTTTGTTAAGGAAATGACTATTGTTATAGTGGAATTTATTTTCTTTCGTTTTTTTAACGATTAAAAATAAATAAATAGGCAACAGAGCTAGGACCCCTTGGGCCTAGCGCATTTCTCACAACCATCCCTTGTGAGGGAATGGAGGAGACCTACAATTTTTTGCCTGTTCCGAATGGCTAATCGAGAAATCGCTTTTCATGGCAATGAATTTACTAACGGAGGACTTGCCAATTTCTCGCGAAAGGCGATACCCGTGGAAAGACATTTTCGCCTCTGCTGGGATTCGAACCTTGAACCTCTGGGTTAACATGTGGACATGCTAACCATTACGCCACGGGTACCAGGTTTTTTAACGATTGTGATTGTAAATATTTAGAATTTGAACAAATTTTGTTTTCGTTGTAATTTGTATTTAATATATGGATATGTAGACCTCATTTTATAAAAATGACTTAATTGTGTGACCATGAGTGTATATGCATGCGACGCCAAATTTAGTTTACATACAAATTTACTTATTCCAATATAGGAATGAACCACCAAAAATATTATTTTTTGTTTGGTTTACTGAACAAACTACCATACCAGTATTTAGCACACAAAACAGAACATTTTTCCAGCTCTTTGTTTTGAATAAACTCGACCGATATATAATATGACCTTCAAAGTTCTAACATGAATAGCAACCTTTCTTGCTGTCGGAAATACATAAAAGGTGTTATCACAAATACCAGAAGACTGACTAATATTTTGATGATTTTTTTTAGATATGTACGTGGCGTAATGGTTCGACAAGGGAGGTTCGAGGTTCATCAAGAAAAAATGTTTTTCCACTGGTACGGCTTTTGTGATAGTGATTTCATGCCATGAAATCATCCTCAATCGGCAAAAAACTGTAGGTCCTTTCCATTCCATCAGAAGGTACGGTTGAGAGAAGTACCAAAGCCCCCAAGGCTCGCCGCTCTATTTATTTTAAAAAGAAAAAGAATACTAAAACACATAATCATATTTGACTACGTATGGTTTCAGGGCTTCTTAAACTTTTTTCATTAACGACCCCATTTATGATTGCGAATATCCTGGCGACCCCATATAAATGTGAAGTAAAGATAAATAAATATTTTCTGTTGATTTATTTACTAGGTAACAATTTAAGTGTACATATGTATGAAAATATAAAGTCTTAGAATTCATTTAGAAACATTTAAAAGAAAGGGAGTTCTGACCGTCTTAGTTCGCTCGAATATATTCGAACGCAGTCGTTGAATGGTAAGTATGTCTATTCCAAGGGTTAAGTTGATAACTAATCAACACTTCCATGATCCCAACATAAATGAACTCAGAATCTATTGAACAATAGTAAAAGAGAGAAATATCAAACAAAAAGCTGGATACATGTTATTTTCGATCTATTCGGAAAAAGACCAGTAGAAATGAAAAAGCTTACGTAGTAGTTTGGTTGTACTGTTAAAAAAAAACAAGAAACGATGAAAACCAATAGCCCAGCAGATCTGTATTTGTAGAGATATTTTAACTTTAATACAATTGCACCAAAGAACATTGGTGGTTTCATGAAATCATTTACAAGAACAATCAAACAAACTGGTGGCAGTGTTTGCTCGTTTTCAGTTACAGGCTTTTACTTAAAATATAACAAAAACGTTCAAGGCCTATGTAATGAAATTGAGAGCTAAACTTTGTCAACTTATTATAAAAATACAATGCATTTATGTTCTAAAAGTTCAAAGTAAATTCCGTATAGTTATTTTTAAGTCTAAATCATACTTAAAAATGCATTTTCAATTCTATAACACATATTTTGAGAAAAAAAAATAGGAAAAATAAGGGAACTTACGATTTAAGTTTCAAATTGAATAATTCCAAAATCTGTAAATAAAAAGAAAAAAATTATTATTTTCTGTTTAGATTTTAAATGGAATAAAATACCTTATTTAAAAACGTATTAACTGATTGCCTAGCAGAAATGGTAAAAGAGATATCGAAAATTCGAGTTCATGTATCTTCGTGAGCGGTAGGGGTCAACTCTCGGTTTTTTTCTCGCAAATGGTTACTTTACAGAGGTCAATATGCAATTTCTTAATTCGCATATCAACAATTCGCATTTTGTTCGTTCGCAATTCTTGTTTGGCAAATTCATGTTTGGTTTTGCGATCATTTCGCTGTAAGATGATCTTGCTCTTAATATTTCGCTTTTACTTAAATTGCTTTACCTTCTGATTTACGCACTGATATATTTCGCGTTTTGATATTTCGCGTTGATATTTCGCTTTATGTTATTCGGTAAAATATTTTTATTACTTTTTGTTTCGCGCGAAATTTGTGAACATGTGATAAAGTGAAAACCAAACAAATTAAAAACAAAAAAAATTAACAAAAATAATTTTGCAAATAACATAAAGAGAAAAACCACCCACTTAAATGAAATAATGAGCAGTGATTTTCGATTTTTATGTACAACACTATTTTATTTACAAAAAAGAAAACATAATCAAAACAAATAATCGTCATTAACATTATTACTAAACAAGTGGATTAGTATCTAGTGTGTGGCGAATTATTTGTTTGCGAGTTGCATTTTAAGCCAGTTGATTGAAATGCAAAAGAAAAAAATGCATAATAATACGCAAATGATAATTTGCGAGTTGAGTGTTGAGTTGAGTTGAGCGAAATAAATAAAAAAAAATGTACACATCCGCGAGATCATCGTTTGCCAAATGAAATCCGCGAGTTGTTCGGCACACTTCGTGAGGTATATTTTACTAGCCAATAAGTTGAAGTACTCTTAAGAGCATATAGTTTTCAAAAACAGAACACAAGGAATATGATAGACAACACATTAAATCACAACATAGTATAAAACAAAGTCGCTTTCTCTGTCCCTGTCCCTATGTACGCTTAGGTTTTTAAAACTACGCAACGGATTTTGATGCGGTTTTTTTTTAATGAATAGAGTGATTCAAGAGGAAGGTTTATATGTATAATACATGCATATTATAGTAGAAAAAAGTCGAGAAATTTAAAGATTTGTAATGTGATGTCGTACCAAACATATTTTTCTGCGCTTACATTGCAAACACTGGCTAAGCCTTACGAGATAGATCAAATTTATGTACTACAGAATTGTATATCTCAAAAAGATGAATAAAAAAATTCGCAACAGCATATGTTTATCTCCTAAGGATAACCCACAGTAACCATTTTTATCTTTTACATATTACAAAAAAAAAATTGGGTTATTTACCAAGCTATTTTAAACTATACAGTATCATTCCTTATCCAATTAAATACATTAGATACGTTGTGCATTTCATGTAGATTAAAATGCAGGCCACAGGCAGTAATGAATAAATCAAAACTACTGGATCGATCTTAATTATTTTTTCAGTGAGTGTCTTAGGCTGTATATTTTATAGCCGTGCGAAGCCATAGCGGGCCGCTGTGATTTTATATACAACGTTCACAGTTTTTCTGTAGTGTATTTAGTATCCGCATTGTACCCGTGCGAAGCCGGGGCGGGTCGCTAGTCAGTAATAAAGAAATACATAATTTTATTATTTACTGACATCTCTGCTCATCTACGTCATTTGAATTATGAATTACATAGCGTAAAAAAAAGAACATTAGCCTAATATGCGCCCATGCCCCCACAGAAGAGAAAGACGACAGTTCCAAAGAATATTTCTACGAGCTTTTCGAAGAAACATATGAGCATTGCCCTAGACACGACGTGAAAATCATTCTTAGCGATTTCAACGCAAAACTAGGGAAGGAGGACATCTTTGGAAATACAATCGGTAAGCATAGCCTCCACGACAAAACCTAAGAAAACGGACTGAGGCTAATCGATTTTGCTGCGGGGCTAAATCTTGTTGTATATAGTATACGCTTCCCGCATCTCAAAATTCATAAAGGTACATGGCGATCACCAGATCAATTAACCGTCAACCAAATTGACCATGTTGCGATCGACGCAAGGCACTCTTCCAGTGTGCTAGATGTCCGAACTTTCCGAGGGGCCAACTTTGACTCGGACCACTACCTTGTTGTAGCCAAGGTACGAATGAGGATATCTTGTTCACGACCAGCACGAACTAACGCTGTGAAGAGATATGACGTCGGAAAGCTACAATCGCAAGAGATTGCCAATGCCTTTTCCAATCGAGTGTCCCTTCAATTATCCTTGAATCCCATGCCGCCAGCATTAAGCATTGAAGACCAGTGGCAGCAATGCCAAGAAGCCATCAGAACCGCTACCTCTGAGGTTCTGGGTTTCACTCGGCCACCAAAACGAAACCCATGGTTCGATGAAGAATGCAGGCAGGCAAATGCAGCCAAACAAAAAGCACGACAAATGCTGATGCAAAAACGAACAAGGGCTGCTTACGATCAGTATAACGAGATCTACAAGGAGAAAAGAAGGGAAGAACACCAACTTCTCAAAAAGAAAAAGAAGCAGCATGAGAAGGTCTCGTTTGAGAAAATTAAGAGGTGCCATGACAGGAATGAGGTTCGGAAGTTTTACCAAAAGGTAAAAAGATCCTGCCAGGGTGGCAAACCCCGAACTCTAGCCTGTAAAGACCAGCAGGGAAACATAGTTATAGAGTCACAGTCGCTACTGAGGATCTGGAAAGATCATTTCTGCAGACTGCTTAACGGTGATGAGCACACAAATTCCGCTGTCGGGCAGATTGCCCCATTCAGCTTGGACGATGATCAAGAATGCCGTCCTCCCGACCTAGAGGAAGTTAAGCTTGTCATATGCAAACTTAAATCAAATAAGACAGCAGGTGCAGATGGCCTTGATGCCGAACTCTTCAAGGCAGCTGGAGACCAGTTGGAAAGGAGCATGCACCAGCTGACCTGCATGATATGGTCGGAAGAAAGCATGCCCGATGAATGGAACCTCAGTATCGCATGCCCGATCCTAAAAAAGGGAGACCCTCACAATTGCGCCAATTATAGAGGGATAAGCCTCCTTAACGTCGCTTATAAGATCTTGTCTGCTGTAATATGTGAATGTCTGAAACCCCACGTCAACAACTTGATAGGTCCTTATCAATGTGGTTTTAGACCAGAGAAGTCCACAATAGACCAAATTTTTACATTACGGCAGATCTTGGGAAAAACCCGAGAACGTAATATCGATATTCACCATCTTTTTATCGATTTCAAGGCCGCGTATGACAGCATTTACAGAGACGAGCTGTACAGAGCCATGTCTAGTTTCGGCATCCCTGCAAAACTCGTACGACTATGCAGGATGACTTTGGAGAATTCACGATGCTCCGTCAAGGTCGGTAAAGAACTCACCGAGACCTTTGATGTCGAAAAGGGCTTTAGGCAAGGCGACAAACTGTCATGCGATTTCTTCAGCATCATACTTGAACAGATTGTAAGAAACTCAAACGTCAACACCAGAGGAACAATCTTTCAAAAGTCTGTGCAATTACTCGCCTATGCAGACGATATTGACGTAATGGGAAGAAAAAAGCGTGATGTCATAGGTGCTTTTGCGAGTATTGAAACAGAAGCGGCTAAAATGGGTTTGATGGTTAATGAGGGCAAAACGAAATATATGCTGTCATCAAACAGGGACGAATTGGACAAATCGTCACAATAGACAGACATAGCTTCGAGGTAGTACAGGACTTCGTCTACCTAGGATCCGCTGTAGACACGGACAACAACATCAGTGCGGAGATCAAACGGAGAATAACTCTTGCCAACCGTTGCTTCTTTGGGTTAAGAAGGCAATTGAGAAACAAAACCCTCTCTAGAAAAACCAAGGTGACCTTGTATAAGACCTTGATCATCTAAGTCCTGCTGTACGGCGCGGAAGCATGGACTTTATCAAAAACGGATGAGGAAACCCTTGGTCGATTCGAAAGAAAAATTATCCGAATGATCTTTTGCGAAAAGACAATGTGTAGAGAAGAAGATACAACAACGGGCTGTATGAGCTGTACCGGGACATGGGCATAGCCAGAAGAGTACGCATCGCGAGGCTACGATGGTTGGGCCATGTAGAGCGGATGGACCCAAACGCTCCGGCTCGTCGGGTGTTCGAAAGCACATTGCAGGGAAATCGCGGAAGGGGAAGACCTCGTCTTAGGTGGCGCAATCAAGTGGATGAAGACCTCAACCGACTTGGAGTACGAAACTGGAGAGAGCTCGCCCGAAATCGAAGTCGTTATAGAAGGATGTTGGTTGAGGCCCAGGTTCACCCCGAACTGTAATGCCCACCTAAGTAAGTAAGTAAGCGTGTGCTTGAGTGTGGTGTAGTTTTGTTTTTGAACCAAATGTATCAAAACAATGCTTTTTTACCGGCTTAATTCAAATTAATAAGTTTAGTTTTTTACTAATGGGAAATCTTATGAGCTGGTCTTATTCGTTCGTTAAACACGAACTTTCTAAGTAATTTTAGAGCAGAAAAGACAAGTCGGACGGATCGAGCTAATTCGTTAAAAACGAAATCACTCAGTCATTTCTGGTGGCAAAAGGAACTGCGTTTCCTACTGGTCAATCTAAATCGAGCCCTGCTGCTTTTATTCAAGTTGGAAGCCATATGATGCAGCCGGTAATGGTTCCTGTAAAACGAAATCACTCAGTCATTCCTATTTCATCCAATTTAAAATGAGATCGTTGCATTCGTTTGAGTTTAATACCTCAAGTTGTTGCCAGAGTCCGTAGAGTGTCCTTATATTACCATTACACTAATGTCTATTACACAGGATGTCCCGTAATTCGTGTTATATACTTTGGGATGAGATTCTTGGTCATAATTTAAGAAAAAAATTGTTCTACAGCAAAGTCCACTTCTCAACATTGACATCACTTTTCGACGATTTGAAAAAAGATTAACTTTGGTGTACCCAGATATATGTTAACTTCGATTTCTCGGTCAATACTGATGGTAGAGAGAGAGACCCAATTTCGGACTTTATTTTTAGTTAAAATACTAATCTTTAAATTTATTTAAATTGGGATCATATGAATCGGTGATTGTTTTAACAATAACATAAGTGAAATTTTTATTTTTTTGTAGGAGAGACAGAAATGTTGTATTTTCTACCCATAAGCAATGAAAATACGCAAAAATAACTATTTTCAATAATCTGTTACTTTTAATAATTATTATTTTTATTATTATTTTTGCGTATTTTCATTGCTTATGGGTAGAAAACACAACATTTTTGTCTCTCCTGCAAAAAAATAAAAATTTCGCTTATGTTGTTTTAACAATCACCGATTCATATGGTCTTAGGGTTTCCAGATATTCAATTTAAAATGGCGTTCAAAAATTTTTTTTACAGAGTAAGATTTTTTTCTTAAAAGATGACCAAAACATATAAATCGAATTAGGGAACACCCTATATTAATCTACATAGACTATCATCTCCATTATTTATCTGTGTCGCGTTGTCTAAACTGACGAATTCGGGACAACTTTCGAAAATTACAATTTTCCTCAAAAGAAATTTGGAGGCTCTAGGACAAAAGGTTCTTTACAAAATTCACATTTTTTTTTTACAAATATGTAACTGACTTTTTTGAAAAGTTTTTTCCTAAAATTTCGCGTAACGTACTAAAAATTTTACCAGCAGATGACGAATTTAGCCCTGATAAAATTTCGCATTTTCAGTGGATTAAACTCTTCCGACATTCTATGGTAATCATAACAAATTTCGACGAATGGCAACCCAAACCAACACAACCACAACAAACTAGTGAGTTGTATGGCGGCGTCAAAGACTCTTTAGATTCATAAGTCTATAAATAAAACCAACACATCACATTCTCTTCCATTGTGAAATAAATAGTTTAGGGGTATGTACTTCCAAACTCTCAGGATACACAAACAAAATGTGAAACAACTTTATCATTAGATTATGTTTTTATGCCAAAATTCCTCATAAAAGGAAAAACAACACTAAAGTTATCACAACCACATGTGGTATGGCCGCACAGAAAAGAACATTAAGCAAATGGCATCTTATCTCTTGTTGTACAGCACAGTGGGCACTCTGACTACTTACGGACAAACGTATAATTATTTTCACATTTATAAAACATCTACAACCACTTCGAGTGAAAAGGTCAACCGACTCGGTTAATAAAGTCCATCCTTCTCCAGAACAGAACAATGGAGTCGTTCCACAGCAACTTTTAACGACCAAAATAGCATCCCTTCAATCTTTAAGTGCCATCCATAGTCTCATACCTTTGCTTAAAGACAAGGGATGTATTTTTCTCTCTTTTCGCAATATGAGCACAGCCAAATATAAAATATAATTTATTCCTTAATTTTGCAGCACGGTTGTCATTTATTTATTATTGTTACGCTGACCTCCTTCAAAAGCATGATATCATTTCTTTTCCCTAAAAAAAACCATCGTGTTCGTGTTTAAGAAGAAAAAAACCGAGGACGATCTTTCTCCCCTGTCCCAGTTTCTAGTTCATCTGCTTTGCTGCAGGACATATACATATATAATTTGTTTCGTTCGTAGAACTTAAGGTGAGAGTGTAGAAAAAGAGCAACGAAATCCTTGAACAACCCGGAAGCTATCGTATAGCGTGCACACAACCACACAAAAGGACTAGTGAGGATAACTTTAGAGAATTTCACTCCTTGTAAGATTTAGGAAGAGGTGTGCTCATTCTACGCTCTTTTGATCAGGTTATTGGGTCTGCGCATTGTATAGTACCGCTGCTGACTAACACGACTTCTAATTAAGGGGATCATTCCCGACTTTTGAAAAGACTGACGGCTTTATGCTTCTGATGTCGACTTCGCAAGGGTAGTAAACTATTTTTATTTTCTATAGGCTCTTGTTTGGTGTTGGCAAAGTGGATAAGAAGTGTGATTTATGTCCTTGTCGTTAACCGAACAAGTGTAAATTGAAATGGGTGGTTTGGAGTGTTCGGCTTTTAAGGTTGATGTGTGAAGGGTGGCGAAAAGAATGGTTAATAGCCATGTGTTTACCTTAGTAGCGAAGGTTGTGTATGGATGGATATGTAATAAAATTTGCGGCCATCAAGTTTAGAAAAAGCTGTGAGTCAAATGAATGACTTCAATTTTATCTTCTTTTTTAAGAGACCTGCATGACAATGTGGTGACAACCTTTTTAATGAAACATCACCGGTGGAAATGGTTATTCACGATGTAATTTCGGGATAAAATAAAGGTCTAAGAAAACCTTAATCAAGTTATGGACGGAGTAAAAAGAAAATACAGTATCTATTCAAATTATTTATTTATTTAGTATTATTTACAGTACGAACATTTTTTTCAATGGTTACTTTCATGCTCTTTTTTTAAAGGAAAATGATATCCATTGATTTTGCCAAATACAAATTTTTTGCACTAATTCATTTTGATTTCACGAATTTATGTGTGTTTTGTAAAACTTTCTCAATACATATTTCATGGATAATATGAAAAAAAAACTAGCTGAGCCGCCCAGCGTTGCACGGAGCACGGGTCCGTAGTTTTAAGGATCCCAATCTCGTCCTTCGTTTCCCGTAGTTTTCATATGGACAAAGTGACATTCAGGAAAAATGCAATAACTCGGAAACGGGTCGACCGATATCAGATTTCCCCTAGGCTACCACAAAAATTTGGTTTCATTCAGTCGAGCCGTTCTCAAGTGATGCGATAACAAACAAAAAAGTACACTTCTTTTTATATATTAAAAAGATAAGTAAATAGGAAGCTTCTCGCTTTTTTCTAAAATATATTTCATTTCAGACAGATTTGTTGTTTCAATGTAAGTAAATCAATGATGATAAATTACGGCTATTGTTGCAATGTCGAACAAAGATAAAACAAACCTTCACGAAGGAACACATATGATTTATAAAGCGTTTTTGAACAGAGACGCTTCAAAAGAAGAGCAACAGGGACAGCAAACGACACCATATTTCTTGCCGCTCTCTTGACATTTCTCTATAGTAAGGTTTGCCATTTTATGATAGAAAGATATACGAGCCAACAACGAGTCGAAATTATCAAAATTTACTACCGAAATTCGGAGTCAGTGGCCTCAACGTTAAAGAGCGCTACGTCCAATTTATGGTCGTCATTATCGTATTAGCAGATCAACATTTAAGCGTCTAGTGGAAAAATTTGAATCCACGGAGGCACAGTTTGTTCAAACATGAACATAACCAATCTATAGATAAAACCATGTGTATGTGAAATAAGATAAGACAGATCACCCTAAGCATACACTGACGGTTATCTACAGATAAATTACATTAACCTAAGTAAACAACATAGACATTAAGAATAGAAAGATAGGACAAGAAAATTGTATATATATAGAAGTAACGTAGTGAAATAAATCAGTATTCATTTCGACTTACAACCGAGGTTTTACTCAACATTTGGTCCTTCGAGCCGGATATGAACGAGCGACCAAAAGGTTCCGTGCCAGTGAGACAAAGAAGTGCCCGTAGTGTCGAGAATATTGTGCTGCCGCTGAGGCTTCAGTTGCAGAAATCCCAAATCTGTCTCTAACACGTCGTTCTCAAGCGTTGGGAATCTCTGTGACGTCGTTGTGGCGAATTTTGCGAAAAGATCTTGGCCTAAATTCATACAAGATTAAATTGACGCAAGAACTGAAGCAGCTTGACCACCAGAAGCGTCGTATGTTCGTGAATTGGGCTGAGCAACAACTTGAAAATAATTCGGATTTTCATCGAAAAATCATCTTCAGCGATGAGGCTCATTTCAGGCTGAATGGCTTCGTCAATAAACAAAATATGCGGCATTGGTCAGGCAGCAATCCACACGTACTGCATGACTCATCATTGCATCCCGTAAAAATTACGATTTGGTGTGGTTTATGAGCCGGCGGCGTCATTGGGCCGAAGTTCTTCCGTGATGATCAAGACCGGCACGTTACTGTGAATGGGGATCGCTACCGTTCAATGATAACCAAATATTTTTGGCTCCATAGGACTTGGAGGACATGTGGTTCCAACAGGACGGCGCGGCGCCACAAGCCACACAGCGAATGACACAATCAATTTATTGGAAACCGAGTTTGGAGAACGTGTTATCTCACGAAATAATCGAGTCGCTTGGCCGCCTCGGTCGTGCGATTTGACGCCGTTATACTATTTCCTGTGGGGCTACGTCAAGTGTATGGTCTTTGCCAACAAGCCAGTGACAATTGATGAACTTCGTACGAATATTGAACGTGAAATAGTATCGGCCGATTTATGCTTGAAAACCGTCGAAAATTGGGTTCAGCGTCTGGACTTCTGCAAGTGTGCCCGTGGTGGACATGCAAAAGAAATCGAATTCCATACATAATGGCATCGAACGTAGATACTTTTACAAGAATAAAGAATTTCATTGATATCTATAACCGTTTTTGTTTTATTTAAAAAAAACTTTTGTAGCGCTCTTATTGAAAAACCCGATATAAATATAAATATATACTTAAATAAAAAAATAAATAGGGTACCACTATATAATATGTACTTGCTCTGGAAAAAAACCTAGAGAAATACGGCCAACAAGTTATTCAAACGCATATGACAATTCAGAACAGACACAAAACACAAATCCTGCAGTCTGTTTCCCAAGTTTTTGCTATGATTCTTGCACAACTTATAAAAAAAAACCTATTGAAACAGCACTGAAAATCGAATCTTATCTTAAGCATTAACTTTCACATCTTCATTCACTAACACATTCTAAGGCCTTGAAGTCTTTAGTTTCTTAATGACTATGCATTCACTATTTTGGTTCAAAAATACCTTTACCAATACCGATCTCTCACATCAAGTATGTTACGACACATAAATAAATAAATAGGGTGGCACAAAGCAGGAAGCACCAAGACCTAGCGCTTTTCTTACAACCATGAGAATTAGAGGAGACAGAAGACCTACAATTTTTTTACGAATGCGAACGGCTATCAAGAAAGCCCATTGGCATAACAGTGAAATTTTTATCAGGGGACATGCCACTTCTTAAAGACAATGTCCGTGGAAAAACAATTGGATGTTTCAAGGTTTCGAACCTCAAGCTCCTACGTAACAGGCAGACATGCTTCCCATGAGGCCACGTTCACAACGTTAAGCATGTACCCAAAATTGTAAAAATAAAATAAATAAGGTGGCGCAACAGAGCGGATAGCCCCGAGGACTAGTGCATTTATCTCAACTACACCTTGTAAGGAATGAAAAGGGCCTACTGTTTGCTGCTAATCCGAAGGTCTAATCGACAAAACGCTTTTCACGGAAGTAAAACTATACAGTGAAACCCGCTTAAGAGAAAAGGCGAATTGTCACAGTTTTTCTTTCTCTTAAGCGGGTTTTTCACTTAACCGAACCCCGGTTAAGTGAAAAAAATTTCACTTAAGCGGAGTCCCGATAAGTAAAAAATATTTCACGTAAGCGGATTTAAAAGTTAACATAAATCAAATTAAATCGCATTTGAGTTTTTGTAGGTTAATTCGTAGGCACATTGGGCAAAACAAAAAGATTCCACTCCCAAGTTGGCTTCAGGTTTCAAATATGTATATATTCATATTTTTGAATACGGTTTTATGAAGACAAAAAAAAATAATCTTACTTTTTTTCAAAAAGTCATTAATTTTCGTTTGTAACAAAATCTGAAAATGGCAATTCATCATTTTATATTCAATTTCATCTAAGATTAGATCTAATTCATTATCCCCATAAGAAAACTGCTTAAGAACATTGAGATTTAAAAGCTTCTTTGATTGTTGGTTTCTGAATTCCCATAACTTCCACAAATCAGATCTGTTAGCAAATCATTGTCAGATACAGATCTGTTAGCATCAAGCTCTTCGAACAGTAGTGCTATGCTTCATAAATAATGTCTTCGTCCGTCATATCACCAAAACAAGGAAGATCTTGATCTATATTTACTAATCGATTTCTTCTCTTATTCCTGTTGGAAAATTAGTTTCTCCTTCTTCTAAGTTTTCGTCTGTGTTAAAAGTCAAACTAAAAGTCAGCTTTCCGGAAACAGTTCTTTATGGTCAATGGGCTAACCATCCACCAGGGCCTTTTTATCATTTTTAACGCAGTAAACTAATTTTTTTTAAAAATCCATAAGGACTCTCCATTATCCAAATGAAGAAGTTGCTTCTTTGTAATACATCTTCTGTAATGGGCCTTAAAGCAGTGTATAATTCACTGATCCAAAGGTTGCATGACAGAGGTGGCATTCGGGGGTAAAAATTCAATTTTTATATTTTCCAAATTAATTGCATCACGATCAAGTTTGTGGCAAGATGCATTGTCCACAATCAGCAAAACCTTTTTTTCCTTTTCTTTAAATGTTTTGTCCAAATCTTGAATGATCATCGTCCAAATTTTACTTTTCATCCAAGCTTTGGGTTGGCATAATATTTAACGGGGATTGTGCTGTTTTTAAAGCATCTTGGATTATGAGATTTACCTATGTTTGCACATATTTAGAAGAAAAGTTATTAGCAAAAGAAAAACAAAATGTGTCTAATCTTAGTCTACACACCAATACAAAAAATAATTTTGTCTGTTCCAATCGAATTGAAAATGAAAAGGACAGTATACGGTCCTTTGGTAGCTTCTTTCCTGAAGGTTTTCACATCTATTTACCAATGAAGCCGTCGGGTCGGTAGAGCCTTAAACATTATCCCGGATTCATCAGCATTATGCACGTCATCTGTGTTGTAACTTTGACGAATATTTGGCAAAAAATTTTCTAGCCAATGGTTAGCAGCAACTGTGTCAGCAGAATTATTTTCACCACAAATCTTCTTAAAATGATTATTTTCACGTTTTTTCCACTGATCTAACCTTCCATTTGCTGGCTCAAATTGTTTTGTTCGATAAATTTTTTTTTCACTTAAGAGAGTTTTTTTCAATGAAAAATATAAAATTTAACTGAAAATGTGTTTCAGGTATCCGGGTTTTTCACTTAAGCGAGTTTCACTTAAGCGGAGTGTTTAATAGGTAATTGGTCTACAAATACTCGGGGATGAAAAAATTCTTTCAGATAAGCGGATTTTTCTCTTAAGCGGGTTTCTCTTAAGCGGGTTTTACTGTACTATCGAAAATCTTCCCAAATCTTCGCGAAAGCCGATACCCGTGGAAAACCATTTGTTATTCCCACGTAATCTGCAGATATGCTAACTACTACGCTATGGTCACCTGCGATGATAGAAATTTAATAAGACAGCACATCCGTAAAAAAGGCTAGTCTTCTTCACCCTCTAATATATTATCGGCCGATCGCATATGATTTCCTTCTTCCCAAAACAGGTGAGCACTAATTTATCAGCTTAAGAAGTATGGAGAAGTAAGATTTTTTTAGCTCACTCATACAATACTATCGTACATTTCACCTAACAGTGAAGGGAGTGAGAGAGAGGGAGGAAGAGAGGGAGAATGAGAAATTATTTATTTCATGTAAAGTTTTACAACGCATACGATTTTTCAAAGAAAAAAATGCACCTCAATCGTGCCGCCTGCCTCTCTTACTTCTACTTAGGTGGAGTATAGTGTATAACTCCTTTTAGGTGCTCCTAATTTTGTTTTAGACATACCAGAATTTCTTTGGCAAAGTAAACCCAGCTTTAACTGTTAAATTCATCATGACTTGATCTACATATAATAATAAGTTTCCCTGGAGATAATTAGCAGAAAGGTGCTCTTGCAATGACTTACACTCAACAGATTGCTCGTTGATAGTATTTATTCTAATAGCAGCTTATTGTTGAAACGTCACCAGAAACTTTCTGAATCTTTCCCTAAAGAATGTTGACACAGAATTTTTTAAAGCCAGAACTTTCTCATCATACAAAGTAACGAATACACGATCACAAAAAATCTTCCTGGAAATAAATGTATTTATGAACAATTCTTTTTGTCAGCAAAAAGTTTCTAAGGACTTCGAGTTGTAGAAGAAGATCAGTCACATGCAGTCCTTTTCTTAAAGAGTATTTGAAATGTTTAGATGCCATTTTCTAAGTTTCTTGTATTGCAATTCATCCAGCTTTTTTACAAACATTACAAAATTTTTTTCTCCCCAACTCCTGGCTCAGTCAACCTATGAAGTTGGATGAGCCAGAAGGATAATGTTATCCTATTTCCTTCCTCTGTTGGTAAATCAAATTTATCCCTGTCGTGCACAATCTGTCAGTCAAGCATATTCTTCGTTCCAAACTTCAAAAGTTGAGGAAAATTCAAACTGACATGTTGTTAAGCGTGAAACAGAAAACATCTACCCGTTTGCTGCTTGCTGAACCTCAAACCTCATTGCATACACAATGTGAAAATTTACCCGTGAGAAACCGCAAAATCTTGCATGAAATCTTTCATTCAATATTCATTAGGACTACATTCTACCTGCCGCAACTAATGATTCTGCCAATGAGGAAAGGATGTCGTTCTTCTCTAGCTGAACTAGAGTAGGTATAAATTTTCCCTGTGCTCTTTTTAAAATAAAAGTTCAACGGCATCGGAACTATGCTCTTTCAGACGCTCTACAACCCTGCAATTTACCATGTTTACACTTTCACATTAAATGTAATGCACACATTTGAGACCGGAAATGCTGCAACGGCAGATAGAGAGAGCAACGGAGAGCAAGAAAGAAAGAAAAAACATCCTGACTGTACTTTTTTCCAAAAGTTCAACGGCTTTTCACGCGAAAATGTCACCAGTACATCAGCTTCTCTGAGTCGAGTTTATAAAAGTAAAATAAACAAAAAAAACTCGGTTCCTGTTGCTGCATCCGACAAAAACTATGACTCACAATTAGTGGGGCAATATACGAATACACTGGTATATTGGACAAAGCAGACCTTTGACCCGGTTCGTATCCGAAACATCGTGCTACCACAAGGAAACCTTTTAACCCTTTCCCCTTTTAAATTTATCAGCATTATGAAGCATCTTTGTCATGCTACTCACTGGCTTATGGTGATTCTGCGGTCGTCGGCGTCGGCGGGCGTTGATGGTGATGCGAAGCAGCAAAACAAAACATACAAGCTCAACACTGAAAAGCTACACATAATTAATGTTGTGATGAAAGAATATATGGATCTGGTGGAGGGTATCAAGCCGCAAGGGACAGGGAAATGGTTAGTTAACAGAGTACGATTACTGGCAATTAGACGTTCTCCGTTCTTGGTCGCCTTGAGATGTTGTATTTGCTTGAGTGGGTTACGTAATTATTATTTATGGTTTATTCTTTTTCAGATGCAATGGAATGAGTAAGGGTACGTAGCGGCAGAGAGAGAGAGAGAAAGATGTCGGCTGCAATGGCAATGATGTTGCTACTTCTGTTGTGAGAAGTTGGCGTTAGTTCTGTTGGCAGAGTGAGCAATCAATTAAAGGAAAACGGCAAATTATTCGGATGAAGTAAGTTGAAGTATTTCTTTTGTTCGCCGTACAACATTTTATCCCACAAAGAGAATTTCTATTTCAGTAACTAAACGAATGATGATTGTTCACCTGAGCACGCTGCTTAGAAATCCAAAAGGAATTACTTGGTTGGATGATATGCCATTTATGCCAAAGGGTTTTTTTTATCGAATTCAAGTCATGTCAAGTAAATTATGGTTGAACATGTGTTTCATGTAGTGATGGATTTCGTTTAACAATTAACTTTAACGGCAGTTTTATGAAAAAGGAACCCTTTGCGAGTTTTATCGTTTGCCTTAGAACCTGTACGCACGCAACAAGGAAAGCAAAGCACGGTCAAAATTAATATTTACTTAATTCTGCGCACATACACACATGTACTAGCTGCGAGATTAATGGGCCATGACATTTGCAATTCCATCGTGTCCTTACTTGTTTTGCTTCACGCATTTAGTGAAATGCGACTGCATACTAACAATTCAATGAAGAAAATTGACATGTAACTTCCTCGCCAGAAACATTTTTCTTAATAAGAGCTTCAGTTATTAAGGAGTACCCCAAGGTTATAAACTAAGACCATTACTGTTTAGTAACAACAAGTATCTAGGGCGATTTACCGATAATGCATTTGACGATCTAAAGTCCTTAAGGCATTTAACAACAGTTTATAGTGGTATTCAACAGAAGTAAAGCTCAGCGGTAAGAATTACGTGTTAGGCTAAATGGTCGTTTATAATATACAAAATTTAATAATTAACAATCTCCTCTATAATGCTGAGGTTTCTAATGAGAAGTAAGGAACGAAGTGAACAAAGGTTTGCCCCAGGGTTCTAAACTACGACCATTGATGTTTAGTACGAGTATCTACGCCGTTGAACAAAAAACCATACACATGCGACGATGTCAACGGAGAGAACAACTCGTAGTATACACAAACGTCGATCTCACCAGCTTTTGGTTTTATTATCAGTAAGACATTTGAGGCTACAAGTTACGAGTCTAGAAGGATGTTTGAGAAGTGGTGAAAACTCTGGAACATGAGACTGCCAGACAAGTCGAAATGCTTGGTAGTGAACTCTACAAACATTAAGAAGTCAACAAAAATCCGGACTAGTAGCATTAATATGTAAATTTCTACGTCCACTTTTTTCGGAGAGCGCGACAAGGTCCTTTTTAAAAGCAGTTGATTACGCTTATGACATACTGATTTTTGCTGCCGGTCTAATTTCATAGAACACACCATCAGCGACCAAGGAAATAAAACAGAAAAGAAAAACTACCTGTCAGAGAGAGTGATGCTCAGTTCGTCAAAAAAAATTTTTTAATTGTTGCACTGAACGGAATCCAAGCCCATTGACTAGCCAAAAGTAGATGCTCTTTGATTCAGCAGGAACTATCAAAAGAACTATATCAGAGATCTTACATCCTGAACAAAACAAGCAGCATTTGTGAAAATGATACACATTGATTGTGAAGAATGATCTTTAAAACCCCCTCAACACGTCCTATAACTCGTTTCGAAAGCAAAAATGTCCGAAATCGAATATTTTGTACTCTCTATTAACAAAGCGGATTCGAATCTACTACACTCGGAAAAGCAAACTCGAAAATGGATTTTTGGCACCGTGCAAAGCGTTTTCGAATGCCAAAACCATTCGAAAATGAAAATTTTCTTTCGACAACTAAGTAGGTAACGAATTTCAATCACTCACTGTAAAAGCAATGCTTGGTTGTGTTGAGTGGTTACAATTTTCAATTAGTCAATGTATTGTGTAATAAACTATAAGCAGGTCCAAGCCAAGTTAAGTTTATTCCATAAATAAATAAAATGTAAAATTTTATCACAGTACACAGTGATTAATTTTAAATTTTTTCACACAAAACAAAAGCATGAAGTTTGCTGATCTCAATTTAGGTGAGGAACTTTTAAACACCTAGGATGTCAAGTAAACTTTTCCAACAATTTGTAGGACTGAAAACATAAAAACGAACAATTGTTAAAAACTGAAATAAATCTTTGACACTCCATAAAATTCGCCTATAATTTTCCGCTCAACCCATTCTTATCTGTTTTTTGCATGCCGAAAACATTTTAGTTTTTATTGAATAATAAAAATGCCTTGTTCGAAACCTAATTGATGTCTTGGTTGAACTTCCAACTTTTTTATGTTTTTTACTTTGTTTGATTTGACAGATCTCATGAGAAATATGAAAAATACTTCAAAAACCTATTCCGTAAATGGAAATTGTATTAAGCAATTTCTGTTCGATTCGAAAGAAAGAATTATAGAAACGCATATCCGAACAAAACTGAATAACAATGTGATCTCTACAGCCCAACATGCATATATAAAGGGCAAATCAGTTGAGACTGCACTTCATGAAGTAGTCGGAACCATTGAACAGTCAATCCAATATAAAGAGTACACGTTGGCTGCATTCCTCGATATAGAAGGGGCCTTCAACAACGTTGAATACAATGCTATTCGCATGGCATTAAGTTCCATAAATATCGAGCCAACGCTATCAAACTGGATCGACTCCATGCTCCAAACGAGAATAGTAAAAGCAGAAATGGGTGAAAGTACCCTAAAAGTCAAAACTTGTAGAGGTACACCTCAATGAGGAGTGTTATCCCCGCTACTCTGGCTCCTAGTAGTTAACCAAATCCTGGTTAAACTCGACAGGAGCGGAATAAAAGCAGTAGCCTATGCCGATGACATCGTCATCATGACTTCGGGAAAATTCACAACCACCCTTTGTGAACTTCTTCAGACAGCTCTAAACAAGCTCACCAGCTGGGCGAAAAACTGTGCGCTAAACGTCAACCCTACAAAAACAGAACTTGTTCTGTTTACGAGAAAACGTAACATTCCAGATATAATTCCTCCCTCCATTAATGGAATACCAATAAACTTATCTGGTACGGCAAAATATCTCGGAATTGTCCTTGATCGTAAACTTAACTGGAAAGAAAATTTAAAAGGAAGAGAAAGGAAAGCTCAAATCGCTTTCTACACTTGTAGTAGAATTTTTGGTAAAAAATGGGGACCTGGTCCCAAAACCATTCACTGGATGTATACATCCATAATAAGACCAATCCTCACATACGCCTGTCTAGTCTGGTGGCCATCATTAGAGAAGGCTTCAAACCTTAAGACCATGACCAAAATCCAAAGGCTTGCTTGCATTGGTTCAAATAGTGCCATGAGAACAACACCAACTGCAGCTCTGGAAACCTTCCTATCGCTAGCCCCCCTAGATCTCTTTACTAAGGAGATGGCGGCCAAAAGCGCACTGCGACTCAAACAATGCAACAATTGGAAAACAGGCATATCAGGCCATAGAACCATCATGAACCATACAGATATAGACATCCAAACAGACTATACCCCCCCGCATATTGATTTCAATCCAGTGGCCCTAACAGTCTTTCCGACTAGAGAAAGCTGGGAGGAAAACAGGGTTATAAAAGAAAATCACATTTCCGTCTTCACAGATGGTTCCAAAACGGACGAAGGGGTAGGATCAGGTATCTTCTCAGACTACCCTAACATGAATAGATCAATAAAGCTTCCCGACTTCTGCAGTGTTTTTCAAGCAGAAGTACTCGCAGTGTGCGAAGCCGCGAAGCACCTTGCTACGCAAAACTTGATCAACAAAAATATTGACTTTTTTGTAGACAGTCAGGCGGCCATTAAAGCTATCTCATCCATTATCACAAAATCCAGGCTAGTAGACAGCTGTCGCAATAACCTTAGGCCGAGGCCACGCAGTCAGCGATAAGCGAGCGAGCGAGCGACTGAACGACATGAAAAAATTAAAACAAATGAAATTGCATTGAACTGGCCATGCATTGAGCGAGCGATGAGCGATTTTTTTAAGCGACTGAACGACGTCGCTCTGTCACCAAACTTGTTCTAATTTTTAGTTTATCGCTTAGCGTCAAGAGCAACAGATGGTTGGTGGACAACAAATATAAACGTAGTGCTCTTGACAACGGCATTTTAACAACTAATCGCTAAAGAAATGTCGCTCACGAAAAGGCCACTCGTCGCTCGACTTTGTCGCTTAATCGCTGATCGTTCAATCGCTCGCTCGCTTATCGCTGACTGCGTGGCCTTAGCCTTTAGGCCGAGGCCACGCAGTCAGCGATAAGCGAGCGAGCGAGCGACTGAACGACATGCAAAAATTAAAACAAATGAAATTGCATTGAACTGGCCATGCATTGAGCGAGCGATGAGCGATTTTTTTAAGCGACTGAACGACGTCGCTCTGTCACCAAACTTGTTCTAATTTTTAGTTTATCGCTCAGCGTCAAGAGCAACAGATGGTTAAAGTAAATATAGAAATTTTGATCTCTGCTGTGCAACAACAACTAATCAACTAATCGCTAAAGAAATGTCGCTCACGAAAAGGCCACTCGTCGCTCGACTTTGTCGCTTAATCGCTGATCGTTCAATCGCTCGCTCGCTTATCGCTGACTGCGTGGCCTTAGCCTTAGACTGCTCAGTGAGACAAACACAGTTAGTTTAACCTGGGTTCCAGGACATCGTGACATTATCGGTAATGAAATGGCGGATAAGCTGGCAAAAATCGGGTCAGCACTCGAATCCAGCGAAGCGAACACTTCAGTTCTAAAGCCACTAGAGCAAGAAAAAAGCAGAATCAAACACAATTTTCTAAAAATCGCCAATGACAGGTGGTCATCTTTAGAAACATGCCGAGTCTCTAGAAACCTTTGGCCAGATATTTCCAAGAAAAAAACAGAATTTCTACTCCAGCTAAGCAGACCTCGGCTCTCTCTGTTGATTGGCATTCTCACGGGTCACAACTCGTTGGGTACCCACATGATGAGAATGGGCATTAGCACATCCGGCTTATGTAGAGGATGCTAAGATGAGGAGGCAGAGGAGGGATCTTTCCACTTCCTCTGTGAGTGTCCTAGCTTAGCCCACACTCGGAAAAAAACCCTCGGAGAATACTTCTTCGACGAACTGGGCGACATCTCTAACCTCCCACTGAGCAACGTCCTGAAATTTACTCAGGGCTCCAAATGGTTCAGTGGGAGTTCCCTACCACAATAACCATCCACCTCTCCAATCCTCCCATTTCCTCATCCTCTGATTTCCCGGGGAGCACAATGGATCCTCGAGATCCGAGTGAGGTGTTGCCACTTGTGGCTGCACCCCCCATTCAACCTAACCTAACCTACTACTCTTAGTAGTATCGATACTACTCTTAGTAGTATCAAGGCTCCTTTCGCATAACTTTCTTACTTCCAGAGCGTATTAAACATGTTCACATTAAAATAGAGTTACCAAGATCAAGCGGGAGCAAATTTACATGCCGTTTTCTGCTAATTTTATTAAAGAGCTTAAAAATGTTTGCCTTTCGAAGATTTGGAGAACTAATAACTGAAAATGGGAGTTATAATTCATATCTCAAATTTGTTAAAATATCATTTAGCGAATCTTACTCGTCTTGCACACATGAAAACTAATAATTACTCAAAAATTTTCACATGACTGCAGCTTTGGTTCGAAACGACTAATCAAGCCAAACAAGCAATAATGTAACTTCTTCGTTATTTAAAAAAGAATGATTTGAAAATTTTCAATTTTTGAAATATTTCAATGACTCAATACCTTAGATCAAATGACAATCCTACAAGTTAATAAAAAAAAATTTTTGAATTTACAAGTTAACTTGCATACGTGATTGTAGCGTAACAGTTAACATGTCTACTTATTACGTGGATGTTCTTGGTTGGAAACCCAGAAACCAAAAATTGTTTTTCCACGTGCATCACCATCAGGGTTGGCCGAATAAACTACACTACATTTACTACATCAATAACTACGTGTAGTTAATTCAATAAACTACACGCTTTATTAACTACAATTTGTTACGTTTTCTACCTACACGTAGTAAATATAGAAAAAATAGAATAATTGATATGATATATCAAGTTCAAGATCCAAGAGCCAGCCATTATTTTTCTTTCTATTTGAAACACTTTTTGTTATAAACAAAATGTTATAAACAAAAATCAAGAACTCCCAAGAACAACCTATTTGCAAACTGTAAAATGTAAAAAAAAAATGGTAAGACTGATAGCTGCCAGATGGTTTGACAGTTTAAACTATGTCTGCTACATAATCTACATAAAATAGTAGTAATAACAAATGTAGTTTTTTTCTAAAAAGTGAGATCACCATTCGCGATGCAATCCTTTCACCTACCTTCCATATAACATGATAAAATTTTAACTGGTTGCAATGATTTCACGGCTTCAAAAAATCGATTTTTTAATGCTTTATTAAATTTTGCAAAAAACTCTAGTTGATCCGACTAAAAGCATTGAATGTTTTTATAATAGGTTGTCAAGATTTTTAACTACTTAACCGATCTTGACGAAACAGTTAATAAAGCAGTCATAAAATCTTCTGCGAAAAATTCAATTTCCATTTTTTATTTTTCTTCGTCTAAGTTCTAGTTAATGGTCTTAACTAAAACACGATTTTTTTTGGTTCACTTTGAATGATTCTGTAAAAATCTGTTTTTTCAACGTGAACGCACCATTTTTCCGAGTGGTCGAATTAAATGACGTCATGATGGCGAAGTTTAGAATGCTTAAAAAAAAATCAAAAACTGTTTTTTTAATGTTTACCTTCAAGACTTTGAAAATTTTGAATAGAGAATCTAATTTTTAATATAAAAAGAAAATTTTGAAAATTGACCGATAATTCTTCTTGAAAGCCCTTCGACCAGAAATAAACCATTGCTTTTTATTAACGATTATAGGAACTATAAGGCAAGTTTTACAATCGTGCAGAAATTTTTTTTTTGAGAGATTACATTACGAGAAAGAAATAGAGGATACGAAAAAAGTGGGGCCCTGCAGGTCTGTCTGCCTGTATGCTTTGTCTGCCCATATATGAAAATACAGCCTAAACCGCTTGACAGTCAAATTTTGCACCTAAAATCTGTGGGCACCCTGAAAAATTTTAGAATTAAGTCCCTAGGTCTTTAAATAACGTGACTTGCCGTACAACCGACATGATAATACAAATTTTTCTCGAAAACAGTTTTTACGATTTCGATAAAATTTTATGTGAGGCATTTTTTCTAAATTGTTATCATAATAAATGATGTAAAAAACTTTTTTAAGTCTAAAAATGGTAGGTACCTCCCATAATACGGTTTTTTCAAAACCCTTTATTTGGCAATTGTGTTTCTTAAAGAAGTGAAAAATAAATAAAAATACCTAATAGGAAAACTCCTCAAACGATTTTGATTAAATTTTCAGCGTTTAAATGTATTAGCAACTGCAAAAAAACCGCGTTTTTATATTTTCGCTAAAAACTTTTGGAAAAGTTAATTAAAATTTTTTTCAATATCTTATGTGATTTTTTTTCAATTTTCATAATTAATGTGTAGTGGCAAGTCTGTAGCACCAAATATATTATGAAGAGCGAATTCTAAAACCTTGTACTCAGAGTTAAGATTTTGATACTATACTTAGCACACAATCGCAAGCTCGTGCACCAAGTCGTGCCCATTTTTTGTTTACGCACTTAATTTAAATATGTTTATAAAATAGCTCTACACACATTTGATTATTATTGAAATGTCTTACGCCTTATTTGCAGGACATTACAACTATGAAGTTTAGCTATAATATTATGTATTTTAAGAATACGAACAATTGATTCTGAGGCCAATTCGTATTAAGTGCATCCAAAATCATCAAATATCATTTCTTGTTTGCAAGTTTTTATCTCAAAAACCAGAGTCGTAAGAAGAAAAAGAAAAGTTAATCGATAAAAAAATTTAAGGTATTGGGAACACAAAAACCGATATTTACCTACAATTTTCTTCTGTTTTTTAACATAAAAAAAATTAAGGTACTGCAACGCAGCGGTGTGCCCCGGTGCCTAGCGCAATTTTCACAACCATGACTTGTGAGGGAATGGAAGGGACCTACAGTTTTCTGCCAGTTCCGAACGGCTAATCGGGAAACATGAATTTATTACCGGAGGACTGGCTAATTCCTCGCGAAAGGCGATAACCGTTAAAAAACATTTTTTGATTTCTGTTTGTGTATGAACCACGAACCTAACGCGTAGCAGGCAGACATTCATACTTTTTATGTTTTTCGACTTTGGATAAAACTTCACTTATCAATCTGCTATGCTGAAGTTTGAGCTGAACCAGATTTACCTTATTCAATGCACTTCCAATTACTTTGAGTACAATGCCTATGCCTTGGGTATGGGTAAGAATGTATTAACCAGCAAAAAAAAATCATCAATATAAATGACGACATCAACATTACGACAATGTAACCAAATGAACTCTTTCAAATAATAAATGACTGACATTACCACAAATGTGACAAATTTCGAAACAAGTACAAACTTCAGTTTTGATTTTCGTTTCTGAAGCAATCTCTCAACTCACGATTGTTCTGCAAATTGTGTTTGACACATATTCACCATTCAATCCAACACAATAGAGCCGCATTACTTAATCTCAGCAGTTGCTGTGCCTGATGTCTGTGCCCGTGCCTGTGCATGCGCTGGTGAATGTGGCAAGTGCACTCTTATCTCACACATCGTTATTATCACACTTTTTCCTCAATTAACCAAAGCAATCTGATTTGTTTACTTTTCTTTTTTATTTTTACTTCTCAATCATGTCCTCCATGCGCTCAGGCAGTAATATATTGACGAGATTTATTACCGTCAATAAAGTTCAACGTATGAATACGAGACAATAACAATTTTCCGCTAGGCAATGGAGTTTACTTTTCCTATTATCTATTATTATTTCTTTCGCGTAATGTTTAACAGGTAACGATGAAAATAAGTAGGTAATTAAAATTATAAAGAAAAATTTTGAAAACAACGTCAGAATTTGGTGGAATGGCATGCTAGGGAGATATTTTCCATTTCGCTTGGTTCAGGGTAATAAATCAATTTAAGTTCATGTAAATTGCTAAGACTCGATGGATGCAGAGGCACGTGATTACTTGAAAATTGTGTGAACCACTTATGAAACAACTAATGAAAGCCGAAGATAAAGAGATTCATTTTGAAACTTCAACATTACTTTACTGTACGTGATGAAGTGGAAAAAGTTTTTCTTTAATTTTACTTGTATAGGGTGATTTATATTAAATGGAACAACGTGTGCAGTAGTGTAGAGATATCAAGGGGGTTGAGTTAAAAAAAAACTATAAATGTATATAAAAGGTAACAGTTGAGAACATCCTTACAAACGCCACTTGAACCAAAAAAAAAATCCTATGTATTGATTATATCGTTCAGAGTGTTGCAGGAAAAACACCTGTAACTAAAAAGAAATGGCGCGGAGTAAAGAACTAAAACATTTCCAGGAGAAAAGAGATTGGTTAAGGAAATTTAAATTGTTTATGGACTATTCTAATAAAAACAAAGATTAAATCAAATTCGAAAACTGTCAGGTTGGAAATTAGACGGCAGCAAAATAAGTCGTCTCCCTCTCTCGGAAAAGTAATAAAAGCAACGAAAAATTTAAAGCGTTCGATAAAAAAAAATCAAAATCTAAACTGACAAAGGAAAAACGATAGTCCTCGCCCAACATACGCCCTACTTTCGATTTTTCATATCTTAAGTAATAATAAATGAAGATAAGATACTGAAATTAGGTATGGTACGGAATAACTTATCAGGCAAGGCACACGAATGCGGCATGGGTTATTGGCCAAAATAACTATTGAAGGTCAGGGCACGATTGCCATAGCCCACAGTTATAGGAAGATAACATTTTTTATTTAGCTAGATTAAGGTTAGATTTTTGTAATTTGGGATTTTCTTGATTCGAGAAATTATTGATGCAAAACTGCGACCGGTCATCTTTAATAACTTTAGGATCATGATGAGGCAAGACAAAAAGCATATTATACGAGTAGTAATAATACCTTCAAAAACAGCATAGTAAAATTTTTAATCCATTTTAATTGCGATTTTACACTGCCGCTCATCTGAATAGGTTCACTGTTTAACGTACCTTACTGTAAAACTCCTTACATACATAATGGCAATGACAGGTCTGTGTTATGTATGTAGTGAAAGAGCATTAGTATGTAGTGAAAGAGCATTATTCTCTTAATACTTACCGTTGCTCTCACACGCCTACTAAACTTAATTTATTAAAAAAAAAAGCAAGGGTTTTTTTGGCTCATCTGAATAGGTTCAATAGCAAAAAGTGGAAGAAAACAAGAACAAGTACATAATAAGATTTTTTTTTCACGAAACAATAATTTATATTAATAGTGGGTAGGTATTGCCACCTTTCTTCAAAATTGTTTCGAAAATCCGATTTGGAATGGAGTCATAGAGTTTCTTTAGATAGGTTAGCGAAATCTCCGCCCACGATTCCTTGATTTCCATAATTAAGGACTCCTTGTCTTAATACTGTCTCCCCGACTCATATACCTTACGCGAAAGAAGTCCCCAAGCGTTCTCAATGATGTTAAGGTCAGGTGAGTAAGGAGGCCATACCAACACGTCTACATTTTGGCTCTGAATCCATTGTTTCACAGACCTCGCTGTATGGATTGGTGCATTGTCATGCTAGAATGACAATGGTATTGGTCCAAAAAGGTGAATAATTTGCGGAATAGGTCTTTTCCAGCACACCTTTGTACACATTTGCATTCATTCGCGATGTAAGGAATTGAAGCTCAAAAGTTCCATAGTATGAAATCGCTCCCCACACTGCTTTCACAACTATGCAAACGGCTTAAATTATGCTCTTCTTTACGAAGGTCATGAAAATAGTAGTTGTAGCCATCTGAGCCCCCCAAGTTGAATTTTTTTTCGTATGAAAATATAACTCGCCTCCAATCCGATTTCCGCGACATGTATTTTTTACAAAACTGGAGACGATTTTCCTTCCGCTTTTCATTCAGAGGCGGTTTTTTTTTTTGGATCTTTAATCTTTTCAAAAGTTTAGCACTCTTAATTATTCGTTTCACTGTAGCCACACTACACTTAATACCAGTTTTGACTCTAATTTTTGACGCGGAATCACGCGAATTAGAAGCAGCTCTGATGATTGCGCGCCTATCGGCCATGATGTGGCCTTATAAGTTCCTCCCTTCTTTTCTTTTTTTCCGTAGTTTTAAATATTCCGCAAATAATGGCCCACTAAATTTTGGCTTCTTTAAATTTTTTTCGCGATTTCTCTTTGGCTTAGTCCTAATTCGCGAAATGCATTTTGCTATTTTCTTCCTCGGTTAAGGGTTTTCCGCGGTCCATTTTTCTAACTTACGGTTTTAAAAAGTTCGATTTACTAAAAAAAACTTAGTCTTAGCTACTCAACACCCACGCACATCAATTGAAATTAATTTTTTGCTGTCGAACCTATTCAGATGAGCCAAAAAAACGTTTGCTTTTTTTAATAAATTAAGTTTAGTAGGCGTGTGAGAGCAACAGTAAGTATTAAGAGAATTTTTTTCCCAAACTAAGCGCATAATAATGCTCTTTCACTACATACATAACACAGACCTATCATTGCCATTATGTATGTAAGGAGTTTTACAGTAAGGTACGATAAACAGTGAACCTATTCAGATGAGCGGCAGTCTAGGTACTATAAGGCAAGTTTTGCAATCGTGCTGAAAAAGATAACAATTAAACATGACATTTCGATGATAGATAATACGAAAAAAGTTGGTCCTGCAATTCTGTCTATCTGTCTGTATGTGGATCTACAGCCTGGACCACGATTTTCTTCAAAATTTTCAGTTAGGGTCTCTAGAGCAGACTACAGATGGGTTATTGGAATTGAGTCACTAGGTCTTTAAATAACGGTACCTGCCATACAACCGATATGATAATACTTATTTTCCTCGAAAACGGCTCCAACGATTTCGATAAAATTTTGTGTGAAGGATTAATTTTGGATTGTTTTTCTTATGATGTAAAAAAAATTTTTGGAAAAAGCCTAAAAACGGTACCTTCCACAGTATTTTTTTTTTCAAAACCTACTTTCTCGTTAATGGCTGACACGATCTTGACGAAATTTTGGATTTAAAAAGTCGTAAACTGTTTAAAAAAGATTGCATATCAATATTTAAAAAATTTAGTTTTGGAAAAATTTATAAATTTTTTAAAAAAGATTTGATTTTTGAAATGACTTAAAAACTATAACTTTGATTTTTTTCAAATTTTTTGTCAAAAACAACTTCTAGCAAGATCTAGAGCTTTGCATACTTGACTTTGAAAAAAAAAAGTGAAAAATAAAAAACCGTTTTTTGAAAAAACTGGTCCATCGATTTTGATTAAATTTTCATCATGCATTCGTATTAGCAATTGCAAAAGAATGGTTTTTTAGATTTTTGTTTGAAACCTTAGGAATATTTAAATTATTTTTTTCATTATTTTGCAGTTGGCAACCCTGTACCACAAAATATATTATGAAGAGCGAATACCAAAACTCAACCTTAATATTTTGATATCATGTTTAGAACACAATTGCAAGTTCGTGCGACCCAGTCGTGCCCATTAATAGCTTTGGAATCACTGCCATATAAAGAGCAGCAGCGTATTGCATCGGTTCAGAAGTTCGGCTAGATGGTGAAAGCCTTCATAGAGAGATTTAAGTTTCTATTTCTATGTAAGATGCTTTGGAACTGCTATACCTTAACATATTATTTAAACTTATCATTTAGTAACACTGCACTGTCATGAAAAGAACGTTCTAACTAAGCCGTTCGGAATCAGGAAAAAATTTTAGGTCTTTGAAACACGTTAGGTCCCAAAGTTTTCCGAGCTCTTTTGCGCCACCCTATTTATTATTCCTATTTCTCTTATTGTAATTTGAAGGCTAATTTTTACGAAACTACATCGGTGCAGCTTCATTTATATGGTCTCCCATGAAAATTAAGTTTCTGATCGAATTAAAAATACAATTTAGGCAGTCTACAATCGGGCTTTCTCGATCAAGGGTAATAGTATGGAAAATACTATCTCGTCTTTTAAACTTTTTGGCTATTTTAAGGGCTGGTGCAGGTCACTTACTATCACTAAATCTTGACCCTTTTTAAATTTTGGAGATTGCTAGCAACTACCTGAATTTTCAATTTGCTGGTTAGGAAATGTTATCATGCATAGGGTGTTTTTTAGACGTGTGGTTCTAGAGAAGAAATAAAACGTATAGAAGTTAATGTTATGGCCAAGAATTAAGCTTTGATGTAAAGATAAAATTTTGCCATTATGTTGTAAAAATGATTTCGGGGAAGAGGCAGCCACAGCTGGCTCGAATAATTTCCAACCGAGAGGCTCAATTTGGTATAATTTTGATATATTTGGATAATAACGCTCTGAATATTATCTTCCAAGGCGGTAATCGTATCACGCTGATCTGTGTAAACAAGTAAATTCACATAACTTCAAAAAAAATTGTGCAACGGTGTTAAATCGCGCGATCTTGGAGTGGCAGGCCCACGACCGACTTAAAATAATGCGCTCAACAAAAGCTAGCTTTAATAGATTAAATAAATAAAAAAGGTGGCCCAACACAGCAAAGAGCCCCAGGACCTAGCGCATTTCTCACAACCATGCCTTCCGAGAAAATAGAGGTTCACTGCTTTATTTTTGAAAATATGGATCAATGATTCCCTCTGCCCATAAATACTACCAAACAGTGACATTTTGAGGATGTTACGGCCGCAGCCGACGCGACGTCTCAACAATGCGACACTTTTTTTTTATTATTATACCGATTCAACCAAAAGTGAGTTTCATCGCTGAACTAAATTTTTTTGTGAAAATTGGGATCGGTGGCCATTTTGATTTGGGCTCATTAACCAAACGCGCCCCTCGCTTAATGGCCGTGGTGCAGTTGTAGACTGTTCAGTAGGTAGGCCGGACGCGTGGGTTCGAATCCCGCTCTGGGCATCTACTTTTCTTTCAGCCTCCCAGTTTCATCTGAACGCCGCCGCCGTCCTTGAGGTTATATATGAAATGACTTCTTCTTTTCATTTCCGGCGTTACGAGTAGTGATCTTGAAGCGATCACAACTCTCCCACTTTTCTGCTTCACACTAGTGATCCGCCTGTGGGGTACGCCGCGTTGACCTCAGAAAGCGTCGGCAAGCCTCCCGGTTTTGGATTGTTCCATGTCTGAGGCCAACCAAATGCTGCTGTTTTTGCATTTGCTTGTACCAGGAGTGTTTTGGCCTGCCTTTTCTTTTTCGTCGCGAATTTGTTGAAACGTTGTACGATATTGACTTTTGGACGGGGTTCTGTGGATCTCTCTTTTGAACATGACAATACCAACTGAGCCGGTCGTGCTGAATTTTGTCCAAGATGGTACTTTTAACATGAAGGCTTCCACGGATCTTAGTACTTCTAATTCGATCAAGCTTTGTTACTCCTGCTGCCATCCGAAGCATCTTCATTTCGGCTTCCGTCAATTTGCTCTCATACTTTTTGTACATTGTCCAACATTGTGAACCGTATGTCAGAGCTGGACGGACAACTGCTGTGTAGAGTCAGTCTTCCCTTCAGCTTAGGGGGCATTTTTCGATCACAGAAGATAGCGGAGTTTTCTCGCCACTTCATCCACCCTACGCTTACTCGATGATTGATGTCGTCATCACAAGTTGCTTCACTATTGATCATAGATCCCAGATATTTAAACTTTTCACACTTGGGAAGCACATTTCCATTCAAATAAATGTCTGGAAAAGGCTTGTCTGGATCAGAAAAAGGGCAGCACAGGTATTCAGTCTTTTTAGCGCTAATACGGTACCCATTTCCTTCCAGAACATCAATCCAAACGCCAAGTGCTCGTTGCAGGGATGTAGGATCCTCGCTTATGATGGCTCCATCGTCAGCAAAGAATAATTGTTGTACTTTACTGTCCGTTACTTTTCCTTCGAGCAAATAATCCAGAACAGCAATAAAGAGCAGTGGACTCAAGACACTTCCCTGATGTACACCTACTGTTATTTGGAATTCTTCGGTGACTCCAGCTGGGCATCTCAATTTTGTAACTGCTCCCTCGTACATGTCCATAATTGTTCGCACATAGGCTTCAGGAACTCCTCGGTGTCTGAGGGCCACCCATATCAGATCTCGTGGTTGTCGATCGAATGCTTTTTCGAAGTCAACCAACACAATATGCAAATCCTCTAAGGCATCTCGGTGTTTTTCCATAACGATCCTTATACTTTGGATTGCGTCTGTAGTTGACTTACCCGCGACAAACCCGCATTGGTCATCAGACAGCCTTATTATTTTCCGCAGTCGGCTATCCAAAACCCGCTCAACGATCTTCATGGTGTGGGACATCAACTTGATCGAACGATAGTTGTCACAGCTTCTGGTATCTCCCTTTCCCTTGTACATTGGAAGAAGAAAACTTTCCCTCCATTGATTAGGCAAACTGTCACCTCTTATAAGTTTGGAGATGAGAATCGTGAGCCATCTCAAACCGATGTCTCCCATATTTTTCCAAAGCTGATATGGTACCTCGTCTGGCCCTATCGCTTTGCCTTTTTTGGAGTTCTTAACAGCCTCCCTAACTTCTTCGACTGTGACGTCGGATACTTCCGTAAAGTTAGGTGCAGCTGTTGGAAAGTGGCGCCGAGGAAACTGTTCATTCAAAAGATCATCACAATACTGTCGCCACCTGTGAAGAATTTTGTCGTCATCCACAAGTAGCAGTCCTTGAGCATCATTTATGAACTTCGGCGAACGAATCTCCTGCGCATTTCTCCTTCTCTGAGCGGATAGGTGACTAACACCTTATTTCAATCTACTGCACCACAAAAAAAGGGATGGCTGCTACCCTGGTAGTACAATGGACCGGCAATTAGGTCTGAAAAAAAAAGATAAAAAAAAAAGTGGTCGTACGGCTCCAATTCTTTCGAACGTTTGATTTTGTAAGGCAGCAACCCAAGATCCGTCCTCAAAATATTTCATAAAGAAGATGGACACAGCTCTAATTGTTGCGAGCGATGGTGAATCGACTCATTCGGGTCTTCTCTGATACTCTGCTCCACTGCAGCAATGATGAGCAATGCTCACTGAAACCCATCCATGGTTGCAATTATCGATTAAGCAAGGCGATCATGTCGACCGAATATTGAACTCAGCTGATCAAAGAGCTAAAACACCAACTCGCGAAGCTGAATTGAACACTGATGTACTAAATTTCAAGCGTTAGCAAAACAAGACAGATTCTAAGAACTGCAGCCACTCCGTTGAAACGGCATAAAGGAAAGCTTACAAGAGGTCTCACTAACCAGATCAAATCAGACTCGTAATTCCAAGTTTTTTT
Source organism: Melanostoma scalare (assembly GCA_949752695.1). Taxonomy (NCBI): domain Eukaryota; kingdom Metazoa; phylum Arthropoda; class Insecta; order Diptera; family Syrphidae; genus Melanostoma; species Melanostoma scalare. The sequence continues at coordinate 179,514,822 of OX456984.1, read as the reverse complement.
TCTAATTTTCTGCGAACGCAAACAGAGTCAACAGGGCTTCCGCAACGAAAGCTAACCGAACCACGTTCACGGTCGACCAGAAAAGGCCACAAAATGACAAAAAAAAGGGCAGATATACACAGCGACCATTTCTCTTTGCAGCCTGCGCATTGAAAAAGCTGTCAATGACAAAAAAATCACACACGTTGAGTGACATCTGAAAAGATCAACAAAACCCCAACGAACAACTTTCCTTTACTTAATTTTTCTATTTTCAATTAACGAATGTATTCAAAGAAAAGTTCATAAACTTTAGATCAATCGTGAGAGTAACTGCACTGCCATGAAAAGAGGTTTCATACTAAATCCTTCTGAATCAGCAAAAAATATATGTCCACCCCATTCCAACACACAAAATAATACTCAAAAGAAATGACCTTAGTTATGATTGCGGCCCTCCCCGAGGTTGATGGTACTCTCCTACTTATTTCATACTTTGAGTTAAGTCATCGGTTAATCAAAAATTGTTTACAGCCAATTGTTATTAAAGTCAATTGTTCTTATTACCTTTTCGACAGCAATGCTTTTTAGAAAATCGCTTTACCTGCAAAGAAAAGAGAAAGCAATTATAAATAAATGTCTTACAAGAAATAAAAATAAAATTAACATAAATTTCGGATATTATTAGTTGGCAGGATAACCTAAAGAGTGCTCAGCACTAGCAAAATGAAAGAATTTGTATAGAGTGAGTTTAAAGTAGACTTGACAATTCCCTTTTAGATTTGTCATCACTTATCATATTTTACTTAACAAAGTGAGAGAGATGTGATAATTTCGATATCACTACGCTCGCAACGACAAAAGGAAGAAAAAAAGAAAGAATTTACTTAAAAAAAAAACCTCATAAGAAAACAATATTTACGTGCTCAAGGTGAATGCTCAAGCAGTTGAAGTAGAGGCGTTTACTTCATATTTTGGGGGGCTCTTGGGTTCAGGAGCAACACCTCTTCTATTTCACTACGCACTGCCGAATGTTGTTGATGATGCACTCGACTCACCGATCGAACGGAACGAGCTAGTTAGTGCACTTAAAAATATGAAAAACAACAAGGCCTTGGTCTTGATGGGATACCAGTTGAGTTTTTTAAAAACAGCACTGCAAACTTCCAAGAGTTACTCATTATATTTTTTAATAAAGTGTTCTTGCTTGAGGACGTTCCAACTCTTTTTTTAAAATCTCTCATTTTTCCAATTTTTAAAAAAGGGAATATATGTTTAGTTGAAAATTACAGGGGTATCTCCATTTTATGTAGTCTGAGAAAAATCTTCGCTCAAATATTATACAATCGCTTATCTAGTTGGGTAGAACGTAACAATCGTCTCAGTATCTTTCAGGGAGGCTTTCGGGCTGGACTGTCAACTGTTGATCAAATCTTTGCGCTGGAGACCATAGCTAGAAAATTTATTTCAAGAAAAAAGAAGCTATATGTATTCTTTGTAGATTTTAAAGCCGCTTTCGATACTGTCAACAGAAACTCGCTTATATATAAGTTGAGTCAGATAGGTGCATCTACAAAATTTCTGAACGTCTACAAAAGGTTGATTTTGGACACTTCAGCTTCTGTTTGGAACGGCAGCAGAATGTCAAACTTTTTCGCTACCGAAACCGGAGTACCACAAGGCTGCGTTCTCAGTCCTATTCTATTTGCCCTTTTCATTGATGATATATCGAATAACTTGCCTGGTGGTGTTTCGGTAGGTGATGTACACATAAAAACCCTCCTCTATGCAGATGATCTAGCGATCTTAGCAGATAACCCCCTTACACTTCAGCTCCAAATTAATAGGCTTAAGAGTTACTGCGACACCTGGGATTTGAACATTAACACCTCGAAATCAAAAATTATGATCTTCCAGCATTCCGCAGGTAGAAGACTTCCGAGAGAAAACTGGCAACTAGCAGGACAACCAATAGAAGTTGTTACCGAATTCAAATATTTAGGTTACTTGCTATCCTACAACCTTAATTTGCGATCGCACGTAAAAGAAAAGGTCAGTAAAGCGAAAACAGCGATTAATCTAATGTGGTCAAAATTTTATGGCAACAAAAATGTTGACAATGCATCCAAATTTAAGGTATTTAACGCTACTATCAACTCCTGTCTCTGCTATGCAAATCAAGTATTTGGCTATAAAGAAGTGGAAGAATTTGAACGTTTGCAGGACTTTTTCTTTAAACGCATATTCAAACTTCCTACCACGACCCCCACTTATTGTATTTATGTAGAGGCTGGAATCCCACAAATTTACTGCAGAAACCTCAAAGCAAATGCGGACTTCATTATTAAAATAATGAGACGCAGAAACTCAAATTTGCAGAATCAGCTTCTTAAACAAGCCTTAAGATGCAATTTTTCACCTTTCAAAGAATGGTTAGATCTAGCTGCGGAACTAGGTATGGTCCTTAACTTAACTATTGAAAACGTAAACGACTGGCAAGATAAATTTTACGATTGCATCGCACAGGTAGATAAACGCTTTTATGAAAGTTGTCTCAGCCGGGCGCGTTTGTCTGGATCTAGAAGTCTATATAGAACGTTAAATCACACTCTTGGCGCAAATAACTATTTCTGTAAAAATTTGACAACATATGAAATCAGCACAATTTTTAAAATGAGAACGGAGACACTTTGCCTCAATTTTATGCCTCACAGACCAGATCTAACAGTGATATGCAGTCTCTGTAACCTCAATGTACCGGAAGACATTTTCCACTTCCTTGCAAAATGCCCAATTTTAATTGAATTTAGGAGTTTATTTTTCTCCAAGAGCTTTCTCACATTGCAAGAGGCTTCTGAACTTTAAAACGGCTCTTATGGTTGGAAAACTTTATCGCAATATTGTATTCATGCCTATAAGTATCGCAACAGTTTTATTGAATTTTCTTAGCTCTCAAACTTTATCTTGAATCTTTAATCAAATTGTCTAATATTTAATATGTATATTATTATATTTTTTTTTCTTTTTTTTTTTTTCTTTATATAACTGTATAATCAATCAATCGGCAGACGGCTAATCAATGCCATGCTCTTTTCTTTTATTGAACTTTTATTGTTAATTGTACTTAAGTTGTTAAATAAAGAACTAATAATAATAATAATAATAATATTTACGTGCTGGGTCAGCCATCACTCAACCCAGAACTTAACCTAAATAAAAATATTTTGCTAATTATGTAAAGGATGGTCAACTAAAATACATAAATCAATCAATTATTCGCATCTAAAAGACATAGATGTTAAAAGCTGAGTGCCGTTTACGTTGTTTGATGCAAAACCATCTGAAACGATATCGCCTTGGCACATGTGCTGAACCTTCTAGCTAGGTTTAGAGTCACGTAAGTGTCAATTTAAATGTTTCCTTTTTTAACATCGTACAAGTAGGTACTCTCAACACATAAGTTGACATCCCACGTCAGACACCAAGCTGCAATCGCACTACGAAAACCAGCTTTAGATCTCATTGATTGTCAGATTACTTTTTACGTTGCACTTTAACCTTATAGCAAGGTAAAGTTAAAAAAAAAAAACAACATTTTCTAATGCTTCACCGTTTTAACCCAAATTCCCAGTGAACTATGTTAATTTGTGTTTATGATCTGGAATTATGTCACAAAACTACAACTCATATTCCGTTGCGTGGTTCCCTTGTGTAATCTACTTGTCATCATCCATGACCTCGATGGCAAACAAATTTATGTTCTCATTAAGTTTTCATCTAAATTTCAGTGAACAGCAATTATTCAATTAATGTGCAGCAGATGCCTTTAATGTTTCGCCTCCCACGTATTACGCTTATGGTGCTCTCTTGCAGATCTCATATACTTCTCACTCTTTTTTTTTTTTTTTTTGATGCTGTCTCTAATGCAATTTGCCATGGAAGGAAATATATTAAAATTTAATTTTGTACTTAAAATTTGCTCACAGAAAATTGTAAAACACGTTTACTTTTTATTTTCAGTTAAAAAGCAGAAGCTCCATGAAGGGAAATTGAAAACAAAAAAAAAAAGGAGAATATATATTTAATTTCCGTTCTGGCATGAAGAATTATGTTGCCAGGGAAAATCTTTCCAACACTACCATCACCCACAAAGTATATGCTGTCCTTTGGGGCACGTTCTCAAAGTTGTGTTGCATGGATACTACAAAGTTTAACTCGGAAAGTTTCGCTTGAATGTCATCCATGGGACAGTTTTGTACACGGAAAGGAAAAGTTTTTCAGTTTTTTTTTTGTTTTTCAACACCAAAATAATAAATTTAAAAAAATCTACTATCGCAGTCGTCATATTTATAAACTACTTTAAGAATTTATTACGCTTTCACTTCGAAAATTGAAACTGTCACAAGTTTTTACCTGAAGTCAAAAAATGATTCAGACGATTTCAACTTTTGAAACATAAGAACATGAAACGAAAAAGTTGGAAAACTTATTTGTTCTCGAAGAGTTTTTTTATAAGAATCAACGGTTGATTCCCGCAGTTTCCAAAACAAAAGGACCTTAGAATAAGTTGTATTATATTCATATTTGATTCCAGGGTTCCCAACACCCTTTGTCATTCCGGCGAAAACACAACGCAACCCTAGTCATTTGATTTTGAATTGATCGTCAAATATTGCGCTAAACAACATGCTGCAATTGATTGACGTTCAATTAAAGTTTTCTAAAAGGATCTCTCGGCACAATCGGTCGAACAAGAAGAGATGAAAATCAATAAAATCAGTTTTATAACAGCTGCAGATGACAGAGCGGTTAGTTGCAGTTGGGCAGAAGCAGGCCATGGCAATAGCGTCAGGAGCCCAACAATGTAACTCTTTATTCTAATTTCCATCCATTCGAAAGTTGTTCTTAATTCAACTTTAAAATGCCAATAGCAGTTGAGAGTAGAATCTAATTTGAATTCTTTGAATTTTCTTTTTGACGAAAGCACAAAATCTCCCGAGCTTTGATGAAGTTTTCCTTCCACTCCTACGATCTTAAGAATTACAGAGGAGGATTTTCAAGCATCCGAACACTTTTGGTAAAGAATCGAGTTTAATAGAAGGACCTTAAAGCTTTGTTTACCAAAAGGTGTGACACCATTCCTGCGCAAATGAAAAAATTAGTTTCATGACATTTTTTAAATAACTTACAAATGCGCATTATCCAAGACATGGCGTTCAAATCGTCCTAGACAACCTCAACTTTAGATTTGGAAAAGGGGATGCAATCCTTAATCAGTGTGCAGGACTGAATCGGTTTTCTCAAAATCATTCACCGGAAGACTCTTCTTCAGAAGGTGTTCTAGATGTTTTTAAGATGAGAAAGTTCAAGACCACTACATTAAAAAATAAAATAAAAATAAATAAATAGAATGGCGCAACAGAGCGAGGAGCTCCAGGGCCTTTTGCATTCCTCACAACTATGCCTTGTGAGACAATGGAGGGGACCTACAATTTTCTGCACGTTTCGAACGACTAATTGCGAATTCGCTTTTCATTGCAATGATTTTACTAACGAAAGACTTGCTAATTCTTCGCGAAAGGCGGTACACGTGGAAAAACACTTTTGCCTCTGTTGCGACCACTATCTGGCTCAAACAAAAACATAAATGACAATAAACGAGTACCATGTTTCACCCCTAACAGCTCTAAGGGTACCTTTTTACGAATCTTTCACATGATACCATAAATGAGTCGGTGAAGGTCCTGGAAAAAACATGTTAAAGTCAACAAATTCAATATTCTGTGAATATCTAATTGGCTTTTGTCAATCAAATCAAAGTAAAAACGTCTTTTTTCTGAAAATTTTTACAAATTGTTTTTTTTTACGGACGACCAACGGCTTTCGTTGTTGCGTATCGGAATAGGTTCTTAAAGAAAGAACAGCGTGTTGCTCTAAAGCTGCTTTCCTACGATGAAAGGAGGAAAATAGTATTTCGAAGACGGTTTAAGGATGAAGTTTACAGAGTTATGCAGATAATATGATATAATGATAAGACTACAACATTTTTTCCTTAACACCATCGGCGTGAAAAGCGTACTTCATCACTGTTCCTTTTGTTAAGGAGCAGGTTTTAAAATATGGACTCCCTTTTAAGTCCTTTTCCATCTTCCGTTTTCGGCTTTACAAGCATCGTGATTTCAAATTAAGCCCAGCTCTCCCATCTACCACCACTTCACACTAGTGATCCGCTCGTGAGGTACGCCGCGTTGATCACAGAAAGCGTCGGTAAGTCTCCCGGGCCCATGCCCGAGGTCAAAAAATGCATATGTCGATGCATTTTTGAGTACCAAAAGTGTTTTGCCTGCCTTTCTGTTAATTTCTCCGCGATAGTGCCTGAACTTTGAATGATATTGCCTGGATTTTTAAAGACAATAATACAAAATGAGCCGGTCGTGTTCTTTTTTTCTAAAAGCCCATTTTTGACGCGAAGGCTTCCACACATCTTGGTATTTCAAAGTCCCTACTGTTGTCTGATGTCTACGTTGCAAAAAAGGTTGAAACTGAGACTAGGTTGTTGAAAGATCTTATTTATTAAAAGAAAAACCATAGTGATTTCAGACAAAGACTTTGATTATCACGCAAGGATGATGTCGGGATACAAGTAAACAATAGCTGTGATTAGGAAGAGGATACAACAGTCGCTCAGTCCCTTCTCTGTCTATGCCCTTTTCTTAGCAAAACAAACCCTCTCGTTTTGTTAAACACCCATCCGACCTAACCTTCATTGAAGGTCCGTATTTCCCACTTCATCGCAAGCTCCAAATGGTACCATATATAGGAGGATAAATAAGATCCTTGTGGTATCACAAAGGTCCCTAGTCTAGTATTTGATGAAAACGATATTCAAATCGGAGCGCCACGCCATCGTCTTCTCAAGCAGACTCCAGGGTATTTTATAAGCAGCTGGGCTCTCACACGAACACTATTTGAATTTGAATATGCAGATTTATGTTAACTCAGGTGAGTATTAGCGATTTTTTTTCAGCTTTTTTCAGTTTAAAGTACGTCGAAGTTCCATTTCCTTTGATTCACATAAATAATATGGTGGTGCAACAGAGCGAGGAACTCCAGGTCCTAGCGCATTTCTCACAACCATCCCTTGTGAGGGAATGGAGCGGACCTACAATTTTCTGACGGTTCCAAACGGCTAATCGAAAAAGCCCTTTTCATGTGCAATGAATTAACTAATGAATTATTTTCCTCGCGAAAGGCGATAATTGTGGGAAAACATTTTTGTCTCTGTTGGGATTCGAACCACGAAACTCTGGGTTGACAGGCAGACATGCTAACCATGACATCACCGAAACGCGGTAATCCTTTGATTGTTCTATGCTAAATAAAGACTCTCTCTTCCGCAATATTCCAGTGTGCTTTAAAAATGCCGAAGGTTAGTGATTATTTCCAATGTAAAAAATCAGTCTATTATGGACTTTCCTTGTCTAAATAACCGCATTTGAATTGATGTATTAAATTGTTGACGTGAGGTTTTTAAAAGTGAACAAATTACAGCAGATATGAGCTGCATAAGGAAGAATTATTCCTCTATGATTGGGGCAATCGTGAATGTCTCCTTTTTTTAGGATCGGGCAAACGATTCCCCTCAAAAGTTCCATTTATCGGGTATGCTTTCCTACAACCATACACTGCAAATTGTTTTCAACAGATCTGGTTTGAAAAGCTCTGCTTGAAGATAATCTGCACCTGGAGTTTCGTTTAATGTCAGCTTTCTAATATCACGCTTAACGTCCAACTTGATTAGAGCATTTGCCCTATAACGTTTTCCTGTTGGTCTTTACAAGCTTGAGTTCTGGGTTTGCCAACAAGGTATGATCTGATTTCTTTTAATAAGGCTTTCAAATCTGAATCCTTTTATTGCTTCTCATGCTCGTTCTTTATCTTTTTGAAAATAGAATGTTTCTCATTTCTTTTCTCCTTGTAAATCTTTTATTCTGCTGATTATCATAGTCTTCATAGTAGACATCCCAGTTTTTCATCTTCTTTTCAGACCACTTATTCCATTGCACTTTTAAGCTCTTGAGCTCCACTCACAGATCTTGATTTCTTTTTACTCATTTCTTTTGCTAGGGTCGTCAACAGTACCACACTTCCATGGCTTGAGAGCTGCATGCCGTTGACTCTACAAAAGTTCAACTGGCTCCTAGTATTGAAATACCCTGAGACCCTCATTCGGAGACTTCAGTTTTTTTATTGCTGATGTCTACCATTGATTCTGGTAGTCGAATTTATCCGCTTGGACATTTTCTCTAAGTTCTGGCAGAACACTCAGACCATTTTAGTGGTGATGATTGATTGACTTATCAGTCCCAGAATCTGAGCACTACTCCGCGCCACCAAGTTGACACCAAAGCCTATCTTGAAAATACGTAGCCAACCACTAAGGCTTGTCCCTATATAGGTATGTATCACTATTTGACCGAAATCAGCAATTAGCTATTCCCCTAACGTCGATTGCCTTAATCACAAGGGAACATTTAAATCCAATCAAATACCATCAAAAGTTCTTTTCAGTGTAGCAGACTGCAGAAAGAAGAAACATTATAAATAGTAAATATCTTCTTCACTTTGTGGCAGCCAAGTTTGCGCTACTTCCATTACTGCTGATATGGGTATAGAAAGCAATGTTCTGTTCCACTTCAATACCTTTTTTATTTCGTGTAAATATCAAGTCTCTCATTTCCTGCCATGTAATTGACATGTTGGGCAGATATTCCAAGCAAAATAACATCGACCGAATTAACTTTCCTGATGACGGAGGACGAGAAGCAACACCATTACAATACCCAGATATATTTACAAAAAAATGTTCGACATTTCTGTTTTGGGAATTCGATTTAACAGAAGGAAATTTGTGATTTATATCGAAGCCCTTATTCAATCTTGATTATAAAATGGGACTCAAAATAGAAGCAAGGTTCAGATAAAACAAATGGCAAAACATTGCATAAAACATATCACAAGAAAGTGAAAATAAAACCTTCTGTGTAGGGCTTTCCACATCGTATTTTATCGTATTTTCTGTCATAAACCTTTTAATCTTTCTTCAAGTGCGGGTATAAAACAGAATCATGTATAAAGAAAAAATACACCTCCACAAAGAAATGAGTTCAAAGCAACAAACATATAAAACAAGCAAAACCCTAGAGGACAAATGGCAAATGAAATAGAAAGTCAAAGCGAAAGAATAAAAACACTTAAGCCTTTCTTGGAAGAGGTCAACAGTTTCCATTCCTTAACATATTTGTGACTTTGCATTAGCATCTTGCTATACAAATACAAATGATGGCATATAACCATTCAGAAAACCACTTACTCTTTGTACACATCCATGATCCCATTTTTGTTTTCGTATTGCAATTCGTCTGGGAATAGGTCTGGCTTTGGAGAATCATTGAGAAAATGTAACGATACATTTTGAGGGTAAATATAGAAAAAGGTCAGCAGTAATAGTAAATGTTGCGAAACATAAAACAACTTATTCATCGAGGCGGGTACAAGTCAAAGCCGTAAAAAGATTAAAGTCGATAAGAGGCAAGAGCATGGAGCAGATATTGTGTGTTGATGTTTTCTTGTAGAATTTGTGAAATACAATAATTGGCTCTTTTTATTTAAATAGAATACAGTAAAACACAACATTTGTGGCTATTCAACTCATAGCTGCGGTATAGCATGCTTCATGCAGAGTTCTTCGCAACTTTCGAACAACGCAGCAGTAAGGCTCGGGGAGATGATCTTAACATAGGAGAATAATAAAGTGACTGAAGTTGAAGATTACTTTTGACAGAAAATATTTTTAAAATCGTTCATAATCGTTTAAAATGAAGTAACGATAATGAAACGACTATTTAATGAACAACTATCCTTAAGCCTAGAACGCTGCTGAAACGAAAAGAAAATTCCCATACAAAAATTACAGGACGGAATCGTAAACGAAAAATTTCGCTCACCTTTTCGTCGTGCAGTACGCTGCTGCTCTGCGATAAGGGTTTTATAGGTGGATAATTGTAGTAGATCTTTTTACTACAATTTTAAAATTCACCACGATTTTCCGTCCATCATTTATCTCCCGGGACAATAAATGCTTGCGAAATTTTGACAGTTCTATTGTTTTTTTTTTTTTTGTTTTGTGTATTTATAGAGCCATTTGTATAGAATTTCATAAAATAGAAGAGGGAAGAATTTTATTTAGATAGTGTTTAAAATAAATCGATAAAAGCTGTGAACATGGTTAAAAAAGTTATTGTGAATATTTTAACTACACGGAATTGAATCAATACCAGCAACCGAATTGCTATTCCAACCAAGTATGATAGGAAGCTTTGAACCAGGCCTTGTTGAATTGATTGACTACGTTTTCAAAATGTTTCACCCCGATGAGCAGCTTCTATTAGCACAGAATGCATTTATGACCGGTGGATGCACTCAATTGCCAGGTACACTTACTAGTAAAGTTAACTTCCAAGTTACAATTTCAAAAAAAATCTTTTTCCAGGACTCAAAGAGCGGATCTGTAAAGAATTACTAGAGATGAGGCCTTTCCCATCACTGCAATCTGATTCATCAAGTTCGGATGCCTGGTTTGGATGCCTGATCTGGACAAGTTTGTTACAACAAAAACCGACAATGAAGAACAAGGTGGCGAATATTTCAAGGGACACCCAACCAAGCACACCAAAACCCATTGTAGTCGAAACATCGACCGAATTAATGAGAATTCAGTTCAAGTTTTAATTTACTTTTGGATTTTTTATCTTTTATTTCAAAAATAGTTGAAAACTGGGGAATTTTCTTCTTGTTGTTCAAGATGATTCCGTCGTATTTTGTTGGAACCACTTCGTGGCGTCTTCCTTTGTCAAACGATGTTGGAATCCAACGTTGATAACGAAATCGATATGTTCCTGGATACCGAAACCGAAGTTTCCTGTGGATGAGAAGTTGTCCCTCCACAACTCGTATTCACGGACTTTAAGGCCTAGCTCCAAAATCTCTTCGGCCTTAGCTCCACGAATTGTGCAGTGAACAGTGATTTCACATTACGTCTAATGCGGAAGATCGTACGGTATAACGAGTCTTTGAAAACACTGGTTGTTGACCAGTCAATTGTTCCGATACCTGAAAGTTGACAAAAAATGATAATTTGTTGAGCATTCAACTAATGCACTTTATAGTCCTGAGCTGTAGTAGATCCCGGATATGGTTCTTAGTTAGTTTTATTAACACATTTAATGTTAAAATACTAATTTGTTTTATTGCTTCTTGTGACACTTTTGACTTGACTTTGATTGACCACTTTTTCTAAACAGCTGATTATACTCTACACAAATATTTTCCGCTGGGCGTTCGTTCATGATTTCGTCGTGCTCGTGGAGATCAACGAAAAATTCCGTTTCGCATCAGCAGCGTACTAGGCTTTAAAAGGAAATATGCGACATATAAAAACTATCGTCAAAGACCCACCAGCGTTCAAAACCAAACATTCAACAATTAAGAAACGAGTATCACTAAAAACAAACTATCGTTCAAAAACGACGATTACAAATACAACCATATAACCAAAAAAAAAAGAATATCGTGAGAAACGACTAAGGAATCACCAGTGTTCAAAAACAGATATTAAGGTAGTGGTCGAGGAACGGGCATTGTTAAAAGCGAGCTATCGTTAAAACAAAACTAATGTAAATGCAACTAACGTAAGAAATGACAACCATGCAACGTTTATTGGTAAGAACTTGTATTTTATAACAAGAAGGCTGTAAAAAAGCTGTAAGCGATAAAGCAAAATTTTCGTCAACATTTAACAACCAAGACACGAGCATCGCAAAAAATTAACTATCGTTTAAAAACGACTACCGTAGAAAACCAATACCAAAACGAGTATTTAACGATTAAAAAACGAGCATTTCTAACGAACTATAGTTCAAAGCGAATATCGTAAGCTCAACTATCGTAAGAAACGTAGGTAAACCATGTAACCTACCTTGGTGAGAACTCGCTAAAGAGTAGAAACCGGTAAAAAAAACTTTAAGCGGTAGAAAAAAAACCATCAACTACCCGCCATCGTTCAAAAAAAAACATTTAAGAAAGGAGCGTCGTTAGGAATGAGCGTAAATGAGCTATCGTAAAAAAAAGACTTTTACGATAGTCCACTACAGTAAAAAAACGACAACTATTTAACCTACCATCGTAAGAACTTGCTAAAGTAGAAGGCTGTAAGAAAGCTTAGAGCGATAACAAGATAGTGTCAAAAACCCGCTAGCGTTGAAGAACAAACATTTAACGATCCAAACGTTCAAAAACGTCTATCGTAAATACAACTACCGTAAAAAACGACTATCGTAAAAAATGACTATCGTAAAAAACGACGTCCTATTTTGGTAAAAACATGATAAGAACAATAAAAGTTCAGTGGCAGAAAGCACAGTTGAAACGGACAGAACATAATACCCTCCGTTCTGCTTCTACTTATTTTATATAAATAAAATGAAAGACAAAAAAAAATTTTTTGTTATTGTATTTTTGTTATTTTTGAGCTGAATTTGAGTTTATCAAAAAAAAAAAACCATAAAGGCATGGGGGATCAATAGATCCTCCCAGGTACGACAGCATCAAACTGATGAGCCCACTGTCGTACCTGGGCGAAGCGCCAATTTTTGGTGTTGAGGTCAATGGATCTCTTGATCCTCCATGTCTTTATGACTACTTATTTTAATTAAACAAGCCCTTTGACACTTCCTGTCACGTACTTCTCTCAATCCTCAATTACAAACCTCCTCATTGAATTAATAAAAGCAAACCTGTAGCCAGTTTCTTTTCACGACGCATCGTATCTGCTTCCTTTGTTTTCTATTCTCACTTCTATTAGCCTTTCCAGCTCCATATTTATGTGTTATCTTACTTTTAATTGAATATTTTTCGCACTCATTCTAAGCCTATTGTGGTATTCGAATCACGTACAATGTGCTATCTCTAGCTAATGCCTCTTCAAAGACAATTACATTTCAAGTTCTGTTTTATCATTCCCTTGCTAAAAACAAAAGAACAACCATGACATAGAAAGAAAAAATGAAAACATTTTAAGATTTTTGCGTGCATAATAATAATAATTGGATGAGTTGAAACAACAATAAACATACTCCCAATCCCATCGTTTACCAAAAGGAAGCACCACAAATTCTTTGCGGCTCAACTTAGATCTTCTTTTCTCTAAGTAAGTGCGTGTTTTTTGTGCAAGAGTATCTCTACCAGAGAAAATGCGTGTAATTCGCGTGAGAAATTAGTTTCGCTGGCGTGCTGAAAAATAAATTATTTTCATCTCCTCTTTTAATGAGAAAAAATTCTTATAAAATTACCAACAACAATGCCGTTTTCAAGAAGAACCATCTTCCTTTCTTTCTTTTTTCATGTCGAGCTATTAAAGTGGTGTAATTGTTTTTAAAATGGTTGAGTGTGGTGGTTACTTCTTTTTTTTTAATATTTGACAGTTCTTAACGTGAATCCTTTAATGGTACATTCAAATCATAAATCACTTCGAAGGATTTGCACTGGAATGTTTTATAGAGCACACCATCTGTAAACATATTCGCAGTCCACTTATTTTAAATTTACCACGTCAACTCCTAGAAAACATTTGTTTGGATTTATTTCCTGGCCTAATTATACAAATAAAAAAATAAATAACAGAAAAAAAGTAAATGAAACCGAAAAACCGAATAGAAAATTCCCAAATCGTGAGGAGAGTTCCAAATGCCGACCCAATCGATGGTAAGTTTACTTGGAATCGAGGTCAATCGCATTTCGCCGTTACAACCACACTCAAATCCGAATGGGGCACGGAATTTAAATCAAATAATTGAAATTTACATCAGTGAGTAGACAATCGCTGGTTCAAAATTACGTCGTGCGATTTTTATTGTCAAACATTTGAGTATTATCTCACTTCTGGTTATGCAGATTCCACGGCGTTCACAATTTATTTTGTGGTATGGTAGTGGTGTGTAGAGTGAGTTCCGATAACGTGGAGTACACCCTTATTGTTTTTATAAATATTTTAGACTAAAGCTTTTCGGAAGCTTCAATCGCTCATTGAAATGCTGGCAACATTTCAAATTCAAAATTTTAACCAAACAATTAAGTATTTTTAAAGGTTTCAGAATAGTGAAAAACTGAACTTCTACAAAATTAGAGGGTAATGAGAGTCCATAGTTCGGATAATGTGAAGTAGTGCTTCACATCTTTGGCAGGTAGTTGAGTAAAAACCAATTCCGGAATGACAGGTTACAATTTACATAGCGAAAATATCCTTTTCAAATAAGGCTCATTCAAGATATTTTTTCACAATAGATACAGATTATGGTCCCTATTATGAGTAGCGAATCGAACGTTCGATTGGAAGCGAATGTTTTTGCGAGCTTCTTTTATAGCGGTATTATAGGTTGTAGAAACAAAAACTTTGTAGAAAACTTCTTTTTCAACGTTTAAGGTATGTCAGATAAGAGAATGGACGAAGTTTAATGATAATAATACAATAAATGAGTTTCTCTAAAACGTTCGCTTCCAGTCGAACGTTCGATTCGCTACTCATAATAGGGACCTATGTTCCAATAATAACCTCTTTAATAATACAGTTCCAGAAAGGTTAAAATCCCACATATAACAAAGTGTTTTAAGAAGACTTCTTATCTAAAGCAGCAACTTTTAATGAATCAGATTAATTAATGAATCTTCTAATTTGTTAAATAATAAAAAAAACCTATCTTTTCTATGATCTCAGGAAAGGGGTTTTGCCTTTTAGTGAAAACATATTAAAATTAGACAGTTTTCTCTGCCTCTTTCAATTCGTCAAGTAACACATCAATGACAACCTCTTTTATCAAAAATACAGCTATGACAACCTATTATCATGATATCTGGGGCCTGTAACACAAAGCTACAAGTCTACAAGCCAAGAGAAATACTTTTAGGATTATGTCCATTACACTTGCAGAAAATCAAGCAAGCTTGTAGTTGTGTGTCACATAAATTTCTTAAACTTCTCATAAATTCACTTATATGTACATATTGTAAGTACACGAAACTAGTGTTACAGGCTCCTGTATAATAGATATAATCCTATAAGCAGTTCCTGACTTGTAGACTTTGAGCTTTGTGTTACAGCCCCCCAGTAAAACCATTTTATTTTCATGTAAATGAAACAAGTTATACACTTATAAAAGCTTTATAATGTGCAATACGTGTAAAAGTACCTATAAATTGTGAGGAGGTCAATTCCCGAGATCCGAAAAGATTAATCCTTACAAAAAAATCAGGAAGAAATAAATGTACAGATTGAAAAACGACTACCGTTTAACAATTATCGGCACGTATTCAAATATTTTGCAAATTCTTCGCGTGTTTCGCTATCGAGCTGTTAGTTTGTTAAGAAAAAGAAGAAAAGTCCTTAAGCACGTAACCAAGAAGAACCAAAACATTCTGCGGTCAACTATTTATAGAAGTAACAATAATCTGAGTAAATGAACGGAATTGTCGCAGTTTAAATAATGAAAAATGGCCACGACTGGGTCGCACGAACTTATGATTGTGTGCAAAGCACAATACCAAAGTCTAAAGGCTAAAAGAGTACAAGGTTTTAGTATTCGCTCTTCATAATATCTTCTTCTTCTTCTTCATTTCCGGCGTTACGAGTAGTGATCTTGAAGCGACTCACAACTCAACGAGATCACAACTCTCCCACTTTTCTGCTTCACACTAGTGATCCGCCTGTGGGGTACGCCGCGTTGACCTCAGAAAGCGTCGGCAAGCCTCCCGGTTTTGGATTGTTCCATGTCTGAGGCCAACCAAATGCTGCTGTTTTTGCATTTGCTTGTACCAGGAGTGTTTTGGCCTGCCTTTTCTTTTTCGTCGCGAATTTGTTGAAACGTTGTACGATATTGCCTTTTGGACGGGGTTCTGCGGATCTCTCCTTTGAACATGACAATACCAACTGAGCCGGTCGTGCTGAATTTTGTCCAAGATGGTACTTTTGACATGAAGGCTTCCACGGATCTTAGTACTTCTAATTCGATCAAGCTTTGTTACTCCTGCTGTCATCCGAAGCATCTTCATTTCGGCTGCCGTCAATTTGCTCTCATACTTTTTGTACATTGTCCAGCATTGTGAACCGTATATCAGAGCTGGACGGATAACTGCTGTGTAGAGTCTTCCCTTCAGCTTAGGGGGCATTTTTCGATCACAGAAGATAGCGGAGTTTTCTCGCCACTTCATCCACCTTACGCTTACTCGATGATTGATATCGTCATCACAAGTTGCTTCACTATTGATCATAGATCCCAGATATTTAAACTTTTCACACTTGGGAAGCACATTTTCATTCAAATAAATGTCTGGAATAGGCTTGTCTGGATCAGAAAAAGGACAGCACAGGTATTCAGTCTTTTTAGCGCTAATACGGTACCCATTTCCTTCCAGAACATCAATCCAAACGTCAAGTGCTCGTTGCAGGGATGTAGGATCCTCGCTTATGATGGCTCCATCATCAGCAAAGAATAATTGTTGTACTTTATTGTCCGTTACTTTTCCTTCGAGCAAATAATCCAGAACAGCAATAAAGAGCAGTGGACTCAAGACACTTCCCTGATGTACACCTACTGTTATTTGGAATTCTTCGGTGACTCCAGCTGGGCATCTCACTTTTGTAACTGCTCCCTCGTACATGTCCATAATTATTCGCACATAGGCTTCAGGAACTCCTCGGTGTCTGAGGGCCACCCATATCAGATCTCGTGGTTGTCGATCGAATGCTTTTTCGAAGTCAACCAACACAATATGCAAATCCTCTAAGGCATCTCGGTGTTTTTCAATAATGATCCTTATACTTTGGATTGCGTCTGTAGTTGACTTACCCGCGACAAACCCGCATTGGTCATCAGAAAGCCTTATTATTTTCCGCAGTCGGCTATCCAAGACCCGCTCAACGATCTTCATAGTGTGGGACATCAACTTGATCGAACGATAGTTGTCACAGCTTCTGGTATCTCCCTTTCCCTTGTACATTGGAAGAAGAAAACTTTCCCTCCATTGATTGGGCAAACTGTCACCTCTTATAAGTTTGGAGATGAGAATCGTGAGCCATCTCAACCCGATGTCTCCCATATTTTTCCAAAACTCATATGGTACCTCGTCTGGCCCAATCGCTTTGCCTTTTTTAGAGTTCTTAACTGCCTCCCTAACTTCTTCGACTGTGACGTCGGATACTTCCGTAAAGTTAGGTGCAGCTGTTGGAAAGTGGCGCCGAGGAAACTGTTCATTCAAAAGATCATCACAATACTGTCGCCACCTGTGAAGAATTTTGTCGTCATCCACAAGTAGCAGTCCTTGAGCATCATTTATGAACTTTGGCGAACGAATCTCCTGCGCATTTCTCCTTCTCTGAGCGGCTATTTTGAAAATGGTTGCTCCCTTATTCAAGTTGCTTTGTCTTAGCTCTTGGATTGCCTGATTTGCTTCAGCAGCTGGGGCAGAAATCTCTTCCAGCTCTCGATACAGGCCCTCCGTGCTTTTTGCTTGAAGTTGGGCGCACTTTTTCTTCGCTTCTTTTCTGCAGCTCTTGTATTCCATTTTGAGACGCGCTTTTTCATTTGTATTTCTTGAGGGGCACTTCGACCAAGCTTGGAAAGCTGCTTTCTTCTTTCTAATCACTGCTTTAGCTTCATCATCCCACCACCAGGTTTCTTTAGCTTGTTGGTAGTGTCCTTTTGAGACTCCTAGCAGTGATTCGGCTCTCTCTAAGCAGGTTCGTTGTAGGCGATCCCACATATTTTGTGCCGTCATTGTATTTGAAACTGCGTCGATGGTATTACACAGCTGACTTCGCATATACGAAATGAATTGCTGTCCTTTGGTTTTCTCCAGATTGTACCACTTGATTCTCCTAGGAGCCTTTGTTTGTTTGACTTCCTTCGCTCTTCATAATATATTTGGTGAATAGGTTTGCCAACTACACATTGATTATGAAAATTGAAAAAATCTCATAAAGTATTGAAAAAATTTGAATTAAACACCCCAAAGGTTTGTAGTTAAAAAAAAAAAGAAGGCCATTTTTTTGCAGCTGCTGAAAATTTAATAAAAATCGTTGGACCAGTTTAAAAAAAACGGTTTAAGATCTTGAAAGACGTTGTTTTGACAAAAAATCTGATAAAAAATCCAAGATACGGTTTCTTAAGTTATTTCAAAAAATCAGAATTTTTTGATAAAATCTATAAAAATTTCAAAAAATAAAAGTGTTCACATGTTAATATGCAATCTTTCTCAAACTACCTTGTTATCTCAAAATTTTTTCCTATTAAACACTTTTTGAAGTTAAAAGTGCTATAGCCTGCAAACAAAAGTTTATAAAAGGCGTTTTCTTAGACGTTTGGGTTTTCAAGAAGAAACAAAACGAATATAATTTAATGGTATGGCCAAGACTTTAGTCTTTCTATATAAGGATAAGGATTTGAAAAATGATTTCGGGCAAGTGGCGGCCATGGCTGGCTCGAATAAATTCTAGCCGAGAGGCACAATTTTCTACGACTTTTCGCAGGATTTGGGGCCGTATGTCAGCAAAAACGACCCGCATATTCTCTTACAAGGCGTCAATCGTCTCGAGCTTATCTGCGTAGAGAAGTGACTTCACATAACCCTACAAAAAATAGTCCAGTGGGTGTCAAATCGTCAGATCTTCGAGTTTACTCACAGGTTCCAAACTTGAAACTATGCAAAAATCGCCGTTAACAGCGATTTCGTTTCGAGACAATTTAAAGAGGGTACGCAGTGTTTTGTGGTTGTGTGGCTCCATTTCTTCCACGATGGAATGGAAAACCAAACTGTGCATAAAACAAGTGACGGCTGTCAAAAAGACTAACCTGGACAAATGTATTGCCAGATAGTTAAAACAACCGTTTTTTAGTAAGGTACTTCGTACGAAAGTTTCTCTTTTCAAACACTCAAAAAAAAAAAGTCTAGAATCAGATGAAAAATGACTGAGGAGAAAATCATTGCTACTTATGAGTCGTAGTGGTCGTGTGCTGACGCAACAGAAAGAGGAGCCCCAGGGCCAATTTCTCACAACCATGCCTTGTAGGGGAATGGAGGGATCTCTACAATTTTCGACCGGTTCCGAACGGCTAATCGAGAAAGCGCTTTTCATGACAATGAATTTACTAACAGAGGACTTGTCAGTTCTTCGTGAAAGGCGATACCCGTGGAAAAAAAATTTTGCTTCTGTTTTCGAACCACGAACCACTGGGTTAACAGGCAGGCATGCATACCATCACGCCACGGGTACCATAAGTTTAGCTAAATGGCCAAGGTGTCAAAAAAACCCTGTCAGCATTTGGTCTGAAACCTGAATTGCTGAACACGTTTACTTTAACGACAATAATTTTTGAGGTTGTGTCAAATCAAATATCGAAATCAAACTGACCTAATCGAAGTCGTAGAAGGATGTTGGTTGAGGCCCAGGTTCACCCCGAACTGTAATGCCCACCTAAGTAGGTAAGTAAGTAAATGCGATGGGGAGGGGTATAATATAGTAGGAGTTTCATTCAAACGTCTGACAAATAACAAATCCAAATTTTCTTTGATCTTCATTGGTCTTCCATTATTTTGAAAGTTGCAGACAGAAAGAGCTGTCTGTGCAGAATAATCTATGATTCAAAAAGAAACCACTAGATGTCCAACCCAATATATGTACATGTATTTGAATTTCTGTATTTATGTACCGATATGTATGCCGCCTATTAACCTCTCAAAACTAATTGTTTCTCAAATTTTATATTAAAAAAATAATAATTTAAGAAATTGGACCGTTTCAAAATTTAAAAATACAAAAATATTTTTAGGAAGGTCTTTAGCTACCTATCTTAGAAAAAAGATGCAATTGTAAATAATATGTTCAATAAAGAAGTCAAACAATTAAAACACACACAAAAAATGCTAAATTGTTAAAAGCGGAAGTGTCCTTATTTTAATTATTAAAACAACTAAGACAGACATTCAATTCAGTGTGTTCTCTTGTAGTTCAAGTTAAAAGACTCAAGAATCAATCCTTTAACCGCAGATTATGAATAGTTACGTTCTTTGGAAATAGGAACCAAATTCATTGAGCGTGAGTACAAAACAAATTTGTTTCTAAAAACCAATACCTACCTGTCGTTAAATGACTTCGAAACCATTTTCATTTCAAAAGAAAACTATTCACGCAAGGCAGCTGCTGATGCTCTTCATAATACATTCCTGTGTGGCATATGCAATAGTAACAGGGAAGTTTGTCCCAGGAAAGTGAGTAAAAATAGATGTGATACACAGCACACAATTTATTCAGTTTTCATTTGGAATTGTAGTTATTAGTTAAGAAGCAGTCGTAATTCAATCACGTTTAAAGCAGACCTAAATTATCAAC
Organism: Melanostoma scalare; assembly: GCA_949752695.1. Classification (NCBI taxonomy): domain Eukaryota; kingdom Metazoa; phylum Arthropoda; class Insecta; order Diptera; family Syrphidae; genus Melanostoma; species Melanostoma scalare. The sequence goes on along the minus strand of OX456984.1, from coordinate 179,494,346 downwards.
TTGATTGTGAAAGAACTCATTCCCATCCAGCAAAACTGCCGAGTGCCGAAATTAAACGGTTTCTTAGTCAATCCACTGACAGTTTGATTTGTGCTCGAATACATTTTTAGTAGGTAATCAATCTTCTCATCTATAGTTCGGTGCTCCAAGTTTAATTTTCTAATCCATCTACTGGCACGACACCGGTACCGGCAAACACCATCCATTGAGCCATAACTTCAGGGTTATCGATCTGATTACTTTCACGCGGTGGTAACCCCCTCCCTGATTACTATTCTCTATTTACACTACTATTTACAACATAGATACTTCCTGTTAATTTATTTATCTTTTTCTTTCTATTCGTAATGTTATATAGATACCCCATCCCCTGCAGAGAGTTAGCTGAATTTATTATTCAAATCATGTTCGCATTATCTTCTAGGCCCGTCGTTTCGTTGTCGTCGTCGTATATGAGTATACTCGTTCTATGCACATATTTAGAATCTGTCTATGCGACGAGCGATTTTATTTCTCTCTACATAAATTATAATATGTGTGCATGCATTAAGTAATATGAAAATATTTATTCAACTCGAACATGTGAGCCTAAACCAGCTTTGTCGGGATAAACTTCAGAGCCAGGAGATTACTTTTCTATGGAATGACATTAAGACTCAACCAGCAGCGCGGCGGCGGCAGGGACTAAGGGTGTCAAAAGGATGTGAAAACATTTTGACTGCGAAAGTTAGGTATATGCTGCGACAGGATGATGAACAGTGAGCGGCGCGAAAATAAACACAAGACGCTGCTGTTTTTTTTTTTGGTAATCTATTTTTGTATAAACTATAAAGGATAAATAAGAATACAACAAAGGTGATGCACGTTTGCACATAGAATTTTGATCCCCTAACAAAATTTTTTGGGTTGTGTTGTGAGTTGCAATGACTTAAAAAAATTAAGGACAAAAACACTTAGAAAGTTTCAAGAGCGTCAATTAATATATAGGGTGTATTAACAGAGTGTTCAGCCCCGGGGCCTAGCAAATTTCTCTCAACCATGCCTTGTGAGGGAATGGAGGGCACCTACAGTTTTCTGCCGATTCCGAACCGAACGGCTAATCGAAAAAGTGCTTTTCATGGCAAAGGATTTACCATCAAGGAACTTGCCAATTAATCGCGAAAGGCGATACCAGCGGACAAACATTTTGATTTTTTGTTAGTATTCGAACCACGAACCTTCTGCGTACAAAGCAGATATGCTAACCATTACGCCACGGGCCTCACAAAAGAGCGTCGCAAACTAGCAACGCTAAATGATAGCATTTGGCTTCATACCATGACTCTTTGCCTTGTAACGCTTGCTTTTATGTTGCTTTTGCTTTATGCCACTAAGCCTTTTGATCTTCGTCTCATAACGACTGACCTTGTGACGGTTTGTATTTATCAGTATTTTGCGGATCACCGAAGCAATGTCGATCTCATGTTCATCATCTCTTCATCTGTCACTAAACTTGCTGCAAAGAATTATGCTCAACCATTTTTTTGTGTACAAAACAAACTGCTGGCATAGATTTTTGGATGACAAAAGAAAGGTTTCCATTGAAATGTATGTAAGTATTAAGTGAACTATTGGCACCGAATGCACACCGAGTAAACCGACAGAAACAATACCGCACTGACAAGTCAGGGTCTGACAGAGCACCATAGACTTTCGACAAGCCCAACTGCACGGTGTTTAGCCTTACGACGAATGGCTCTATGTCGCCATATTGGCCTTGGCTTTTAGCTGTTTTGTCATTTAGACATATGACTCTTAGACATATGACACTAAAGTTTACGGGACTTAGCCTTATGACACTTTATATACCCTGAGGACAAATTACCGCACACGTGATCGAGGAATACGTGACTGAATTGTGTGTTTTTGTTTTTCATCAGTATTACGAATTGAAGTCGGTAAATGAGCTGCAGACTGATGTTGTGCAATCAAGTGCGAATGTTGAAAGAAAAGAAGCATTCACTCACTCGATCACTGATGCGGTAATTTGACCCTTGGTCTTGTGACGCTTGGTCTCATTACGCTTGGAGTTATGAAGCCATAAGGACATTACGACAGCACGATGATAAGACTTAAGCCGTTTTATAAAGTTTAGCCGCATGTCAGTTGACTTTACGACACTTGGTCTTATCTACCTTGGAATTGTGACACTTGGTCTTACTAAGCTCACAAACATGACCCTATCACACTTGCTATTAAGGCGGTTGGAACAATGCTAAAAGAATTATGGAAGACGGCTTTTTGGCGCTTAGCTTTAAAGCACTTTGCCTTAGGGCACGGCCATGTACTGAGTGACAAAACACAAAGCTTGAACAAAACTAGAAACATCGGTCTACCACTCAGCTTCCCATGTCGCCGCTTTCCCGTTTTGCCCTTCAATAACAACCCTTACCACGCTTGACCTTCTGACACTTCGATCGATGTAGTGTAGTCAACTGACACTTGGTCTAAGAAGAAAACTTTAATAAGTTTCAACTTATGAAAATAAGCAATACTACATTGGCTTCCTGAAGCTTGGCTTTACAATGCTGAGATTGGTGACAATACTCGTAGTCTCTACGTGAGTCGTTTCAAAAACCTTGCAAAGCTTCAAAATACCAAATGAAAGAATTTGATGTAATGTCACTTTCAAAATATGACACATAATGATGTCTTCAGTCAAAATGGATTCCAAAACAAAATTGACAAAAAATCAACCCTCTTCTCCATCCCTCTGCATAATTCAATTGATGTTATCAACCTCTGATTTATGGAAATGTGAAAACATAAAGCATAGGCTTGGAAAATTGCACACAATCTATGTATGTATTTATATTGCCTGTGCAATTATCGAATTTGAAATTCAAATCACACATCAACCAACGCAAATTTAAGAATAAATTCGATATACCCCAACTCAGCCAGAAGCAACACGCCATAAATTGAATGCATCCGGAGAGGTTACAATTTGAATATTAAACAGTTAACGTCTGGAAGCTAGCTTATTACCCTCCGAGGCGAATTATACATAACAAATGTATGTACTTTTATTACAAAGAAAGGGCAACTCATCTAGAATTTCGCTTTGACAGTCAGATAAAGACATTCAAGCCCACAACAGAAATTGATAAGGTACAACAGCTCCAGTGTCAGTGTGGTCAATGCGACCCCACGGGCAGTGGATTTGGCTAAAAGAATTCAACAAAAAAGGGTTTCAAGTTTTCAATGTCACAAACAAAACTGTTGTTTCGAATATCACACTCTACTCAATTGACTCTTTTTAAAAGACCGACATCTGAAGTTCAAATTGAAACATTATTTGCTCACTTCGCATTCTATAAGTTAGTTTCGTGGTACTGCTCAGTGGTGGCTGGGTTTACGCTTGGTTAGTAGACTGTATCAGATGATTCGTCGCCCAAACCGAGATTCGTGGCAATGGAAGTCAATGACAAATACACTGACTCTTTGTCTGATACCCTTTACCGCGCGATTGGGTACACTCGTAGTGTGAGTCAACTATATCTGATTACGGACACGAACGCACAGCAAATACTTAGTAGTGATATGTGGAGCTTAAATTGCATTGACTGACAGTGACAGTGACAAACAATGAAGCATTGTTCGTTAGGTATTCGATTGCTATTTGTGTGTCTTTAGGTAAAATGAATGCGGTATTGTAAATTGATTCAATAATATAATCTCAATGGGAATTGAAATAGCGAGTTAAATAGCTCTTATCTGAGCTAAACATTGCCACACGTTTTGCAGTTCTAAGCAGATACTGCTGCCAAAATGTTTCAATTATCTTTGGAAGCAGAATGTCGAGAATTGGACATTTTGAACTTAGATACTAGAAAAGGTAGGTATGCGGAAATTGTTTAGAAATGATGCTTTTCGAGAACCCGCTGAACAGATATGGCACACAGACATTGTTCAATATATAGGATTTTATTATAGGATTTTAAGTAAAAGCACTCTCTGTGAAACAATAGAACTGAAGAACTGAGTTCTTCCAAAAATTATTTAAAAAGAGTAGGAGAACTGTTTCTTATGATTTGGGTTGTAAGATGAATAAAGGTTGTGGCTACAATCAAGCAGTTATCCCTAGACATTATTTAAAGAAAAAAAATTGACATAAGAAAACACCTGTGATCCTGTTTTAAAATAAAAACTCAAAGCAACAATCGAATGTATTTTAATTTTCGAAAAAAGTTTGATGCCTGATTCGAGAATGCAGTTTTGGAAAAACGAAACCAGATCTTGTTATACTAAAATAAACCGATTTGAGTTAATATAAATTGACCAACTTCGGTACTTTGTTTGGATAGCAGGTAATTTGAACGAAAGTTTTCTGTAAAGATTTATAATTTTTTTTTTTTCTGGACAGGCTAGACATTGAAGAAATTCTCCTAAAGCGTTTGAATACTGATTTTTAACTGTCGGACTAAAGTTTGCAAAAAACACTGTATCAAAATAATCAAAAATGAACCAGTGTTAGCAATGCATACAAACTACATACCAACACAATTCAAGAGCTTCCCTTCAACATACATATCTAGTACTAATGAATAGAACTTTTAGAATGCAGTTTTATTTTTTTCTGAAATGGTAGTTAATAAACTGCGAGCTAAAAAAAACAGAGATTATCTGCTTCTCTAATCCATACACTGTGAATGCCACTTGCTGTTGCAGGAGGGCGAAGAACACACGGGCTCACATTAAAATCGAACTTCCTGCTAAAGCTTAAATAGGTTTAAAGGCCTGGTGAAATGGTTCATGATTTGCTATGATTTATTTTCTATTTTTGCTCACTAGGAATTACATTTCCCAACAACATTGCTTGCTCAAAATCAAGACGAAAAACAGATTTTTAAATTCCTTTGTAATACACAAAAGATTTTCGTTTCGAAATCACTTAATCGGCGATTTAGAATTGATAACCAGAGTCGGTGCGCTTTTAAAGGCCTCACGTGCCACACTGAAAAATCTCCGAGTCTTTAAACCGTAATAAATATTCAGTTATAAAAGCATATTTCATCACCCAAACAGTCTTCCGAATGAAAAAAATTGTATAACATTTTGATTGACTCAGTGTAAGCAATGTTCAAACAGGCCAGAAATATCTGTAATGCTCATATAAAAAAGGTCAAGTTTTTGCATAACCAAAAAGTAAGGCAAAAAATACTGTTGTGTCCAAAAGGAAGCAAACATTTTTGGTCTTTTGTTAAGAACTCAACCACGTCATCGGTCCCAACGCTCGTTTTCAATGACTCTCCGTATGTCAGTTCCATCGATAAAGCCAATTTGTTAGCAGCTCAATTTGCTGCTAATTCAACACAACCTGATAGCATATTGGATCTATGAGCTTGAGTCTGTAGATTCTGTGATGAAGCAGATTTTTGAACTCGCTCGGTTGCGAGAGTCCTCAAAGATCTCAATACACATAAATCCGCTGGTCCAGATGGTATCCCTGCTATTATTCTGAAGAGGTGTTCTTCTACGCTGGCAAAGTCTCTGCGTAAACTTTTCTACCTTTCCTACTCTGCTGGGATTTTTCAGAGCAGATGGAAAACTGCATTTGTCCAGCCTGTCCCTAAAAAAGGCGAATCTTCCTTACCGTCCAATTACCGTCCAATTGCACTAACGTCCCTTCTTTCCAAGGTCATTGAAACGTTGATAAACCGTCAACTTATGAAATATCTTGAAGAACGAAAGCTTCTTAATGACCGTCAGTACGGCTTTCGTAGCAAACGGTCCACTGGTGATTTGATGGCTTATCTCACCGAAAAGTGGAACCAATCTTTACATTGTTTTAGAGAAAGTAGATTATTGCGCTTGATATTTCTAAAGCATTTGATAGAGTTTGGCATCAGGCTCTTTTATCGAAAATGCGTGCTTTTGGTATCGATAAGTCTCTTCTTCGTTGGATTAGAAACTACCTTTCCGACCGTTCAATGCAAGTTGTATTGGATGGCTTCAAGTCTGATACCCACTTCATAAACGCTGGTGTGCCACAGTGCTCGGTTTTGTCTCCGACTCTCTTTCTCATTTTCATAAATGATCTCTTGTCTGAAACTTCTAATCCACTTAACTGTTTTGCTGACGACTCGACCCTCAGCTTTTCATATTCGTTTCCAAATTCACGTCCCTGCTCTTCGGATGTGGAACTGGAACGGTTGCGTACGATAAGCTCATTGAATTCTGACCTTGACAGCATTGTTACATGGGGTCTTAAAAACCGAGTAGAATTCAATGCTGCGAAAACTCAATGCTGTCTCTTGTCGTTGAAGCTTAACATTCCCCCATTGCCATTATCTATGAATGGTACCAGCATCCAAGAAATCGAAAAGCTGTCAGTACTTGGTATGTGTGAAATCGATGATCTTCGATGGAATGACCACATATTTGAAGTCACCAAAAACGCTGCTAAATGCTTAGGTTTCTTAAGACTATGCAGGATGTTCTTCACCCCTTCTGATCTGGTTACAATTTATAAGGCCTTCATTCGCCCAAAACTGGAGTATTACTCCCATATCTGGTCAGGTGCTCCTCAAACATCTTTGCGCCTACTTGATAGGGTACAAAATAGAGCGTTGAGATTGATAGGTGATCGTTCAATCGTAGAATCGATTGATTCTCTTGAACATCGTCGAAACGTTACCTGTCTCTCTCTCTTTTTTATGGCTTTTTTCACAAACAGTGCTCTAGTGAAGTAGCCAGTTGCATTCCTCCCCTGAAACAATTTAGCCGCGACACCCGCCTCGCTAGGAATGCTCATCAGTTTTACCTTGAGCCCAACTTCGGACGTACAGTCAAGTATAGAGATTCGTATTTCAGTCGCACCACCCGAATGTGGAATGCTTTACCTGGCAAAAAAAGAAAAGATTCAAAAGCAACGTGCATCGGTGTCTCCTTTCAAATCCTCTCCTATTTTCCTAAATGCTCGCACTGTGTTTTTATAACATTATAAGGGTAGTCATAACCCCTTGATGCAATTTTTTCGACATATTTGACCCTTGAAAAATCATTCGTTTACACGCTACCTTTGAAACTTTAGGTATATCCTTTCGATAATATTACTGAGAGTAATCTCCCAAAATTTCATCTAAATCGGTCGCTAATTTCTTGAGCTACAACACGAGCAGTTTTGGAAAAAGCAGTTTCGAGATAATTGCGTTTAAAGTTTGACCACGAGAAAATGTTTAACTGTAGTAACTTACGGATTAATCGGGGATTACAGGCACATAAGAAACAAGAGAATTCCCCGAAACATCGGCCTGGCCATACATAAGGTCAACAGTAGAGGGTATTGTGAAGCGAAGGTCGCCTTTCCTCTAACGGCCTGAGCTACCTGACTCGTCACTCGACCGCACATGTTTTTCTCGCGCTCTAAATGCGATAACTCTGCATCTATTCGATATTTTCAGTTTTCTTTGGTCATAACATTCTTTGGATATCATACTTTCGAAATATGTAATAAAAAAATAGATTTTTTGAAAATTTTAAAGTGGTCTCCCCCCTTAAATCAGCATTTGACATTTTTGTTTTTCGTATGATTTCATCAAACTCAAATATCTTTTACAAAAAAAAAGTAATAAAATACTGTCATGATTTACGTACAGTCCTCCAAGTGGGTGAGAGTAGTGATATCCACTTTTGCAACTGGTGTAAGACATAACAGAAATTAGCCTTAATGAAATGAATCCAAATATTTTGTTAACAATACTTGTTAGTACCGCCTTCACTGAAAGAAGTTTTTTTTTTTTCAAATTAAAATTAATTAAAACATATTCAAGCAGTAAAATAGGACAAGAAAGGCTTTCAGCTCTGGTGGTCTAAATTCTTAAAGCCGAAATAACTTCTAAAATTGATTACAATAGACTAATTGAGGAATTTAGTCAGGAAATTAAAATTTCATTAGTTTTTCCATCTTAACTTATTTAACACTCGCTGACCTGTCCAGCGTTACACGGTTCCAACTTATTGTTCACACAAAATTGTCAACGAACAAAAAATTGTCAGGAACAATCACCGGACCAAGGTCAAAATAACCTGAAAGATTTTAGTATTCCGTTCCCAATCCCGTGGAAAAATGGGGATGAAATAAAGTCAATGTTACTGAGGGATAATTTAGCCTCCTAATGTTGGAGTCCAGTAGTTCCTAGGATGCCATTATCGTGGGAACCCAATGTTTTAATAGGTACCCATTAAGGACAGAGAAGATAGATACTCGTAGATAGATTTTACTCGAGCCTTCGCTCGCATTGAAGTCTTGATTGTCTTAGATCTTTAAAACTTAGCAACGGATTTTGATGCAGTTGTTTTTTAATAGACAGAGGGATCTTAGAGAAAGGATTATATGTAAACTTCATCCCACTTTACCATCAGGGCTTAAAAAAGAATTTCGGACATATGGGCCCACGGCTTGCTCGAATGAAGCGTATTTGGACAATTGACATAATTTTCGACATCTCGGCAATAACAACTTTGCAAACTGAGTTCTGGAATAAGTCTCTTCATTGTGAAATGGTAAAACGTACTAACCACAAATTTACCGCCAATTGTCAAACTGACAATCACTAGGACCAGTGTTGCTGTCAAAAAACCAAACTTGTATAAATTGTGTTTTGAAAATACTCCACCGCATGTCACTCTGACACTAATTTGCATGAATGTTTTTTGCCAAACTGCTCCGTCACTAGCCCAACAATAAATTAAATGAGTCGAATAAAATGTTTCGAACTGTTCGTATTTGTACCACTCATTTTCGGTTAGGACAATGATTCGGGGTTGGTTTGGCCACCAACTAAATTTTAAAAAAAGAACTCTTAACAATTTTTTTAACGCTTACTATTCTCAAGATACCACAGAAAGCTGTTGACACACATTTTCCAAGATGGCGGCGAAAAGGTTGGCTTTCAACTATAAAACCAGACCATTGTTTGAAAGCGAGAGAACAAGTCAAAAACGAACCCAATAACTAACGAGGTATCATCATACTTCGAATGTAAAACTTCGTACTCACTGAGACCGAATGACCACACATTTTTTTTTTCAGTTCTTTCATTCAAATATTGAACTTTTCCATACTGAGATTACTCATGTAAAAATCAACCGACGAAAACACAACAAAATACACAACTGGATGATAAAGATGCTAAAGAACCACGGCAAAACCCAAAACCCCTTCACTACAATGTATTAACGACAACGTTTGTCGTTCCACCCTTATATGTAAATATAAGCAGTTCACATTTGTCAGAAACTTGCTTTTCTAAACTCTTTGTGGCACACCTTCACATTTAAAAAACTGACATTTTTTTTCTAAAGCTTGATACATTTTTGGACCAGATGGATAGTTTCCATTTGACACAAAAAAAATCGTCTTTCCTTTAAAGTCTTCCCATATACGAACCGAATTAAATCCATTTGCTCCTATCCTTTCCAGATCAAATAATCAAAGTAATAAATTGTTTTTGCTGTTTACAGTCACATGTTTAGGTAGATACCTCTGGCCGGATATACAGATGAAGGAAACAACTCCACAGCTCAAAGTAAGTTTATCTTCGATTAGTCTGCAAACTTTATTTTTTTGTAAGATTTCCAAGTCTGTTGAACTTTTTTGGCAGGGTCTGTAATTTGTTTACATAAAAGAGGTTAAATGGAACTGCAGACGAATAGTTTGTAGTTTTGGCATCGTACACTCCATAAAACTGAATTGTTCATTTTAATAGCCCTAGTCATTATCATATTTTGGCGTTTAAATCGTCTTTCCTCATTCATTTAATTAACAATGTTAACGTTATCACAAACAAAAAATCCAATAAAAATGTATACATCCCATTCAAACTCACTCAGGTGGGGGCGATACACGGAACACGACCGGCTCTTTCTGTTTTTGTTAAGTGGAATGGAACACAAAACGATTATCTAATCCCATTTCACAGTATCCCTATCACCGGAGCAGATGTTGCATTCTTATAATTTATTCATCGCGTGGGAAGACCAGACCCGATTCATAGCAGTTTGGTAATAAATAAAAAAAAAAAAATACCCATAAATGTCATGCAAATTGTTGCAAATAAAACAAAATGTGTATGTGTGTACATAAATCTTGAAAAATTTAATATTTCGAGTGTTTTATTTTTATTCGAAACGTGGAAGGCACTTAAAATAATAATTCTGCTGATAGTAGAACCATGGCTGTGATAAAAATACAGCCTCGATGGCGCAGTTGGCAGCGCGTAAGTCTCATAATCTTAAGGTCGTGAGTTCGAGCCTCACTCGGGGCATTTCCTTTTTTTTTTATATTTTTATTTTTCTCTGTTATTGAATGGGGGATTATCGATATCTGATGAAGAAAAAACGATTTTCTGTGACACTTACATGAGATAAAACTCAAGTATGGGCCATCCATAAAAATTGATTTCCTTTTCCTTAGTAAGAGGGAGCAAAATGATAGAATGACAAGTGATTCGTAATAAATTGTGTTTACTTGTAGGTTATGTGACAGAAAAATCCAATCAATCAACATGAAATCAGATACAAATTGTGTTGTGTATTTCATAGTTCATTTGGTTAAATGAATTTGTTTTTATTGCGCCTGTTGAGGTTGTATATTGTGTTTAGAAACGTGCAAGTTTGTTTTTGTTTGTTTGTTTTATACTCCTGTTTTCTATGTTTTGATGAAAACTCTTCCACTTTATTTGCACAGCCCCCTTTAAGCATTAAGCACTTTTATGTCCATGTCATTTATTTAATGGTTTCCATTGGACAACTGCAAGTCCGATGAACCGACGTGACGCAACGAATCTTTTAAAACCTAGATTCCGCACATACATTAAAAAGAAATATTTTAACTGTGTAAGTAGCTCTTTTCTTAAAAAGAATTGCTTATATGATCTCGGGTATTCAGTAACCATTAAAACAGCATTAAGAAAAAAAAAATACATTTTGAGGTGAATACAATGAAATCGAGTTTAAAATAGCACTCATACGCCATACGTCGTAAGTTCAATTAAAAATATATTTGCGATGCAAACAACGAAAATGATTAATCTCCAAAAGGAAAATACTTTGTTCCCGTTTTAAATTGAGTCTAAGTTAACACCAATTTAGCAATGGGCTCCTGTACCATTCATTATCATTATATTTGAGTTAACACAGCAAAAAAGGTGTTAAAAAAAATTCGAAAGAAAAAATTTGGTGGAATTTACACATAATTTTGTAGATCCAAAAATAAATCTACCTCTTATTTGATAGTTTATGAGAAAAGCATTTGCGCTAAAAAAAAAATTTGTCTGTACCAGCGCCAGCGGCCCAAACGCATAACCCGTGTGCAAATATTTAGGTATTTGTAGGAAGTATGCTTCAAAATACGAAAAAAAAAAATTACTTTTTGAGTGTAGATTTTAACGGATGTTGGATGGGTCAATGTATCAGCATTGACATATAAAAATCTGGAAATCTCTGAAATCATTAGGCGAAAGTAAAACATTAATGTACGAGATGTATCAATAATTTCTGAGGTTAAACTTAAAAAATGGTTATTGGCGTACCCTACGCGAGCGGATGACTAGTGTGAAGCAATTGAGAGGGTCCCTTTGAGATCACGATGCTCAAATATGCCGCAAAAGAAAGAAGAAGAAGATGGGAAGAAAGAACTTCCAAATTTAATGCATTTAGGTATATTTGTTCACACCGAAACTATGATTTAGCCCACAATTTTGGAAGAATTATTGACTCGAGAGTATTTCTGTGAAGTGATATCGAATCCGGTAAGGCAGTATGTTCAAAAGACATTGAATAGTTCAGGTTTTGTTTAAAATTTGGTTTTGGTTTCGGTAGCTTAGGTCAGATTCAACGTAGCTATAAATAAATAAACCAATTCACTATGGACTACAAAAATTCATAATTTTTTCTACAATACGCATTCTATACAGGATAAGGCACGTTCCCAAGAAAAGCATTTAAAAAGAAGATAGCTTTTATTGAATAGGGTAATTGCGGAAGAGATGCCGCAACAAACTCACACATCTAGTCGCCCACACAAAAAATTTTATTTTGCATTTTGTTCCTTAGGTATTTAACTAAAAACGTAAGACAAAAAATTGGAAACATCCTACATGCAACGGGACTTTTTTGTAATTTGTTTTGTTTTAGTACGCGCCTTTTTTCGAAACGAAATTTTATAGTTCATTACAAGTAATCGATTTGGAAAGAAGCTATCGATTGTTTTGTCCAGGGTAAGTATTTTGCGTAATAAATAGGTGTTAAAGAATACTAGTGTGTGTGTGTGTGTTTTTTTTCCCCATTTTTCGTTTATTTGTAATGTGGTGCGGAATCTCTCCTTCATTTTTGGAGAGGTGCCGCACTTTTGTTTTGAGAAGATGCCGCATACTGAATTACTTTCGTATTTTTCTTAAAGAGAGTATTAAGCTTCAGTATGCCCCTAAAATACATCTGCACATAAACAAGGGCTAGTTGGACAGAAGAGGCGCTGAAAGAAGCCCGAAGAAACTCAAACAAAACAATGTCTCTCCGAAAAGCAGAGAAACTGTTTGAGTACCAGCCAGAAGTTCAAGAACCAACAGCTATATTTTCCGAAACGGCCGCTTCATGATCTGAAACAATCTTGGAATCGGTAATTTCAACCACTAGCCATAGGTACGTCATGCAGTCATTCCGAAAACGAAACGCATACCTCACAATGTTCCAACAAACTAACGCCATCAAAACTACTGCAATCAATTCCATTGCCGGTTTTATCTAATCGTAGGCAATTGGCAGAGGTGTTAACTTCTCCAATTTCAATTAAAAAAAAAGAAAAACTTAAAGCCGCCGAAACAAAAAAGAAAAAAAAAATTGACCAAAAGAAAAGTTTGGTGGACGATCCTAATGATTTTCTGAATGTTGGGAAAACCATTTCAAAACAAAGAAAAAGTAAGACTAGATCCAATGTTTTGCATGTCAGAAATGGCTGCATGTACACGGTACAAAACGTTTGAATCTACTCTGAGTACGTACTGTGGACACGATTAGGAACGGAAAAAGCATGTTAAATTCAATAAATTTGCTATGCGGCATCTCTCCCACACATGCAGGGAGAGATTGCACATGTAATATATTTTTCTTTCGTGTTTTTTTTAATAAAATTTGTCATTCTTTTCGAGTTAAGTTTTTTTATGGTAGGAAACAAATCCATTATTAAGTTTTTTATATAAATAAAGTTTATTTCGCTTTAGTAAACAAATTATACCAATTTTTGAAAAACAGTGGCATCTCTCCCGCAATTACCCTAACAAAAGAACGTATGTTTTAAAAAATATCGGCTGGATGATTTTAAGGGGGTCATCCTATGTGATAGGCTCAAAATATCTTTTTTTTAATAAATTTGTTTTTTAACATGTCTAGAATACTGGAGTAAAGTGATTTCTTAAATTCGAAGTCTTTTTCAATACACAGAACTTAGAAAAAGGAACTGTTCGGAGCTGTTTTAAGCGGACTTGAAACTTTAAACGCGTTCTTCTCAAAACTTTGTTTTTCAAACTTTCCTCCATCGTATCTCAAAAACAGCTTGACCGAATTACTTGAAATTTGTATAGGGTACACACTTTGCAATAACATGAAAGGAACTTTTATCAATTCTTTTATGGCAAAAAAAAAAACACAAAAGTTAAATTTTTTGTATATATTTTTTTATAGTCCATTCCGTGCGTTTAGACTTACAGGTTGAAACGTCGCAAATTTTTTTTAGTGTCAGCCAATCAGCCCGAATCGTGGAGGAAGTGTGAGACGAATTTTTCGAGGTGGTGGTGTTCAGAACGCTGTTACTCATGTTCTACACAATAGTTTTAACTCAAAATTTATATTTATACTGTCAATATACAGGGTGTCCCGTAATTCGTTTTACATACTTTGGGATATGATTCTTGGTCATATTCTAAGAAAAAAATTGTTCTACAGTAAAGTCCGTTTCTCAAGTTTGATATCACTTTTTGACAATTTAAAAAAAGGCTAACTTTGGTGTACCCTGACCTGTGTTAAATTCGATATCTCTGTCAAGACTGATGATAGAGACCTAATCTTAGACTCAATTTTTTGTAGAAATAACAACCTTTAAGACTTTATTTAAATTAGGCTTCCATAGGTTTAGGGTTGCCAGATTTTCAATTTTAAGTGGTGTTCAAATTTTCTTCCCAAAACAAAGGTTTGACTTTGAGGTCATTTTTTTGGAGAAAAGGCCTGTTAAATATAGATTTTCTTTATTTTTTACAGATGAACAAAACAATAATAAAGAAAAAACTCAGCATTAAGTCAGCTCAAAAACCCATACATTTTATGATACTAAGAAAAATACAAAATGGGAAAAATTAAAAAAAAAATAATAAAAAGTTCTTGCTTTGAGGTTTGTATGAATAAAACAATAATATGATCACTTTTAGTAGTTTTTTTATGTATTTAATACAAATACAGTTATAACAAGTGCTCAAAGCCCCATCCTTCGTTTTGAATCCATGCCAGAGCCCGTTTTTGGATTTCATTGTGGGTGTTTGCTGTTGATAACTCTTGTCTTACTTGTAGTCTTGTAATCTTTGAAACTGTATTTAAATTTGACTCCTATAGGCTAAGGGTTGCCAGATTTTCAGTTAGTATAAAGTTCCTGGTATCCTTTGTTGTGCTTTTCTTCAATTTCCATTAAAAAACACATATAAGAAAAAAAATGTCTGCGTATTCTTCTCTCGTAAATGAAAGCATTTCACAAAACTCTCTGATCAAACTGCAATCGTGACTTTATTTGACAAACTAATGAACAAATTTGTTTTTTTATTCTTTTATACGACTTATTTACCTATTGAACATTCATACCCCAAATTTAAAGCAAACATCCACAATGAAATCCAAAAACGGGCTCTGGCATGGATTCAAAACGAAGGAGGGCGCTTTGAGCACTTGTTATAATTGTATTTGTATTAAATACATAAAAAAACTACTAAAAGTGATCATATTATTTTTTTATTCAAACAAACCTCAAAGCAAAAACTTTTTTTTACTTTTTTTTAAATTTTTCCCATTTCGTATTTTTCCAAGTATCATAAAATGTATGGGTTTTTGAGCTAACTTAATGATGAGTTTTTTCTTTATTATTGTTTTGTTCATCTGTAAAAAATAAAGAAATTCTATGTTTATCAGGCCTTTTCTCCAAAAAAATGACCTCAAAGTCAAAACTTTGTTTTGGGAAGAAAATTTGAACACCACTTAAAATTGAAAATCTGGCAACCCTAAACCTATGGAAGCCTAATTTAAATACAGTCTCAAAGGTTGTTATTTCTTAAGAAAATTGAGTCTAAGATTAGGTCTCTATCATCAGTTTCGACAGAGATATCGAATTTAACAAAGGTCAGGGTACACCAAAGTTAGCCTTTTTTTAAATTGTCAAAAAGTGATGTTAAACTTGAGAAGCGGACTTTACTGTATAACAATTTTTTTCTTAGAATATGACCAAGAATCATATCCCAAAGTATGTAAAACGAATTACGGGACACCCTGTATATGTTAATAAATGATCATAAACAAAAATCGCTATCTATTTACTGGTCGTAGAAAAAAATCCCAACAAACAACAGGCCATCACATGCGATGACCCACCAAGGGTCGTCAATTAAAACTGATGCTTTTTATAAGTTTAAATCTAAAGGATTTACAAAAACTCAAACATTTATGCACATGATCTATAGAAAGAAAAAAATTATTTTTTAACGTTGTATAGAAGAAATAAACTAACTCGAAAATAACTTCTCGTTTTTACCAACCGCAGCAAACGATATCGCAGATATTAAAGTGATACTAAATTGTACTTTTTGACTTATTTTCAAAAATTTGGATTTTCAGCTGACATTTTGAGGAATTTTCTTTTCAACAAGGGAAGCTACTAATACCACTGGTAAATACTGTTTTTGTCACATGAGCTTTGTTATGATTTTTACTTATGTTGATGTAGGTACCCTCTTTAAAAATATATAACAGTTTTGTTTCTATCACATCCAGCTTTCTTGTGACACTTACATTACATATTCATTTCTGACCTCATATACGTTTCCATGTTTACATAGCTTCATTTAGTCGACTGTGTAACTATATTGCGTTTGCTAAATTACATTTTATCTACGTTAGTAAGATCTTAAATATGCCACGAAAGTGTTTGAACAACCTGAACAATTTTTGTTATGTGGGTGGAGAATTAACTTTAACATCTCAGCGTCGAAATTTCACATCACTAATAGAACAGTGCTATTTAGACTATTTTGGTTTTCCTGTGAGGAATCAAGACAAATCCTGGGTTCCAAATAAATGTTGTGTAACGTGTGTGAGGCTCCTTTTAGGTTGGGGTAAACAAGAACCTAGACATTTGCCATTTGCTATACCAATGATTTGGACGGAACCAAAGGATCATGTAAGTTATTGTTATTTTTGTTTGACTCAAACAAAAGGTATTACTACCAAATCCAAACACACTATCCAAATTGTCTTCGGTCAAGAGACCCATCCTTCTTAGTGCCGATGCCCCCAAATCGATCAAAAAGTGAGAATTCTAGTCCGGAATTTGTTCTCAGTCAGTGACGCACAAGGTGAGAGGTTCCATCAGGACATTTCCTTAATGGAGAAGCGTTATCAAGGGAAATGGAGGAATGCTAGCTGACTATTGTTGGAGACTTAAAAGGAACCTACCAGAAGCCAAATATTCAAGAAAATCATAAGTATCTATTAGATATTAAGAAACTAAACTTTTTACGAAAATATGTATATGTTTTGATGTCACAAGAAAATCTGATGTGTACATTTTTTTTCATTGATATATTATTGTTTGGTGACCCTAGTATATTCAAAATTTGACATAAGTTCTCATGCGACAAAAAAAAAATTACAAATTTGTTGACCAGTGTACTTTCACAACTCTCTAAGGTGTCTTGTATTAATTGGCAATAAAAATCCGAGAGATTGAAATGCAAAGTATCTAATATGGAACAAAGCTGAGTACAAAATGCCTATGTGTGGATGATTGAGGATGTTTATGAAGGATCGGTGACTCCTCAAGTCACAGTAGGTGTACACCAAATAAGCGTCTTGAGCCCCTGCTCTTTATAAAAGTCCTTGGCTATTTCCTGGAATATAAAGTAAAGAATACCAAAGTGCATCATCTATTCTGTGCAGGAGGACCCTCCATCCCTTCAAGAAGCACTTAATATATAGGCAAAAGATTTAGAAGGTAGAACTCACATACAGTTTGCTATGTTGGACAATATACGAAAGTAAAATAAGTACGGAAAACCTCACGAGCAGGTAACTAGCGTGAAAAGCAGTTAAGTGGAAGTGTTGTAATCCTTTAGAGATGCTCGTAAAAGGAAAAAAAAGAAAAGTAAGAAATAAAACACTAAAGAAGGTTGTGAAGGTATAAGTAACACCTCTCGAGTTCCAATTAAAAATCAACTAAAAATTGATAGTTTTCTAAATTGCACAAAAAACTTCTATCTGGCGTCACATTAATCCTTCTGATATTGCTCTCGCTTGGTAAAAGTTTAGTTCATTTATTTTATTTCATTTATTTTATTTCATTTATTTTATTTATTTATTAATATTCAATAGTGAATATTCAAAAAAGAAGTTCCATTTTGGTGTTAGTCTAGTGCTTCTAGACACTAGAATGACAACGCCATATTGATTCGATTGAGGTCGTGTTACACAACCTAAAACGACACACACCGTGGTTGCATGGCACTTCCATAAATGGGAATGGGAACTCAAAAAATGCTAAACCGATTTAAATGCTTTGATCGTCAAAATGATACATTTTTTAATGATAAAAATCATTTCCTTAACATGCAAAGATTTATGTTTTTGCTTTGGTATGCCAGAGAATTGTAACTGCTAACGTTGGTACATACACAAGTACATAGGTTTTTTTAAATAGTGTCTTAAATTGTGTTTAGTTTATGTTGCTTTCGATTTTTGGTTACAAATTGTTAAATCCATATGTTTTCGATTTAGCAAAACAACCCTTTTCCAAAAAAAATTTGATCTCATTTTCATACTAAAAACCCGAGTCGAATTTATTTTGGCCTCCCACAAAGATTAGACTTTGTAAAGCAGAAAAGATATTCTCTTATTTGGTGTTTAGTTTGAGTTCAAATACACCAATTGGAATAACTGCAACAGACCATATTATTTCTAACCACCATATCCCTAATGATGTAAATTTATCAAATACAGAAATTGACAGTCATATTGAATTTATCACCAATGCTTTAAATACTTGCTTGTCCAGTCATTCATCTTTACGCAAAATTAAAAGTTCATTTAAAAATATCAGTCAGAATACAATTGCCCTTATGAAAACTAGGAAGGTTTGGAAAAGTCAACTTAAACGTATCTTCCATTTAAATGGAAATCGAATTAATCCAAATTATCAAGAGCTTTCTAGTCGTATTTCTTGCTTAAGTAAAATTATAAAAGATAAAATTCTAATTGATCTTAACGAAAACCTTAAATCAAGACTTAAAAATCTCGGACCATCGCCTCAAGTTTTTAAAGAAATTAACCAGCTTTCTGGTCGTAACAAATCAAACCCATTTCACCACCCACTGACATATAGAAACACTACTCTTTATACAGATTCAGATAAAATTAATGCATTCCAACATTTCTTTAGTGAAGTATATGCAGAACGCAGTCATATGCTTAACCCTGCCATAGCCCTTGAAATTTCTACAGCCAAAAATTCTTTCTTTAATCTCAATACATCTACCATTTCGTCTTTTTCTCTCCAAAATAAATCAGATTCTACTTCCGAAAATTGTTTTGTTTCACCTCCCTTCATCGAAAACATTATTGCTAACTTAAATAATAAAAAATCGTCTGGTCCTGACAAAATTTCAAATTTTTTTATCAAAAAATGCAGTAAACCAATTCTAAGACCTATTACAATCATCATTAACAATTGTATAAATAATTCTTATTTTCCCACGGCTTGGAAGGAAGCCATTCTTATCCCTATAAAGAAAAAAAGTTATAGTAATGACCTTGACAATTTTAGACCGATTTCCCTCATTTCAAATTTTGGTAAAATTTTAGAAAGAGTTATATATAAACAAATTGAACCATTCTGTGAAGAAAACAATATTATTCCTAATATACACAATTTGGATTTAAAAAAGGTCATTCTACAGAACATGCAATATTACTTTTAGAAAATAATATTTTAGATAATTTGAGAAAAAGAGAATGTACGGTAACATGCGCATTGGATCTTAAAAAAGCTTTTGATTCAATGTGGCCAGACGGACTTATTTTCAAAATGATTTCACTAAATTTTCCAGTTAATGTTATTAAAATTCTAAACAGTTTTTTTTGCAATCGTTACCTTAAAATAAAAATTGGTTCACTATTTTCAAATCATATTCAAACTCATACTGGTGTACCGCAAGGTTCTTTTCTAGGTCCATTCCTTTATAATATATTTATTCACGACTTCCCATCTTCCATAGGACCTTCAAAGAGTATTCAATATGCTGACGATACAATCATTTATGCCCCTCACAAAAGACCCCATGAAGGACTTAAACTAATTAAATCTCACCTTGAGCAGGTAATTTCGTATTTTGATAAATGGGGAATTTCAATAAATTTTCAAAAATGTGAACTGATTTGCTTTAGAAATGCTTCCCCTAGAGGACATTACCTAGCAGTTAAAGAGAGTAAACAGCTTCAACCCTTTATCAACGGTAATCCAATTCCATTAAAAAATCAAATAAAATATCTAGGAATAAATCTTCATCATAGACTAAGAATGAATCCCCACGCAAGACTCTCACTCAATAAAAGTAAAGTAGCAGCCGGTCAACTTAAATTTCTTTTTAGATCTAAATTTATTAATAAAAATACAAAACTTTTATTGTATAAGACTCTTATTCGCCCCATACTTTCTTACGGTTTTATTTCTTGGTTCAAAATTTCTTCCACAGTAGCTAAGGAATTTCAAATTTTCGAGAGATATATTTTAAGAAATTGTCTTCGCAAATATAGAAGGCCTAATGGAAAATGGTTTAAAAACTCAATTTTATATAAAGAATCCAAAATTCAACCTCTTTTATATTATCTTTCTGACCTGGCAATTAAAAGAATACAAAAATTTAGTTATCATGAAAACCCTCTAATAAAAAATATGTATTTTGAAAATATAAATTTTATGTTAGAAGAAAGATATTATATGTCCCCAATTAGCCTAGCTAACGACTCCTCCATCAGACAATGCCTCCAACTAAACAACAACGAATATCTTTCTGGCTTCTTCGCGAGAAGCAATCCCGTCACTTATAGAGGATAACATTTCTCTAAATATTCATCTTGAATTAATTTAAACATTATTTTATTGCATTAAAATGTGTAGTTTGTTATTTTCGTTCATTCCTAGATTCGGAATTGTGCTAATGTCATTTCACTTGAATTGACTTAAGCACCTTTTTAGTTCTAAGTTATTATTATTATTATTATTATTTTAGTCGTAAGTTGTAAATAAGTTCTTTCTATCATTAGTTTTAAGAAAACCATCACAAACTGTAAAATCTGTAAGTGTCCTTGAGCAACACTTAAAAACTTTTTCTTTTTCTCATCTGATGTATTAATTTGTTTTAAGTATTAATTTAAATAATTATTCTTTAAATCAAAACCATTACGTAAAAGCTAGACCAATTCAAAGTCAGCTACTTCATAAAACACTGTATATTTTACTCACATAAAATTGTAACTGTGAAAAAAAAAAAAAAAAAAAGTCTCAATAAAAACTCAATTATCAATTATTTCTATGTTTGACCATTTTTTTTAAAGTAACCTTGAAAAGTACGGAGGCACTGTACAGAGTTAACTTAAAGTAATGTGGAATGTGTATCGTGCATGTCTTACATAAAAAAAAAAAATATTAGTCAAGTGTGTGCTAAAGGATCACAAATTGGTACCTCTCATGTCTGCTACGACTAGTGATTCGCATGTGAAAAAGCGGCTGCTTGAAAGTTTCAAAAAGCTTCAAATTAGTGGCCAGACCCACAGGTGGATCGCTCCACTGTAACACAGATAACTTAAAGAGCGGTAATCCCCTCGAGCTCACCATGCTCGAGACGTTAAGACGATAAAATAGGAGAAATAGCTTTAAATTACCAGTAAATGTGAAAATTCGTCAAGATTTCCTCATGCTTTCAAATTTCAGCAGCTTGACCCTAAAGACTATTTCCGTGTTACAGACTCTTCCGTGAAAAGTACTTTACAATCACAAAACCATTTTTTTTATTTATCTTAACACGGATTAGAAACTCAAGATATAACGGCAAAGATTGAATTACTCTTCAGCAAGTCAATCTTAAGCTCATGTAATGGTCATATCTTCACAACCACTTTAAAAAGCTGTTCACACATACTCTTAACTCCACTGAACAAACATCTTTTCTGTTAAACAAAGAAACCCATAACAAGAACCGTACAAATCCAACCAATATTACATATCGAGGAAGTAATAAAGAAGCAGACACTAAAGAAGCACTGAAGAAGTATCTCCATCGAGTAAAGTGCAAACTGCACAGCCACAGCACACATGAGATGTAGAGGCTAGTGGTACCTTGCTAACGACAAAACATTGCCAAAGAAAACTATATGAGATACAAACACTTAAATGTTAATGCGCCTTCTCCAAGTGTAAATCTGACGACAAAATGAGGAAAAATTACACAAAGAACATAGAGCTAGGTGTGCAAAAAACAAAGCGAAAAGGAAGAAACAACAACACAACACTAACGTAGGTATCTTCTATGGAGCAAAATCAAATATACACAACTTCATTTCGTCTACGCGCCGGCTGCTGCTGCATTGGTTCGTCTTTTCTGTCTGTCCATCCAACGAGGTTGTGTGTGAAAATAATTGCAGTAGACACTTATAAATGAAAAAAAGAAAAGACTTGGATGACGAAAAAATGAGATACCGTGAAGTGAAGGGGTTTAATGAACTTCACACAGATTTGTATCTTTGGATCTTTTATGTCACAGCAGAGGTTTAACGACGACGACGACGCTATAGTTCTTAAGAATGTCTTCTTCTTGTGCTTCTTCTGACATTGCATAACGACAGCAACAGCAATTCAGACAAACACTCTTCATCTACAGCAGCAGCAGCCACACTCGGTGTAAGAAATATCCACACTCGAGCGCAATTGGATGACATTAGTAGGATAGGAGTCGATTACACTACAGCGATAAGCTGAACATGCTGAACGCAATGAAGATGGCAACGGAATGAAGGGGATTCTCTGACGTCTGACGGCCTGCCTAGCTGATTTGAATCAAAAAATTAGTTGAATATTATTAATTCAATGGTAAATGCATAGTTTGTGCGCAAAAACAAGGCCCATGTACTGTTATACCACCAACGAACGAACGACCCAACTTAGAGGTTAGTCCTCTTTATGCTTCTTGAATCTTTGGTCTACACTCTCTGGTATGGCAGTTCGCAGCTTTGTGAAGGCAATTTACAACATAAATGGTTATTGTTATCGTCAGCCGGTTGCATATGAAGAGTCGCTGCCGCCGACTAAAGAAGGCCATGTGTGGAGTAATAGTGGATAAGATCCGTCTCATTGTTACAATGCCGCCACAGTTCCTTGTCAATCTTAATTCAGGTCTAGTATACTATTGAGGCGAGTTCCTTGAACTGGTTCTGAAGAACATTGCCGTTTGTGCATGCAACTGATTGCGTATATGTATGTCGTCTGCGCTATTTGCAAATTGCAACTAATTAAGAGTTGTTGCTTTGATGGATCTATTTGATTAAGTACCTATTGGGGGGAAGAACAAAGTGAATCGTAACGAATTTAATTAATTTTAGCGATGAAGTTTTAGATAAGTTTCGGTATGTCGATGAAGAATGTTTTAATTATTATCATTTTAATTAAGTTTCTAAGATCGTTGTACGAGTTTTGAAGCCAAACCAAGAATTTAAAGTGGCTAACCGTTTCAATTCCCAAGAAGTTATGTCTCAAGCAGATGAAGTGGTGTGTAGAAGTAGAGTTTTTGAAGTTAACAAGGCTTCCCCTAAACAACCTCTTCTCGACGATTAAATATTTGCTCTGGTTTAGAAAAAAAATGTATTGAGTTGCTTTGAAACATATGGAAAATTATTCGTTTGCATTGCTGTTTTCAGATTATTAAGAGCATGTAATTTGGGAGGTATAACCGTTTTCTTACACCAGTCTCCAAAATTGACAGTTGGAGAGCCAATAGAAGAGCATAGAATTTTTTTAGGAAATTTACTGGTTCATACTAAGAAACTTTAAGCCATTTGCTTAGTTCGAGAGAGGAAATGTGTGCTTTTTAATGAAAGAAACGCGCTGTTGCAAATTCGTGTCATGATGGTGAGCATGTCTGCCTGTTAACCAAGAGGCTTGTGCTTCGAATCCCAACAGAGGAAAAAATGTTTTTCCACGGGTATCGCCTTTCGCGAGGAATTGGCAAGTCCTCCCTTAGTAAATTGATTGCCATGAAAAGAGCTTTCTCGATTAGCCGTTCGGAACCGGCAGAAAATTGTAGGTTCCCTCTATTCCCTCACAAAGCATGGTTGTGAGAAATGCGCTAGACCAATTCGCCACCCTATATTTATTTATTTATTCAATAAGTTCGTTTAAATTTGCTGGCCCCAAATCCTCACTCTGAAGCACGAAAAAAAAACATTAAAAGTGAACTTTTCACATCAACCCGAACTGGATTTAGGTTCGATTTTATTTTTGTCACCCCTTAGCTTCTGTCGGTCAAAAAAGAATGTGTTAGTAATTAACAAACAAAAAAAATATATCAAAAATGTTTGTTTCCTTGCTTTTCATAGCTTAACAACAAGTAATAAATATGACAGACTGTGGCCCATAACACGGGCGACTTTTATGATACATTTTATGCTCCTTAAATTATTATTATTATTATTATTAAGATCTTTATATTTTCATAAAAGATACATACATACATTAGTATTATATAAAAACATAAATGAAGAAACCTTAAATGAGAGGAGAACATTGTTGATAAAAAAAACATCAGAAAAACATTAGAATTGGGATAAAAAATATTATTTCATTTATACGTTCGTTCTTTTACGACACGTTTGTTTAAGTTTAAAACAACTATCATTTCAAAGATTTTGGTGAATGACCAAAACGACTTAATATGATAAAATAGATGACAGATAACACGATGTGGTCTACAATTTTCTACTTTGTTGTCATGGGTATTTGACAAACGAAAAATAAAAACTATGCGATTGAAAACGGAACGATACACGCCCCAATAGCGCATTGAATTTATTTAATTTCTTTTTACAAAAAAAGTGAAAATTTCAGCCGTTACGTTACGTTGCTCAAGACCAATTTAAAAGAAAGCTGTTATAGCTGATGGTGTTGAGAAAAAACCTGATTTGCACATTTCTCAACTATCTTTGGAATGGGGTATAAATGTCTTAAGTTTTAAGGATTTAAAAAACACAAAAACTGACGACCATCAACGTTTGTCGTATTGTAATGTATACCCAATATTTAATACTAATTTCCTAATCGAAAACGTTCAACCGAGAACACAAGCGGCAACACTATAATCTACATCTAATAGAAGACGTTGCTTGGGAGTCAGTGTGTGTGTGTGTAGAAATATACCAGGAGGGGAAATGCTTGACAGCAAAATACTGGAAGGCTCTCCATGTGGAAATTACTGGAAAGCTCTAGATATAATGTTATTCTATATAAATAGGCCGCTGATGCAACTAGAGAGTCAGTTTTGATTATAGAGTGATAATGTTAAGATTGAGTTAATGTGATTGATTATTGGTCGAGTTGAGATCGAATAAAGTAGATATCGCATAAAAGTATTAGAATTAAATTGAAAGGAAAAGTTTTATTATTGCGAACTAAGCGCACGTTACAGTATCTTTGCTGATTGAGTTCTTGAATCGCATCAAAATCATTCGAAATTTCATCGAAAAATCCACTTGAGTGATAACGTGATGATAAGTCGAATTGTAGCATGAAGGGCCTTGAAATCACAAGAATGGATCTTCAAGGTCTCTCCATCCTCAAAGTGTGACTTATTGGTGCGATTTTGGCTTAGTACCGGTACTTTTAGCAATATGAAACTTTGAGGTTGGAATCCCAGATCACCCTTCGCAAGGAATTGCCAAATATTCCGTGAGTAATTTCACTGCCATGAAAAGAGCTTTCTCAATTAGCCGTTTGGAATAAGCAAAAAACTGTAGGTAGTTTGCTTCCGTCACAGCGTATAGTTGAGAGAAATACGCCAGACCAAGGGGCTTCCCTCAAAACGTCAAGACAGACATAACTTCGAGGTAGTACAGGACTTCGTCTATCTAGGATCCGCTATAGACATGGAAAACAACATCAGTGCGGAGATCAAACGGAGAATAACTCTTGCAAACTGTTTTTCTTTGGGTTAAGAAGGCAAATAAAAAACAAAACCCTCTATAGAAAAGCCAAGGCAGCTCTTTATAAGACCTTACTCGCCCCAGTCCTGTTTTACGGCGCGGAAGGGTGGATCTTAAAGAAAGCGGATGAGGAAACCCTTGGTCTTTTCGAAAGAAAACGAGTACACATCGCGAGGCTACAATGACTGGCCATGTAGAGCGGATGGACCTAAACGCTCCAGCTTGACGGGTTTTCAAAAAATGTGCTTTGCAGGGAAATCGCGGAAGGTAAAGACCTCAACTGAATTAGAGTGTAAAACTGGAGAGAGCTCGCCCGAAATCGAAATTGTTGGCCAAAGAAGTTGGTTGAGGTTCAGGTTCACCCCGAACTGTAATGCCCACCCATATGATTTCTAGAGTTATATTTATATTTATATGGATTTAAACCAAAAAGTAAACAAAAATTGGATTCCAATAATACACAAAAAAAGCTTTATTCATTAGCAATAAATTAAAACAAAAGAAAAAACTATAAATAAAACTTATTCTTTTCTTTTGATATAAAAACTACACTTTCCTTATTTTTTACACGTCAAAAGTAAGTAAACACCTAACAAAGTCTATTAAAATAATATAATTTAAAAAAAATTAGTATCTAGTTTGACCACCTTTAGACCCGCGGGGAATATAGATATTACCAGGTTATTGGTAACATCGGAAGATATTTGGGACCATTCTCCAATTAAGCCCATTTTTAGGTCATCTTTGCTCTTTATGGTCCTTTTCCGTATTTGCCGGTTCAAATGATCCCATAAATGTTCTATGGAGTTGAGGTCCGGTGATTGTGGAGGATGATCAAGCTGTTTTTGAGTCCTATACAGCAACCACTCTTTAACAAGCCGCGAGGTATGCTTAGATCATTGTCTTGCTGAAAGATACAATTGCTAAGCATACCTAATTTGTTTGCGCTCGGTTGCAGGTTATTCCTTAGGATGTCAAGGTAGTCTTCCTTCTTCATTGTACTTTCAATGAAGACAAGATTCCCGACTTCTGATGCCGCCATACATACATATTTTGTTCATTAAATTCTTTGTTTTTTTTTTCTCCAAATTTTTTTTATTTGTGTTACTTTTAAAAATTTCAAATTTACTTTCGTCTGTAAATAATTTAATTAAATAAAGCTTTTGTTTTTTTATAATTGGAATGCAATTTTGGTTTATTTAATTGCTTAAATATTACTCAAATTCAGAAATCATATGGGTGTTTACTCACTTTTGATACTCACTGTAAGTATTCTGAAGTAAAATTGATAACAACAGAAGATACTTAAAGTTCACAAACAAATTTCGGAAATGTTTTTTAGCAAGTACCTAATCTTTAACATATTTTTTCTTTTATTTTGCTGCACATCAGTATACCCTATAAACTATAAACTATTTGAAACATATATTTTATATGAAACAGTGAAGTAAAAAGTAAACTGACGAAAAAAAATAAGATAAAAAAAAAATAGAAAATGTAAGGGGTCGGATTTTTCACTTTCGAAAAATCGAAAGTAAAATTTAATTTAGTGTTTAGCATTTCATGAATATGTCCCTAAAATTGTAACCCGATCCAAGCAAAATTCTTGAACTTATTATCTCATTTATCTCCTGTCTTCCCTCTCCACAGCTGCAACGAGCCTTAAACTTTAAACGCCTTTTTCTCAAAACTATTTTTTCACGTATTTCAAACTTGGTATACACTTTCTAGAGATGAAATATCTCTCCCTACTTTTAGTTAGAAATTTTTTTTTTACATTAAGGGGGTCTACTACCCACAAAATGACAGAATTTTTGGTGAAAAATAACAGTTTTCACTTCAGAGGAACACCAAAAGTTATAAAATGAATGAAGAAACTATCGGAGAACTAAACTAAAATCATTAAGGTTTTTTTCATTTCCGATAACTTCCATCCCAGTTACGGTTAACACCTCACGATGTTTTTTCTGCAAGGCCTTCTGGGGAAACTCTGTTACCGGCTTATGCCTTAATATTTCCGAATAATAAAATTATACAACATATGCTTAATACTATACAAAATGTGCAAATAAAATTACTATTCAATTCATACCTAAAAGAATATCACAAAAATGCGCTTTTTACGCTGTCTCGACTCAACCTATGCATCTTGGGATTTCGTCACATCATAAGCAAAACACCCTGTATCAAAATGTGTAGAAGTGATCGAATTTTGCAAACGTATTTTGATCTTACAAAACTATTCTAAAACGATATAAGAAGGAAGTTTCATTCCCCAGATCTTTTACCTCACAAATAATTGAAATATAAATTAAAGAAACTTCGTTTTCAGAACAAAATTAGAGCATTGGGACGATTTTTTTTTTTAAACAAATTGAAATTTCTCCGAATAGGTTGCAAGCAGCTGCAGCTAAAAACTTTGCATATAGTTTAACAAATATGTAAGGTCTACTACAATGGTCCATATTCCGTATGATTCCGTTTATTTATTGCACTTTTCCTAATAAAATTTTAATCTTCTTACTTTATGAAAAAAAAAAAACTGAACTACATTCAAGAAAACTAAGATTGTTCGTTAAATATTTCACAATTGCAAAAAGAAAACAGAGAAATTAATATATTTTTAAGTTTTTTCCAAATTTTAACAAAATTGACCAATTTTGAAAAGCTCTGTAAATCGAAATAGTAGTCAATAATCAATAGAGATACCAGAAGCTGTGACAACTATCGTTCGATCAAGTTGATGTCCCACACTATGAAGATCGTTGAGCGGGTTTTGGATAGCCGACTGCGGAAGATAATAAGGCTGTCTGATTACCAATGCGGGTTTGTCGCGGGTAAGTCAACTACAGACGCAATCCAAAGTATAAGGATCATTATGGAAAAACACCGAGATGCCTTAGAGGATTTGCATATTGTGTTGATTGACTTCGAAAAAGCATTCGATCGACAACCACGAGATCTGATATGGGTGGCTCTCAGATACCGAGGAGTTCCTGAAGCCTATGTGCGAATAATTATGGACATGTACGATGGAGCAGTTACAAAAGTGAGATGCCCAGCTGGAGTCACCGAAGAATTCCAAATAACAGTAGGTGTACATCAGGGAAGTGTCTTGAGTCCACTGCTATTTATTGCTGTTCTGGATTATTTGCTCGAAGGAAAAGTAACGGACAGTAAAGTACAACAATTATTCTTTGCTGACGATGGAGCCATCATAAGCGAGGATCCTACATCCCTGCAACGAGCACTTGACGTTTGGATTGATGTTCTGGAAGGAAATGGGTACCGTATTAGCGCTAAAAAGACTGAATACCTGTGCTGCCCTTTTTCTGATCCAGACAAGCCTATTCCAGACATTTACTTGAATGAAAATGTGCTTCCCAAGTGTGAAAAGTTTTAATATCTGGGATCTATGATCAATAGTGAAGCAACTTGTGATCACGACATCAATCATCGAGTAAGCGTAGGGTGGATGAAGTGGCGAGAAAACTCCGCTATCTTCTGTGATCGAAAAATGCCCCTTAAGCTGAAGGGAAGACTCTACACAGCAGTTGTCCGTCCAGCTCTGACATACGGTTCACAATGTTGGACAATGTACAAAAAGTATGAGAGCAAATTGACGGCAGCCGAAATGAAGATGCTTCGGATGACAGCAGGAGTAACAAAGCTTGATCGAATTAGAAGTACTAAGATTCGTGGAAGCCTTCATGTCAAAAGTACCATCTTGGACAAAATTCAGCACGACCGGCTCAGTTGGTATTGTCATGTTCAAAAGAGAGATCCGCAGAACCCCGTCCAAAAGGCAATATCGTACAACGTGTACGTGTAAGGCGTTGTAGTATTTTGCAAGAATTTTGAAGTTTCAACGCAAAAAAATATCAAAACTAAGTTTGCAATGAAGACAACATCCAGAAACAACATAAAACTGACAATTTTGCGTATATTCTGACTAAAAAACGCTCTCATATAATAACGGTTCAGAGCTATTTCAATCCTTTGTTTATTAACAAAATGATGTCTTTCGTGAAACAATTTTAAATAGATAAAACCACCTGGCTCTCATACCGTTGGTACATAATGGCTCCAAACGAAGTACCTATGTTATCATTTTAATATCCCTTTGTATTCTCAACCTCTCAAATAAAAAATAATAAAATGTTCCAACAATGGATATTTACTCAACAGGTTCCAACACTAACACCAACAACACAAAGTAACAACGATCAAATGCCCCCAATTGGTAAACAAAAACAGTTGTGTGCCACTTAAGTTTATTTCATATAAACGCGCAACTTCTATTCAGCTGCATTCTCAAATCAACATTCTCAAACATGGCACTCGAGATAAAGAACGTTACTACTGCTGCATTTACAGCTAGTGTCATAGTCATAGTTAGATATTTTTCTTTTATCCGCCTTTGTATGCTAAGCTTAAATAATGACACAAAAAAGAAATAAAAACAACACCAGGGCATTGAAACCATGATTCATTCCACTCCGTTTGCCGTTATTCGAACTTTTAACAACCTGAAGAAAAACCATAAATTAATACGAACCACTTGCCCCGGAGTAGTGAGGAGATACAAATTTCCAACATTCGCATTGTTTTTTCGTCGTCTAACGTCACTTTTTATATAGCAAGTTGTTGTTAGTCGTTATTTACCTGCAAATAGAAAAAAATAGAAATGATATTAATTTTCCAAACAAAAGACACAGCAACAATGTTAATTTACTTAATTAGCAGAGACGATAGCACACTTTCGGCAAGAGGAGAAGAGAAGAGACCGTCGTCGTCGATTTATAAAGACCGTGAGAGCAAATGCAAGTTGGTTGCTTGCCTGTTTAATATAAAATTAGGACAAGTTATAATAGTAATCATCTACATCATGGTTGTAGCTTGTAGGATGTCGGTTGCGTGCAACGCTAAAATTCGTTATGAGCTCTTTGTTACAAGTTCGTTGCCTATGGCTACAGAGTTTCAAAACACGGACGGATGTTTGAGTTTGTTTGAGTTTGGAATTAAACTCTCTGAATGCAGTCTTTTGTAAAAATAGCTGCGTTTAGTTACGCCTGCTAGGTGCACAAAATAGTTTCTTGTTTAATTGACAAGTGTGCAATGCTAAGTGGGAGATCTTCCGATGCGCTTTGATGACTCCAAGTATTTGCACAACCAATTATAGTTTCTAACGAAGATGCGTGATGGAAAGTGAAAGATACAATTAAAGTTTTATGAATGAATGGCGGGATTGTATGAGACTCGCCACTTAGATAAATTTAAAAAAAAAAAAAAAAATAAGTTCCTGTTCGAAGAATGTCTTAAGATTTAGGAGCATATGTCATTGGTTGCTTAATGTCTCATCAGCAATAATAATAAATAATTTAAAATGGAATCAAGTCAACCCGACCAACGTCAATGAGACAAATCTTTTTAACATCAAAATCTGAAATTTGTAATTCCATGTGAATGTGACAGCTGCTGCAGTAATTTATTAGAATTTGATTTTCGAAATTGCTGGAGGTGTCTGTTCAAAATAGAAAATGCATTTGTTTTTGTTTAGTTCAATGGGAGCTGCTGCACTCATTGACACACTTTCGAGTTGAGAAAAAAATGAAGAGGAGGAAGTCTTGACGGCGTGATGTGGGATCATTGTTTAGCTCATTGTGTCAACAACATGCTTAATTTGGAAACAATATGCTGAACAAATATTTTGTTGGAAATGTCTGTTTAAAAAGAACAGGAATCTCATCTTGTAGGTTTTATGAGATCATGAATAAATCGACAAAAAGGGAATAAAAAATAGTGAACGTTAAAAATAATGAAAGGATGGTACAGGCGACAAGTCATTCATCGCTATCACATCAAGGAATGTCTTAATAATTTCGAACTACGAATACCAAAGAGGAAAGACCAAAACCATCATCATAATAAATGACTTGCAACAGATCTTAGCAGCTTGTGAATAATTTTACGAGGTTCAAATTTCGTAACAAAACATTTACTAGGAGGGCGTCTATGATGCTTCCTTTTTGGCATACGTAGTCCGAAATTGTTACGAGAGGTCTTCTGATAGGGGCCATTAAAATTAGAAGTTCTTGCCCCTTAACCTTTTGTTTTGGGATGTGTCAATTTTTTATTTTAAATTTTTACATAAAAGTTTGAAAAAAATTCATAAACAAACCAGTAGGGATATTGAAAAAAAGTATTTACTGTGTGGTTACCCCGCAAAATCACTAGGAAGCTAAAAGATAAAGTGGTAGTACACGGAAGTTTGCTGTGTCATTAGCTTTCAATATTTCAAATGATTGAATTTGTTAAGCTATTAATTTTGGTAGGGCTAACGTCACATTTATTGGTTTACTACAAGCTTAAAATTATAATTTACACAACTAAACTGGAAACTAATAAAGAACTTGAACAAAAAGAACGAAAGATGGTGTAAGGGGTGGGCTTTTAGACAGGTACTTAGAACGATGAAATCAAAAAGTGAATGGATTGAATTAGTTTTACACAATATACGTGGATTAAAGTTTCATTGAGGTCATAAGGGAACGATGAGGAGGAAGACAAAAAAGGCGCGACGATCTGATATTCCGTGCGTTAGTACTGAAAGAGGTAAGACCAAGGAGATGGGATCAATAATTGACATTTCTATGAAACTGATGCCTGAAAATTATTTCAACTAAACCCCTTCAGGCAACAAGGAGGTTTAGATTAATAATAAAGCAACGTTCAAGATAAAGGATGGGATAGAGAGGAGTTTTTTAACGTGACAGTGACTACGAAGAGCAAATAACAGAAAATGGAGTCGAACGCTTTTGGTCCCTGAAATGTGAATCGCTTGATATGAACTCATCACTTACGGTGTAAACTTGAGGAGAGGGCGAACCAAGGGATTTGGTAAGGGTTTCAAAAATCTTTGGACTACCTTTTGATAAGTTAACGGAGCTAACTCTTTATATGGTTTCTTCAATGTAAGAGGGAAAATTTAATTCACAGTCAACAAAGACACCTATATCTTGGACTAGTTGCAAACGACTTAAGGGAAGGTTCCGAAGATGATAAGACTTGAAGGGAGGAGTTGTCTTTCTTCGTGTAAATGTTTCTAATTTGCTTTTGGAAATGTTAAGTTCTAAAAAATTCTTGCTACAACAATTGATTGAGCTTATTTTGAAGCAGGAGAGAAAACGACTAGAAAGAATAACCTCATGAAGACCTTAGCATCATCAACACAAAAGGACAGTAAAGGTGATTGCACCACCTTCTCGATATAATTAATGGAAAGAATAAAAGAATAAAAAGCGTCCAAAGTGGCTATGTTGTAGTATATTAGCGGTGGGCACTGAAGGAAAAGCAAAAAGAGTACTGATTCTATATTGACGGTAGTTTAGATACGAGGAAAATAATCCTAACTAATATTATAAATGTGAAAGTCACTCTCTCTGTCCGGCTTTCTATGTTACCATCTCCCGCCCAAACTACTGAACCGATTTAAATAAAATTTGATACAGAAATAGTCTAAAACTTGAGGAAGGACATAGGCTATATATTTTATCCCTAAATTCCCACGGGAACGGGAACGTATACGGGAATTTAGAAAACACCGATTTCAAAAATTGTTCCACCGATAGAATGCTTCACTATCCCAGAGCAACATAAACTTTAATTCATCCACATATTCCTACGGGAACGGGAGTCCTTACTGATATAATATGTGTGAAAGAAGCTCTGTCTGTCTGTCGTTCTATGTTACCATCTCCCGCCCAAACTAATGAACCGATTTAAATGAAATTTTGTATAAAGATTGTTCTGAACTTAAGGACGGACATAGGCTTTATTTCATTCGAATATTCCCTCGGGAACCGGTCCTCACTATTATTATAAATGCAAAAGTAGCTCTGTCAGTTCACCTTTCTATGTTACCATCTCCCGCTCAAACTAATTAACAGATTAAAAGGAATTTTCAACAAAGATTGTTCAGAACC
This sequence comes from Melanostoma scalare, assembly GCA_949752695.1. NCBI lineage: Eukaryota > Metazoa > Arthropoda > Insecta > Diptera > Syrphidae > Melanostoma > Melanostoma scalare. The sequence goes on along the minus strand of OX456984.1, from coordinate 179,460,831 downwards.
TTAGGAAGGACATAGGCTATATATATTATCCCTTAATTCCCACGGGAACGGGAACATATACGGAAACTTAGAAGCTACAGCACCGATTTCAAAAATTCTTCCAACGTTAGAATACTACACTATTCCTGAGTAACACAAACTGTAAGTCGTCCCCATATTCCTACGGGAACGGTCACCATTTTCCAACGGGAATGGGAGTCTTTACTACTATCATAAGTCAGAAATGAAATCTGTCTGTCTATTTTTATTTGTTATCAAAAACCGCCCAAACTATTAAACCTGTTTATATGAATTTTGGTACAGAGATATTGTCTTGAGCCTGAAGATGGACATAGGCTATATATGCTATCCCTGTATTCCCACAAGAATGCAAACGTAAACGGGAACCTAGAAACTACTGAACTGATTTCAAGAATTATTTCCCCGTAAGAATGCTACACTATCTCAAAGTAACATTAACTTTAATTTTTCCCCATATCCGTTCTGTCTGTTTAACTTTGTTAGCATCTACCGCCCAAACTATTCAACCTATTTGTATGAATTTTGCTGCAGTGATAGTCTTGAGCCTGAAGAAGGACATGTGCTGTATTTGTTTTCACAATATTCCTACGGGAACGGCAACGCAAACGGGAACCTTGAAGCTACTGGACCGATTTCAAATGTTCTTTCATCGTGAGGTGATTTCTGTCAAATTGTCGATCAGTTCACCTGAGAGGAAATGTCTATCTTGATCTTCAAATAAATATTGGCAATCGGTAATGACTGTGTGAAAAGTCGATTTCGGCGCCGACTAATGAGATAGTTAACCATATAAACTAATAAATTATGTTTGACGTATTGGGGGATGTTGTCGAATGTCTATCAGTAGTCAATATGATGGATACCGAGCAAGTCACATCATACCCTATAGAGTTTCTCAATTCTTCTACGAGTTGTTAAAGTTAAACTAAATGTTAAGTTTTTAGAATTTAGGTTAATTCAGTTGTGTCAATCAAGGCCCAAATAAAGTATTCAAATAATATTTTATATTTACTGTGAGTTTTTCCGAAATCAAATTAAAAAACAGGAAAATAAACGCAGTTTGGTTTGTCCAATAAAATTGAGAAATTCTAGTTTCTTTGTACAGAGGCAAACATTGTTTCAATGATAGAAATTGCACCTCTTTCATTCTCCATTCTCCCTCGGCTTCTGAAAAATATGATATCAGAAAACCGAACTGAACCCATCCCTGGAAACAAATAAACTTAATAAAACATTTGTAGACAAAGGGTCAACATATTTTATTCCACCAAACCACTTTCAAACACGAAATTGACTTTCTCCAAGGCATTGTCTTAACCAAACCTTTTATCGTCTCTTTACGGCTGTATAAATCTTAGAACCAAGACCAAGTAATAAAAATGTTCGTTTAACATCCTTGTATAACAAAGAGATCTACAATCTCCTTGTGTAAGTTAAATATCATTATCTCCATCCATTCCGAACACAAGAGATGCAGCAGTGAAAACAACAAAACTAAAAATAAAGCAAAACTAAAACCAAAGCAACTTGACCTCGCATCCTTGTGTACAGCTGTCTACGGTTACTTTTCCTTTACTCTTTCAGGACAAAAATTTCTTTCTTGGAATTCGAAAAACGTCTTCCTTAACAAATAAAAAGAAAGGAAAGCAAATACTGAATTTTTTCATGTTTAAGTGAATCCCTTCACATGCACACACCCACCCGCCGAACACCACACTAACCCTTTCATCCCCGCCTTAAGATCTTTCATAAATTACAAAAGGATATTTATTTTGTCCTAGTGCAGCAATCATTAAAAGTGTGTTTTGTAGCAAAGAATATACGACAGTCAACCACTCAGTTGACCTCTATATTTGTTTACTTCCTCGTCGTCCCAGCTCCCTGTGTGTTTTTCCTGTGTGTTTTTGTCATACATAAATATAACCCGTCTGTTCATCTATTTTCGGAAAATATCCAAACAACACCAATACCTGCAATTTCCAACTATTTGAAATTGGCTTGGTATTCAAACTATTGATTTTAGTAAAACAACGAACGTTCAATTGTCTCAATCTCCATCTATATTCACTGGAATACGAATAGTACGGTGTTCCCGGGTTTTGCATGATTTTCGCACAACAGCATCCTCCATTTTTCTGTGGCAGTTATAGGTACTGCCGTAGGTTCTGCGCATGTTCAATGAAAGAACACACATTGTTATTATCTAGGATCCATATTCCATGTTTGTACTTTGTACTTCGAAGGACTTTCCAAGTCAGGATGTGTGCATGGCGAGTATTTTTCTGTATGTATTCTTTCGTTCAGTCTGGTTGTTCCTATTTCGCTCCCTAGGGATAATGTTTTGCTTTATTGTATACGGGAATATTGTTATAAAACCGTCACGGTAAACGTTACCAAGTGTACTTACCTACTTTGTGCAAGGATATTGTGCACAATTTTAGTACCTATTCGTAAATCAAAATTATGGCTATTAAGCGTTCGCGAAATTACCGTCATTTGCAGCTGGCGCCGGGTTTTGTGCAATTTTGGGTTCGTTTTTCACTTGTGCATTGGTGAATGGATGGAGATGTCAAGGCCATGTCGTTGTCGTTCTGTCATATCTCATATGAAATGATTTAGCTGTGTGAAAAGCATTTGGGCGATGCTTTCATTGCATCGCGAATAATATGGAAAGGTTCTAATTAGAGAAACTGGCTCCTATACTCACATCCTTGATGGGATAAATCTCATAGTCCGAAGACGGCATACATAAAATATGTAAATCTCTTTATATTGAATTTAGTATGCAATTAATTCTCTTTTACGGAATAATATTAAAAGAAATGCATTCAAAACTGAAAAAGAAGAATCTCTTATGAGTTGTTAGTATTGACATTTGAGGCCCTTGCAATTATACTCCTTTCCATTCATAGCTTTTACTCTCTATACACTTCTACGTTGCAAAGTTATCAATGATAACCGTTATAGTACCCCAAGGATTAACACGAAGACAAACACAGCACTTTTCAGCGGAAAAAACAGTTTAAGAAGAATGAAAGTACTTAGGACAAAAATTGGGTAGCACAACTTACTTTGGTATCCCCATGTTCTAGCACATTTTTCTAAAGTTTCAATCATCTTGTCATATCTAATTACACTAACCTTCAATAAGCCTTCAGCATCGTAATTTATTTTATAGCTTCTTGTTGCTGGTTGTAGCGCTTTTGATAGTTGAACTGTAATCCTATAGATATTACAGTATAGTAGAACTTACATTTCAAAAACAGACTGGTTGTCGAGATGGAGATATGGTTGAAGTTTCGTTACGCAAAATTTCTGAATAAATTGGAGGTAATCGCCGAGTTCAATCCATTGCAACCCGTCACCGGAAGTTATTCCATTTAACAAAGCTTTAAATATACAGCGGGTAGTACAATATTTGATTAACTATTAAGGAGTAGCGAATGAAATGAGTAGTCCCCGTCGAAAATATTTTGTTTCCGTGGAGCGCTTCACGGGTACACAGCGTACTTTCTGCGTTAAAAAAATATTTCAAAAATAACGACTCCTGTAGTGTCGTTCGACGTTTATACTGTTGTGAGTACGAATTACGTGACCTTAGTTAGTGTCCCAGTAATGTAAATAGGCTTTGAGTCAGCAAGTTCGTGTCTACTGATGGTTCAACTCCCAATCAGACACCTCCGGCAACCCAAGGTCAACAAGAACAGAAGAATCAATTAACGAAGTTCGTATTTCTTTGAAAATAAGCGGGGGCAAGCTGTGACAGTAAATTCGGACTGATTACCAGATTTTCTTACAAAAATTTGAAGGATATAATCGTTTGACATGGCTTCAACAAGATGGCGCGACATGTCACACACCTGATGCCCTGAGAGGCTTCGAGGAAAACTCATATCATGTCGAGGTGATATTGCATGGCCGTCCAAAAGCTGAGACGCCACCAGACACCACCAGACTTTATTTGTGAGGATACATGGAGAGTAGAGTTTACAACAATAGTCTAACCACGACTGCCCACTTGAAGAACACTATCGAAGAAGAAATGGCGACTATTCCAAGAGCAATGTGCCAGCGAGTTTTTCATAAGGTCCAGTTTGGAGGAGTATTTGCAGAGCGATGATGCACATCCTGAAAATTTTTTCCGTGTGCCTGTTGTTATTACAATAAAGATTGTACAACAATTGTCCCTTTTTTAAATAATTTTTTCAAAACTTCTCAACTTTCTGACCCAAACAGTATACCACAATAGACAATAATCACCACAATTATCATGGCCAAATCCACACTGGAGCGTTAAGGATCTCCCAAGCAGCATATCTTTTGACTCATGCCTAATGAGAAAACCGTCCGATACGATGAATTCAAAGCTCAAACTGCGTCAAAAATACACGATCCACCTACCGTCAATCAGGACTGTTTCACTCTAGAAACTGAACTAGGAAAGAATTTTTATCGGATCTTCACGGATGGAGTTCCAAAACCGAGGAAGGATGTCTATCAACTGTTACCGATTGTTTGGTTGAACAAGCTCTCATGCAAATAAGTTATCGGCTCGTTTGCCATATTTCAAAGAACAATTTGTCTTGGCTGTACTGGTGGCTTTCCCGCCACTCCGGTCGCTGATATCGACGCACTCCTAAATTTTCCTCCGCTTGATACCAACATAATGGGATGTACTCTTAAAACCATTTCCTGTTTAAAGAGATGTGGTCTCTGGCACAAGTTGCATTGAAGATTTGAGGATTTCGCAATCATTAGATGATACGTTTTAAGATATGTCGTCCGATACGATAATTTGAAGGGTGAAAATGAGTCAAAAATACACGGTTTATTTCCATCGGTTCAGCTCTTGAAACTGAACCAGGAAAGAACTGTTATCGGATCGGATATGCTATCCAAATGGCTTTAAACTACGTTACGAACAATGTCTGAATGGGGAGAAGTACTTGTGTTTGCAGCGACAGCCAAGCTTTGCTTAAGGTTCTACAAAACCCTCTAACTATTCTTTGAAAGTGTTGCAGGAATACAAGATCTTTCAGAATGGGGTCAGAAGACTAAACTCTTTGAAACTCCTAAAGCCCTCACGGAATAAATGGGAACGAGATCGACGATCAACTTGCAAGGCAAGGATCTCACACAACTTTCCCAGGACCTGAACCAGCGCTTGGTTTGCCGGGGTCCTCAGTGAGGGCTTCAATCAACGATTAGATCTCTCAAGAGAATAGCCGTAGATAACATGCCTCCATTGGATGTAGAAAAACTAAACGTATGCTTCCCACCATTGTTAAAAAAAGTGCAACATTTTTGCTAAACAGTAGCGGGAATGACTTTAGAAAGTTTGTTGGCGTTGTATTTTACTCAGGGCACTTCTCCTTTAAACGTTCTAGGCTTAAGTGATCTACGAATCCTGTGTACGACACCACGGAGCAATTCCTCTGTGAATGTCGTCCGCATTTCTTCAAATCAGAGTTCATATCAGACATAGTGAAAGCTGGTTACCGGGAAAGATGAAATCATATAGAAAGCTTTGAAAAAAAATTAGGTTGCTCCTTGGTAGTTCAATGTACCGGTATCTAAGCTTCAGTGCTCCACTTAGTAAAGGGTTTTCTAAAATGGACTTGACAGCTTTGAATTTAATTTGTGAACGCACCCTTTCACTAATCATCGAAATGTCATTGCCAATTTATTCAGTGAATTCAACGTTTTCGTCATGGTAAAGTACACGAACGAGCAACGTCTGCGAATTATAAACATATTCAAGTTCGGAGTCGGTGACCGCAGCTTTAAGAGCGTTATTTCCAATTTTCGGTCCTATAGTTCTAGCTGCAGTAGAAATAAAAAAAAAAGATTATGGCAAACATTTAAGGGAGGGGTAAACCCTGGGAGACTGAAAAAAAGGCTTTTTTTAAGAATTTTTTATGAAAAAGTAATGTAATTTATTGATTTGCTACATTATTAAGTATAAGCTCAAGTATCTTCTGTAATTTTTTCATACAAAAATACTGAAAAACAAGCCGATGATAGTGCATTTTCCGAAACGCCTTCACTTTTTGGTCTTTTGCGGTGTGCAAGATCACTTTTGACAGGATCATCTAAAATCAAAATTTTAAAAAGATTTCGTTAAAAGACAACTTTTTCCAGGAAATAACACGAGGTTTTCTTTTTTTTGCAATTTTGAGATTTTGGTGACAATTTGAAGTGAAAAGTTGTTTTTTTGCCTAAAAATGCCGCCATCTTGTAGCTGTCAGTTCCGGAAAAATGAAAATTTTTTAAAATCCTCGTGTTATTACATCTAAAAATATATCGTAAAGAAGTGTGCAAGATTTCAGAAGGATCGGTGCAACAGCCGCCGAGATATTTCGCACACCGCCTTTAAAGATACTAGTTTCGAAATAAACGCTTCTAAAGATAAACGCGAAAAACAGCACACTGAATCAAAAATAATCCGTTAGAAGCGTCATTAGAGTGAGCTTTACTTCCCTGAACACAAAATATGACCTCGAGATACCTGGAACCAATCATAAAAGGAGCAAAGATGCTACGCGGCCGGGATCATTGTCCGTCCGACCGGCGGTGGCGGCCCCTCTCAATTCGCTCGCCGCGCATTACTGCTCTAAAATCACTGTACTTTTTCGAATTCAAATCGGAATAACTTGAAATTTTTAAACGACATTCGTGAGATGTAGTAAAATAAGAAAATGCAATAAAAAAGAATCGATTTTTTGAAAATGCCCAGGGTTTACCCCTCCCTCAAGTCTATATGTTCGTTGCGTGATGTTGCCGTGTCAGTGAAGCAACGGGTTGGTCCAAGTGTCAGAAACGTCGCTGACGTTCAGGCGTCCTTAGCAAACGATCAGAAATGAGTCAGTTGTACGGCGCAATTGCATTCAATGAATCGATCACTGTAAACGTACCCTGGTGAACACTGGTGAACGAATATGAACGAAGTAGAATTTCATTCATAAATGTTACCCTTTGTACTTCAAGCCGATAGTAAAATTTCTCTAATGGTTTCCGTTTTTGATAAAAGATGTGCAGTCCTTATACTAGAAAAGCCGATATTTTAAAACCTCCGACAAAAATAAAGTCATAATTAGCTGCCATGTGGTACCCGTGGTGTGATGGATAGCATGTCCGCCTGTTAATCCAGAGGTTCGAGTTCGAATCCCACCAGAGCCAAAAATGTTTTTTCTACGGGTATCGCCTTTCGCGAGGAATTGGCACTTCCTCCGTTAGTATTCATTGCCATGAAAAGCTCTTTCTCGATTAGCCGTTCGGAACCGGCAGAAAATTGTAGGTCCCCTCCATTCCCTCACAAGGTATGGTTGTGAGAAATGCGCTAGGCCCAGGGGCTCCTCGCTCTGTTGCGCCACCCTATTTATTTATTTTAATAATTAGCTGCCATGCCTATGGCCTATGGCACTGTTACACTTTCTAATTCCAAATTTAAAAAAAAACTGTTCTTATAAGAAAATTTCTTCAAATTCCTTTACATTTTTCGAGCAACAAATTCATTTTCGTGAAAACATTTCTATGTTTAAACAAAATACCGATGTTCCAGGCATTTTAACAAAAAGACGGCACGTCCGCGGGGTACTCTTATGAGCAACTTTAGTTGTTGTTTTTTTTTCGTTGCACAAACCGTAGCCATATTTTATCTCTATACTCGTTCACTGGATATGAGAGACCATTAACCAAACCACACGTCCCCTTGGAAATCATCTTCCACCTCCGTCAATGTTTCATAACTTCATGAACAATAAAGAATCCATCGCTCAAAGCGTCATTCACTTATATTCAGGCCATCACACCGTGTGGCTTTCTTCTCATATAGATCAAGGAGACGCTACGAGGGCAACGAGACAATAAGGGAGCGTTTCTATCCTACATGCTACATGATGATGTGTGTTCTCATTTCCAATGCAAACACATGCAGTTGACATTATTTTTTTCGTTGGTGACCTTTGTGCCGCTGGCTGCAGCACATGGTTGAGTGATGTTGCTAACGAAACTGAAAAACCGCGTTGGTCCTTTCTCTCCCGTGCACCTCACCATCCTCTGCCTTAATTTAGATTGCATGCAGGAATTAATATTCAAAATTTGAAATCGGATCTTTATTTTTCCTGAGAGACTATGCGTCGTCGTCGACGTCGTCGTAGGTACTGCTGGTGGTTGATGCGTTCTTCATTGTTTTTTCGCGGAAGTGCGCTTGACATTGATTGATAAATTCAAGAAGTGGAGGTACAGATAACCCGGAATTATTCGAATGCAAACAAAAGCCACAATATTGCCCAACCCTTTTACACCTCCTAAAGTCAGCACGATTGAATAAAAAAAATAAAAAAATAAAAACAATCTTCATTTGAATTTATGGCGCTAGGTACGGGCTATTCATTACTCACAAATAAATTATAATCACAAACAAACGGTGCCGCTGCTGTGCCTATATCCTCGATCCCCAAAATAAGGTTCTATTTGTTTCAATCTTCATCGCCCTTTTTTATTTACTGTCGTAAGTGAGTAGTGGGTGGTTTTTTCCGTTTAGAAACGTGATTGAAGTGCTGATATATTTTTAGGCAAAAAAGACGAAAGAACATTAATTACATATACGTATACATTATGCCTCCAAAAGGGGTGATAATAATGTAGGTGGGATTTGATTAAATTTCCTTGGGGAAGTTTTCTGTTTTTATTTTTTTTTATATTATTTGTAGGGAGCCATGGAAGGTGGAAGGCAATTAATTAGCTCAGCATGAAATGCGATTTATTACTTCCAAGCTGTAGGATTAATAAAACTGTTAATGATTTTTTAATCATTTGAATAATTCTGGGGAAGTAATTTGTCTTTGTGATTTAAGAAGCTCGCAAATGCCTTCGGGCTTAGAGAAGCAATTTGGTTTTGTTTACATAAATGTCTTTAGAGGCAGGTGCTTTTGAAAGAACAAGTGCTTTGGGGAATAGCAACTCGTTCTGATGATGTTGTTTTAAACTTCTCCATTTTGGCTTTGTGGGGTAGCGTCGCTTTTGTAATTTACGCATCTCAATCATTAAACAAGCAGCTTGATAACACCACCGCTTAGCTTTCATTGTCTTTAGAGAAACTATAAAAATATCAATGGTCTTCAAGTTCAATGGGCCATAAACCTAAATATGAATTTTGGACGTTGGCTGTTTTAGTCCAAGGAAACGATAGCTTTTGGAAAATTAATGTGACACTCGGGGAAATTAAAACTTTAAATGCTGAAACACAATAGCGCTTCAGTTACTGTTCCCCTTGACGTTTACAGGTTCAGCCTTAGGAAATCATTATTTTTTAATAGAATGCCGCTAAGCTTTCTTGTGGAACGAGATAATTAAACAAAACGGGAATCAGACACATAAAACAAAATTTGACCGGCAATGACCTTATCGTTCTAACTGAAAGCATCTTTCCCTTGTTTTAGAACGCACATTACGTTGATTGTATTGAGATGATGGACAGAAAAACTTTACTATAAAAATATGGCTTATGCTTTTCAAACAACACAAAAACATGTAAAAGAAATAAAACTTTAATAAACACGGACAATTTAACAGCCATATGAGATAAGATAAGATTTACAACCCATAAAACTACAAAGCAGAAAAATATTATGACTTTAGTTTACACGCGTTGGGTTCGAGGTCGGAGCGTTTATAACACCAGAGAAGTGTGCATTGATCTGAAGACCTATAAGACAGTCACAAGTGATCAAAAGACACACAAAGTGTTCTCGCCCTGTATAATCTCTACAGTTGCTTACTTTACAAAAAAGTATTATACAAACTTGAAAATTATGTAATTACTCACGAAACAATCTGAACCAAAGGTCGGGTAAAGTCGGGGGTTATGACACTAATTTTAAATTTTTCTAATATCTCAAAAGGTAAAAAATAAAAATAGGTGTGTTCTATGTTCGCTCGTTTTAAGTTACTTTTCTTTGGCATAACAGAATAAAAAGAGCTCAAGATTTCATCCCGAATGCCCAAACTCTTTGCCAGTAAAAGGAATGATAAAAAAGTAAAATAGTGTAGCTTTCTAGTGGTGAAAGAATCATTGATATCGATCCAGTAGTTTTTGAGTTTCCGTATAGGACTACGGGGATATAATGTAATCTATGTTTTAAAGGCAATGCTCTTGAAGAAGATAGGTTCAGTAGTTTTTAACTAAACAAAAAGCTAAATCACAAACCGTTTCGTCTTTAGTTGCTGGAAAAAATTCTGACGAATTCAAGGACTTCACGGAGAGGAAAATAAAAAAAAAGAAAAAAGTTGTCAGATGAGTTGATCGCCACTTGGAAGTTCTTAAAAAATACGATTTGAAGCAGGTGACGACAACATTTTTGAGTTCAAATCTGGGCGCTTCGCCATAAAGGGTGTTTCTGGCTTTCAATCAGGCAATACTTTTTTCGGAGTTGGTACGACCACTGGGCACTTCATACGCTCGATAAACTGTCTCGAAATCAAATCGCTGTTGATTTTTACATAACTTGGAGTTTTATTCCTAAGATCGGGCGATTAAACACTGCTGGACGATTTTTAGTGGGGATATGTGAAGTTGATTGTCTACGCAGATAAGCCCGAGACGATTGAAGCCTCTTGGAAGAGAGTATTCGTCGCATTATTGCTGAAATACGGCAGCAAATGCTGTATAAAGTGATCGAAAATTAGGCCTGAAATTTATTCGAACCAGCCGCGGCGGCCACTTTTCCAAAATAACTTTGGAAACATAATGGCAAGCCCTTATCTTTAAAATAAAGCTTAACTCTGGGCCATAACATCAAATTCTATGCGTTTTATTTCTTCTTGAAAGCCAAATTTCTAAAGAAAACTCCCTATAGTTAGCTCATCAACCGTTTCCTGCAAAAAATCCTTGCTTTTGTGAGTTTCTTATAACCTCTCTTTCAATCAATAACCTCTGCTTAGGCAGAAGGTCCACTAAGCCAATCAGAAGTTCTGATTCCAACGAAATATTGAAGCACGTTGTTAACATTGCTGAAAGATGCTTTACAGCTTTTCTTGCATCACACCTATTTCGAAAAGGCTAAACAGAAAAAGAAATAAAATAGTAGACATGTGGGTGCCTTGCGGAACACTACTCTCTTACTTCGGTGATATCGCAAGTCATTTACAAAAGACTTAAGCTTTCGAACTTTTCGAAATTGATAGACAGCTGGTATGGAATAGTAACCATGAAATTCACAGCTTCGTTGAATCGCTGACAAAAGCAGAAAGTGTAGAGCTAGAAGAACACAAAAGCTTCTCTAAAAACAAAAAGACTACAAAAAAGAATTATGAATTGTTTTGTTATTATCGCCATTTTGAAAATTAATAGATAAGATATTGCTGGAAAGCCAATTGCCTGGCAAATTGAAAGTCACCTACGTCGCATCAAAAACTCGAAAAGGAATTCGATAGGTTTTATATGTAAGCCGAGGGCTACCACATCTAGATCGAATAGCCACAGGGTTAGACAGCATATTAGTACCTATTTATCGATAACAGCAGTGTCAGGAAAAGAAAAATGTAGAGTTTAATCAGGCCTGATGGAAGCTTGTATTTTTTTCTAACAACAAAAAAACCAAGACCAATTTGCAATTACTTCACTCGTTCCATACGAAAAAATCTTAAACTCCATAATTTTCAAACAAGTAAACGATTATGATTGTGAAACCGGTGGCGTAATGGAGAGGAAGTATGTTACATCAGAGTCTCAAGTTTGAAACCCAGAAATATTCAATTGCTTTTCTAGAGGTATTGTCCTTCGCCATAATTTTGCAAGTCCTGCGGAAGTTCTAACAATGCCATGAAAAACACTTTCTCACTTAGCCGCTTGGAATAGACAAAAAATGTGAAGGACTCCTACATTTTCACAAGTTACGTTTAATTCTTCATAAATATGTAGTTCAAAAAAAATTTCAAGTTTTCAAAAAGACTTTCTTTGAGTTGAATGAATACATATATTTCCTGCATTGCGTTTCGTGTCGGCCGGTACAATACTGAAACAAAAATTGACAAAGAACCGAGTGCTCCTTTTTCTAATTCCAAAAGCAAATACGTGCAAATGCTCAAACAACGGTTTTCTGGATTCATATTCATCCACTGCATATAACACAGAGTACAATTTAATTCCTTTCAATCTCGCACTTCTACTTTCAGTTCCGTTATCCCTTTATATGAAACAATACGTTTGGATGTATATCTTAAAAGTGCATAATACCCTCATATCTTTATTCCAGAAACTAGCTCTAAAGTGCAATACCTATGTGGAACAGAAAAATAAAACAGATACAAGGATACACAAAGTTATTCATGGAGAAAATTTTAGAGTTGAAGCGTGGAAGCAGGGCACGATACATTAGATATAACTAGACTACAGTCATATTTTTGTATATTATCATTTCCTTTCTTTTTTCTGTTCGACACCACGATGAACATTTACAATCGTAACTTACGTTCCCTGGTGTATGTAGGTACTGGTACATAATATGTTAACAAAGCTCTCACAGGAATATTGTTTGCAATTGTAATGCACTCTGTTTGACGTAGATTTATATACTCAAACATACATATAATATTTGTAGAGATAGCATGTGAGTGGGTATGCAAATTTAAACATATTTCCAACATATCCAACCAGATAACATGATTATTACGTAATAGAAGAGCATAAATAGACGAACAAAGGGACATTCTCTTCGAATATAATGTGAGTGTGCAGTTATGTCTTTTATTTGCTTTAAATAAATTGATTGAATTTTGTTTAAACTTTAAAGGTTGAATGTGGAATTGGATTGGTGGGAAGCGGCAGTCATTTCCTTGTATACACAAGATGTAAATTTCAATTAGATTTGTGGTGCTGAAGAAGGTTATGGGGGAAAATCAATATAAATTCAGAAACGGAACGAACCCTGACAGATTGTGATGCTCACTAAAGTGTATGTTAATACTTCGAAAGGAGTTCAATTGCTAAGAGCACAAAAATACTTGACAAACTGATGTTCATAGTACACACTTTGAGGGCTTGATTAAAGTAAGTATATACAAGAAACTGAAAATTCAAAATGGTTGAGAAAGTTCATTTATAAGTACTTACTTATTCGTACATTATTTTAAAGCAAAAACAAAAAGGAGAGGGAGATGAAAGTTTGTTTGGAAAAAGTTTATACTTAGGTGTTTAAGTGGAAAGACTTTATGGAACTGAACATTTAAAGGATCTTTGAATTTTAACCAACAAGTAAGCTTTTTGACATTTAAAAAGTAACAAAAGGTGAGGGCAATATGTATATGCACATTGAATCATTGAAGATTCGTTCATGATGTGTGTTTGCGCAAAGTCAATCAGAATTTACTAACATACTCTCATGTGCATGTTGAGTTTTTGGAATATATATCAGGTTGAGGGTACGGGTGGTACCCGTGGCGTGATGGTTAGCATGTCTGCCTGTTAACCCAGAGGTTCGTGGTTCTAATCCCAACAAAAACGTTTTTCCACGGGTATCGCCTTTCGCCGTGAGGAATTGTCAAGTCCTCCGTTAGTAAACTCATTGCCATGAAAAGCGCTTTCTCGATTAACCGAAAATTTTAGGTCCCCTCTATTCCCGTACAAGGCATGGTTGTGTGAAATACGCTAGGTCCTGGGGTTTCTCGCAACCCTATTTATTTATCAGGTTTTTCAATAAGGACTTGACAGCCATTTTTAAAAAACGTAAGCTGTTTGAGATATTTCAAAAACTTTACTATCGGCTTTGAGAACATTTACGAATGGAACTCGCATTCGTTTATATGGTCAACGTGGGAACGTTTGCAGCGGTCGATTCGATGGACCCAATTTGACGACGAAATTGACTGATTTGGATGGTTGCTACGGACGCCTGAACGGTAGCGATATTTTCGACACTTCGTCAGATCCATTGTCTCACTGACATGGCAAAATCACATAACGAATATGTAGACTCAAATTTTGTTACTAGGGTAAGAATTCCGGCCGGCACAATTGGAGTGAACGCTCTTAAAGTTGAAGTCACCAACCTCGAATATCGGAAGGAAATTTTTATAATTCGCAGATGTTGCTCGTTCGTATACTTTACCATTATGAAAATGTTCAGTTTACTGATTAAATTGATGATTGGTGAAAAGTCGCGTTCACAGACTAAATTCAAAGTTGTCAATTCCCTATTGGAAACCCCTTTATATGCAGCACAACGATTAATAGTTTCATAGCTAGGACGTCTAGCAAGGAAGCTAGGATTAGGAGGAAGGCATTGTATGACAGTTCACAGCATTGTTTAGCTAGCTATACTGAATGTAAGGCACGCGTTGGATGATGTTTTAATGTTGCTTAATTTTTTCAAAGGCTTTCTTCGCAGCTAACCATGGTGAAAAGAATGCTATCATTCAAAACTAAACAAAAACAAGTTTTCTCTTAATCTTCCTTATAACCCAAAACTCCCACCATTCGAAAAGAGTCTTAGAAAATAGCAGTCGTTCAATTGCATAAATGATTTTTGCTTTAAATTATTTATGTAGGTATCGACGAAAACAACAAAGGGCCAACAATTGAATCTTGAGGGACACCGACCCCGGTAATCCGTCTGCTGTCTCTAGTCGCATGACATTCCATTCCATTTGGTAGCCAAATCTTGACAGAAAAACTGCAAAGTGATACTGGGAGAGGTTTTTCCATAACAAAACCGTTTTCAGCTGAAAGAATTTTTGTTTGACAAATTTTGGGTTATTTGTGATACTCCATCAACACAGCCCAAAATACAGTAAGATCAGCAAAAAAAAAGTATGTACGTAGTGAGGGTCAAATCATCGCTAGTGGCTTCAAAGAGACACTGCCAAAAAACTAAAAGAACTGGTGGTGGAATGATGAAGCTAAAGCAGTACTAAGTAAGCAATGCGATTTTCAAAGTATCTTCAAAGTCTCCTTCAAGTAACAGAGATGAAAAAGCTCGACTCTAGGATGAACACAGAAGCTGCAAGAAGGAAGCGAAGATGAAGTGCGCTCAACTCCAAGCAAAGTGCACAGTGGACATAATATCGGGAGCTTGAAGAGGTTTCTGCTCGGTTGCTCATGCAAACCGAGCTAAAAACAGAACAGCTTGAATAAGGGGGCAACCATATTCAAAATAGCCTCAAAGAAAGAGGTTCAGCAGATTTGTGCGCCAACGTTCATTAACGATGTTCAAGGACATATTCTTGTAAATAACTACTGCTGATTGAATAGTTTCCTCAACAAGCAGTTTTCGACAGCTTAGCCTAACTTTACCCCAAATAACAGGTGAAGAAATTAGTGAGACATTTAATGACTTGATGTATGCACTCTCTGCAGATCAACGAGCGTGTATTAGGTAGCCGACTGCGAAGAAAATAAGGCTTTCTGATCATAGTATAAGGATAACCAATGCGAATTTGTGGCGGGTATAATGTCAACACAAGATGTAATCCAAATTGTAACAATCCGTATGGAACATGCATACAAATGTATACGTACATGGGGTGGCGCATGCATATAAATACAAATACACACCTTGTGATCAATGGAAGGATCTACAAGTTTATAGTGGTTCCGAACGGTTAATCGAGAAATCGCTTTTTATGGCCAATTCCTCGCGAAAGACGGCGATATATGTGGAAAAACATTTTTTGGTTTCTGTGGGGATTCGAATCACAAATTCCAAGAGACAGACATTCTGAACATCACACCACGGGCACCAAGGACCGTATGAAAAAGCATCGTGATTAATTGGTGGATTTTCACGTTGTGCTGGTTTACATAAAAAGGGCACACAATCGATACCCACGAGATTAATACGGGTGGCCCTGAACTATGAGTAGTTCCAGTGGTCTATGTGCGGATGATCAAGGATATATGTACGAAGGAGCAGTGACGAAGGAAAGATGTCATTAAGCTTTCCAAGCCTCAATAGATGCCTTCGCTCTTTACTACATTCAGTCTACCGGACACCAAAATACATCAACTTTTTTTACTGACGATAGAGCCATCATAATCGAAGGTTCTACACCCCTAAAACAAGCACTTGACGGATGGGTAGACGTTTCAGAAGGCAATGAGTACCAAATTAGTCCAAAAAATACTGAGTGCTGAGTGCTGCCCCTCTCTGATCCAGACATACCTACTCCAGACATTTATTTGAATGCAAATGTACTTCCCAAGTATGAAAAGTTTAAATATCTGATATCTATGATCAATAGCAAAGCGACTTATGGCAACGACATGATTCATTGAATAAGTTTAAGGTAGATAAAGTGGCGGGAAAACTCTTCGGCCGGAAAATGCCAACTAAGCTGGAGGGAAAAATTCATCCCGGTTGTGAGTCCAGCACTAACATACTGTTAAAAATGTACAAAAAGTATGAAAGTAAGTTGAGGTTGCCTTGATAAAGAAGCTTCGCATGACATCAGGAGTAACAGAGCTTGATCGTATTAGAAATGCAAGGATCCGTAAAACTCTTCACGTCAAAAACACCAACTTGCTAAAAATTTAGCACCGGCTAAGTTGGCATTGTGATGTTGAAAGAAAAGGTCCACAGAGCACCGTCAAATAGGCAACATCATACAACGTTCACACAGGCACAAAGAAACAAAACTGCAGATCAAAACACTCCTGCTGGTATAGACAAATGAAACGAAATCTGCATTTGGTGCCCCTCAGACATAGAGCAATACAAAACCGGGAGCTTGCTGCCCGAACGTGCTGATGTCAACGCGGCGTACCTCGCAGACGGACCACTACTTCACTAGTTCTGAGCAGAATAGTGGAAGAACTGAATCCCTTTGAGATAAATAAAAATCAGGAGACGCCTCTGTAGTCTCAACTTACTCATTATTTAAATTAGCCTTGAAGCGTAGATGTCGTTATCCCGTTTACTACTCTGAAAGGCTACGTTACGTTTGTGTTTAAAGTTTGAGATCTCGTATCGACATTGTTCATAGAGATTGCTAGAAAGCTTCAGAGATTAAATGGCTTTCAAAGTGGTCAGGTTAAATTTGATCTACCAAAACTGCTAGGTTTGTCGACACGTTCTGAGGTCAATCCTACGTACTCCACTAGAGTGAATCAATCCAGTGTGAAAAATAAGATAAGTGAGCGCATTCAGAAATGGCTGCCAGTTTGTCTTCCCTTAGATTTAGGGGTCGTGGAAAATATTAAGGGGGTCTATTTTTTTTTCCTGTTTCACACACATTAAATTTTAATAGAGCTCATTTATGTATTTAAGTTATTCCCAACTCACCCTTTAAGTTATTCCCAACTCACCCTGGATATCAAACTGGGGTTTTTTTTTAGCACTGGGTTTGCCCTTAACTCTACCTAAAGCATAGCATTTGGTTTTTACTAGGTGAGAAAAATAGAGACGTCAAATGGCGTGTTTTTTTTCTTGAAATGACAGGTAGATATGTGAATCGTGGAATCGTCAAGGAAACGAAGGTCAACTCCGGGTAAAGTTTTACGAACAAATGTAATATCTACGCCTTAAATTAGAAAAACAAGGTTTGTTTTTTTATAAGGAAATCGTAAGATCTGCGTCTTGTTAGACTGGTACAGGGGACAAATTCCGGCTGACTGGCAACGCTGCTTCGAGATTACCATACTCACATCGCCTTTATCAAAGAAGAAGTGAGAGAAGTAGTTTAGATGCCAAGTGGCTTTTTTTAACGATCGTTAATGGCGAAGATTTAAAAGCCTTCTCAAAAAACCATCAAGAACACAAACAAAAAAAAATATAACCGGAAAAAGGTTTTAAACTCTTTGCTACCGAGGCAATTTGAAGTTTGTAGCAAACTTAAATGACTTAATTCAAAATCGTTACTCACCAATGATTATCAATTCGTAATTGTAAACAACAGTTACCTGAAATGAAAAAAAAGAAGAAAATTAAGTAAAACTTTTAAATAAAAAAAAGTTTTTATCTTTTAATTTCAAAGGCGTTATATTGTCAGAGCTTTAGTTCATAGAAGTTAATCACTGACTATAGAATTGGGTACCAACTGTGACAGAAAGCCTCTTTTGCTGGTATGCATTTCCTATATCGATGGAGTTGTGAAACACTTTGCATAAATAAGCAACAAATTGATAACAGCAGCTCTCATTTCGTTCCTTAGTCCCTCGACTTCCTCACTTCCTCTTCTTTGTGAAACACTCCCTAAGGACAAAATGTCGGTTTTAATTAAAAATGGAAACAAGTTCATAATGGCCAACACGTGTAACCGGATGTGACAATGTTCAAATATGTCTGTATCTATCTACTGCCACCAATAGAGAAGTGGCGTTCTCGATTTAGCTCCGGCACCACTACCATTACCACCACAACCAAGAATAGAAACTTTTTCGCACTTTTTGTGTGCTATTTAATGAGATTTGTCTCCCTTGGAGAGTGCCTGCCAACTTCGCTATGCGCTGTGTGTGTCAGATCGATAGACGTTTTTTAATTAAGGTCACCAGGGCCATAAAGAGACTGAGAGAACCACTTGAAAAGCAAGGGAGTTTAATTTTTTGTTCTGCTGCTAATAACACCAATTGAATATTCGATTTTAATTGGAAAATAACACACTGCATAGGTTTTGTTTGCTGGTGCGACTGAATGCACAGTTTTAAGGGTTTGTTTTTTAACCAACCAACCAACCAGCAAAAGTGTGGTGCGATGTAGAAAAACCGAAACCTGCACCATGCTATCGACGGGAGCGTAATGCAATTGTAGTAATGCGGTTTCGACTGAGTTGCGGTCGAGGTCAAGACCTGCACAAGGTTGCTTCTGCAGTCTCAAATGCGATTTCAAAAGATTTTTTCCAAATCGCAGTATTCAGAGCAAGGTGTGGTCAATGACTGAGAATTAGAAAAAAAAACATAACAAAAGAAAGAAGAGAAGCGAGAGAAATAAATTTAAAAAAAAAAAAAAACCTACTACACTTGAAGTTCTGAACATGTCAAGTGACTGGCATAGTTGATGGCTTCAATTGATATTAATAAGACTTAATGGTGAGTAAAGCTACGTTGTCAACAAGAATCGTACAATGTATATTATACAAGAACCGATGCGGCCGGCGGAGGTTGAAGTAGTAGAGATTGTTGACGTGCGAACAGGGAGCTCCCTAGTCATCTGATTAAAATGAGTACATCAGCTTGAAGGAGAAAAGGGATGGGGACAGAGTAATGTGCATGCGATGTGGCACGTTGTGATAGGTTAAGCTGGTTTCGCTTACACATGTTGTTCTTCCTTTGTTTGAGTTTTTTTCTTTTTTGTTTTTTTTTTTTTTTTGTACACGTAGTCTGGTTTGGGGTCATTTTGAAATAAACCAACAATGTACGGGATAATTGAATTAACTTTGTGTGCGTTTATCTGAAATGTCAACCACACAAAGCACGATTTTTTGTAATTATTTATATGGCTTAGCTTCTGGCTAAACGAAATGAATGGTTTCCAAACACAAACATATAAATTGGATTTCAAGGCAATTAACAATGAAAAACAAAGCACTCACATGGTACCTTTTACAGTTAGTTGCATATGGAAGCTTTAGTTCATTAAATTTTCATCACAATTGCGGGTATAAAGTATCTTCTGACAATATTATGCATGAGTTTTTAAAAAATTGTTTGTCACATGTTGAAGTAGATGTGACCATTGGTATCGAATGGATTTATAACAATGAAGTCCAACGAAAGGTCAGGAAGATCTGAGTTGATGATATGTTGGTTGGGACATCTGTGTATGGCGTAAATAGAAGTAAAAAACAAAATACCAACGGAGCTGTGAGGCTTCCAAACAGACTATAGATTCATGTTTTGATGACTTTTTTGTTCCTTCCGACTTTATATTTAGAGAATTTATTTATCTACAAATTTCATGTTTTACTGTTTATTATGGGGCCATTGTAATTGAGTTGATATCACAAACATATTTAAGAAAAGATTTATTGATTAGTTTCCAATACAGCTTTTTATTGTAGGTATGGAGGCACAATAAGGGGATTTGAATGTTATTTTTAAGCTTCTCTGTATTGCGATGCGAGAGAAAGACAGAGTTAGGTAAAGCATTCCACATTCAGGTCGTCCGGCCAAACAATGAATCTCTATGAAACGCCCAAAATTGGTTTGGAGGTAAAACTGATTTGAATCTTTTCCTTGCGAGACGTGTATTGCGGTTAAATTGCAGAAGGAAAGGGAGGAGTGCAACTTGCTGTTTCATCTAAGCAGTGTTTATAAAAAAAACGATAGAAAGGAGACAGACATGACACATTACGACGATGGTCAAGAGAATCAATTTATTAAACAATTGAACTATCTACGTGATTATTACAACGAAGATCACCGTTGACACACATACCAAGTACTGACAGCTTTTCAGTTTCCTGGATACAGGTACCATGGATAATGGTAATGGGGTATGGGTAAATGGGGCATGCTTTAACGACAAAGGATGGGAATGAGTTTTAGAAGCATTGAACTTACTCTGTTTATATTACCCCATGCAACAATGCTGCCAAGGTCTGATAAGCTAATCAAACGTAGCCGTTCCAGTTCTTCATCCGAAGAGCAAGGACGTGAATTTGAAAACCAATATGAAAAGCTGAGGATTGAATCGTCAGTAAAGCAATTGAGAGTACATATTAGAAGTATCAGACAAGAGATTGTTTATAAAAATAAGGAAAATAGTCGGAGGGAAAACGAAGCCCTGGGCACCCCATCATTTATAAGGTGGGTATCAGACGGTGGTACCCGTGGCGTGATGGTTAGAATGTCCACCTGCTATCCCAGAGGTTCGAGGTTCGAATCCCAGCAGAGGCAAAAATGTTTTTCACGGGTATCACCTTTCGCGAGGAATTGGCAAGTCCTCCGTTAGTAAATTCAATGCCATGAAAAGCGCTTTCTCAATTAGCCGTTCGGAACCGGCAGAAAATTGTAGGTCCCCTCCATTCCCTCACAAGGCATGGCTGTGAGAAATGCACTAGGCCCAGGGGCTCCTCGCTCTGTTGCGCCTCCCTATTTTTTTTTATCAGACTAGAAACATTCGAATTCAACTTTTATTGAACGGGTGGAAAGGTAGTTTTAACTCAAAAAAGAAGAAACTTATCGATACCATAAGCACGCGTTTTCGATAAGATATGCAAACTCCATCAAATTCTTTTAGCTTCAGAAATTTCAGGCGCAATATTCTTACTTTCAAATCACCAGTGGGCCTTATTTATTTACGAAAGCCGTACTGGCGGTCATTAAAAAGCTTTCGTTTTTCCAAATATTTGATAAGTTGACCGTTCATCAACGTTTCCATGACCTTGTAAGGGACGTTAGTGCAATCGGATGGTAATGATTCGCCTTTTATAGTGACAAGCTGGACAAACGCTGTTTTTCATCTTCTCGGAAATAGCTCAGTAGAATAGGATAAAATATAAAAGGTTTCGTTCCTGGCGCGCTTAAACTACATTCTGTTTGCTTCGGTAGAGTCATTTTTAAAGATCAGAAATCTAACAATCTTTTTAAAGCTCGAGTCGAACCACGAATTTTTTTGGGGGATGATGTTTTTTGATCTACGCGTTCATTCTATGCATCAACGTCACCGTCGATAAAGTACAATAACCAGGTTTTTTATATTGCCACACAGTGGCAGATACGACACAAAGGTCCAGCGACGGCGTGTCTAGAGGTGATGGCACTTTGACCGAGTAATTTTTATGATGAGAAGTAAGAAACAAGTATATGTTCCTAATTTGAAAGCCGAATGGCCAGAAATATCTGAAACCCGAGTGGCATCATCAATCTGAATGCCAGAATGTCGAAGTCACACGAAATTATGAACATTCATATCGCCCGCAGTAGAAACACCTTAGCGATTGTAAAAAGCGTGGCGGGATTATAGGTAAAGAAATAGGAGGGATGGAGAACGATTTTTGTTAAAGTTTTTTACATACTATCTCAGGCCTTAATATAAGTCCATTGTACTACCAAATAGTAACCTTCTTTGCTGGTGTAAGTCGCTGCTATAAAATGATGCCGTGATTATTTTTAGAGATTACTGTTTTTGCTTACCGGAATTAAAGTCTTGACGTCCATTTTCTTTCCGTTAAGCACTACTAAGTAAACTACACTCAAATATTGTTGACTAGCTGAGCCGCCCGGCTTTGCTCGGGTCTGTATAGTTTTAAGGTTCCAGTTCTCGTTTTTCCACTTCCGTGGGAATTTGGGGAAGAAACATAATCTGTCTTACTGTGGGACTAAGTGGTATCCTAATTCTGAAAGAATTTTTGAGATCTATCCAGCAGTTTCTAAGTTTCCGTTCCCAACCCCGTTCCTGTGGGAATCTTCCGTTCCCATGGAAATATGTGAATGAAACGTAAGTCTATGTCACTGAGGACTGAGGGATAATGTAACTTCCCAGAGTTGAAAAAAATTTTGAAATCGGTCAAGTAACTTTAGGTTTCCGTTCTCGTTCCCGTTTCTGTTCCTGCGGGATTGTAAGGATGAAATAAAGTCTAAGTTACTAATGAAGGGAGATAATGTAGCACCCCTAGTGCTGAAAGAATTTTTGAAATCTATGGAGTAGTTTCTAGTTTTCCGTCCCCAACCCCGTTCCTGCGGGAATATGTGGATCAAACCTTGACAGGAAAATCTCTGGACTAAATTATGTCTACCCTGAAAATCTCATAAAAATCCGTTGGGTGGTTTAGGAGTCTACACCGGACATACTTACATCCTATTTTATATACTGGGTGCGACAAAAGTATGGAAACCCCTAGAAATATGGCAGAATATGCGTTAAAAAAAACAAAGACCCTATATCCGACGTATTTTTCGACGAGAAATCCGATGGTGACCTCGAATTTGACCTTGAACGTAACCTTGAAGCTCCAGCGACCCAAAAATCGATTTTTCAAAGAATTTTGGAAAGAGCGCAAAATTTTACGAAAAAACATGTATTTTATTTTTTTTTATTATATTATTAGAGGTGCAGCGCTTGACCCTGAAACCCTTGGAAATATCGCAGAATATTCGTTAAAAAAAATCAAAGACCCATATCCGACGTATTTTCCGACGAGGAATCCGATGGTAACCTTGAATTTGACCTTGGACCCTGCCATATTTCCAGGGGTTTCCATACTTTTGTCGCACCCTGTATATAGATAGATAGATAGATAGATGAAATAGAGACTGTGGAAATACCACTTCCAATCGATTGAATATGAAAAAAAAAGAAGGAATGTCTAATGGAATTCATACATTGGGCGCCACGAATGTCTGAGTTTGAGAAGATCACTTGCAATCGATTGAATGGAAATGTCGTTCAAACGAAATAACAATTTAGATTTTTTTGTTAATCATCACAGAATATGTACATATAAATACTTACGAATTGTATTTTCTGCTAAATAGATTTTCCTAAATTTGCAGCCTATCTAATTTTGTTGTTAGCCTTTTCGACTAATGTCTCAGATAGGTAGAGCACAATATGATTCGTTCGAAATTAATAAATAATTTTTATTTTTTCTCTCAAGACAGCAAAAAGTCTTTAAGCTATGGATTCAAATCTCTTTAAATATTGCTATTTTACTGAGGAATATAAATATTTACCAATTGTATTTTCTGCTAATTAGGTTTCTGTTAAATTTCAAGTATCTCTAATTTTGTTGTTAGCTTAAATATAAAGTCTTTGTTGAAGGAATTTTTGAAATCGGTCAAGTAACTTTAATGCTCCCGTTTTCGCTCCCGTTTTCGCTCCCGTTCCTGTTCCCGTGGGATTACAGGGATCAAATTTATCTAGTCCTAGTTACTAATGGAGGGGGATAATGTTGCACCCCTAATGCTTGAAAGAATTTTTGAAATCTGTCCAGTAGTTTCTAAGTTTCCGTTCCCAACCCCGTTCCTGTCGGAATCTTCTGTTCCCATGGAAATAAGTGAATGAAATATAAGCCTATGTCACTGAAAGATGGTGTAACATCCCAGACTTTAAAGAATTTTTGAAATCGGTCCAGAAGTCTCTAAGTCTCCATTTCCAAATATGTTCCTGAATCAATCTTCCGTTCCCGTGGAAATATGTGAATGAAGTATAAGTCTATGTCACTGAGGGATAATGTAACTTCCCAGAGTTGAAAGAATTTTTGAAATCGGTCAAGTAACTTTATGGTTCCCGTCATCGTTCCCGTTTCTGTTCCTGTGGGATTATAGGGATGAAATATAGTTTAAGTTACTGATTAAGGGAGACAATGTAGCACCCCTAGTGCTGAAAGATTTTTTGAAATCTGTGGAGTAGTTTCTAATTTTCCGTTCCCAACCCCGTTCCTGTGGGAATATGGGGATGAAACCTTGACAGGAACCGTCTCTGAACTAAACTATGTCTGCCCTGAAAATTTCATAAAAATCCGTTGGGTGGTTTAGGAGTTTACCCCGGACATACACACATACATACATACATGCATACATGCTACTTTATATATATAGATTAAAGCGCTTTTTGTTAATTTGTAAGCAATTGGTAGAAGAACGACAAAAAAAAGTCGAAACGCACTCGCCAAATTAAGAGAACATTTTCTAAAATGTAAAATAAAAACGAATTTTGACATAAACATAAGTTACAGTTATGCGTTGTTTGTATTCCCTTAATTTTCAAGACATTGATTCTAATTGATTTCTATAGAGCTGTCAAACAGAACATGGTCAGAGCAAGTTTCTGATCTTTCTCAACCTGGAATGCTAATGATAGACCTTCTAAATGATAGATAATCAAAAAATATGACGAAGAGTGAGCCTTCGAAAAGCCAGGTAAGGTTAGGTTAGGTTAAAGTGGCTATCAGCTCGGCTAACACACTTAGGCCTGTCCGGCCTAATGTATCCTCATTCTTCTTCTTCTTCTTTTCATTTCCGGCGTTACGAGTAGTGATCTTGAAGCGATCACAACTCTCCCACTTTCCTGCTTCACACTAGTGATCCGCCTGTGGGATACGCAGCGTTGACCTCAGAAAGCGTCGGCAAGCCTCCCGGTTTTGGATTGTTCCATGTCTGAGGCCAACCAAATGCTGCTGTTTTTGCATTTGCTTGTACCAGGAGTGTTTTGGCCTGCCTTTTCTTTTTCGTCGCGAATTTGTTGAAACGTTGTACAATATTGCCTTTTGGACGGGGTTCTGCGGATCCTCATTCTAACGGAACCATTTTGAGATTACAATAAAGCGGGAGAAACGCAGGGCGTCGATGTGAGTAAGATCACTAGGATCACTAAAGAAACACGAACTTAGGTGAATCCTACGTTAGTGAGCTAAAGCGGGGCATGAACAGAGAATGTGGGGAATAGTCTCCTCCTCCTTCTCATCCATACAGCTTCTGCAAAAATCGTTTGAGGCGACCTCTAGCCATGCGACATGTCTTCCAATCTAAAAGTTTCCCGTGATGACACCTTTCGTCGGAATAATGTGTCTTCTTTTGAGAGAGATCAAGCCGTTCGACCACTTAAAATCTAGCTTCGGCCAGATCTGTTTCGTTGCGTTACTCGTTAAACTGCTAGACCATCTCAGATTAGTTTTCTTAGTAGCGATTGGAATGCCAATACTCTCCGTTATCGGTGAGAAGGGCAGAAGTGTTCCGCTCATCTGCTTCGCAGTTTCCGGGAATGTCTCTATGCCCCGGCACCCAGCACAGGTGAATGTTAAACTGCTCTGATATCTCCCTGAGAGATGATCGGTAATTGAGGGCTAGAATAGAGTTGAAGGAATTTGACGGCCGCCTGACTGTCTGAGAGGAGTCATATATCCCTTTTGGACATCATGTTTTCTCTTAGCCAAGACAGTGCATCGGTGATTGCCATCACCTCCGCTTGGAACACGCTACAATGATATGGAAGACGAAGCGAGATGTTTAATTTCATTTCGTCTAAAATGTCTACAGAACCTACTCCCTCATTTGTTTTTGAACCGTCCTTTTAAAAATGGACGTATTCGTTTTCCAAGAATGATTGGTCCTCCCAATCTGTTCTGGATGGAATCGTCGCGTCGCTCGGAAATCGAGGAGCCAACTGCTGTATGCAGACACCGGAACATACTTCCCCTTGTGTCCAAGGGGTTTCGCAAATGTCCTGGTTCTCTAGGCTACAGGCTGTGCGTCGATATAGTTGCATTACTATGCAAAAAATTGTTATTCGGAAGCAACCAACAACCTCGGATAGTATTAATGATTTACTTGACTGACGAAACAAGCAAACGAAACAAAAACAAAACTTTGGGATTTGTACGTGGGACATATAAGTACCTTAAATGCACACAAAATTATGATGAAAAACAGCGATATCTATACTATACAGCGATATCTATATATATAAACGATTGCCACTGCTAAGCAACCGCAGGATCACTTAGATCATGCTCTCAATGGATGCAATACCATCAATAGACACTCTCGAGAGAAAGACAACGCACCGGAGGCGCCTATCATCGTCAGTGGATAAGGCATTTAAAACGAGCATTACATTTTTTCAATCATGACTTATTTCATCGACTCCATAGTCAAAAGAAGTCTCAAACTTGAGAGCCACCACGAATTCTCACTCAGGGCACCCTTATATTTTCGTAAAGATCACCGTCAGGCATTCAGAAGGACGACATCTTTGGAGACACTGTCCGCAAGCATAGCTTATGACAGACAAAATCTACGAAAACGGACTCAGATTAATGTACGTTTATGAGAATAGCCTTCAAACAAGACTTCATATAATTCAAAAGTGCTCAGGTTCATCTTTCATTATTGATTTCATATGGAATAACCCTCAATCAAAGCTAACTCACTGAAAATATGTGTTGTTCGGAAAGACTCTTTTATGCCTTCGTGAGAGTTTCTTTAGGTGTATGCCTATTATCTTCTTCCGTTAATTGTTCAGTATGTTTCAACAAGTGCAAGTAAAATCAAGCATTGAAAGTGCTTAAATTCTAAACTCACCACTTAATTACAGACTTTTCTATTCAACGGTTTTTATTCGGGTTATTAACTTTACCTTTTTTTATTTTTTAAAAGAATGGCAATTAAAATTTTCCACTGCACCCCTTCCTTCCAAAAAAAAAAAATTGAATGCACGAACTTCCATGCCAGCTATCTTCCCAATCGGGCTTCACACGCACTGCACCCGGTATAATTTAGCCGTTTGTTCCAATCATAACAATTTATTCCAGACAACCTTGCCTTTGAATTTCCTAGACGTCTTGTATTGCATGTTCATTCAAATTTTAATGACCTCAGCGACTTACCTATGCAAGTCGCCTATTAGTCATCAAGTTCCCATAAAAACCCCGAGTCGCTGCAACAAAAAAAAGTGTTTCTCAGGAAACTAATGAGTCAATTAACCAACCTACACAAGGAAAACAATTTTTAACTCAAAATTTCTATTCTTAGAAACATAAACGATTTATTGTTGAGGTTCGGAATTATTTTAATTTTGGAGTTCAATTCTTATTTTTGAAATCAAATTTGCATTCCATTCAATCAGCTGTTTGTTAAGAAAGATTGGCAACTCGATTGTTGCTCGTTCACCAACCAAACCAGAAAGATATTCCAGCAGGCAGCCAGCTGGGTTACAAAGAACCACACAAGCACACTACCTACTTAAACAGGCAAACCAACTCAACCGGTTCGATTCGTGGATTAATGGAAGGCGATGACTAAGCTTCAATAAATCACCATTTCACTTCTGTTTTGGCTCTCAGAGAAACTAACGCTAAGTGAGTGGGTTTTGTTTTTCAATTACTAACTTTTGTCGTTGGGTACGTAACGTACGTACCTACCTGTACCTACCTACCTACTTTCTATCTTGCGATCACCCAAAAAGGACTGAGTATGACTCAACTAAACTCCTGGCATTAATCTGCACGATCCAGTGCATCTATCCTACCATACTTTGAAGAAGTGGAACTGATTTGGAGGAGATTTCAACTAATGCTCGTTTTGGTTTTACCGTTTTTGTTTCTCTGCGATTCTTACTTGTCGACTGGCGATTGAATCATCTATAGCCCCGTGCCAGAGAACCTGGTATGTGGAGTCCACAAAAAAGAATAAAACTTTTCCAAAGAAAAACAAACATGAAAAACGTGTTTTTCAAACAACTCATATACTTGGTACAACAAACCAACCAGCAACCGATATCTCATCGAACTGTATTGTGGAGCAAGACGATAGACGACTCACGGCTATGTAGCCATCTTGTGTTGTCGAGGACAAATTGCGCCAAAGAAAAATCGACTCAAATACCTGGTCATTGTGATGCACACTTGGGATTGGGATTGGGCAACGAAGGTATACTTATTATACAATCAAATCAATTTGTTCTGAAATTGAATTCATTATTTTTCACATTTCTCATACAACAGAAGAAAACGTGTTTCTTTGTGAGAGAAATGCGTGCTTTTTTGTGCGAAAATATGCTGTGGGCAGGTACAGGTACCTACTCGTCGTGTATAGAAGAACGTCTGATATCTGATTGATGATTTCTTTCGTGACAAAGAGTAATCTTTCACCTGACATGCTTTCATCAAGCGGTGAATGTAATTGTGTACGCAAGGCTTCCACCTACTTACTTACCAGAGGTGTAATATTTGATGAGATAGACACGTTTTCTACTCGAAATAGACAGCACTGACATATTAACTTTGAAGGTGACCGATTCTGGTCGAGAGGAAAAAAATCAGCTTTCTCATTTTGGCAGCCTAAACGAGGTGCAGATTTAGGTCAAATGTAGAAGTCATTTACCGCCATCGACATTTTTTTTAGCTAAAATGTTTGTTGGTTTATGGTTTACCTTTTTTTGGCCGGTGTTGGATTGTTACAAATTCGTGATCGGAAAGTACTGCATTACGACAAAACCTAAATCGCTGACAAGGTTTCAGTCAAATTTGACAGTAGAAGTTCTTCTGACAAATGAAAAAGAATCATAGAAATGCAAAATTGTGATGAAATGAATTGGAAAGCAAATGTGAGTCGACATAATATCAAAGACAAACATCAAATAAAATGCAAATCGTTTCTGGCAAGTAAAAGATATGCGCTACTGACGATGTGTTGCTGTATTTTGTACATAATGTTGATAGCCAAACTCAATATCAACATTTGTCAAATGAATGCCCTGGGAGGCGAACTAATGGGTAGGTATTTTTCTACGACATTTTCTCATAAAAAAAAATACTTGATTTTCGGTTAGCCGATTTTCTGTTTGCTTTAATAATGTTGAATAAATGTTAAAGTTCTTTGGATAACTCTTGGACATCAGAAGATTGAATCATTAATCACTGAGTAAGAGCCTGAAGATAATAGAATTCATTCGTTCTTCCCAATTCACTTATAGAAGACAATCTACATATTCTAAATTTATTACTTACTTAGGTCGGCATCCCCCGAACTGTAACGACCACCTAAGTAAGTAAGTAGGTGGGTATCACAATTTGAGGTGAATTTGGGCCTAAACCAACAAACGTCCCCAACTATTTCGATTTCAGGCGAGCTATGTATTTCTAATTTTGCAATCTAAGGTTGAAGTCTAGCTTCTTCCCATTACGTCAATATCTTATGCGCTAGCGAGTAATTGTGTAATGTCGGGTTTTTTCCCAAGATCTAATGTGAAAATTTGGTCTATTGCGAACTTTGCTGGTTTAAAACCACAATGATACGAACCTATCAAACTGTTGACGTGGGCCTTCAGACGATCACATATTACGGAAGACAAGATCTTGTAAGCGACGTTAAGGAGACTTATTCCCCTATAATTGGAACAATTGTGAGGGTCTCCTTTTTTAGGATCGGGTATACGATACTGAGGTTCCATTCATCGTGCATACTTTCTTCCGACCATATCATGCAGATCAGCTGGTGCATGCTCCTTTCCAACTGATCTCCAGCTGCCTTGAAAAGTTCGGCATCAAGATTATCTGCACCTGCAGTCTTATTTGATTTAAGTTTGCATATGGCAAGCTTAACTTCCTCTAGGTCGGGAGGACGGCATTCTTGATCATCGTCCAAACTGAATGGGGCATTCTCCCTGACAGCGGAATTTGTGTCTTCATCGCCGTTAAGCAGTCTGCAGAAGTGATCTTTCCAGACCGTCAGTAGCGATTGTGACTCTTTTATTACATTTCTCTGCTGGTCTTTACAGGCTTGACCTCGGGGCTTGCCACCCTGGCAGAATCTTTTTACCTTTTGATAAAGCTTCCAAATCTCGTTCCTGCCATGACACCTATCAATTTCCTCAAACGAGCGCTTCTCATGCTGCTTCTTTTTCTTTTTGAGAAGTCGGTGTTCTTCCCTTCTTTTCTCCTTGTAGATCTCGTTATACTGATCGTAAGCAGCCCTTGTTCGTTGTTGCATCAGCATTTGTCGTGCTTTTTGTTTAGCTGCATTTGCCTGCCTGCATTCTTCACCGAACCATGGGTTTCTTTTTGGGGGCCGAGTGAAACCAGAGGCAGCGGTTCTGATGGCTTGCTGGCATTGCTGCCACTCAACCAATGTTGGCCAATTCAGCCCTGATGCGGATTGTCATTACACGCTCAGTGACTAGATTTTGACTGATAACCTTATTCCTCTAACGTCAAATGTGCTCCAAATAAGCGCTTTTTCTCTTTATGTCGCAGTTCTTCATCTTCTTCATGCCCGGCCCATTCCATCGAACTTCTTGGACGGCAGTTTTGTCTCCTTTACAACAGACTAAGGCGTCCGCTAATTTTGTGACTGCAAGTAATCTGATAAGGGACCTTTATGTTCCAAGTGCAAATCCACAGGTTTTTGTACTTTTTTCGTTTGCTTTTGTTGTCAACAGTTAATCCTTCATTCTTATCCGAGACTGTTGGTTATTTTGGAATCATGTGAGTGGGTAGTTAACCCCGCGCACAACCTCCAACCTATAAGGCCAGGTCTTTTGGGATCCCCTTGGACATAAAGGGCCAAATATAACGGTGTCAGTACTCAGCTGCAAAGGTCCAGTAGAGCTGCGTTGGCTCGCCAGGAACACATTCGCCACCATCTCTATTTCAATATTCTGTCCTAGTGAAAGACCCTAAAAGACCCTAAAAGACCCTGAAAGACCTTTAAGCCAAATATGTCGGACTAACTCATTCAGGGGTTTCTGCTTTTTGACAACTGAAGTCCACTGTTGATCCTGTCAGCCAAATTCATCCACTGTGATATTCCCAATAAGCTCTGGTAGGCATTTTAAGCTATGGGAGAGATTCGGACAGTCAGTCATTACTCGCAGAGCATTGTAGTGTTGTTCTACTTTTTTCTTCGTCTTTCTGTCAACACTCGAACTTATTAGTATGCAGGTCACTTCCGGTTGGGGGATCCCAGTAGCCAGTGGCTACCGCGCGGAGGTACAATAAGCACAACTGACGTGTATTACAAACTGCAACATCTGGGCGCCGACAAGTTGACACCAATCAGAGCCTTCTCGGATAGTACCAACACACGGAAGCACCAATATTATTTTATTTTCATAAATTTTTATTGCGTGACAGGCTTGCAAGAATTCGCCTCTAGTCTCTACTTTGTTTACGCCAGCTGACCTCGATATCGTGTATGTATAAATATGTAATAAATAATTTCATAAGAAAAAAAATAGCCATGCTCAAATGACTCCCTCTAAAATGTCGCTAGCTCCCTGACTAGAGGCTACGTACTAAAATTCTGTTTCCCTTAATTGGGTTTAATGCCTTTAGCATGACTCTTGACACTTTTTGATCGTATGAATAAAATACGAAAAGAAAAAGTCAATTCCTAACTTATGACTTTTACAAACAATATTATTTACAGAAAGGCGCAGAGAAGTGCGAGAGCTGAGATCTCATCGAGTTCACGATGCTCGTAACGCCGAAAAGGAAGAACAATAATAGAGCAAAAACCTCATTTACATTAATTACATTTTGCGAATGATGCAATTTCTAGGCGTGAAAGTGACGATACCTAACAGTTAACAAAATCAATCAAAAGACTTTTTTCAGGTAGGTATGTTTCCGCATGAGGAAATACTTAAATTAGGTATAATACTAGGTGTAGTCAATCAAAATCCATAGGTCACTGCTGCATGTCCGGCTCAAAGGACCAAATGTTTTGTAATCACACGATTGAATGGTCGTTATGAAAACTCAACAATAATGACGAAGTTTACATTGGTCGATTTGTAGAAACTTCGTGCGATTGAAAGCGACTGTATTCTTGTTCTCTTTCTCTGTTACTCCAATAAATTTAGTCAATACCAAAAAATTCGTGTAACAAAGAAGAAGAACAAGATTTTTTTATTTGCTTCTACGTGAACTTGAATGCGAACCTCGACAATGAGTACCACACGGGTGTAAGTCTGTAAGATCGATATGATACTTACTTTATTTACAAGATGAATTTCCTTACATACTATTTGAACATGTGCATTTGCTTCTTTCTGTTTTTACCTATATTTTTATCTCTAATCTATACTTAAGGCCCTTTTAAACGTACAGTTCTCAGTTCAGTTTCAGTTCAGTGTGTAAATAGACGTCAGTTCGATGTTCTGTTGAGCTTTTTTTTATTTGAGAAAAATCAAAATCAGAAAGAAAACTGAGAACTGAACAGAAAATTGATGGGAATTTCATCTCTTGTCAGTTCAGTTATCAGTTCATTTTTTAAGCATTTAGAAATCAGTTTAACTGAAAGCAACTGAAGGCTCAACTGAAATGATTGTCTAAAAGGGCCTTTAAAGCATCCCTAATCACAACGCACATTAGGCTACCTGAAGACTGTATGTTCAAGTTTGAACACTAGATTTCCGTCAGATCAGGGTTCATATGCTTACTGCCTACTATTACCTTAAAAGCTGTCCGTCAAGAATTTCCTCACTAGACAAAATCACCGTCCACGACTCGTTCTGAAGTCATCCATCACCATAATCAGATTCGCTGATTCTCATGCTTGCTGTGCGATAACCTTGAGCGAAAACAAAATAAAAATAAAACAAAAACCTCTGTTTGCATGTTCAACATCAACAACACCAAATCTCATATCCGAGTAGCAAATGCAATCAAACAAAAAATAGCTGCCTCATCGAATTGTAAAGTGTGTATGTACCTACCTATCCATTGAATTCTGAATATCGCAATCATTAAATCCACATTCATTGTAGAAGCACCGATACCTTAATTGCTTTTTCGACGCGAAATAATAACCAATTTGGAATTAAAAAGAACAAAAAAAAAACAACACCGGTGACCTTTGGATAACGATTACGCTGGCGCTGTTATGAAACAGTAGCGCGTGCTACTTGCTTGCAGGTGTTACCACCGTGAATCTTTGTTTTTTTAACTTGGCTCATTAAAGTTATATTTATTCCTACCAACTACCAACTGGTATTGCTTTACGACTAACATTCCTTTGTTCTTGTATCTATTGCAGAGCCTATACAAAAATAGGTGCTCCCGACTGAAAAGCCCTCCTATTCGAGTAGGGACATTCCATTCCCTACTATAAAATAAAAAGTAAGGAGTGAAGTAAAAGCCCGTAAGTTTCCTGGGCACGGCTTTCAAGTTAATTAATTCGAATTTATGTATTTGTCGTTACCAAGGTATTTATTATACTCGTTTTGCATGAGTCCTTTGTTCGACAGTACCTAACACAGCACAACTCATTCGATGGCATCCAAACAAAAAACAGCCAAACAAAAGGACTAGTGCTCCCTTTGCCTCCTCTTCTTCTTCTTCCTCTTTTTTGGTACAAACATGACCCTGAAATATGTATACACTACACTCGACTCGTATTCAGGACTTGAATGATGAAAATCGTAATGTACAGTTGAACAAAACGAGAAACGGGAAACGGGAACACAACACTCCTTATCCAACAAACAAACAATGAGAGTAATTCCAAAGGAAATAGGAAATAACTGTTTTAAGTGTGCCGAGTAAATATACAAGAAACCAATTTTAAAGTGGATTCTCTCTCTCTGACTCATAATGGCGTATTTCGTTTGTTATTCGTTGTTCGTCTGGCGTTGTGTTGCTCTTCATGCCGACTGCCGCGCCGCTCCGCGCCACCACCGCTACTGCTACTGCTACTGCCTACTGCCCCAAGTGCCATTCAACTTGTCAGGGATTCTGTGAAGTGGAAGACTGCAGCGCATGCAAGATGATTATATTTGTAGGTATGCATGGAAGACTAAAAACTGGTTTTGGACGAGGAACAAAAGTAGCACAAGCAACTGCAGTATTAAACCACAAACACAAGGAGGAACTCTTTGGCAATACGTACACAAAAAAGCTGACGTTCTTAGCCGAATCGGTGACATGACCATGAGAAACTGGGACAAGGGAATGAAGAAAAGTCGAATTCTTTCCACACAATCGAATAGGTTATCCCCTCCCGGGATTTGGAGACATTATAAAAAGATAATGTAGGCTAACGGATATTGTATTTTAAGGCTCATTGGTTTATGGTTTCTTTTTGTGGTGATGAAAGACAGGCCTTGACCAATCTGGTTGAACCAAAGAGTCTTTGTGCCAGAGGACGATGGACAGTGGAAACCGCAAGTTCAGATTGAATGACGGGAAGACGATTTGATGGACGCCTGATTTACTTCTGTCCTTCCAACAAGGAACTTATTTCTTTTGATGATGAAATCAGGAAACAAAAGTTGGTATTGGCGGTGCACCATAACTTCTTTGAACATTTTTATGCTTTTTTATATTTAGAGTTGGTTTTTTTGAACAGCAGATTTTCACAACCCCAAGGAACATATAAACAACTCTCAATTGGTTTTTTGTCGATTCCTCATCAGTGTGTGTTGTAATGAGCTCCATTTCAACATAAAAATAACACGACAGGTTCACTGAACTCTCCTTTTACCAGCCAATTTCATTCGATTTCCAAATAGCCCCACACTTCGCCATCCACTTTGGTGGGTGCTTAACCCACTTTTCTTTTAACGACGCTCCAATCAGACAGTAATACACTTTTCACATTTAGAGTTCCACTTTCCACCAAGACCAACCTATGCCGCCGCGCCGCTCCGACTGGATAATGAAACAGAAAACAGAAAAAAAAAAAAAAAACGAAACCCAACCCTCATTTACTTTCGGATAAATTGGCCCAAATTCAATGAAACCGACACGCGATAACACATCCCAATCGGAATCATGTGCTCCACAGGGTGTTAGTTGTGTTGTCATGATATGGAGCGAGAGCGCACTAATCGAAGCCTTTTAAGTTGAGTAAAGATTGTTTATCCAAACAAGCACTTTTATCGCACTTTCCACCACATAGTCAGCCAGCAGCAACAACGACGTGTTGTTTATCTTTCCACGAAAGGCTATTTCCAACAGCTTTACGCCATACGACTATACCCATCGACCATGTCGTTATGTGCGATAGTAGGTAGGTATACCCAAAGTGTGTGACTCGTAGTTAATTGTGATTAAAAACTTTGTTCGGAAGTTCACAACAGTTTTGGTGCTAAATATTTGCTAAGCCAATAGGAAGTGCCTACCACTGCCGCACTTTTGGTCATACTTATCTCGTTGTTAACAGAATGTGAAGAGGTAAACAATGCGTGAGTTGAGCGAGTTTTAAATTTCAAAGCAGTGGGGCATTTCCTATAGAATATCTCAATCAAACCCCAACAATCACCCACTACAAAAAAAGAATGAGATCAGTAGTTGTTCTGTTACCAAGTTAAATGTGTTTATGGTAAAATTTATTTGTTTAAATAATAACGACTGAGAACAAGAGGCGAAAACGGAATGAAAGTGCTCCAGTGATAGAAATAAAAACATTTAATTTTTTATTGCTCAAGTTATGACACTATAACGGCACGAGTTTGGTTTTTTTTTCTTTCTTTTTGCTTTAAGATCTACATTTGAAGTTTCTTTGCAACAGGTAGGTAATTCCTACTTCGTTGGCAGACGATTAAGTTCTTAGAAATTTATTATTAATGCGTGTGGTGTCTTTGTTGTTCGGTTTTTAGGTCATGGAAAGAGAAAAAGCTCGATTGCTTTGGAAATTAAAAAGGATTACTCTAAAGCTGTCGGTTGCAGTGGAATTCTTCAAAGGAATTTTTAAATTGAATTTCTTTAGGTGTGATTTTATTTGTTCAATCGAATAGAACTTTTCAAAAGAGGTAGATGGATATTTTTATATTTTTATGGTATAGAACCAAAGTGAGTATAGTGACACCCGAAATAACTAAAAACTTTCCCACAAGTTGGTTGGAAGCAAATGGATTGGAAGAAATTTGAGGCTATCGATTTGGAAGGTTATTGGTCGATGTGAGGGATGGGAAATTCGGTACAATTGTTTCAAATTCGTTACAATTGCGTTTGTACAGTCACAAAATTACAATTTAACAGAATTCTGGGGCCGAATTGCGGCACACGTGATCGAGTAATTACGTGACTGAATTATGTGTTTATGACATTACTTCCACGTTATCGAGTTTTTTTTTTTTTTTTTTGGAGGTTTTTAAAATACCAGCTGGAGCACTCAGACCTAAATACCGGTCCATTGTACTACCAGATAACAACCTTCTATTTGTTATAGCTTTCCAGATGTTCGTAGAAAAGCCAAAAGACGCTGCCATGATAAGGAGCCTAAGTTACCAGCTCTCACCATGTCTGCGCCGAGTATCTGTAACCTCATGCGAGAAAAAGCAGGACATTCACAGAGGAAGTGCTCTGCAGTGTCCTCATCCTCTCCACAAGATTCACAGAGTGTGGTATCACTTAAGCCTAACACGTTTAAATGCTTGGCAAAAGAGAAGTGCCCGCTGGCAACGCCAATAAGCTTCCTACAGTCTTTTCTGCTACGAGCTAGCAAAAATGTTGCAGTCTTCTTACTTGCATCCAATGGAGGCATGCCATCTACGGTTGTGCTCTTCACAGATCCAATCGTTGATTGAAGCCCTCACTGAGGACGCTGGCAGACCTAGCGACGGTTCAGGTCCTGAGAAAGCTGTCTGAGATCCCTGCCTAGCGAGTTCATCGGCGATCTCATTTCCAGTTATGCCGTGATGGCCTGGAACCCAAATGAGACTCAAGGAATTTAATCTTCTGATCGCATTCAGAGAGCTCTTGCATTCCTGGATCACTTTCGAAGTGGTTAGAGGGTTGAGAAGGGCCTTAAGCACAGCTTGGCTATCGCTGCAAACAAAGATACTTCTCCCCGTCCATCCATTGTTCGTTACGTGGCTCAAGGCCATTAGGATAGCATAAGCCTCCGCTTGGAAAACGGATGCGTATGATCCCAAAGATGAGTGCAGTCGTATGTCGTCGTTCTCAACAAAGGCACCAGCACCAGAACCCTCGTCGGTTTTGGAGCCATCTGTGAAGATACGATAACAGTTCTTTCCAGGCTCAGATTCTGGAGCGAACCAGTCCTGAACCGAAGGAAATCTGACTGAGTAATACGTTATCGAGTACTTTAGTACCAAAATTTGACATTCTTCCATCAGTATTTGAAACGAATTGAAGTCGAAAAATAAACAGCAGACTGATGTTGTGTAAAAAAGAGCAAATTTCGAAAGAAAAAAAGTACTAACTCACTCGAACACTGATGTGGCCTCTGTATTCAGTAAATTCATAAAAATAAAAGAATTTTAAAAAAAGGTAACTTCACGGATCGAAATTTAATTTGTTAAACTAACCCATATCATATTGAATGCATTTGTTGACTTCTAAAAATGTGCGTCATCTAGAAGAGAATGTGGCTGCTGTTGCCGAGTGTGAAACTTACAGGTTACAGCCCGATTCTGCCCAAAAGTCACAAGCCACAACGTTGTGACATGCTGAGAACCATATCATAATTTGAGTGTTGAGTGAAAAGCAGTGACTACTGGAAAGTGGTGACTTCTGATGCATCAGTAATTTTGGACAGAATCGGGCTGTTAATCCACGAACACTTTTCCAAGTTGTAGCTGAAATTGGTGACATGGATTTGGACGACCTCTGGTTCATTGAAAATGATGCATCGTGCCCAATCACCACCGATCTTTTCTGCACCAAATTCTCTAATCGCTTTATCAGCCATCTTGGCGATGTCATTTGGTCGCCTCGGATCTGCGATTTGACACCCATTGAACTTTTTTGTGGGAACCGTGAAAACCGAAAACAATCCGGAAACGTGTCAAGCACTTAAGACCACTATCCAAGCAATCCGTGAGCTACAGCCCGAGACGAATAACACGGTTTCGGAAATTGGGGTGACAAAATGCGTTACTTCAAAGTCATTAGAGGCAGCCACTTGAACGACTGACGTTGAGTTCCTTAATGAGTGGAAATGTATGCTTTTGCTGATAAAGCCGTACTACATGGAAACGATTTAATTTTGTTCATTTGATTGCTTTTTTAAAAAGAAACATGTATTTGGCTCACCCTTTATATGGCCATTGGCCACTGCTACAACGATCAGTTGTTCTCAGATTTATTTTACATTCAGCGTTTGCAAAAAAAATTGTGTTTTTTATAAAGAGTTTTCCAATCGGGATTTAAAAACTTTCAATTTAATTTGTGAACCCACATTTACTAATCATCGCACTGTCGTCATTTACTCAGTAAAATCAAAATTTTAACTACGAACGTGTAACGTCGTAATTTGCAAGAATCTGCGGGAGATAAAATGTTTCTAAATATTTTCATAATCATCCGCGTATATCAAAACCTAACAATTGAAAATTTTGACATTATTTATCGATAAAATAAAAAAAAGCATGCCAAGGTGGCTGCCTTTAAGGACACCGGAAGGTGCAGTGAAGGGAACGAAAAAACATGACCTGGAAAACTATTCATTTTCTTTGAATCAAGTAACTACTGACCGAAGAGGTAGGGGGAAAGCCTAAGGTTTTTAGTTTGAAAGGGATGATTTCATGTCGATTGCCGAATGTTTTTCTAAAATCAGAAGCAATAACATTAACTTCATTTTCCTTATCTATCGTAGACAAGGCAAAATAATCCACCAGATTTGTCGTAGCTGACCTACCTGCTAGGAAACCATGTTGATCAGGAGACAAGACAGTGTACCATAAGTAAGAAGGTTCGGCTATGGGACGGTAATTAGACACATCGTTGTTTTTATGAATAGGGACAATATATAATACTTTCCACCAGGTTGTAAACACGCTTTGTGGAAATCAAAGCTTGAAAAGGGCTGCGAGTAGTTGAACTAAAACGTTCGAACACCTTTTAAGGACAATATCTGAAATTCCATCTGGTCCAGATGTGTAATCGTCCTGGAGCTTATCAATTTTGTCTTTGATACTGGATGGGAGAATAATAATTAGTGCTTAACTGAGGATTGAATTTAAGAACGTATTCTTTATGGAGATGTTCACTAAGTTCAGAACACTGAGTGGAAGCCAATGAGAAATTTTGTCAATTCCAAGTCAGTCAATTCTACCGCGCGGCGCTCGATCAATTGGGTTCAATGAATCGACCGCTGTAAGCGTGCCAGCGGTCGCCATATGAACGAAGTCGAGTTCCGTTCATAAATATTTTGATTGTACTCCAAGTCGATAGTAAAGTTTTTAAAAAAATAATAAGTTTTCGATAAAAGGAGTCAAACAGAGATGTCCGTGAAAGGTCAAGTTAGCAATCCTATTTAAAAGTTTTCAAAATTAATCGAATCTATCAATTGTCGCTTGTGGTACCCGTGGCGTGATGGTTAGTATGTCTGCTGTTAACCCAGAGGTTCGTGGTTTGAATTCCAACAAAGGCAAAAATGTTTTCGCACGGGTATCCCGATTTCGCGAAGAATTGTCAAGTCCTCCGTTAGCAAATTCATTGCCATGAAAAGCGCTTTCTCGATTAGCCGTTCGGAACAGGCAGAAAATTGTACACCCCCTACATTCCTTCACAATGCACGGTTGTAAGAAATGCGATAGACCTTGGGGTTCCTCGCTCTGTAGCGCCAACCTATTTATTATTATTTATTTATTTAACTATCGCTTATTTGTCACAAGTTTATCGTCAAAACAAAAAATTTGTCACTCTTCTTTAAGTGAGCAGTATTTTGACCAACCTACAAACAACGACATGATGCCATGGTATTTAAAGCATATTGATAATTAATTCTCTTTGCACTATCAGCAGTAACATATTTCCGTTTATCCAATTACTCTATTGTATCAGTATAAATTAATAAAGTAATTTGATATCTGTTTTTCTTTGATTGCCTTTAACAGACTAGACATTTGTATTTGTATAAGCGTTTATTGTATATAAATAGGTTGGAAAATATAAAGAAAAATTAGATATCAATTTCTCCTCAACCAAGAAATCATTTCAAGTGAAACTGCTTGGGAAATCAGTATTAACAAGGGTGTTATAGTTATCAACACAAACGATGTACTCATTTAAGATTTCAATAAATATTTATGGTAACAGATTCATCTGAGTGGTGACTGTGAAAAACGCAAATTTCATATTATTGGCTAAAGAGCCCGACCCATAGAATCCGTTGCGTCCGTTCGCTGCCGGATTCAACTGACAGCTCGATTAAATACACACGATCTTATGAGAGGTGACCCATAAGCATCGGATGCAACGGACGCACCGCAAAAAGGAGCCCAACTTTTAAAGGCTATGGCCCAATGACTCCGTCACACTTCAACTTTAAAATATTTTAAAATTTTGTATGGCCCAATGAATCCGTCGCGTTAATGCGCTTTTGTTACACAGAGCACCATGTGTGTGAGCATGTGTGTCTACCAAACAACAAAAAATACCAATCGCAAATGTCAAAGTCGTTAAGTGCGTTGATATTAAAAATGTTTTAATCTCAACGCCGCGCCGCCGCCACGGACGTCACGCACGTTGCTTATGGGCCATTCCCCATAAGAATACATGTGTTTTAATCGAGTTGTCAGTTGTGGCCGCTGAAGTCG
Source organism: Melanostoma scalare (assembly GCA_949752695.1). Lineage (NCBI taxonomy): Eukaryota > Metazoa > Arthropoda > Insecta > Diptera > Syrphidae > Melanostoma > Melanostoma scalare. The sequence goes on along the minus strand of OX456984.1, from coordinate 179,419,927 downwards.
AACGCGTGACGGAGTTATTGGGCCATAGCATAGTGGTTCCACCGTAGGCCTAAATTAAAAAAATTCATTGCAACGGTTATAATAAAAACCCGTTATAATAAACTGAGAACATCCTTAAGTCGTAATAAATGAAAACCTAAATGCCGTTAACTATTTACTTTCGAAGTTATAACATTGCAAACACATGACATTTGAATTTTAGTGCTCCATATGTTAGTAAGACTTCATTTGTTGGTTTTGACGTTTTCTTATCTTTTTGTGGAGCGTTTCTTTGATGTGGATATATTATTAAAAGGTGAAACCACCACAATTTTTTTTTTAAATCAGTGTTAGACTAAATTTAAACTTTGCAAACTGGGCCTAGATAGAAAAGCATAAAAAAAATTAAAAATCTTAATGTTATTTGCCTTAAACTTTTAACTGTTATGCCCCGCACTGCCCCCAAAGTGTTATATATTGCCAAAAAGGGCATTAAATATTCTATTTAGCACACGTTCAATCAGCTGCGGAAATTTGCGGATTGATTTTTAATTAATTTTTAAGCGAACTAAGAAATTTATTATTTTTTCAACTTTAAAGGCCCCGGCCCATAGAACGCGGTGCGTGCGTGCGGCACCGCTTTCAACTGACAGCTCGATTAAATACACACGTTCTTATGACAGGTGACCCATAAGCACCGCGAGCAACGCGCCGCACGCGCCGAGTAGCCAAACTTCTACTTTGCCGCGGCTCTCACGCGGTGACAGAACCAATTTGAAATTTTCTCTCTGATGACATGCGCAGTAAGAACCAATTTGAAATTTTCTCTTCTGTTAACATGAGTGGCCTTGTTGTGTTGAGACACCGCAACGGATTCTATGGGTCACCCCTATCAGTTGCGTGCGGCAAAACCCACCGCATCAGTTGCCGGGCCGCTCCTACCGCGCGCAACGCGTTCTATGGGCCGGGGCCTTAATCGAGAATAACTTCTGAAGGAAGCACTTTGTTGAAAAATATCGAAATACCTTTTTTGTAGAACATTAAATTTTCTTTTAGAAACATGTTTGCAATATATCGTATATTCATTTATTCGTTAATTCAAAGTAATATCAAAGTAAAAGAGCAAATTCAAAAATACTTACCAGTTTCTTAAGCTTGATTACTTGGAAACGGCTAGGCTGACAAAAATTTTCAAAATTACCTTTTTTGAAGGAAATTTAATTTTCTACAAAAATACGTATCGATAAATTTGTTTGGTTCAAAATTATTATACAGTTTTGACGCTAAAATAAGGTAAGGTTTTAGGAATAGAAAACACTATTGATATTATTTTATTCGTATGTTATTCAAACATATATTTCGTACACAAAACACTTTTTGAAAAAAGCCGTATAAAAAAAAAAAAAAAAAATAAACATAATTTGAATACTTGCACATCTAGTTATTTCTGTTTTTTACTAAGAGTTTATTATTAATGTAATAAGATCTGTATATAATATACATACATATATACAAACATATTAAGAACAGAAAAATTATATTTCGATAAATATAGAAAATATACCTTTTACAGGATTTTTTCCAATCACAATAGCTAAACTAAAGCAAACCGATTTTGAACCCTTTTACCGCCTTTATCTCAAGACACCTAAGAGATACATCAAAACTGATGGCAGATTCGTAATCAGAGAACCCAAATCATTAAAGAATAAATAGTCTTTAGACGTTATCAAGTGAGTAAGTAATTATGGCCGCTTTTGTTAGAGAGTGGAACCACTGTGCATAGCCTTAACTTTTGCGTCCGGTAGAACTGATGACATGCGCAGTCAAAACCAATTTGAAGTTTTCTCTTCACACCGCAACAGATTCTATGGGTCACCCCAATCCGTTGTGTCCGGTAAAACTCATTGCTGTCAGTTGAATCCGGCAGCGAACGGACGCAATGGATTCTATGGGTCGGGCTCTTTACATCTCCTCTGCTTATTCATAATCGATGTCCTTAGTCAATTATAATAAGTGAATAAAAAATCACTTCCTTGCCAAAACAATGTTCACGCAAAATGAAATGATCGCTCTTTATTTTTCGAGTTCGACTAATTGGGAATTAAATACACAACTTATATTTTCCTATAATCCTACTGAATGCCACCTAAACTCCCAGGTGTCTTTATCAGATCAATTGCAACTCAAAAGTGTTCAGTAAATGATTTGTTTTTGTGTTCAGTGCTAAAGTGCTGGGTTAATTATAGGACCTACTCTTACACTGTTACTTTCAATGCCAGTCAAAGTGATTCAATGTGATCTGGCCAACGCAAGTAAATAAATAAATAAAGTGTAAAACAAAGTTGCTTTTCGCTGTCTGTATGATTATATCTTTGAAACTACTCAACGAATTTCGATGCCGTTTTTTTTTTTTTTTTCTTAATAGATAGAGTGATCCAAGAGAAAGTTTTATATGCATCGGGTGGTTTTGTTAGAGGATGGTTTTTCGAATAGGGATAAAACTGACATCCTTTCAAATCTGCCAACTCTAATTTATGTTCAGTTTGGTTTGCCATTTCATCATGAACAGGTTGACAAGAGAACAATGCTTGCAAATCGTACAAATTCATTTCGAAAATAATGGTTCAGTTCGCGAAGTTTATCGCAAGCCCCGTCGATTTTATGGTCGACATAATCGTCCATCAGAGCAATTAATTTGGTTAACCATGGATCGTTTTTGCACTACGTTTACTTTATGTGATAATACGCATCCGCAAAGACGTCGAACAGTGCGCATCGAAGAAACAATTGCCGCTGTAGAGCAAAGTGTTGAAGAACACCCGAATGAATCGATTCGCCACCGTGCACAGCAATCGGAGCTTTGTCCATCAACTTTATGGAAGATTTTGCGCAAAGATCTTGGCTTACGATCTTATAAGCTCCAATAGACCAAGAAAAGTGAAAGGTGTTAAAATGCGTCTGGCAAGCAGGAGGTTGAAACCAAATCGTCTGGGACCGAGTTTTTTGTAGTCAGGGGAATTTTCTTGATTTTTTGATGTATCATTTATGTGGTTACCACTTCGACCTCAAAATCTGTAAAATTACCATTTTCGAACGCCCACCCCTGAACCCGGCTGAAAAAGAAACCTGCCAGACGGTTGAATCTGATATAATATCATACATACATGTGCATTATTTTTGGTTATCAATCCACTCCAAAAATTTGCTTCCGCGAGACCATGCAAAGCGTCGTGATTTTGGTTTGTGGGTCGAAAATGAGATTGATCTCGATGCTTATTTTGTTCACAAAATTTTGTTCAGTGATGAGGCACATTTTTGGTTGAATGGTTACGTCTAGCAAAATTGCCAAAATGAAGAGAATCCACACGAGTACCTACCTTGAGACGCCATTACATCCACAAAAACTGACTGTTTGGTATGCTCTATGGTGTCATACTTCTTGCGGAATAATGCTGGCGTATCAGTTAACGTTAACGGAGACCGGTATAGAGCCATGATAACCGACTATTTTGTTCCCGAATTGGATGTCATGAATGAACTGATGGGTATTCCTAGTGAGGCGGGTGTTGCGGTTAAATTGTTTCAGGGGAGGAATGCAACTGACTAGTTCACTAGAGGACTAGAGCACTGTTTGTAGAAAAAGCAATAAGCAAACTGAGACAGGTAAGAGGTAACGTTTCGACGATGTTCAAGAGAATCAATCGATTCTGCGATTGAACTATCACCTATCAATGGCAACGCTCTGTTTTTGTACACTAGAAGGGTACTAGAAGGCGCAACGATGTTTGTTTGTGTACAATTCTCATATCTGGTTAGGTGCCAGATATGAGAATTGTACACCAGTATTGAGCGGATGTAGGCTTTATAAATTATAGCCAATCAGAAAGGGTGAAGAATTTCCTGCATCGGCATCGTCTTAAGAAACCTAAGAATTTAGCAGCTTTTTTGGCGACTTCAAATATGTGGGCTTTTCAACGAAGATCGTCGTTTACACACATACCGAGTTCTAACAGCTTTTCGGTTTCTTAAATGAAGGTCTTGTCTATGGTCGGCACTACGTTAATCCTCAAATTCGAAAAAAGCCAAAAAAGGGGTAAAAAATTGTTGTTTTTTTCAGGTAGTCGGCATTTAGTGACAAATTTTTTAATTTTTCCGTAGCTCCGGCTATAGCGACATTATTCTAGACTAATATAATCTTTTCTGGTTTTTTTTTGTTTCCGATTGCTAGCAGGGTTGAAAATGTGGTCATGGTCACATGCCAATTTTTTGAGTCTCGCCACTTCACTAGCTGCAGTTTATTTTTACATTTTTTCTGTATTCTTCATATGCAAATTAATAACTCAAAAATATATATACACCTTGTAAGTATATTGATTTTTCAATACACTTCAAAAAATACATAGGTACCAGAAATTCATGCTTCTAGACCAGAATACCTCCTTAATTTAGTCCAGGAAGCTCTACTTTTACGGAAAAAAAAAACAGACAAACGGCATGCAATTTTCTGTAGATCATAAGCATGTGTTGCGGTTTCCCGGCTGACTGGCTTAAGAATCGAGAAACCCATGTTTTTGGCAACTCATTTGTTTATTAAGGAAGCCTGGGGTTCAAGATCGAACAAACAAACTCGATATTATTCCAGCATTTAGGTTTAAAATAGACAAAAGCGTCGCCTCTCTTGAATGAGCTCAAATTCGTGTACAAAAAGCATTTGTGCTAACGAATTCATATGCAAATTAAGTTGTCAGCAAAACTATACCTTCCCATTTCTTGTAGCAACCATTGTCCAACCAAACATTTTGAATTCGAAGCTAAATCTCAAAGAAAATTTCAAGTTCTTGTTTGAATTTGAATACAAAACAGAAACTGGCCGAAACTTCATATTCTACTTTCTTCGTTTTGGTTTAGTTTCGGGAATACCGAGTGATTAATTTCCTTAATGGTACATGATACATACTCGTTGGCCATCACATCTCTGCCGATGTAAAAGACGAAACTAATTCGACGAATTCTAACGATAGAAGCTCGGAAACATAAGCGAAATTTGGGTTTGTAGGCCATCGGTCAACTTGTTTTAGCATGAACGGGTTCCTCGACATGTTTCGTTTTTATGTTGCATAAACCAAAACAGCTCGAGTTTGCGGCTTGTGCTTACATTCCTAATGGACTCACCTGAATAGTTAAGAAAATTCTTCTTCTCAGCAAAATTCTCTGGAGAGGCCTCTGACGAAGTTAAATCCGGTTTCGTAAATGATTTTCTGTTAATTCCACTGACAAAATTAGTCAAACACTCAAAACACTTGTGTTGAATTTCACTTTTTCGTTAAGACTATTTTTTTTATTTTTTAGACACTCCGCACCAGGCCACCTAGTTCCACTTGTGCTCAATCTCAAACCAAATCAAATATCGCGCGCACTTGATTCACATCGGGACCACAACGACGGAAATTGCTGCAATCAGCACAATTCCACCTGAGAAGAGATAAGATTTAGAAAAAAAAAAAAAGCAAAAAGAACAGCACTAGAGATAGATATTCCAGTTCATGCGGACGCGACCAGCTCACCATCACCAACGGCGACTACAACAACAACAACCACACCAACCAAAGAGGAGCTGTGTAGAAAAAAAGATTCACTTTAGACGTGTCCCATCAGCAGATACAGAGAAAATTCGGAGTACAAAGAAAAGTATAATATCCTCTCTACTCCTCGACAGGTTTTTTCCTTCTCATTGCATATGAGCTCCAGGGTCAGGTCGAGCATCGAAAATGGAAAACTGCAACTGAAACGCATCATGACTTTTAGTAATTATTTTCCATTTTTATTCATCTGCAGCTGCAGCCACCCACTACGGGGGATGCTGATGCTGGGTGGTTCGGAGAAAAATCAATGATTTAAGGGGTTTGGGTTTGGTGCATTGGTTTTTCATTTGCCTCTACAGCGGTCAAAATGGGGACTTTCTGCGTTGAGGGTATATTGAATTAGAGATTGTTAAGAATAATATTTACTATTCGATAAAAGAATGAAAACTTTTCATTCAAAACAAACAGACACGGAGGGACTTTAATAAAGATTAAACAAAAGGAACACTTTTAGCAAACCAGCGGATGTGGTTGTTGTTGAGTTCGGTGGGGATGCTGGCTGGCTTTTCGATGCAAAGGTACGTTTTCTTACACGGCAAGAGACCAATTTTCGCATCCGGTTGGTTTATTTTACTTTTATTTTATTGAAATGAATTGTTTTCATGAGTTTTTGTCTTTTGAGGACAAAGTTTTGTGTAGGCACCCGACGATTATCCGCGCAACTTGGCAACGAGAACGAAAACGAACGGCGACAACGAGACAGCGACACACACAAAACGAAAACACACCAACTTCCAGATCTCAATCTCGTTCTGGCTCAGGGTTTGGTCGCGACGTTGTTGACGGTTTCGTGTTTCAAATTTTAGTTTGTTCGCTGGCATCACAAATGATTTGTTGGTGTTTTCTTTTCAGATCGTTTTAGCTGGATTTTGACAGCTGCGCTTTGCAACATCGAGACTCGACTCATGGTAAATTCACAATAAGAGCATTTAATGCTAAGGCCGAAGACACATCTAAGAAATTAAGAAATCTAAAAATTAACGATTAGGAAATTTTAAGAGATGAGCAAGTTAACACATCTTTAACGGCCATATTATTCACCCAATAAACCCAGGTTTAAATTTACATCCGGATGTAAAATCGCATAAACCCGATTGTCAAACGCAAATCCATATTATTCACTCAAAATAAACCCGATGGATTTAAACCGCATTGCGTTGTCGGGTTTAAATTTTTACATCCGGATGTATTTTCGGTTCGTTCGCATACTATAGGGAAATTTCAAATATTGCAGCCAAATCAAGCAAACTTACCTAGATTTTGACATAAAAAGTGTGCTTTATATATGTTACGCGAACAAACCCAACCCAATCTGTCAAAAGTAAAAGGTGAAGTAAAAGAAATTATTTGTATTTTGTTCTCAAATTATTTATTGTAAATTATTTTACTTCTTTTAGCTTACAACTGTGACCACACCTATGTACAGGTCTCCAGAAAGATGTGTGGGCATTAGGATGCATTCTTTACTGTCTGTGTTTTCAAAAACATCCATTCGAGGACTCCGCTAAACTTCGTATTGTAAATGGAAATTTTACAATACCCTCGGATTCTAGATTCAATTGTTTCCATGATGTAATCAAGGGATGTCTCACAGTCAACCCATCAAGTAGATTCAATGTATCTACAATATTGGACCGACTTGCAGCGATAGCTGAGACAAGGAATTGGTCTCTAAAAGGTCCAATTTAATTGGTGGTAGGTTGTGTGGTGTTGTAAATTTATATGGCACATTAATATTAAATATCTTATTTTCTTGACTATTTTCTCAAGGGCAAATCGATAGTGACACCTCCAAGCGAATCGCCACAACACAGTCCAGCAACTACGAATGGTCCGGTACAAAGTACACTTCCAACGCGACCACCACCACCACAATCACAACCCCGACCCACAAACTCACCCAATCTAGGAGTCTATTCAGACAACGATAATACTTCGGATAACTTTCCTCAACAGCACCAACAACAACATCCGGCAAAACCTCCACCGCCAATGCCAAATAATATGCAGTACAATCAAGCTCAAATGCCAATCGCTGGTTGTGCACAATCTTGTAGTTTGTTTTCATCAATTCGTGGTGGTGCTGGAAGTTTCCTCAAAAATCTGAAAGACACTTCGTCAAAAGTAATGCAGACCATGCAGCAAACAAATGCTAGAGCCGATATCGACATTAGTTACATAACTTCGCGGATATTGGTGATGCCATGTCCATCTGAAGGTTTCGAATCAGCATACAAGACGAATAACATTGAAGAATCACCATGCAATCTTGTCGGTCTTAGATCCAAGTAACTCAAATATTTTCAGGCGCTCGAATGCAAAATCAATGCAAAGCATCAGATGAATGAAGACGATCGATGGTTCCATTTTCGTTGCGACAATATATATATATATATATATATACATAATATGTATATTTTATTACAAAGTAGTGTAAAGAAGTAAACAAACTAGAAATAAATTGCCTTTTGGATTTCCAGAAATTTTGTTTCTTTCGTTGGTTTCAGTGGAAATTTTAGGTATATTTTGCTCGGAAAGTGATAGTATTGTTGTAGTGAATCTGCATGAGATTTAAGTAATGCGTGCCTCGTTTGATAGCATATTAATGGTTTGGTAAAATTTTAAATAGCACTCCAAAAGTTTAGCTATTGATTATTCACACCTAGCCTGTTAACAGAGAGAACACGATATCAAGAATCGTCGTTAGATAACAGGTACCTACAAACTGAACTCTTTCATTTTCAAATGAAAAAATGTTTAAATCTTAGAACCACCCACTGGACAATGCCAAATGTATACGAGCAGTAAAGGTACAAATTCATTTTTTTCAAGTTACATAGATCCGCCTTGGAAAAAGAAAATGTTGTGTTGGGAATATATTAAAACAAAGTTTACTGACACAAATATATTTTACTCATTTCGATAATTACGAATATGTAGTAGCGAATGTGTTTCGAATAATCCTAATCCGCGAAGAACTTTCAGCAAATCTAATTCTCATAACCATCGGGCAAAGCGTTTACGGCAGGGTTGTGGAAAAGACTTTTGTTTCCGTCTCCCCATGGGAAGCGCTTGTTACGGATACGCAAGTAATCGTACTTCACGAATTCTGGTCAAGGGTGGTGGGCGTGTTCCTGGTGCTTAAGATATGCGTTCAACATGCACAAACCAATTGATGGTGCGGCAACGAAAAAAGACAATCGCTTCCATAGCAAGTACCCACCTAAGACAAGACGAAGTGATTTAGATCAATCCAATTGGAAATTTATGTTACATACACCTGAAGTAGCTGGTGGAGTTTCCATTTCTTGAACCTGCAACACCATGGAAAAGATAGTATATAAATTAAATCGACAATGCAAAATATAAATGAAAATTATTACATACAATTTCTTCAAATTTAAATCTTGGTTGGTTGTTGGTTGAACCTGCAACATCATGAAAAAGATAGAATATAAATTTAATCGAGAATGCAAGATATAAATGAAAAGTATTGCTTACAATGCTCGCGTTCTTCGCACCTTGACTTCGAAAACTACTGTCAGTTTTCGTCGCTCTGATTGGTCCAAAAAGTCAGAAGTTTCAGCTGACATTTAGCTGACAGTTAGATTTTCAGATTTTTTTCAGATTTTCGAACATAGATTTTCAGATGGAAAAAAGCAGTCTGAAAATTCTTAAAAAAAGTTCTAGTTGTCAAAACAAGGAAACAACGTATATGACAATCGGACTTTACCCGGTATTCTTGGTTTATTTTTTCTTTTGCTAGTTTTCTCTTGCTTGTTGAGTTGAAATTGATTTTATATTGATTTTCGGATATTCTATTTTATAAATTGATATTCAAAGTGAATTTATCAGCAACAAAAAAATATTTTTGAGGGCATATGATTTTAATTTTTTTTATCAAAATTGATTGAAGTGAATTTAATTTGCATACTTACTTACACAAATACTTGGAAATCGAATTCCTTAACTTCAAACTAGGAAAATTAGCATGTTTTCCAATTACTTTTACCACTAACTATGTAGAACCGAGAGGTTAATCACAGTACCATTTTACATCTGACACAGAGCTTAAATAGCGTTCTTGACTGACAGTAGTAGTTTCGAAAATTTCGGAGTTGCGAAGAACGCGAGCATTTTCTTCAAACAAAAATCTATTTACCAGCAGCACTTTCAACGATTTGACGTTTGTCACTTTGACAACTGGGTTTATTTTAAATCCGGGATCAAAATATAAACCTGGGATCAAATTTTGACAACTGGGTTTATTTCTATTGGGTTTAAATTTATTGAGTGAATAATATGGCCGTAAGTGACACGTTTTATAATGATTTTCCAGTTCTACGGGTGTAGTCTTCTTTTTCCTCAAAATAGCCTTAAAAGTACAGGATGAGGACTTTTGAAAAGCTAATACCCTTTTCACACCGCACGGAAATCCGGATTTTGATTTTGATTTGGGTGGTACTAGATACAACCCATTCACACCGCGGCGAAGTACTAGACTAGATTTTGTTTGACATTTGACGTTGACACAACCTCACCGCTTAAACTTCAAATTACAAACTCTTCCAATTGTAAAAAGTGAAAAATAAAAACAAATTAAAATAATAAAAGAGGTACATAATTATTTACAATACATTCTATGAAGAAGAAAAGTGAATAGTTTAAATCAACCAAATTTTTTTTTTAATAAAGGCTGCGCGGAAGCAAAAACAGAATCGGAGGTGGCCACAATGAAAGACGGGATCGCTTACGTGATAGAAAGCTCTAATTTTATAAGGTGCCAGTTATAGCGATCAGGAAAACGAATCAGGAAAAATTTTCAAAATTAATTATCACTATGTTTTTGTTACAATTGAATAACAAATGTTATACCAATCAATAGTAAACAGCCCAGAGAATCTATTTTGCCAAGAAAATGTTCAATTGAACAAATACTTTGCCGTAAAATTGTATTTTTCTATTTTCCTGATGGAATTGAAACAGGAAAATAGAAAAATACAAATTACACAGCAAATATTTGTTCTATTATATCTTTTTTGGGCACAAAAAATTCTTTGAGTGATTTGCAATCGATTGGTATAACATTTGTTATTCAATTGTAACGAGAACATAGTTATTATTCCATTTGAAAATTTTTGCTGATTCGTTTTCCTGATCGCTATAACTGGCCCCTAAGCAAAGAAATATTTGAAAACTTAAATACAAAGCTACATGAATACATATAAACATACGTATTTTATTTCAATGCTATACGTAACGTAATTGTTAGAATTTTTGCCTGTTAAGCTGGAGGTTCGTGGTTCGAATCCCTGTAGAAACCAAAAATGTTTTTTCATCGGTATCACCTTCTGCGAGGAACTGCCAAGTCCTCCGATAGTTAAATTCATTGCCATGGAAAACGCTTTTTCGATTAGACGTTCGGAACCACCAGAAAATTGTATGCCCTCCATTCCCTTATAAGGCATGATTATGAGGATATGTGCTAGGCACCGAAGTTCTTGCGCCACCATACGTACATATGTATGAAATGCTACGATTCTTTATTTTACTTTCAATACTTTTTATGTACATAGTAAGTGACAGAATATGGAAAAAAAAACTTGGACACTTACATATGTTAATGTAACCTATCACAGCTCAAAAGAAAATATATCCCATGAAGTATATATATGCATTTTCTTACTTACAGATGTTTACCGAAAGAAAAAAACAATTAAGGTACCAATGATTGCGAAATGTATTTTACAGTTATGCAAAACGAAACAAAAACAAAAGTTCTGGATTTATACGTATAAACATAATACATCAAATCTTAAGTTTTTTTCAGAGATTTCTCGCCAATTATGTATAACACATATAGGTCTTTGTTGTCGCATGATGAGTCCAGTTCTAGTGGAATTGGATCGTCCCGTGCAATAAAGTTCGTGAATCGACAGTAGTTGTAAGGTTGTAACCAAAAAGGAGGCAAGAGTTCTATTTTAACACTTTTTATTCACTGGCATCTCCATTTCTACATCATCTACTTCTTCGAGAGAATCATCGTCTTCACCTTTAATTTCTTCAATACCTTGCCCATCTGAAAGTAGCTTCTCTTTGCCAACTTTAAGAAAAGCGTTTTTCACTTCTCATATGTCTGGAGGAAATATCAAACTGTCTTTCTAGATCAAAGAACATGTCTCCCGAACTTTTAAATTAATATCTCTGAGCTTACTTGCCATCTGTGTTGGTGGTGGACCGAGGTGATTAGTAGCAAGAATAAGGCTATACAGGTCGTTGTAGGCAAGAGTAATTGGTATTTAAGTGATCACTATTAAATTAAGCATCAAAAAGCGAAAGATAAATGTTTATGACCTTCAAATTAGTTGACTGAAATGAAAATAAAAGTTTTAACAATTGGTATTTTTGGTATTTTATTAAGGACAATACCTTGAATACAGTGTTCAATACAGAACCTTTTCAGCGTTGTTTGGCAAGCCTAACCATGAAGGAGTTTGACGATCAGCCATAGGTTTTTTCGCCCATATGTCATCAACAGCATTGTTGACATCCTCATAGACAACCGACACGAGCTTCTTTTCAACTTTGTAGATCATACATTCGACTTTTTATTGGAGAAAAGTGAGTCAAGATGCGCACTGTTTCCCAATTTGCATTCGTGCTGTCTAATGGTTTTCTATAAACTATAAACAGAAGGTTTTCAAATTTTAAACGAAATTTTGAAATTAAAAGAACGTACGTCCAACTAGTTATTGAGGACGTCTCCTGTAAATAGCATCACATGGTCTTCCTAGACTGATAACAGAAAACGGAGAAAAAATCACAATTCCGGCACCCCCGTCAACTTGGCAGCGCTATAACACGAAATTCGATTTTTTTTATGCAAATAATTTGGAAAACATTTGGAAAAATTTGGAAAATGGTTTTCACAATTTGGAAAAGTCCCAAAAAAAAGTTATTAACAATTTAAAATTTGGCGTATACTTGGCAGCGCTAGCAATGAAATTCAGAAATTTTGGTGTCAATCGATCGGGGACAATTTGGAAAAATTTGGAAAACACTTTTCCGAATTTGGAAAACGGTAGTTTTGCTAAAAAATGCAAAAAACATAATACTGGTGAGCCGCTGTACCTTTTTTTATAGGAAAATTGAGTTTTTACAACTAAAACGCTAACAACTTTTCCTCTATACTTTTCTAAATTACAAAACTAGTTTTTTTAGTTTGCAAAAAGCTTGATTGAATTTAGGAAACCAAAACAGTTCATGAAATCTGTGATTTTGGTACTATTTTAGTAAAAAATATTTTGTAATGCGTTTTTTAATGGAAAACTGAATCCTTACCACTAAAATGCTAATAACTTTTTTTCTATACCTTCCCAAATTACAAAATTAGTTTTTTTAGTTCGAAAAGAGCTCGACTGAATTTAGGAAATCAAAACAGTTCATGAAATCTGTGATTTTGGTACTTTTTTAGTCAAAAGTAACAGATTTCATTCAATTTTCCATTAAAAAAACGCATTAAAAATATTTTTGACTAAAATATAGTACCAAAGTCACAGAATTCATGAACTGTTTTGATTTTCTTAATTCTATCAAGCTCTTTTCGAACTAAAAAAACTAATTTTGTAATTTGGGAAAGTATAGAAAAAAAGTTATTAGCATTTTAGTGGTAAAGATTTAATTTTCCATTAAAAAACGCATTACAAAATATTTCATGAACTGTTTTGCTTTTCCAAATTCAATCGAGCTCTTTCTGAACTAAAAAAACTAATTTCGTAATTTGGGAAAGTATAGAAAAAAAGTTATTAGCATTTTAGTTGTAAAGATTCAATTTCCCATTAAAAAACGCATTACAAAATATTTTTTACTAAAATAGTACCAAAATCACAGATTTCATGAACTGTTTTGGTTTTCCAAATTCAATCGAGCTCTTTCTGAATTAAAAAAACTAATTTTGTAATTTGGGAAAGTATAGAAAAAAAGTTATTAGCATTTTAGTTGTAAAGATTCAGTTGTCCATTAAAAAACGCATTACAAAATATTTTTTACTAAAATAGTACCAAAATCACGGATTTCACGAAATGTTTTGGTTTTCCAAATTCAATCGAGGTCTTTCTGAACTAAAAAAACTAATTTTGTAATTTGGGAAAGTATAGAAAAAAAGTTATTAGCATTTTAGTTGTAAAGATTCAATTTCCCATTAAAAAACGCATTACAAAATATTTTTTACTAAAATAGTACCAAAGTCACAGAATTCATGAACTGTTTTGATTTTCTTAATTCAATCAAGCTCTTTTCGAACTAAAAAAACTAATTTTGTAATTTGGGAAAGTATAGAAAAAAAGTTATTAGCATTTTAGTTGTAAAGATTCAATTTTCCATTAGAAAACGCATTACAAAATATTTTTGATTTAAAATAGTACCAAAATCACAGATTTCATGAACTGTTTTGGTTTCCTAAATTCAATCAAGCTTTTTGCAAACTAAAAAAACTAGTTTTGTAATTTAGAAAAGTATAGAGGAAAAGTTGTTAGCGTTTTAGTTGTAAAAACTCAATTTTCCTATAAAAAAAGGTACAGCGGCTCACCAGTATTATGTTTTTTGCATTTTTTAGCAAAACTACCGTTTTCCAAATTCGGAAAAGTGTTTTCCAAATTTTTCCAAATTGTCCCCGATCGATTGACACCAAAATTTCTGAATTTCATTGCTAGCGCTGCCAAGTATACGCCAAATTTTAAATTGTTAATAACTTTTTTTTGGGACTTTTCCAAATTGTGAAAACCATTTTCCAAATTTTTCCAAATGTTTTCCAAATTATTTGCATAAAAAAAATCGAATTTCGTGTTATAGCGCTGCCAAGTTGACGGGGGTAATTCCGGCCTGTATTTCATTTAAAATAACCAACATTAAGTACACTTATTTCAAGGCAACTTTAAGATTCTGTAAAAAACAACATCAACACGATTAATTATATAAAAAGTGAGCAACAAAACTTAGGCTGTGTGTGAATTGGGTTAAAATTGGGTTAAATGGGTTAAAATATGACACTAGCGTGGTGAAAAAGATGGGATAAAATTTTAACCCATTTAGCCTGCTTGCGGAGCAGGCTAAAATGGGTTAAAATTTGACGTTTGTCAAGAAAGAGTGGTGTGTCTAGTTCTTGTTGCATTCATAACTTTTTTTTGACGAACAAACAGTAAACAAAGCAGAAAGTAGTTTTTAGCAGTATGGACGGCACACGAAAAATTGGACAACAAGAAATAATTACGTGAAAACCTTACAATAAATGTAAGTTTGACCTTTTTTTATCGAAAAACATATGTACATAATTATAAAAATAAAATTATTGTTTCTTAGGGTTTCCCGAAGAAAAACTAAAACTCATTCAAATCCGAATTGAGCAACAAATGCACACATGAATGTATCTATGCAAAATTATATTTTCAAACATACTTCAAGAATTTTTCATTGCGGTTCAATAGAATTAATTGATAAGACATTTAAATAAATAAAATTATTGTAAAACATTTCTTCAAATTGTTATTCATTATGTAAACCGATCTCAAATCGATGATTTTTTTTGCTTGAAGTTGTTGTCAGTGCTGCAAAAACAAGTGTTCATACACCCATTATCAAAATATCCGTGATGGGAAATATTTTGACAAAATGCGTTACTATTGTTTCAACATATGAAAATAGTAGTACAAGAAAAAGAGAAAATAGGCTAAATGGAGATCTTAACACTTTTTGGAACGTAATATTAAATTTACATTCTTAAAGTTGCTTTATTTTAAGTAAAAAATAAATTAAATTCAATGATAAAATGGAATTTTGCAGGGAAATTTCTTTAACTATAAAGGAATTTAAGAGAAAATAGTGTTTCAAAAAAACCCTTTTAACCCAATTCACACAGCAAAAATTTAACATCTGAATCCACCGCAAAACAAATGTCAAAATTTAACCAAGGTGAGAAATTTTAACCCAATTCACACACAGCCTTACAAGAGAAATATTTTTCTGAAAACAAAATGTACTTCTGTGATCATCATCACTTGTCATTATTTGAATTGTTCGATTACTATAAAAAATGCAAATTTTCGATGACAAGTGTCGGTTTCTTAAGCATTGTTGTTGTTTTTTGTGATAGTTCACTTTCGTTCGCTGTTCTGAGGTTCGTTCGATTTCACCATTCTTCAGTTTTACTACTTTTTGGACGAGATTTTGTGGAAATCCTAAAAAAATAGACTAGAAAAAATGTAAATTTTGTATGGAGAAACTAGTCGATTTTTTTGAGATTTCGGCTTTTTATTACTTTTTTCGCTCGAAATCCGGATTTCGGCGCAGTGTGAAACCGGTATAAAACAAACTATCATCCCTTTTGCAAAGAGCATAAAGTGGAAAATGCCTAAAATAAAGATATCTTTTCAGCCATACCGATTTCAGAGTTATGGTAATGTCAAATTAGGTGTTAAATGACATAACCATCGCGTCGCAACTCAGCAGTGCTATAATCAGCTCGGTAATGTACTTTATCATTGAGCACAGAAACAATTCAATTCTGAGTGCATTTTACTCATTGCATTGCTAAGCTGATTAAAGGACTTCAATTAAAACACACCTATTAAAGCGACATTCTGCCAAAAAGTCACAGAATTGTGCACTGCTGAGAACCACTTTACAATTTGAGTGTTGATTGAAAAGTTGTGACTTGTGCGGCATCAGTGATATGTGAGAATACCCACATCAAAGTGACAAAAACAACGAAGCGATTTCATACATTTGTTTTGCAGTTTCAGCAGCTGCAGAAACGCTCCTGTCATCATATCTGTAGTCGTCACAATTCAATTGTATGGAAACACTGCGTGTTTTGTGGCGTTGGTGTAGGTATTATCATATATGTTGCTATATAACTAAATTTTGACAACTGCAATTGCCGCTACCACGACTGCTAAAACGCTTTGGTTTGGGAGGTCCTTTAAGCATTGCGCAAACCAATGGGGTGAGTGCGTGCGATGCGATTGCGATAAGTCAAATCCCTATGTAATCTTATGGACGTTTGACTTAATGCATAGGGATTTGGCTTATCGCAATCGCATCGCACGCACTCACCGCATTGGTTTGCGCAAGGCTTTATTCTTACTTAAACCATTGGTTAATTCCCTTGTTCACGCTGATTTATTTCTTATAGAATTTTTTTCTACAAATCAACACATTCAAACTGTCGGTCGCATTCTTTCGTTCATCGGGACAAAACTATTGCCCGCACCGCCAGGCCACGATCACTGCAATTTTAAGTGTAGTCATAGGGTAAGGTTAACCTGAACTAGAATGTTGCTGTCAATTGTCAATCTGTCATAAAAATTCATCTGTCAAACACAACTTTTCTGTTCAAAATAGATAAAAATTAAATTGATTTATTTTAAATTGTATTCCATAAAGTGAACCATCCAAGCTAACGAAACAATGAGTTTCGCTGCTCCAAAAACGCCAGTGTCCCAAATAATTCACAACAAAGAAGATCAAGATGAACCGAAGAAGAAAACCCGCGAGGACTGGCGTAAGGCAAAAGAACTCGAGGAAGCACGTAAAGCTGGTACCGCTCCAGCGGCTGTAGACGAAGAAGGTCGTGACATCAATCCACATATTCCACAATATATATCCAGCGCCCCTTGGTATTATGGTGCATCTGGTCCGACTTTGAAACATCAACGACCACAGAAAGACGAAGAAGAAACTACACTGCAAACCAAGCTCATCCTAAAAGGTGTGGACGGTTCGAAGTATGTGACTAAGTTCCGCAAAGGAGCCTGTGAAAACTGTGGTGCAATAACTCACAAGAAAAAGGACTGCCTGGAGCGTCCGCGTAAATATGGAGCAAAGTACTCAGAATCGCTTGTGGTACATGACGAACACATTGTGGACAGCAATGCTACAGACTACGATGAGAAGCGAGATAGGTGGAGTGCATATGATCCAGCTTCACACAGAGACATTGTCGATGAATTCGAAAAAGTTGAAGAGGCAAAACGACAGCTCAAAGCCGACAAGTTGAAAGACAATCCCGATGCTGAGCTGTCTGATGAACAAAGTGACGAGGACAAGTACGTAGATGAAGTAGACATGCCTGGAACAAAAGTGGACTCCAAACAGAGAATCACAGTAAGGAATCTGCGAATCCGAGAAGACACTGCTAAATATCTTAGAAACTTAGATCCAAACTCAGCCTACTACGATCCAAAGACGCGTTCTATGAGGGACAATCCCAATCCACAACTAAAGCCAGATGAAGTCGAGTTCGCTGGAGAGAATACAGTTCGCTACAGTGGAGACACAACCAAACATTCCACCGCACAACTATTCGCTTGGGAGGCCCACAGAAAAGGAGTAGATGTTCATCTCTTGGCAGAGCCAACCAAATTGGAACTCCTCCAGAAGGACTACAACATGAAAAAAGAAGAGTTCAAATCACAGACAAAGGACCACATCCTGGAAAAATATGGAGGTGAAGAGCATCTGCAAGTTCCACCAAAGTCACTGTTGCTGGCCCAAAATGAAAACTACATTGAATACTCGAGGAGCGGTAAAATAGTCAAAGGTATGGAGAAGTCAAAGGCCTGCAGTGCATACGAAGAGGACGTCTATCCGAACAATCACAAGACGATATGGGGATCGTTCTGGCACAGCGGCCGTTGGGGCTACAAGTGCTGCAAGTCTTTGATAAAGAACTCGTACTGCGTTAGTTCCAAAGACGTCGATGCATCGGATCCCTCCATCACACATCCCCAAACACAACAACCCGAAGTCGAACATGAAGCTGAAGAGCCAGAGGATGAATCCGAACCTGATGAAGTAGAGAGTGTGAAAGCGAGTTCCAAGAAATCAAAGAAAGACAAGAAAAAGAAAAAGAAGAACAAACGCAAGCGAAGAAATTCGGAGAAGAGTGATGAGAAGAAAGATGAAGATAAAGTCGAACTGGACGATAGAAAGCGGGCGTACAATAGTATGTATGATGTTAAAGCTCCCACCGAAGACGAAATAGAGGAGTTCATGCTCAAGAGGGTGAGAGATGAAGATCCAATGTTGCAGTTTATGCAACAGTAGAGGTGGTAATTGTTTAATTTAGGAAAATAAAATAGCAGTTGAAGTTTAATGTGCATAGTTTGGTTTTTCATTTTTCATTGTGCTTGGCAAGGGTGTGCTTTGTAGCATGTTTTTTCTTGAGTATCATAGCAGAGGTTTTGGAGAAAGCAAATTGCAGAGTTTACGGTTTTTCCAAGGCGAATTTTTTTCCGTGAAGTTCGGCTGACTCTTTTTTATACAGAGAGAGCTGTGATTTTCTGTTTTGTTACGCATCTGGCAAGATTTGCGCAAATCCAAACAAACTTTTATCACAGTTTTTTGGTGAAATATCAAACAACATTCTGTTTTGGCTGTGTAACTGGTTATCATTGGTCGAGTCGTAACAGTTTTGAACTAAGAAATCCACAAAGAAAGTATCAAAAACGCCGTCGCCGTTGTAGTGAACACTTTGAAACGAAATTTATTCACAAATTCAAATCATTTTGTTTTGGAAAACATTCAATATAAGGACGCTTATTTTTTCGCATTTATAGTTGAAATTACAAGGCGGTGCCTGTGGCGTAATTGTAAGCAAGTCTGTCTGCTTTTTTTAAGGGCGAAGGTAAAACCCCTTTACTAGCAAGTCTACCTGAAAGATCTTTTGTGCTATTCCCTTAGGTTTGAACACGTAAAGTGTGAAGTTGTTCACTCGACGTTGAGGTCATGTAAGAACCTAAGAATATATTCGAAGAAGGGGTGTTTCTAATATCTAGAGGACTTGTGAATCCTTTATTGAATATTTTTAGCCTGAATCTGGCTATGGCAGGTCATTCACATAAAATGTGTTCAGTTGTTTCTGTGTCATCCAATGCTGTCATCAGCTGTGTCATCTGTGATGCCAATGTTTTTAAGATGATATCTGAGAGAGCAGTGTCCACTGCAGAACTCTCGTAAGTAACTTTGCGTCACTTTTGCTCATGTCAAGAATTTCTTTCACACGTCTTTGAGATAAGTCGATGAATAGTTATGACTGGCGGTGGCCATTAGAGTTGTTCCAGGTGTGGATCATGTTCTGCCGTTCAAAGTAACCAGTTCATGTTTAATGCTACTGATTGTGAGACCGCAGTAGGGTCCCGGGCCTTTGAATTGGGATTGAGAGCCAAGTCTAGCTAGGCGGCCAGCCCTTTCGTTCCCCTTTACGCCTGCATGTCCAGATAGCGTAGCTAATTGAGATAGACATGTCAGGCATTTCCAAACTAGTTTGCATTCAATTTTGGTTGAGGACAATGCCTTCAGGACTGCCTCACTGTCAGAGCAGAGGTTTCTTCTAATGCATTCCCTAACACAGAATTTTATAGCTATTACCTCAGCTTGAAAGATAGTTGTTGTGTTACCATGGGATATAGATGATTTGAAGTTGGGACCGAAAATCAATGCACTTACACCGTTGTTGGTTTTTAAACCGTCAGTGCACCAAATGCATTGGAAGTTACTTGTAAGAATTACAGGGTTATTCCATGCTGAGCGGTTAGGAAAGATTACTTAAAAGTTGTGGTGTTACATTATGCTTCTAGGCATAAAGCACGAAGAGTGAGCTGCAGGCGATTCCATTATAGGGAGCACCTGCAGTTTGCACTTATGTCCCTGTAAGTTTTCTTCACTTAAGTTGTTTTTGAGATGAACCTTTAGTCCGGTTAGTGCGGCAGTTTTCTTTACTCTTTGGTGTAGCGGAGGAAAATTTATTGATTTATTTATTTATTTATCATCAGTTAGAGATCATTAAAATTGTATTTAATAAACTTTCTAGCGCTAAAGGTGAGGTATGTCCAGTAAATCATTTTTGGCCTAAGTTCCCATTTTTTACTAAAGAATCTAGAACGAGCCCAAAAAGCATTAGTTGCTTTTGCTATGGTTTTGTCTAGATGTGGTTTCTAATCGAGTTTTCTATCTAGGGTTACCCCTAGATATTTGATTTCTTTGGAACACTATTTAGAGAGAGTGTTTGAAGATCGATTTTACGTCTGTCTGTTCGTGGTTAAAATACCAACAGATAACAAAAAAAAAATGTTTTTCTACGGGTATCAACTTTCGAGAGGAATTGGCAAGTCCTTCGATAGTAATTTAATTGCCATGAAAAGCGCTTTCTCGATAAGCCGTTCGGAATCGGCTGAAAATTGTAGGTCACCTCCATTCACAAGGCATGGTTATGAAAAATGTGCAAGTCAACGGGTCTCTACACTACACTAGGTTTGTTCGTTGAAGCCCTAGGGTCGACCTGGGGTCGCCACAAAGCGTTTTTTGAGAAACCTAAAGTCACCCTGAATATCAAAATGAATGTTTTTTGAGCCCTAGGGTTGACCCAGGTTTTCAGAAAGAAAGTTCAACGTGTCGGTTTAACACAGATGGTCTTCTTTGATAAGTGGGCAGTCAAATGATAAATGATAAGCATCAAATTGTAAAACATTGGGCGGATTTCTGCTACTAGGACATGATATACGATTTCTAGATCAAACAAAAGAATGAAGAGGGAATCCCCGATTAAGGTTCTAAATTGATCGAAAAATAGTTCGCGTAATTTACGGATATACCCCTAGTCAAAACGATTCACACATCTGGACCTTATTTTCAAAAGCTCGACAAAATACCCAAATGTGAAGTTTCAACGAGAAACTTTTCACTCTTTGTTGTACATTTTAATATCCAGATGGATTTTTCATCTCTATCTAAAGATTCTTCTCAGAGTCATGAGCGGATTGGTTTGAGGATACTTCTGAACGCTTCTGGAAATCTCTTTTACTTTCCATGATAGTTAAACTTGAGCCTTTAGAAGAAAAGTTGGCTTAAGGGTGATAACTTTTTTTTTTTTTATAATTAACGCGCACATCAAGGGGTTATGACTTTGCTTATAATGTTATAAACACAGTGCGATTTAGGAAAGTAGGAGAGGGTTTATTAGGAGACACCGATGCACGTTGCTTTTGAACTTTTGTGAATCGCAATGCAGGGGAAACACAGAGCCAAGTAAAGCATTCCACAAACGGGTGGTGCGACTAAAATAAGAAACTCTATACTTGACTGTACGTCCGAAGTTGGGCTCAAGGTAAAACTGATGAACATTCCTAGCGAGGCGGGTGTTGCGGCTAAATTGTTTCAGGGGAGGAATGCAACTGGCTACTTCACTAGAGCACTGTTTGTGAAAAAAACGATAAAAAAGAGAGAGACAGGTAACGTTTCGACGATGTTCAAGAGAATCAATCGATTCTACGATTGAACTATCACCTATCAATTTTAACGCTCTATTTTGTACTCTATCAAGTAGGCGCAAAGATGTTTGAGGAGCACGTAACAGAATGTGTCAGGGACAGAAGTTTGCATCTTGTGGCTATTCCATTATGCGAAGGATTCCAAAAGAAGATCAACTTTGTTTTAGTATTGATTTTCATTCCGCCATCATTGCAATTGTTGTTTTATTAAGCTTTTGGGGAGAACCCAATTTGAGTAGTAAAAGAACAATAAAATCTGAATTGAA
Source organism: Melanostoma scalare (assembly GCA_949752695.1). Taxonomy (NCBI): domain Eukaryota; kingdom Metazoa; phylum Arthropoda; class Insecta; order Diptera; family Syrphidae; genus Melanostoma; species Melanostoma scalare. Next base: position 179,397,715 of record OX456984.1, on the reverse strand, counting down.
AATTGCTTTGGTGTTCCCAGATTTTGATTTTGTACTGCACAACGCATGGTTATCTTTATATCAATAGTCGTCACCTTGCCAACCGCTGCTTCTTTGGGCTTAGAAGGTAATCGAGAAACAAAACCCTTTCTAGAAAAAAACAAGGTAACCCTTTATAAGACCTTGATCATCCCAGTCCTGCTTTAAGGCGCAGAAGTATGGACCTTATCGAAAGCGGATAAAGAAACCGTTGGCCGTTTCGGAAGAAAAATACTCCGAATACTGATCCCGTATGTGAAGACAATGTGTGGAGAAGAAGATAAAACAACCAGCTGTATAAGCTGTACCCCGAAATGGGCATAGCTATAGGAGTACGCATCGTGAGACTACAATGACTAGGCCATGTAAGGCCGATAGACATCGACGGACCGGCTCGACAGGTTTTCAAAAGCACATTGCAAGAAAATCGCGGAAGGGAAGGTTGAGCAATCAAGTGTAAGAAGACCTCAACCGTAAAACCGTGTAAAACTGGAGAGAGATCGACCGAAATCGAAGTCATTATGTTGGCTAAGTTCCCCAACTGTAATGCCCCCACCTAAGAAATGATTGAAAACCAAACACAATTCATTGTAATTTATATATATATTTATTTCTTCTCTCCTTCTCCTCTTTTATATTTATCTCTTTATATGTTTTCTTTTTCTTTTTTTTACATAAAATATTCTCACAATTATTCATCCATTTCACAATAATGCAAAACAATAAGTTGACATTTTGTTGATTTAAATCTACTCGTACATTTTCAATTGATAAACTCTCTTTCTTCTGTGTGATTTCTTAAAAATCATTTGTGTAGTTGCCTTTACGCTTCGCAAAATAAGTTATACTCTTTATTCTAAATTTTTATTTATCATAGTGTTCTTTTTTTTTTTTCTTTTGTTTCTAACTTGAACTGCTAAATTTGATTTTGTTTTGTCATTTCTGATAGTAGGTTAGCTTGTGTATGCTCATTAGCTTTTGCAGAAGCATACCGAGCATATGCTATTATTCAGGATTTATTTTGGATTGTTTGGGGGAAATTTATATCTATGGATTTCATTAGTAGGTATATTGTAGAGTAGCAACAATCGGCATCATCAGCCGTGATTTTATATCATTTTTTTTTTTATAATTCTCATTTTCTTTATACAAAATTTATAACATTCCTTGTCAATGCCACTGTTTCTCTTCCTCTATAGGGTATCACTACAACAATTTTTTTTTTGTATTTAAATTATGCATATCCTATTTATCATTCTTTAATTACTAGTTTCCTTAATTTTCTTTGGAAAGGTTTTTCAATAACAAAATCTTTTTATTGTTTTTTTTTACATTCATAATTTACAGACGAAAAAAGATCACGATGAGCTGTAGATTTTCTTTTTAAGTTAAGGTTAAACAAATTTGTGATTTATTTCGTATTTTTACATTAGCAATCAAACACACGTGTTTCCTTTTGGCAGAAATAAGTGAAATAGAAAAACTTAAAATTGCTTTTTCTATACAAAAAAAAAAAAAATTATGTATAAATATTTATTGGCAAAGTCTTAAATACAAAAATAATTCCGTGCCCAGATTTGGCATGGGTGTGATTGAAAAAATATATTACATTCTTGTTTGTCTTTCATAAGAATGTGTAAACGTCAAGCTTAAAAACAAATGTGAAGCTTAATTTTCTCAGACAAAAGCAAAAATGAGGAGTGTTTTTTTTTTTTCCTTTGATCAACAAACTGGAATATTATGAACTTATTTAAATCATAAATAACTTATCATCTAAAACGATTTTAAGAAAAGTGCTTATAAGGTATAACTGTTTTTAATATTATACAGAATTCAAAGCGACACCACCGCTAAGTGATGCCACTTTTCATTTATTTTTTTAAAAATTAGAGTTAGGGTTTTAGCCAAGTTTGCTTAATTAAAAAAATAATTTTGCTTAGTGGTTCCATCAAAATTGTACATATTTTGCTAAAATAAAAGTTAAAATTATCAATAACAAAAATTTAAAAAAAATACAGCAATGTTTGTTTCTAATTTATAAACAAGTAAACTTTTTAAATTCTAGAAAAACGAATCTAAAAATACTACAGCTGCGCAGATGAATCTGATCGCATTAATGGGGCTAGAGGGCTGGAGGATTTGCGACCACATTCAATTTCGTATTGGACATCCAATGAGACTCCTGGAAAAGTTTGATAACATTTAATTGTTTTTCAGCGAAAAATGAAGATGAAGATGAAAAATATTTGTGGGCATGTTTAAGCAAGAAGGATTTTTAGTTAACTTATTTATTGTATCAGAAATAGATGTTATCCACTAGGCCACCACCGAAAAGCACACCAAACGACCGAGTAATTTGAATGACACTATTTTTCCGCGTTGATTCCGAAAATTTAAATTATAATAAATATTGTACACCGGATACAATATAGTGTCAGTCTGGCACAATTCAGTAGAAATAAAATAAAGGGTGGCGCAAGAGAGTGAGGCATCGGAAATGTCGTTTTTTTTTCAAGAGACTACTCAATGTAATTGCAGAAACCAGGGCGGTAAAAAGTAAATTGCATATAAAAATACAAGATACGCGTATTATATTTTATTTACTTAATGTTGAATGGACATTAGTGGAAGAAGCCGATTTGTTGGTGAAGGGTAAATCTACTTGCTTTAGTAAAATCAAACTACAAATGAGCAAAGACAACGTCTTGGATGAGGATTAAATAGATTTGATTGATATTTAATTCAATAGCTCAAAAAAAGGTTAGGTCCGTTCGTTGAACTTTCCCTAGGGTTGGCCCAGGTTTTCTTGACAACCCTATGAGTTGTCAAAAAAATCTGGGTTTTCCAGTCCTCAAAAAACGCTAAACCACAAATCACCAAACACCGATGTCATTAAAAAAAAATATATGCCATTTGACAGCCATCAACTCGCCACAGCAAAAAGCTAGGGCGAGTTGATGGAAAAACTAATGTCGATTTCCATTGGTAATCCGGAAAAACTCTCCGATCCGGGATCCCAAAGTAACACTTTTATTTGTTTTAAAGTTTCGTTGCTTGTTTTGTGTATCGGTGTGAAACGTCAAGCGCTATTTTCAGTGCGCAGTTTCAGTGTGTGAGTGCTTCTGGCTTCGCTTCCTTCTTCAAATCAAGAATCAAATTTCTCTTCTTTCGAGGAGAGGAACTGTTATATGATGCCAATGGAATGGTTTGAGAAGCGTTCAGAAGGCTTCCGAACGGCCAATGGAAATCGACATAAGTCAACCCTAGGGCTCAAAAAACACTCAATTTGACATTCAGGGCGACTTTAGGTTTCTCAAAAAACGTTTTGTGGCGACCCCAGGGCGACCCTAGGGCTTCAAAGAACAAACCTGTTGTCTTGCAAAAAAAAAAATACATTATTTCCATAGTAAACCTAGACTGGCGGTGGCTGTGGTATGTTCAGGAATTATTTTTGCAGAATTCTATCTGACTTCGATTCGACATATAAATAAAACGTGAGAAGGTTTTCACTATGTTTTACTAAGTACAAGCTAGCAAGCTAGATCGACGGTTCTATAGTTACCGAATTACTTTGAGCTAAGAGAAAAAAACAACAATCTAGATCTGAACCAATTATTAAAATTAAGGGAAAAGCATTGTACAATTATTTGAACAGACTTTGGTTTGAACGACCAAGGTTGGATAATGTAAGCCCTCAGATGACCAATTGTCCAACTCGTTGGATGGTTTTCAAATATTTTTGAAAATTTTGAAGTTGGACGCTAGCGAAGGAATATTGGACGACAAGTCTGAATCTGAACGCAAACTACATCCGACCATCCAACATTCACCAAGCGAAGTCTGTCCAACTAATTGTACAATGTGAACTTCGCTAAAAACGAAGGCGTACAACCAAATTCAATTTCAGATTTTTCAAGACTGAAGATGAGTATTTGGTTAACGATCCCACAAGTATTTAAAAAATATTACATTATTTTACAAGGTTCCTCAACCCAACGTCCAAGCCCAAAAAAATATGCTCAATGGTTCTACCCTCATAACGCTTCTAATTTAAGATTCGGTTTTTTTGCAGTGTGAATAAACTTAAAAAAAGATGCTGAATTCTAAACCATACAACATCCAAAAATTATGCTCGACTAGCACTGACTAAAACATTCGCTAATGCGATTTCAATGACGATTTTGTTCTCTACCACTCATTAAAAAAGCAGCACATAAAGTGGTTGTGGTAAACCAGTCATCTTGGCTTCAAAACCTGGCAAGTTTCACCTTTCGAATGTTTTGCAAACTTCTCTCATAGCATTATACAATTCAGCAAAAAACTTGACACACAACCAATGTTATTTGACATTAAATGATTGCCATTAAAAAGATTGGAAGTGTGTTTTTATAAATACTGGCGTAAACGAGATTCACTACACTGTTGAAGTTCGGTCGATTGTTGAATTCGCAAACCGTATTAACAGATCTAAGCTGAGTTACTGGCAATTAAAAAAATTGTAATGTTGAAATCTTTATGGGCCGCTATCAAAGCAATTGATACAGTCATCTTCTAGGCTGATTAAAGATGCCGAGACAAACCTAAGTTTGAATAACAACCTTACGGTCACTCTACTTTAGACCCTGGGATTCGACCAGACCATTGAGAAACAAAGGAACTAAATGATAGACTTGGAACTCTACAAACAGTTATAATTTTAGCAATTGTGTTTGTGTTGTATGTCACACTGCTGTGATTGGCTGGGAAGACCCAGAAACAGTAGTTGTTATGCTTCAACCCTACTATAGACTAGACACGCCTTAAGTTAAAGGACAGGGTTAACTTCAACAATCTCAATGAATTTACAAAAAGAACGATCGAAGATAAACTGCCCTTTCTTAAAACGACAAAAAGGCTCTGATTGAAACTTCGACTTGTATTGGCGACTGCATATACTCCATAGTCTTTACAAGTAAATATATTATGATGGTTGATCTTAGTCGTTAGTTAATCCATGGAGAATTTCAAGACTACCGCCTCGCTTGAAAAACTTGAAATTCTAAAAAAAGTTAGCAAAATCTCAACATTAAGCTTGGCTCACCCCACTTCACATGCTCAAAAGCATACTTTTTTATAAACCTAGCGCTAGTTGTGTTCTGGTTTCTGCCTGTCTATGTAATTTCATAAATTAACTACCAGCTACTAATAAACTAGAATAACTTTTTTGTCCGAACGACTAGGTTTGCAGAAGGAAGCTTTTAGAATAACAACGGCTGAGTAAAAGTAGCTCAGCGTTGAATTCTTAGAAGGTCAAGGAACTCAAAAATAAAGAAATAGGATTGTACTGAACGAGCAAGTTCGAAAAAGACTTGTCCGAGTTCAGTAAGTAAAATTTGACAGCTTTCTAGTAAATAAAACAACATGAAACTTTTTCTGCAAAAAAGATAAAGAACCATCAAAGGCTGTTATTGTAGAAAAAGCATTTAACAAATTAATTCATTGGGCAGGTCTTTCCTTAATATTCATTAATTATAAGGTTAGTTCTTTTGTAGAACTATTCACAAAGGAACAAAGAAAAAAGTTGACTGAGCGATATTGAATATCGCAACAATGATAGATAGTCTACGAATGACCTCAACTAGGTTCCCCAGCCGGCTTATCAATTTCATCCTACCACTCAGGCAATGTTTGATCGATAAAAGCATTGAATTCAAAATTGCATTATACTTATACAGCTGACCACATCTGAGGAATATTAACTCACTTTGTAGAAGCGATCTAGATTATGCGATTCCTTGGATAAGCCAAACTGAAGAAATGAAAGAAAAACTTCGTAAAGGCTTAATAGATTTTCGCCTGGGAGTGAAGCAATGACTTATTGCGTTGACTTCACACGAATTTATCAGAATATAAACAAAAATGAAATGAAATGAATAACGTTAAGACTGATGTTCCTTCAAGACTGTAGAACTGAACTACGAAAAAAAGAGGAAGCTCGTAACGTTACTGATTTGAACAAGGTTCTAAATTTACTTGATTGGGAAACTGAACCATGCCTTTAAAGAAATTTACGGGAGTTATGTAGACATTCGGAAACCCCGGACAGACGAGTATCCACAAAAAAAAAAAAAAAAATATTTTATTATTTTTACTTTTAGAGAAAATGTCATTGAGTAGTTCGAACTAGCGTGTTAAATATGGAAAACTAGATATAATTTTACTTTTCATAATTACATAATGCTGTGGGCGTATGTATTTATAAAGTTAGAATATGTACAGAGGTTGGGTGCTGAGAAAAATACACGAAAAGCCACAAATTTAGTACTGGCAGATCATGTCTGGCGGTTATGAGTGTACATCAGGTACTTACAGGAGAAACTTCTGGTTAACTTTTCAGCAGTAAATTGAATTGAAGGAATATTTACGAGCTGGAGAAGGATCGGTTAATGCGTCGGTTGTTTAAAGAACAAACTGAAAATTAAGTATCACAACTTACTCTTTTTTTCACTAGCTGATCTGCTTAAACTGATATCATTGCGGCTTTCTGGTATAAAGACTGCCACCATTATGGCACAAATGACCATAAAAGCACCAAACACAAATGGTGGACCAGGCGCTAACTGTGCGTATGTGTCCGGGTGTAAGGTTTCATTTCGAACACCATCGTCTCCATTGTGACCTATGCTATTGTGTTCGTCATTCAAATCTACGTTGAATAGATAAAAGATGACACCAAACATAGCTGGACCGAGACCATTGCATAGTCCACGCATTCCAGTTATCATTCCTTGGACGGCGCCTGAAAAAAACAACAATAAAAGCATTTTCAAACACAGTGCCATTAAACTTTAACTTGTTAACATTATACCTTGCCTATCGGCGGTCGAATGAATAGACACGAAGGCACTTATCGCCGGATAGGTAACCGAACCTAGCGCTGCTAGAATCCCAGCTGCCCACATCATCCTTTGGAAGACAGAAATGTATTTATGAAACCTTCAAAACGAAAAATTTCTTATTACTCACCATGTCTGACTGCCGAAACCGTACCACAGCAGTTGCATCATTTCAAAAATAAGACCTAAGATTATTGTACGTTTTGCACCAAGAACCCTAAAATAAGCAATAAAAGATTTAATCAATTCTTAAAAGACATTTGGAGTTTTAATGTACTTACTGCATCAGAACACCCAACGTAACTTGAACAATTATACTTAAGATTCCAACCATGGCGATAAATATTGACACTTCAATTGAAGTAAAGCCCATTTTCAGTTTCAAATATACGAATATACATGAATACTGTCCAGCTTCTGGGAGATAGGATAGCAATACAGTAACGCACTGCGATAAAACTGTGTGATCTGTTCCAACTTTTCGAAGTCCCTGTTAATAATAATAAAAAAAAAAAAACAAATAAATACAAAGTTTTAGCATAAAAGCTTCGTCAAACAAAAACTATTTCAACACTGCGGTCAGATAATTTTACGCCGCTATAAGAATATACTGAGGAGGCGTTCTTACTGTGACGGCCGCGTTAAGCGGTCCATATATGTACAGCATAAATGTTTTAAAATATTTATTATTATGGTTCAAAGGAAAGTTTTACATGAATGGCTAGATTTCTTAATTTTATACTAGAAAAAATAAATCGCTGTTTAAAGATGCTTATATTGGACTCCTTTTTTGAGTAAATACCAAGTACTTTTTTTCAATGTGGGCTCATTTTACTGACAAGCGTATGTAAAATAATTATGGTTGAGCTTTTTCAAGAAATAGAAAATTCCAATTTCATGAGAGTGTCAGGGAAACCATTTTAACCATTTATTAAGTAAAACGGAGAGCAGTCCGCTTTACAAAATAAGATTAAATTTTGCTGTGCGTTTCTTGAATGTGAAAGTACCCACGAGTTTTCTTACATTTTCAGTTGTTGCAACGAGACCAATCTTATCAACAGCGTTTCTGCCTCTTTCTGAAGGTAGCTTAGAAAAATTGTATGAAATCTGTGAGCAAGGTGATGGGTTCCAAAAACGAACCCGATCTTATTAAACATACGTCTTCATCTTGGCTGAATGGCGACATCTCTGTTCTGATGTTGAAACGAGATGCCGCTTACAGTTAATGAAGACGGTTCAAATTGGAGTAATTCCGCAAATCGTTTTGCAAGCTTCGTAATCAAGCGATCGTAATGATCCGAAAAGCAAAATGGCTTTATTACGAACACAAGGTTGGCCAATTAGTTACTGAAATGAAATTATGGAAAAACCTGCGTGAAATCGGTATTGGGAAGCGATCTACGAAACTTGCTGATGACATCGACTGTGATGCTCTCAACAAAAAGTTCACCTCGACCCCACAAACTTTTGACGTTGTTACACCTATCGACGAGGAATCAACATGTGTCAACATGAAGGCAACAATGCAACAAAGCGTTGTTGTTGCCAATGGTCAACCATTAAGCCTTTTCAATGTTTCAACTGGAGTGCCACAGGGATCCGTTTTTGGCCCAATTCTCTTTTCACTTTATATAAATGAGCTTCCAAAAGTGGTTAAACAGTGACTGATTCACCTTTACGCTGATGATGTGCAGCTTCTGATAAATAGGGGACAAGAATGATGCTGTTGCATTAATGAATGAGGACCTCCTTTTCGTTTCACGTTGGTCTAAGAAAAAACAATCTTTGTCTAAACGCTGCCAAATCAGTAGTCCTTCCTATCTATCGCAAAATTTATGATTTATCAGTGCTTTTTGATCACTTGTCGTGCTGCGTATGCATTTTAGCAATAACTCATGGATTAAATTAGAGGCGGTATTTTGCTAATTCCAGCACCGTTATCACTAAAAGCGAATCAATGACAAGGAAAAATAAATCAGTAATTTATCTCAGCGAGTTTAAGTGAAAAAAGCATTTTTAGATCATAAGTGGCACGAATTCGCAGCTGTTATGACATTTTTTAACATCATACTTAAAAAATCTAAGCAAAACTCAAACGTCAACACCAGAGGCATAATCTTTCAAAATTCTGTACAATAACTCGCCTACGTAGGCGATGTTGACGTAAAAGGAAGAAGCGAGATTTATGTCGTAGGTGCTTTTGCGAGCATTGAAATTAAAGCCGCAGAATCCTTTTGATGGTTTATTAGGTCAAAACGAAGTATATGCTGAATATATAATATAATATATGCGAATATAAGTATATGCGAAGGACAGAGTACATTGACGAGTTGTACAAAACGTTACAATATACAGACGTGATTCTGAGCTGGTACAGGACTTTGTCTACACTGCCGAAATCAAAAAAAGAGTTACTCCAGCCAACCGGTGCATCTTTGGGTTAAGAAGGCAATTGAGAATTATAACCCTCTCTAGAAAAACCAAGGTAAGCCTTAACAATACCTTGATCATCTAAGTCCTGCTATACGGCGCGTAAGAATGGACCTTATCTAAATCGGATGAGGGAGCCCTTTGTCGTTTTGAAAGAAAAATACTCTGAATGATCTTTGGTCCCATATGCGAAGACCATGTGTGGAGAAAAGAGATTCAACAACGAACTGTATGACTGTACTCACTGACTGCGATGGCTGTTCATGTAGAGCAAAAGGATATAAACACTCCGGCTCGACGGGTTTTCGAAAGCAAATCGCAAGAAAGCCGCGGAAAGAGAAAACGTAGTCTTAGGTGACGGAATCAAGTGGAAAAGGGCCTAAGCCAACTGAAAGTGCAAAACTGGAGAGAGAGTGCGCACGAATTTCAAATTGTAAGCGACAGATGATGTTTCAAGCGCAGGCTCATCCCGAACTATAATGAACATCTAAGTAAGTAAGTAAGAATGCAACAACCCTTTACGTTGCAATCACTCGAACACGAAAAATGTCGATAAGTAATTTAATTTGAAATAAACTTAAAGTGACCAAAAGAAAAGGATTCTCAACTCCCTAGTTCATGTTTATCATGCTTATCGCAAGCAAAGACATGAACCAGTGGTACTAAAGTCGTGTATCACTCAGTCGAACGACCGACGCGACGGGGACGCTAGTCAAAGTTTAAGATATATGTAACTAACCAGGCAAATGATTGCGTCCTCCGCCCACCATTGGACAAAAGCCATTACGAACTTTGTGTGAGAATGACACCTTGTCTGAAACATATCGACATTTCGAGAACCATGTTCAGGATTTTTAGTCAAAAAGTAAAGTCAATAGCTTACTTAATAGGAGAATAGGCAAAAAATCTTTAAAACCATTTCAACACCATAAGGAGGAAGACCAGGACAAGAATATTTGTGTTATCTCACAAGGAATACCCACTCAAGTCATTTTCATGGATAAACTTCGAAATTGATTTTTCCTATCCCTACGTGTTTTATCTTAATTTTTCTCTTTTTATCGGCCTTTCAAGTTTTGAAATTTATTCTCTTTTGGAAGTATCTTCCATAAGGAATGCTGTTGACTTCCTAGAATGCTAGGTTTTTTTTATTGTACTCATCATTTAACCTGGGATTTGAAACATGAAATGGAAACAGGTGCTCACCACTTCAACTGGAATATAAAAGCCAGATAATTTCTAGAATACTAGTATCACGGAAAACTATTCAGTTTTTTATTTCGACTTCTAGAGCAAAAACTCCTGGGAATGTTTTCGCTCTTAAGTCATCACACCGAGAGGACTAATACTGAGATTTGAGATACTAGATCTTCAGTTATGCCTATACATAACTACTTTAATTGAAGCACATACCACATACTCAGAATTGGTTTATTGATCCATACGAATATTTTTAAACAGATGTCGTACACATTTTCCACTTCTGCTGAGAAAATTTAAAACAGTCTAATGTGAACGATGCCCATTCCTCAATCAAAGACTACTGAGAATTTCTTTCTCAAATTGGGAAAACTAATTTTATATCGGAATAAACCTTAAAACGGCTAATCTAATATATTCTATTTTATTCCAAAACTATGTACACAATTTTATTTAAACTAAAATACTTACTGCAAATGGATCAGCTTGTTCCCAATTAATTGGTGCACCCCACGATGTGGGTCGCACTTTTTCTGGTAAACTTTCTGGTACCGCCACCAGTATGAAGAATACATCCAACACTGCTATAGCGGTAGCTAGCGCTACCACTAACGTATCGCTGTACATCTCCATCAGCATAGCACCCAGCGCTGGCGAAATAACCTACAAAATACAAATATTTAATAATTGATATTTACCAACTTCCATCTATAACTAAAATGGTTTTGAACTTCATTTACCAAACTTGCTGCAAATGTAGCCGAAACCAATCCATATGCCTTCGAGCGGTCCTCGACTGTTGTTACATCAGCCACATAGGCGAACACAACCGAAAATGTTACCGCAAACACGCCGCTAATTGAGATCATTGCGAAAAACCACCAGGTGTTTATTGTCATCAATGGTATGGGGGCACATGTGAAGAACACCGTTATAAGGAGGAAAAACTTTCGCCCCCATATATCGGATAGTGCCCCAATTAGTGGTGCACTTAAAAATGAGAAAATACCCTTGATGCCCATTACCAGACCGTTCATTAGAAATGTGTGATCCGGAAACGTCTGATTTAGGACCTGGGGAGATAAAAAAAAAAAAAAAAAATAGATAACAATCTATTGGAAAGGATGGCTAGCAAACAAATGTTACTTACCGCTATCACGGGCATCGTTAGCAGGCCCCATGCGAAAAATTCTAAAAATATCACAACCAAGGCATGGTACACACTGGGCTCTCCGATTCCAGAACTCTGCAAAGTGGGAAAAACAATAAATTAACATTTTTCGAAAACAACTAACTTTCAGCTATGCATATACGTAAATAACAATGTGGGTTTCAGATTACTTCAAAGCATTTCACAAAAGTTTCATTGTTACGAGCTCTACCTACCATCATCATCATGAGAGCAGCTCGAAGTTGTGTCATGCTTATGATGATGGAGGGAGCCACCACCCACAATATATAGTAATCACGAACTTTCCCCATGGTCATGAGCGGGGGTTGATGACAAAAACAAAAACAATAGAAAAAAAAATAAAACACAAACCCATTGTTTGTATGAGCGATGAGTGCTGATGGCAGTGGCACTCCTAATCTAGCCGCAATTTTTTATTTTCTCAGGAATGACCAACTAACCTGGTACCATTCCGTTGTAATTTCGCCAGAAGGTCATGTCATGAATATATACACCGACGAGATATTCCATTTAAATTAGAATTGTCGGCATTAGGGTGCTACTACTCTAGCCACTAGCCCACTAACCACCACACTGCGACACACCCTGTAACCTGTACTACGATGGATGCTAGTGTCAATCGAACTTTTTCCATTCCACAACGGAAAACAACAGATGACAAGAGATAAATTTAGAAAAATTATAAAACGTGGGCTGCTGCAGCATCAGTAGCAACAAAACATCTTCTTTATTATTATTATTTTTTTTTTCCAGTTGACGGATCAATTTAAATAAATTAAACTAACGCACAAAAGTTTAAAAATAGTTTCAACTAAGTCATAGTGAGATGTACTGGAGTGATGACATTGGTAGGGGCGGCTCGTTAAACTATGTCAGCAGCAATAGGAGTGAGTATACTTATGACGGGCGCGATTTCACTTCAACTATTATTCTTATTTATCTTTTCAGACTTGTGTGCTTTTTTAATGAATGAATTTATGATGGAGATGATGATGAGAACATTTTGCTGCTCTAAGGAAAGAAACAATTTCGTTAGATGTAAGGTGAATAACCCTTGAAATAATATCAAGGGGTTGGTTGTAGCTCGTGGAGTAGATTAATTTTTTCTTCTAAGACGGATTGAAGAAAAAACTGGGTCATAACATTAAGAGATTAAGTGCTTGATGAGTCATAGTTTTTGCAGTGGCAAAACGTGGCAATCAGCAAAGTGATTGAGTAGACTTGGAGGGTTTGTCTCGTGGTTTGGATGGGTTTTTAAGTAAGTTATTGTTGAGCTTAGTTACTGTTTTTTGTTTAACGTATTCGAGTATTCAAGGAAACAAAAAGGACCTGTTCTTTGAGACAAATGAGTTTGAATTAAGAGGTTTCTCATAATAATTTTAATACCAAGGACGAGATAGTCGTCTTTTGTCACAGCACAGAAAGGAACTTGAACTCATAACCTGTTGTTTCATAATGGGAGCAAATTTATTTTATTAATGTAGGCAGTAAAAGGTCGTCTAAAAAGGGCACACAATTCAAGATTTGAGGATTAAAAAGGTCATTGAGCTCATTGTACTTGTCCGAGATGAGTTGAAGACAAAGATGAGATGACAAAAATAAGATAATAATAACAATAAATAAGTCCAAGTTTGTTGTTTTTAAGGAGGAATTTCTAAATTTGTCATTGTCAACAACGAGGTTTTTTAATTTTTATAATTAGCGCGCACATCAAGGGGTTATGAATTCCCTTATAATGTTATAAGACATGTTGCTTTTAACCTTTGTGAATCATAATGTAAGGAAAAAAGTAAGGTAGTGCGTTCCACATTCGGGTGGTGCGACTAAAAAATGAATCTCTATACTTGACTGTACGACTGAAGTTGGGTTCAAGGTAGAACTGATGAAATCGAAAAAATATATTAAATATAACGAACAATTTGTTTTTAATAGTTTTATGTTTTTCTTATACTCTGTATTGATTTGTATAAATACATTGCTAGAAACAATCCTAATCCTAACTTTCTAACTACATAATATTACAAATGTGAAAGCAACTCGAACAGATACCTTTCTATGTTACCACCAAACTAATAAACAGATTTAGATGAAATTTTGAACAGAGATAGTCAAGAATTTAAAGAAGGACATAGGCTTTATATTTTATCCCTATATTCTCACGGGAACTAGAACGCATGCGGGAACTTTGATACTACAGCACCGATCTTACAAATTCGTCCACCGTTACACTATCCCCAAGTAAATAAAAACTGTAACTCATCCCAATATTCCTACGGGAACGGTTACCATATTCCCACGGGAATGGGAGTCTACTAATATAAGTCTGAAATTAAACTATTAATCCTATTTACATGAATTTTGGTACAGAGACAGTCTAGAGTCTAAGGATGGACATAGGCTATATATACCTATATTCCCATAAGAGCCCGAACGTAAACAGGAACCTAGGAACTACTGAACTGATTTCAAGAACTATTTCCCTGTTAGAATGATACACTATGTTCAAGTAACATAAACTTAAATTTATTCCTATATTCTCATGGGATCGAAAGTACATACTAACATTATAGATCCGAAATCAACTCCATCTGTCTGTTTTTCTTTGTTACAGTCTATCGCCCAAACTATTGAACCTATTTGTATGAATTTTGGTGCAGAGATGGTTTAAGGAAGGACATGGGCTGTATTTGTTATCCCTATGTTCCTAGGAGAACGGAAACGTAAACCGGAACCTTGAAGCTACTGGACCGATTTTAGAAGTTCTTTCACCGTGAGGTGATTTCTGTCAAATTGTCGATAAGAAAGTTGATCCGAGAAGAAATGTTTATCTTGATCTTCAAATAAATATTGGCAATCGGGAATGGCTGTGGGAAAGGTCGATTTCGGCGCCGACTAATGAGATAGTTAAAAATATAATCTATGGACACTGACCAGGTCACATCATACCCTATAGAGTTTTTTAATTCCTTAGGAGTATCAGAAGTGGCTGCAAGTTGGTGTTCCAGTACCAATAACGAGAAATCCAGAATTTTACACATCTACAAATTACACATCTGGAATGCGGCACAGTAAATGTTTTAATAATGACTAAAATGGCGAAAAAAGAAAACTTTTTGATTCCCCGTATTCCATTAATTCGCAATGATTTGTCATTTTAGTTCAGTTTTAGAGTACAGTTTCCTCTGAAACCAGTATTAGATATTAGTATAAATAAGGCTCAGACGTGTTCCCTTAGAAAAAAATCCCATGGCAACTCTATGTGGCACGGTCAAGTGTCTCAATCCCGCAGAACCTTTTTATTTCGCGAAAGGTGGAAAAAGTAAGAACGTGGTGTGCACACATGTACTGTACTTAAATAAAATAATATAAGCATTGTAAAAATAACGTATTCAGTAGAAAGATATAATATAATTATCAAATCTCTGTGTAAACTGAGTGGTAACAACCAAATACCATTTGAAGAAAGAAATAAAATGTCTATCTATCTATATAAGCATAGGTTACTTTAATGCATGAATGTGTTTTATTTGCAAAATAATTAGCTAAAATTAAAAATGCTGTCGAAAGTCACTATTCCACGAGGACGAAATCGCGGGCACAGCTAGTATTTTATAAAATAAAATCAATGCGCCTTGCAACTTTTTTCATTATATTTATAACGTCCTCATAGTCAACCTCAATACTCCGATAGATGTTCAGCAACATCAAACCGTTCAGCCGCTCCTCGCTTATTCATACATAAGTTTATCTCTTCCTAGTTGCCGTTGTCAATCTCATTCTTATACAGAGCCAGAGAGACTGGCTTTTAGTATGTGTGATGAAAATGAAGATGAAGATGAAGATTTCGGTCGCAACTGACGTTAGTTTTGGAGTGACCGATAAGATGTGTTTGCAAGTAAGTAGGGAAGTGAATTTTCAGATATTTCTATCGCAGGTCCCGTTGTATAAGTTAACAACAGCAACATAGCGAAATCGAATATCATCAGATTCTCGCACGACACATTTCCCACTTCATGGTTTCCCACGACAACGGACACCGGAGATGCGCATGCAGTGAGGAATGTCTTGGGAAATGCAATTCTGCAATTTTCCAGTAGAGTAGTGAATCGTTCTGTTCAGGGTTCAAGTAGTCGTAAGTTAGTTCTAAGTTATCCACCAACCTGTTAAGTTCGGAATTAAATAAATAAAAGTTTTTTTTTTAACAAAAATTTAATCTACATCTAATAATTGGCGCCCGAGCAGGGACGGTATTGTGTTAAAAGTAAATTAAAGTGTGTAATAATAATTAAGCTAAAAGCATTACAAGTAAAAGAAAAAGAAGTAACATTTATTAAAATAAAAAGAAGTACAAGAATAAGTGAAAGCAACGAAAAGTGACAAAATAATAAAGTGAGCAACAGTGAAGGAGTTTTGGAGATATTTAACGAACAGCACAACTAAGAGGAAGAGTACCCCGAGTCACCGTGAGACCTAAGAATCCCCACCGGAAAAAAAGGACAATACTCGACCGCACAATACCGGAAAATGAAGAAAATTCTATTGTAAGCAAATTTATGATTTTATCTAAAGATTCTAAAGAAAATTAAATTGTTTAAACACAACTAAAAATTTTTTATAACATAAGAAATCAATTCGATATCAGAATAGGAAAAAGTATTTAAACTTAGTCTAAGAGATTAAAAGAGAAAGGAACAAATTCTTTCCTAATTTTTTTTTTATAAAGAACTACTGGTAACTTAGAACTCACAAGTCCCCTTAGTTTACCCCAACATCCTTTCCTCATAATATCAGTGCCTAAATCAGTGTTTAAAATTTCATACGAGTCCAAAATGGTCAACCCAGATGGAAATGGTCAACAACCCTCTTCAAATACCTTACCTCCTCCACCACCACGTAATCCAAACGCGCAGCAAGATTTAACCGATTATATCAACCAAGTTGTCGCAAGTGCTTTTGCCCAAATGGGAACACCTTCACGGGAGTTCGACAACATAGGCTTAGATCAAACCATTGACGTAAGTCAGGCTAGGAATTTAGAAGGCTTAGAGAAAATCCCAGACGTTGTGAAAAGCTTACGTCAGTTTTCAGGGGAACCGGGTGAGTTTAGCTCTTGGAGAAAGAGCGTAGACAGAATACTAAAAATTTATGAACCTGTCCGGGGTTCACCCAAATATTTCGGCATCCTGAGCGTGATCCGAAATAAAATAATTGGACAAGCTGACATTGTCCTGGAGTCATATAACACTCCGCTGAGCTGGGTGAAAATTTCGAAATGCTTAACGCTGCACTACGCAGATAAGAGAGACCTTGGCACTCTTGAGTACCAAATGATGGTCCTCGTCCAAGGGAATCAATCGATTCCCGAATTTACCAACAGGTGTATCAACACCTGTCTTTAATTCTCAACAAGTTAGCCTCCATGGAATTAAGCATGGAATCACTCACCACAATGACAAGTGCTTACAGAGACAAGGCACTAGACACGTTTATACGTGGCCTAAAGGGAGATCTTCCGCGACTCTTAAGTATAAGAGAACCCACAGATCTTCCTGAAGCTCTGCACTTGTGTCTCAAATTAGATAATGTTAATTTCAGGACAAATTACGCTTTTAATAATCAAACCATTTTGAGAAAATCTACCGTGCAACCTCCCCCGCTTCCAGCGCGTCGTCAAGTTCATACCCACAACACTCCTAACCCAGTCAATAGATTTATCCCCGACCTTTACCATAATCCACACCCACCTAACCGATCCTTCGTTCCATTCCAAAGGAACACATTCCATTACAACCAAACCCCGAATCAACAAACCAATTTCCAATATCCTAGAAACCTCCCCCCGAAACCACAACCAAGACCTACACCAATGTCAGTAGACATGTCAGTACGGTCGCAGAGGGTCAATTACCAGAATCGACCCAGGTACCACCCTCCTGCAAATAAAAGACCTAATTCTCAACAAATTCATCACCCAGGAAAATTCCAAAGAGTTTTCCACACCACCTCCAAAAATGTTCAAGACAATGAAGAATCAAGGGAACAAGGACTGCAGCATGGCGAGGAGTTTGAAGAACCCCTTCCTCCAGAGGAATACGGCTATGATGAGGAATACCTAGAACTACAAGAAGACGAGCAAGTGGAACAAGGCCAACCTGAGGAAGTCCATTTTTTAGATTAAATAGCTCTTCGCTACCGTATTTTGAGTTCACTGCGAAGAGCGGGAAAATATTTAAAATTTTACTTGATACCGGATCAAATAAAAACTACGTTAAATCATGTTACATCCGTTGCCCCATTCCTAACGAAACTATATTTTTTGCGAATTCCATTAGTGGCAAGACTAGAATAACCCATCATGCAAATTTAGAAATTTTCGGTCCTACTATTCCAAAAATTAAGTTCTTTATTCTTCCTGGTTTAGAATCCTTTGACGGGATTCTCGGTAACGACAGCCTGAAAGAATTGAATGCTGTCATCCACACCAAAGACAACTTTTTCATAATTAATAATGATATTAAGATTTCTCTAAAACAACAAGTTTCACAAGCGGTCAATTCAATTAACGCTAAACTATCCCACCTGTCTGATATTCAAGTTCGTCGACTTACTCAGATATTCAATGAATGCCCACACCTTTTCGCTGATCCTGATGTGAAGCTCACATATACCTCAAGAGTTAAAGGAGAAATCAGAACGACATCCAACGAACCAGTCTATTCCAGATCGTATCCATACCCAATGGCTTTGAAAGGAGAAGTCGAGTCTCAACTCGAAGAGCTCCTAAAAAATGGAATAATAAGACCTTCACGGTCCGCATACAACTCCCCTGTTTGGATAGTTTCCAAAAAAACCAGACTCAGAGGGAAAGAAAAAATACAGGTTAGTAATCGATTACAGGAAACTGAATCTTGTAACTACAGCTGAGAAATATCCGATCCCCGAGATAAACGAGGTTCTGTCCAATCTGGGCAACAACAAATGGTTTACAACCATCGACCTGAAAAGTGGTTTTCACCAAATCCCTTTACGGGAATGTGATGTTGAAAAAACTGCCTTTTCCGTAAATAACGGAAAATTTGAATTCCTCCGACTCCCTTTTGGCCTGAAAAACGCGCCATCCATCTTTCAAAGAACACTTGATGACATTTTACGGGAGCACATAGGTGTCCGATGTTACGTTTACATCGATGACATCATTATCTTCAGCAAAACCGAGGAAGACCATTACAGAGATGTCGAACTTGTTTTTAAGACTCTAGAGGCCGCAAACATGAAGGTCGAACTAGAGAAATCACATTTCTTACAATCCCAAGTCGAATTTTTAGGTTTTGTCGTTTCGGAAGATGGCATCAAGACTAATCCCGAAAAAGTAAAAACAATAGCAAATTTTCCTCTCCCTAAAACATTGAAAGATCTTCGTTCGTTTCTTGGCATGTCGGGATATTACCGCAGGTTCGTCAAGGATTATGCCAAAATTGCGAAACCCTTGACATCCCTTCTGAGAGGGGAAGATGGACGAGTGTCCAAAACTCAGTCAAAATACAAAATATTATCCTTAGATCAACAGGCAGTAGAAGCATTCAACAAAATAAAAAACATCATGATTTCTAATGAAATTATGCTCTCGTATCCAGATTTCTCGAAAGAATTTCACCTTACTACAGATGCATCGAATTTTGCCATCGGTGCAGTACTTTCACAGGATGACCGACCAATCACTTACCTGTCTAGATCTCTGAACGAGACCGAGGAATCCTACGCCACCAACGAAAAAGAGATGCTTGCCATTATATGGGCACTTGGATCCCTTCGTAATTTTCTATATGGCTCAAAGAAAGTTAAGATATTCACAGACCATCAGCCTCTAACCTTTGCTCTAAGCAATAAAAACTCCAACACCAAGAGGAAACGTTGGAAAGCAAAGCTAGAGGAGTATAACTACGAGCTCCATTACAAACCAGGTAAAGAAAACGTCGTGGCAGATGGTTTGTCAAGACCATCACGAACCGAACTAAATTCTATGACCGCAAGCATTCATAGTGACGACAGCTCATCGCACAACCTAATCCCGTCTGTAGAAGTACCTATAAATGCTTTCAGGAACCAATTGATATTAACAATTGGGACATGCACTAGTTATCAATTGAAACAACCTTTTCCTAATTTTAATCGTCACATTTTTGTAGAACCTAGTTATACCAGAGAAATGATAATAGGCATTTTTAAGCGATATTTGAATCCCCACATAATCAATGGTCTTAAAGCTGATGAGCCAACGATGGCTATCATCCAAGATCTTTATCCACAGCATTTTATAAACTATAGAATACGTTTCACGCAGCTAGAAGTTGTAGACGTTCCTTCAGAGACCGAACAAGTTGAAATCGTCCTCAACACACACAGAAGAGCTCATAGGAATGCACACGAGAATAGGCTTCAAATCCTACAAAAATACTACTTTCCAAGAATGAACGCAAGAATACAAAATTTCCTCAAGCGTTGCACAATCTGTAAAGAAAATAAATATGAAAGACACCCAAATAAAATTTACATACAGGAAACACCCCTACCTTCCTATCCAGGTCACATTATCCACATAGATATTTTCTCCACACAAAACATTTTAGTCCTTACCGCAATAGATAAATTTTCGAAGCTAGCTCACGCAAAAATCATAAATTCTCGGTCAGTAGAGGACATACGACAACCCTTATGGGACACACTGTTCCACTTCGGTGTCCCTGAACACGTAGTCATTGATAACGAGAAGTCACTAAATTCAGTGTCTCTTAGAGCCATGATGGAAGAACTCAACATAACAGTTTATCAAACTCCACCATACAAGAGCGAGGTTAATGGTCAGGTAGAACGATTTCATTCTACCCTATCAGAAATTATGCGTTGTATTAGTTCAGAATTCCAGATTACCGGATTCAACGATCTGCTTGGAAGATCTGTCTACGAATACAATTCTACTATCCATTCCACCACAGGAAAGAAACCAATAGAATTATTTTTCGGTCGTGACCAGAGAGTTTCCCCCGAATTATATGAAAAGGCAAGAAAGAGCAATATCGAAAGGATAAAAGAGAAACAGTTGAAAGACATGCAAGTTCATAACAAATCCCGAAAACCCCCTAAAACTTACCAAGTAGGAGAAGAAATTTTTGTAAGACATAATAAAAGAATAGGTTCGAAATTAACTGTTCGCTATAAAATCGAAAATGTTAGGGAAGATAGGAACACTACAGTTCTTACTGAGTCAGGGAAAATAATTCATAAAAGCAACATTAGAAACTAAATTTTCCATAATATTTCAGGTTTATCTTTGCAATAGCTTGTGCCGAGGTGCAAATAATGGATTACTCCAATTCCCAAATTGTTGCCATAAATAACGGGTTGGCAAAAATTCAAAACGGAAATTTTAAAATAATCCATACCATCGATCTGGACAAATACGAAGAATTCATAAACCAAGCAAACACTACCCTCCTTTCAACCAACATCAAGTCCCACATCCTATTTCCTCTCCTTCAATTCGAACTTACACAGATAAAGGACATATTGGCCTATATCAAACCCAACAGAAATAAGAGGTCATTAAATTTTGTAGGTTCAGCATGGAAATGGCTCGCAGGTAGCCCTGACCATGATGACCTTGTTTTAATCGAAAATAAAATAAATAATTTAGTTGAAAGTAATGAAAATCAAATTGTCATAAACGAATTGTATAATAATAGGATAAACAATATAACAACTGTCACTAATAAGATTCTAAAAGAAATAAGAGAAAATAAATATTTAGATAATGAATTGTTTGTAACACTGAAATATAAAATAAAGATTATTAAAGAAGAACTTATAAATATTAAGTATGCCATTCACTGGGCGAAAGAACAGATTTTAAATTCAATCATTTTGTCAAACGAAGAAATAAATATCGCTATAAGAGCACTTAATAAAGAAAAATTCCCCTTTAGTACGGTGGAAGAAGCTCTAGAATTCTCTAATGTTAAGATTTTTACTAATAATTCAATATTGATTTATGTTGTAAATGTTCCACTCACAGAATCACTCATTTGCGAAAAGCTCTCTATCAAACCAATAAAGAGAAATAATAAAGTAATTAAGTTACCAAAAGAAAATAATTGTCAAATTTTAATATGTGAAAGTAAATTTTATAATATTGAAAACCCATGTAGAACTCTGAACAGTTTATCAGTTTGTCATTTAGAAAATATTAAAGAAATAACTAATTCAGATTGCATTCCCAACTTGCTCACAAGCCAGAACTCATCATGCCCCGTAACGAATTCTCAACACATTCCAAGCATCGAAGCGATCGAACCAGGAGTTATTTTTCTCAACCAATTTCAAGGCAACGTAACAATAGATGGAATCGGACATTCTCTGAATGGAAGCTTCCTTATTAAATTCCACAACGCTACAATCAAAATCAAGGACAAGGCCTACCGCTCCAGGGAAATATCATCGGTCCAAATCCTACCTGCCGTCATCCAACCTCAACCTTATGAAAAGGAGATCAACGAGGTGCTTTCCTTAGAAATGATGCACGAACTTCACATTAAGAACAGAGAGCACATCAAGAAGCTTGAAGTAACGAATCTCATTCATCAATCCATCTCCCACGGCTCCTTATTGATTATTATCTTTGGCATCATAGCGGTAGTGGTTTTCATGAAGAGGAAACAAACTAAAATCACAATTAAACATGAGGAAACCCATCAGGAAGTAGCATCCGAAGTCCCGGACACCCCCAACACCTTCAAACCAATTTTCATTCCCACATTTAACCAGTTGAGAAGTCCCAGCATCCCTAAGATTTATGATGCTCCATTCTTTTAATTGCCAGATGAGGACATCCAGATTTAAGCAGGGAGGAGTTAACAACAGCAACATAGCGAAATCGAATATCATCAGATTCTCGCACGACACATTTCCCACTTCATGGTTTCCCACGACAACGGACACCGGAGATGCGCATGCAGTGAGGAATGTCTTGGGAAATGCAATTCTGCAATTTTCCAGTAGAGTAGTGAATCGTTCTGTTCAGGGTTCAAGTAGTCGTAAGTTAGTTCTAAGTTATCCACCAACCTGTTAAGTTCGGAATTAAATAAATAAAAGTTTTTTTTTTAACAAAAATTTAATCTACATCTAATAATTTATACGACCTAATACTACCTCCACATCAACATATCAAATTTACTTACACTAGAAAAGGGTGATCACGATAAAAACAAACCAAAACCAAAAAGTTATTCCAAAACATATGGAGTAGCTGCAAATGATCATCTTAAAAACATGGGCATCAGCCAAGATGACACCTGTCGTCTCTGTCTTGAGGACATAGAAACAGCTGAACACATTTTATGTGAATGCCCTGCATTAGCTAGATCCAGGCTTAATATATTCAATAAAGGGTTCCCCTGTCCCCTTGATATCAGAAACACCTCTTCCTCGAAGATTCTTAGGTTCTTACATGACCTCAGCTTCGAATGAACAAACCTATACACTACGTGTTTTTAAACCTAAGGGAACAGCACAAAAGATCTTTCAGGTCGACGTGCTTGTAAAGGTAATTCTCACCTTCGCCCTATATAATTTAAAAAAAAAAGCTGCAAATGAACCTATCGATAGATATGGCTTCCGTATTTGGAGGGTTTTTTTCGTTGACAGAATGAAATTTTCAGATGATTTTTATACTTCCATGTTTTATACTTGGTTTTTTTCTTATAAAAACTTATGGTTATTTTTTAATTTCACATATTTCGGAGGGGGTTTCAACCCCAAACACCCCCCCCCCCCCAGCGTTCGCCCCTGATGGGGTCTTACTATGTAACAGCAAAGAGAAGAGCAAGTGGCTCAACGTGAACTCCTTCTCGAATAAGAAGGTGAATTCTCCGGACCTGGACCCCGCAGATAGATCGTAAGAATTTTTAACAATATTTTATTACGTTGTCAGTCTTTAAACGTGTTTCTCCGAAACTCGTCTTTTTTGAGGTGGGGTGAACGTTTTCGAAAAATCTACCTTACCGATCTTGTCATATTAAACATATTTATTATCAGAAAACATGTCGCAACAGATAACCACGAACTTTTTTTGAAATTCTTGTTCAAAAATTTTTAACAGCCTTGAATAACAAAAAAAAGTGCCAAAAAAGAATTATTTTTTTTTTTTTCAAAATCATATCACTATAAGTATTTTTTGAATTTTTGAAAAAGTTCGTGTCTATCCAAGCCAAGGGGACGAAATTTTAAAGGTTTTTGCTTTCAGATCATCTGATCAATCAAAATCGTTCACCCCGTCCGCAATGGACGCTTTTCACGAGGACGCAGTGAAGGACGTGTTGCGGTCACATACGTCATTTTTATGTAAAAGCAACCAAACTATGTAAATACATAGTATAATTGATAAAGCTTGACCAAGTTTGGATTTTATATGTGTTGTTTAAGGAATCAGATTCTTATATGAATGATAACATCAATAATGAATGATAACATTACAAAAAACTGCTTCCCGAAATCATTTGTAGTTTTCGAGTAATCAATTTTGGAATATAGCGCTCGGAAGGAAGTGAGGTATTACATAGTAAGACCCCCTTAAGCTTAGAATAAATAAAAATAACGATTGAGTTATTGACTAAAAAAAAAATTTACAGAGTGGAAATTGTATCGGAAGTCACAATCAAAATCACCACGAAAGATAGGTTAGGTTAGGTTAGGTTCAAATGGCTGTCAGGAAAACAAACTGACACACTTAGACCAATATTAGGTCCATTGTGATACCATAAAATTATGCGAGGAAGTATCTCATTAACAAAACCATTTGGAGCTTTTAATAAAGCGAAGGAGATGCAGGGGATCTGTGTTCGCCAGATCGCTTGGACCATCAATAAAATATTTTCCTAGATGCTTTTTTCTTTTAAAAGAGAGTGAAGGACATGAGCAGAGGAGGTGTGGGATTGTCTCCTCCTCCTCCTCATCTAAGCAACTTCTGCAGAAGTCATTTGAGGGAACGCCAAGTCTTATGGCGTGTCTTCCTATTAGACAATGTCCGGTGATGACATTGATTACGGAGCTAACTTGCAATCTGGTAATGGATAACAAATGTCTTGTGCGTTTTGGATCTAGTCCTGACCATATCCGTTTTGTTGCCACGCACGTGGTGATATTGTTCCACCTATGATTTGTTCTATCCATTGCCTCTTGCTTCAGCATAAGTTTACATGTAGCGATTGGTATGCCAATATTCAACCTACTGGTTGAGATCGGTAGAACGGTTCCTTCTCTTTCGAGTTCATCGGCTTTACAGTTACCCACGATATCTCTGTGCCCCGGCACCCAAATAAGGTGAATATTGAACTTTTCAGCCATCTCCCTAAGAGATAGGCGACAGTTAAGGGCGGTTACTGAGTTCGTATAAACAGCGCCGAGTGATTTGAGGGCTGCTTGACTATCTGAGAAAATCCGGATATTCGTTGAGGATATCACGTTTTCTCTTAGCCATGATAGGACCTCTTTGATCGCCAGAATTTTCGCTTGGAACACGCTAAAATGGTTTGGAAGGCGGAACGAGAGACTTACGTTAAGTCGGTTTGAGTACACCCCACAGCCTACCCCTTCTTCGGTTTTTGAACCATCTGTATAGAAATGAATTGAATCATCTCTCAAAAATTCTTCGTCTTCCCAGGTCGTTCTCGGTGGGATTGAGACTTGGAACTTATTATCAAAAACCAATTGGGAAATGGTGTAGTCGGAGTGATAAGGGATTGATCCGAATAAATTCAGGATTGTAGCGTGACCGATGTTGTTACCGGTCCATTCTGAGATAGCTCTCATACGAGTGGCTGCACTGGCGGCCATTTGTTTGCTGAAGATATCTAGTGGTGTGAGGTTAAAAAGTGTATTTAGGGCAGCTGAGGGTGTTGATCTCAGTGCTCCGCTTATACACAAACCGGCTGTTCGTTGGACTTTGCTTAAATTGTCGCAGTAGGCCTTTTTATCAAGAGCGGTCCACCATACCACTACTCCGTATGTGAGTATTGGTCTGATGACCGCGGTGTAGAGCCAGTGGGTGATTTGGGGGGAGAAACCCCATTTATTACCAATGGCTTTTTTACAGGAAAATAAGGCGACGTTGGATTTCCAGATTCTTTCCTGTATATTGGCTTTCCAATTTAGCTTTTTGTCTAGGATTATACCTAGATATTTGGCTTCGTTTGAAAGTTCAAGTGGGATTCCATTAATTGATGGAGTTATTAGTTGAGGAATTTTGTATTTCCTGGTGAAGAGAACGAGTTCAGTTTTCTTAGGGTTGACCCCAAGATCAAATTTTCCCGCCCATTTTACTAGTATATTTAGAGCGGTCTGCATCAGATCCGTAAGGACGTGAGCATGTTTGCCAGATACCGCAATGGAGACTTCATCTACATATGCAATCACTTTGAATCCCTCAGCTTCTAAGTCAACTAGAAGTTCATTGACGACTAGATTCCATAGAAGAGGGGATAGGACTCCGCCTTGCGGTGTTCCTCTACTGACAGATCTCTTTGCAGAGAAGTTTCCTAGAGTAGAGTTGATTCTCTTGCTTTTTAGCATTAGATTTATCAACTTCACTATGGAACCATCTACTTTGAGCTTCGTCAGTGCCTTTGTAATTGCAGAGTTGCTGACGTTACGACGACCACGAAAGATAACTTCTGAACAAAAACGTAAAAAACTTTTCAGTCCCAAATAAAGTTTTGAAAAACGGACAAAATTACACGATCTCTTCGAGTTTTCGAATCTACAGCTAAAGAGGAAGATTTTACTTAAGGTGAGTGAGTAATCTGAAAAGCTTCAGTTATTTGAATTCAAAATCGGATTTTTTAAACCCTTAACTACTTACATATATGATTATTATCAACCTTTTCATAACATGTACCGATAGATGATTGATACGAATTGACAATGCATCAATAATTTATTGACAACTGATAGTCACAATACCATTTGATAAAATTGGACGATAAATATAAAATTTTAACTGACAGTTGATCTTTGCAATAAGGCTCTATGTCAGAAAGCCAACTCTGAATTTTTTTCTCATTAAAGCCATGCTACGTTTCCTTATGCTTGTCAAACATTAGCGGTATTGTGGGAGAATATAAAAATTTTGAAAAATTGAAAAATTTACAGCTGCCAAAATCGAAAATTTTAGCTCGAGAGTGTGTTTCAGGATTTGTGTTTTGACATTTTATATTGTTCCTATGTTAACAGGAGACATTTTCACATGTTTTCCTTTGTCAATAGCCATTTGGTATTTGTCATATGTGATCTGTCATCAGTCATTTATCATCTGCACATTTCATCTGTCATCTTTTATTGTCATCTGTCATTTGTCTTCGATCATCTGCAATCTGTCTTAATGTAGCCAATATGTAACAATTATATGAATGCAATCTCCTTTATCATTTTTATAGCATTTATTTGTGTGTGTTTGTGTTTTTAGTTGAAAAGACGCAAAATTAACACATTTTTGGGTCGATTTTTTAGGGAAAACGTGAGATAAGCAACTTCGTTCTAACAATTGGATTTGACTTGAACTTCTACTTAACAGACTAAATGCATGCGATTTCTAATTGCAGTTCGGAATCGGTATTTAATTGTAGGTGCTCCCTGAAATGTGCTAGACCCAAAGGCTTCCATTACACTGATTTGATGCCATGCTTTTTTTTTAGATGTAAATAATAAAATATTTTATTCAAAGTTGCACAGTCATCTCATAAATAAGTAAACAGTTTATGAAATTTTATTTTGCAAAACTCCGCTATTCCGGCTATCACTCGGAAAAAAATGTGAACAGAAAAAACGTGTTTTATTTAAGACAAAAACTAGAACGAAGGAAAAAAAATTAAAGTTGGATTTCCGGCCAACATTTTAACAAAAAAATAAACATAAAAGTATAGTTGCAGTCGAAAAAATACTCCGTCGAATTGTATTTCGAGAAGACCTGTCTCGAAAAATCTTGACTACCATTTTGAAAAACACAGTTTTGAGAAAAACAGTTTTTTTTAAATAACAATTTTAGCAAAACAAAACTGAAAGCAGCAGATATCGTAATGAATATTCAACAGAAAAGAAGAAAGTACTTACCTTGAAATGTGTACATATCCTTCGTATAAATTCTACAATTCTAATTTTTGGTTTCATTTGAACGACTACGGGAAGCGAAAGCGGATGAGGCAATTGGCCATGTGATGCAGACTTCTGACGTTCACACTTAAATCCAGAGCACGAACGAATCGAACTTCGCAAAGACAATGCAAATGATCTCTTACTTCGTATGGAGCAACTTCTAACAATTTCCGAATCATTTTTCCATGCTGCAGTAGGGTTAAGTCGTGTGTCAGTTGTTGTATCTATTCGGGAACTAATATCCTGATCGATATCAACTTCTGTCATAGTTGTGGCAATTGACTCCGAGAGGTTATCATCAGCAGCTGTACCGCCGCCACCACTTGTTTGCATTGTCTGTTCACGTTTCGATATCGGAATAGCTAACTTGCGATGTAAGAAGCGATTATCAGGCGGATAATGTCGATTTATGGCAACGACATCAATTGGTACAGTGGATGCTGTGGATGTGGAAGATGTACCAGGACTATCTTGAACAGCTACTAATGGAACGCAGGAAGGTATGGTATTGTCACTTGTGCAGGCAAGCGTAGAAGTTGTGTCACTATTCAGACTACTGCAGGAACAATCTGGTGAAAGAGGATGACATGATTCATCTTCTTCTTCGTCAATGTCGATGCTGCTATCGCTAATGTCGGTTATGGACGGTGATACATAGCTTTCGTCATTTTTCGTCGTCATTTTTGTTTTTTAAAGAGTTTTTGCCTTTTATATTTGTTTTGTTCTAAGTTTGAGTAAAAATATTTTTTTTTTATTTGGTTTTAATTGCACACATGTATATATGCTTCCAGCTATCACAATCAACTTTGCGTTTTTCTCGTTCAAATTCCTCTTCTATCTTTTATCTTATTTGTTTTGAGAGATGTGAATCACAGGAAAAGCAAACGAATATAAACTATTTTTTTATTTGATTAGCAAATTAATTTAACACTGGTAGCACTTGATTTCGAGATTATTGTTAGTGTAGAGGCACTTGTCTTATCGTCTTTCAAATATGCAACATAAGTTTGCCACTCAAAGTAAGCAATCTGATTCATTACTTTTGAGGTGTTCTTTTTGGTTTTTGAAAAGATAATAAAAATGAAAGAAAATGCGTTGGAATTGATGACTTAAATATCACTTCAGTCTAAGCTTTTCGGTATTACATTTTGAAAACAATATAGGGGCCATATGGAATGCTAGTTTCTGAAGTTATGTAATTAGCGGTTCATATCTGTGAAAGGCTGTTTTTGGTTTGAAGAAAATTGCCATTACTTCAGCGTAAATTTTTCTTGTGCTCAAAAATGTGTTTCACTACGAATATTTTAGCAATCAAAAACTTTATCGTACAGAAATTTCAATTCACTAGCTTGCGTAGTTTTTACTTTGATAAATGGTGCATAGGTAAGAGTGTCGGACCATAACGAGGAAGCTTGGAGTTTGAAGACAATGCTTCTTTGCGGGTATCGCCTCTCGTGGAATTGGAAAGATCTAGTAAAATTATACAAACAAATTGAGCACTGTCTCACCCAGCTTTTCGAAGCTTGCTGGAAGTTTAAAAAAATAGGGATCAGTTTTGTGATTATGGATTGGTTGAGAGAAATCAACTGAACCTTGTCATTAACAGAGTTGATTTCAAAAATAATATTTTAGAACCCGAACCAACCAGGAATCGCCCAAAGTCAAATAACGAATCAAAATTTTATAAAACGATATAATCTGTCAAATGAAGAATATGTGTGAAACTTGAGTGAACGTAACGATGCTTTTAGGAGAAGTACTAATTGAAATTTATTTCATAAAAAATGCGGCGTACCCGAAGCCTCAAACGGAACGGCGCACTTTAAAATTCTTCTATTGAATCTCCCAAAATTTATCATATGTTCGCTGCTTTTCAAGAGGCACATCTGACTTTAAGTAAACGAGTAACAACACATGAGCAACGGATTTTTTCTATAATTCCATATACCCGTGGGTGGAATTCCAAAGAAATTGCTTCGTCTAGACGGGGGACTGGAAAACAAATTCAAACTCTACCACTTATCCAATCTCTTAAATGTACTAAAATATACCCTAAGCTCGTGCACAGTTGCTGTATTACAAGTTCAACATTTACAATGAGAGCAATGGGATACATGAAACTCTTACCACCCACACGGAAGGCACGTTGGCAAAAATCATCTTTCCTCTTTTTTGCTTTATTAGTCCTAAAAACCTTGACATAGTTTTTCCCTCTGAGAATGGAAGCTTATATTCTTCTAATTAGTTACAAAAATGATCACAGATTACAGATTACTGTTACTTTTATGACAAACACCTAAGGATTAGCCCTTGTGCTAGGGACTCATGTATATCAATTTATAGAAAATCCTTCACACACCATCCTTGCGCAGTCAAAGGGAAGTTCAATGAAGTTCATCACAATGAAGACGCACGTGTTTCATAGAATCTCAATCTTGCTTATGTCACCAGTCAGCCCGGACATTGTCATTTGAAATTTTTTTCTTTCTTCTTTACTGACTTAATTCAAATAAAAGGCACAACAAACAACACACGTAGGCAAATAGAATTTGAAATCAAATTGGAGTTTATTTACGACGTTGGGATGATACACGTAATGAGATTGCTTTTCATGTAGGGCACGCAGTGTCTAGCTTCTGAGTTTAATAGGAGATAAGGCTCTCATAATTTAGGCGAAATTATATATTGCTTTTAAGGCTGGTAGAGTCGTTGGCCCTTTGTGGTACATACAACTCATTTATAAAACATTAAGTTGCTGTGTTTTTGTTTCCCCGCATTAATGTTTAATTACCCAACCCGTGTTCGTTCCTCTGATGTTTGGCACAGCGCGGTTTTTGGAAATTTCCGGAGCTTGAGATAAATGTAGCAGCCGACGAACCACAAAATAATCTGACGGCAAAATACGAGCATGGTGAAGTTAGGGGAATTGTTAGAAATTAAATATAAAATAAGCCCCAAAGCACCAAGCGTATGGAGTTCAACAACCTGCAGAGGATAATTAGCAAAAAAAAAGTCAATGCTGACGCCTAAGCTTATAGATTAATAAAAAATTCGAAATGTACCACATGTAAAGTTTGCTCCTTGATATCAAAGAAAACCCATTTCAAAATTACAGCGTATTTCAGGCAACTGAGGGTTTAAGCCCCGCATAAGGTAATGGATTCTCAAACTGTCACAGCTCACAATCTTCGAAGTCATGATCAATCTTTATTTGATTTTTTGTGTACACTTGCCGGTTTTTGGAAATAGAAATTACTTTTTTCAATACCTACCTCTCTGACCCTGTATTAACAATAACGATACTCCCAAAAAATCCGTCGTTATCGTTACGTTGCGATTACGTTTCACGATACGCGCTGTCATTTGCGACTAAATAAATAAATGGGGTGGCACTACAGAGCAAGGAGCCCCTGGGCCTAGCGCATTTCTCACAACCATGCCTTGTGGGGGAATGGACGGGACCTACAATTTTCTGCCGGTTCCGAACAGCTAATCGAGAAAGCGCTTTTCATGGCAATGAATACTAACGGAGGACTTGCCAATTCCTCGCGAAAGGCGATACCCGTGGAAAAAACATTTTTGCCTCTGTTGGGAATCGAACTCGAACCTCTGGATTAACAGGCGGACATGCTATCCTTACTGCCTTTGGCATTAAACTTATTCTTGCGGAATCTGGCCCCTGAACACCGAGCGGTACGCAGATAGAGTTTAATGCACCGCACATGCACATTGTCAAACTTTACTTACGCTAAAAGTGAACTAAAAACTGAATTGGAATGAATCAAAAAGCCAAAGACAACAAATACAATTCACTCTGTTAAAAAAACTTCTTCAAAGCAAAGAATTTATTGGGTAGGATTGAATACACCCCTGACCAATTGGCAAGACGCATTCTATAGATGTATAGCTAAGGTGGATGACTCACTTTATCTTGAATGTTTGAATAGAGCTCAAACATCTACAACAAGATTAATTTACAAAGATTTAAACCACGTACTGTACCAAAATAATTATTTTAATGATAAGCTTTCATTTAACCAAATTAGTATCATTTTCAAAGCAAGAACTGAGATGCTCAATCTAAATTATAAACCACACAGAAGTGACCTTCACCCGTTATGTACTTTGTGCAACCTTAATGAAACTGAAAATACGTATCACTTTATAGCTGTATGCCCAATATTACAAGAAATCCGCAGGCTTTATTTTTCGAAGAGCTTTCTTACACTTGAAGATACAAAACAGATTTTGAACGGGGATTTTGGTTGGAAAATTCCTTGTTTTTATATTAATCATGCCTTAGGGTATCGTAGCAGTTTTTTAGACTGATTAATGAGATCGTAAGTGTAGGCTCTGTATATTATGAAATTCAATTTTTTTTAATTTTATATATTTTTATTGTTTAAATGAATTCACACAACAATCTATTTTTTATTCTAATTTTTCTAAAATTATGTTTTCTTTAACTTTAACTTTTTCCATTTTGTAACAAATCTCGAAATAAGTCAATCGAGGCAGACGGCAAATTTTGCCATGCAATCATTCTTAGAAAAATATAAAATCTTGTAAAATATCGAGAACTTTAATAAAGAATTTATATATATATAATAATATATATTGGGTAGGATGCATCCGAAAGGGCAAAACACCCCAAAGGAAGAGAGTTTAGATTGATAGAGTTATAGTCTGAAAATTAAACGTATTTCCAGAAAAAATAACAACTTATCCCACAAGAATATTGCAACGACTTCATTCAAAAATATTCTATGCAACTGGACTAAAATCGATTTTAGCAAATTGTTGATGGTGAATATACGAGTAAACATACCGAGACTGAGGTTCAACGAAAAACTCCCCTTTCAATTACCGTCCAAATGCACTTAGGTCCCTTCTTTCCAATGGTCATGGAAACGTTGATAAACCGTCAACTCATGAAATATCTTGAAGAACGAAAGTTTCTTAATGACCGACAGTACGGCTTTCGTAGCAAAAGGTCCACTGGTGATTTGATGGCACCGAAAAGTGGAACCAATCTTTACATTGTTTTGGAGAAAGTAAGATTATTGCGCTTGATATTTCTAAAGCATTTGATAGAGTTTGGCATCAGGTTCTTTTATCGAAAATGCGTGCTTTTGGTATCGATGAGTCTCTTCTTCGTTGGATTAGAAATAACCTATCCGACCGTTCAATACAAGTTGTGTTGGATGGTTTTAAGTCTGATACCCACTTTATAAATGCTGGTGGGGTCTGTTTTGTCTCCGTCTCTCTTCCTCATTTTCATAAATGATCTCCTGTCTGGAACTTCTAATCCTCTCAACTGTTTTGCTGACGACTCAACCCTCAGCTTTTCATATTCGTTTCCAAATTCACGTCCCTGCTCTTCGGATGTGGAACTGGAACGGTTGCGTATGACAAGCTCATTGAATTCTGACCTTGACAGCATTGTTACATGGGGTCTTAAAAACCGAGTTGAATTCAATGCTTCAAAAACTCAATGTTGTCATTTGTCGTTAAAGCTTAACATCCCCTCATTACCATTATCCATGAATAGTACCTGCATCCAAGAAACCGAAAAGCTGTCAGTACTTGGTATGTGTGTAAACGTCGACCTTCGTTGGAATGACCACATATTCGAAATCCCCAAAAATGCTGCAAAGTGCTTAGGTTTCCTAAAGCGATGCATAACATTTTTCACCCCCTCTGATCTGGCTACAATCTATAAGGCCTACATCCGCCCAAAACTAGAGTATAATTCCCATATCTGGTCAGGTGCTTCTCAAACATCTTGGCGCCTTCTTGATAGGACAAAAAACAGAGCGTTGAGATTGATAGGTGATAGTTCAATTGTAGAATCGATTGATTCTCTCGAACACCATCGAAATGTTACTTGCCTCACTCTTTTTTATCGCTTCTTTTACAAACAGTGCTCTAGTGAAGTGGCCAGTTGGATTCCTCCCCTGAAACAATTTAGCCGCAATACTCGCCTCGCAAGGAATGCTAATCAGTTCTCCCTTCAGCCCAACTTCGGGCGTACAGTTAAGTATAGAGATTCGTATTTTAGCCGCTCAACCCTGATGTGGAATGCTTTACCCAACTCAATTTTCCCCACGCAATATAATGTACAGATATTCAAGAGTGATGTGCATCGGCATCTCCTTTCTTATTTCCTAACAGTAGTCACAACCCCTTAAAGTGCGCGTAAATTAAAAAAAAAAAAAAAAAACAGCGAATTGAATATTGGAGAGCACATCGGAGAGCACATAAGGCATTCGTATCGTAAACGTGACAGGAAGGTAGGAACTCGAATCCCAAATTGGGAACGACTTATGTACATCTATTACACTTTTGTTGATGTATTGAAATAGTACCTCCTTCAGTGGCGAAAAGAGAAAAAGAAGCACAACAAAGCGGTTTGATTTGATGGAGTGCCAGCTTAATTACTGGAAGCAGATCCCGTACTTCACTTCAGTTTATTCAAGCTGTTTGGGAAACTGAAACAAATTACAATGACTAAGGGTTTTTTAGACGTGGACGTGTGATATTTAATCTGGCAATACCTTATTCGAAGTTGCGCTTTTGGCAGCTGTCACTTCATTTATGCTCAGTTTGTTTGCCCTTTCGTTGAGGCCACAGGAAGACTGGGCACTGCGCAGGTTCGAAACGAAATCGCTGTTGACACCGATTTTTACATAATTTGGAGTTTCAAACCTGTGAGTTAACTCTAAGGCCAGCCGATTCAACATCGCTAGACTATTTTTGTAGCGTTATGTGAAGTCTAAGCAGATATCCGACAGTTGACGCCTTAGTAGAGAAAGAATATTCGGCGCGTTATCGAAGACGACCCTAAATGCTGCAAAAAAAAAAACTGGGTCTAAAAAAACACCCTTCATATATTATTGCTAAGTTGTCGGTAAAAGGTGAAGGTGTGTTTTACTTTGCACAATAACCAGATCTCCGACTCCTTCGGAGTGCAGTACAGAGTAGGACAATCTTTGTCTTCTCGCGAAAGATTATGTATTGCCAGCGCCAGCGTTCAACAACCCAGCCTAAGTCGATTATGTACATGCCTTTTAACATATATATGATTAAAATGGGCTTTACCGGATGTGTCAGCCCCAGGAAAATCAATCGGTCTTAGGACAAACTGCAAAAGAAAACGCCGAAAAATGCCCACAGCATAAGCATATCAATATACCAGGGTATTATTTCGATGATAGTTAGAGAAAGTCGTAATTTTGCTTTGGAAGTATAGTATTAGCAAAAGTTGGATCTGGGGCCGGATTCCGCAAGACTGAGTTTAAAAATCAAACCAACACAATGAAAATTCAGTCTTGCGGAATCTAGGCTCTGGTAATAAAATAAATAAAGTTCCCGTCTCCTTCGATATTCTCCCTTCGATTTGTATGTCAAATTTTCTAACGCACTGACTTGAGATGCTTGGAACTTTTTTTAAATTGGGGTTTAAAGTATCGAGGAAATCACATCAAATCTACAAGATTCGCTTGCTGCATATTTAATCGAATCAGAAATGAGTGGCGCGTTACGAATTAAAAGTGGTTGAACTTCACCCTAAAAAATCAATAACGGCGATGGACCGGTAACACGCTAAGCAATCCAAACGTAATCTTCTGGGTGAACGGCGGGAGTAAGGACCAAAATCAATCAACAGTTTTAAGCATCAAGAAACAGGAAACCTTTAAGTGTCGCATATCACCGCCGCTATTCTAAAATCGAGGAACTTTTTTCCTTGTTCGGGATTTGAAAACGTTTACTCAATACTACGATTTAGACGTTGATAGTCTGAAAAGTGACGCGAGGCCCAGTTCTATACAACACCCGCAAGTAGGGAAAAGAAAATTTCTACGATATCTAGTTCTTCACCGCAAACGACTTTAGTCTCGCGTTGGGCGCCATTGACGACACTTCTTTCGACCATTGCTTTATATTGATGATACGGGAGACAGTCTAAACTCTAACTTGCATATCAAACCCAGCCAGTAACAGAAGTAAAAAAAAACAGTAACAATTAGCAAATAACGTGATGATACAAAACGAGAGAAATTAAAGCGATTTTGAATAGGTTCTGGTGCATCAAAAATATTACATGGAGGAACAGCAACAACCCTTCTTGACTGAAACAACTTTTATCATTTTATAAAAAAAATCACCATTTTGGCACAACAACCTGATTTGAAAAGAAATCTACCAGCAAATCTCCTGATATCGACTCCAGACAGAAAATACCACAGCTTTCATTTGAAAATACAATAGAACAATCCAAAAAAAAAAACGTAAGACTAAAAAAAAGTAGGTATTCAAATACAGAAGTGCTTGATATACAAGCTCAAATGTCTATTATTTTCTATGTTCCTTCGGATCGTCTATTAATATACTACCAGGTTCAATCTTTCCTACATACGAAATCGAGGTTCAGCAAATCAAACGTGAAGACTTTATTTTACAATTCCTGTCTTTCTATTGCAATTTGTTGGTATAAGTAAAATACATTATACCAACCACTATCTGGGTATTATTATACGATTTAAGACCGGAACTACCTTACAAAATCCATAACTACTTCGCAGCCTTGATGTGTTTATGTACTCTGACGCTTCGCTCCCACACGTGTCTAATAAAATTACGTCTGCCCCATTAACTTTATAACCAACCTACTCCCTCCTTCTACGTAAAAATGTAATTTTAAACCGCACACTGCGTTCTAAAAGCCACACTCCATGCCACATGAGAAGACTCAAAAATAGATTCAGTAGTCTGGAGTGCTTCCTCTTGTGTCACAAGACCACTTAACATACTTTTCCTCACTAGGGAGAGACGTGTCGTGCAATATTAACGCGATTTTATAAGGAAAACCTAAAAAGGATGAAAAAAAAAAAACGAATTGGATCCTCAAACTCAAGCCGCATAGTGGAACACTTTGACATTTACAGTGAATGACTTTGAATCCATCACGTTCGTCGAAAGTGAGATGTCCATGTATGCATAGAGCTAACTTAAACACTACATCCACTCAAGCGCCAATAATTGACCTTTGCTCAGTCCTTACAGTGTCCACCGCGTCTGTTCTCATGGTGATGACTGATGATCGATTGTCTTTTAAATGCTAAACTTTGTTTCTCCTCATTTATACTCGTATATACAAGTATATGGAGAAATCACTACTAAAAAATATTGAACCGACTGTGTTGTGAGTAATATTTTGTCAACCATAAAGGTGCATGAGTATTAGTCGGCCGGAAGCTTCATACAAAAAGTAAAAGTCTATGGAACCCTTGTTTGGCAAAGAACCAAATAATAATATCTCTTATCCAATCTCGGTGTGTCTCTGTTGGTATTCGCCCGCATTGCAACATGCTTTGCAAGGATATACGTACCTATACATACTTTTATGAGGCTATTGTAGGTAGGCATACATATCAGTGTCGTTATATTACTTGAAATCCCCATTTTAGTGAAATTAGTTTCGAATGTAAATTTCTGAATGTAGGTGGCACCTCTTGTGGCGGGGGTGGGCAGCAAGTGTTGAACATATCGCTACCATGGGGTTGTGGTTATCAGATGATTCTGTCATTGCGAATAGCACAGAGTTTGAGGTTGTGCTCGAGGGGTCGTTAAAAGTATTGATTACATTCACATTGGAAGGACTTCTGTGTAAATACTTTCAAAATTGCACGCAAAAACTGGTGTGTGGGTGAAATGCGGAGATGGAGCTCTTACTGAATGAAGCTGATTGGTTTTTTTGTTTTTCTACTGTCCAACCGCCCACCGAGTCGAGCCAAATGAATTATTGATGCTGTATTATATTACGGTTTGCTGTACATTTTCAAATTAAGCTTCATAAAGCTCAGGATTTATGGAGCTGAAACGAGGGACAGTACTCGTTTATCTCTTTGGTGTTTAATTAAGAATAGTCTTGTTTTCATTTTGGCAGAAGTGCATTTAAATAACACAGGACCACAAAATTCGAAGGTGTATCTACCGGTCTAGAATAATCACATTCTGTGGATATTTGGTTTTTCGAACTCGAAGTCGTTGCAGGTGCTCAAGTTTTTGCTCATTTGGGTATTGTGAATTGTTTTTTGATATTTCAACAATTTAAAAATAGCTAAATATTTTGCCAAATAACCGAGGTCAAAGGTCAGATTTTAATGGTAAAGACCAAGGTTATTACTTCACTACGAAAACATGCCCCAACAATCGAGTGTCTGAGTTAAAAGGCAAAAAAAGGACAGTGCGTTGACGTATATCTAGACAGAAAATATAAATTGAGTGATTTAATGTGAACATTTTTCATGAAAAACTAGCATGATTGTGGCATTTTTTCGTTGTGGCCGTCTTCTTTGACAAAAAACTAGACTGAGCGAAAGCACTGCATAATTATAATTAATATAATAAAATAATTATAGAACAATTCATTCAATCCCTGAATCTTTTCATACCGTACAATACGAATGTGGAATATTCTGCCAACTTCAATTTTCTATGCTTCCTTTGATTATTATCTTTAGCGAGGAATTGGCAAGTCTTCCGAAAGTAATACGGCCATGGAAGTGATCGCCGGCAGAAAATCCTTGGCCTGTTGATCCCAAATATTGATTTTGTTTATTTAAAAGCAGTCTTGTTTATCCAACCTTCCCTTTTTCTTCGATGGCGCTATGAGCATTGTGTTGTCAAAGTAATCATAGCTCTCCCTCTCTGCTTGACACTATAGAGCTAAGATCAGACTGCAACTCACATATGTTAATATTTTCTTTTACTTCTAGGCGTCACATTTATGTTCCTTCAATATTCACATGCTTCATGAAAAAAAATAGGGACTTGACAAACTTGACTTTAAATTGTGAACGCACCCTTTCACATATCATCGAATTGCCAATTTGTTCAGTAAACTCAACATTTTCATCATGGTAAGGACACCAACGAAGAAAGCGCTTTTCATGGCAATGAATTTATAACGGAGGACTTGCCAATTCCTCGCGAAAGGCGATACTCGTGGAAAAACGTTTTTGCCTCTGCTGGGATTCGAACCTCGAACCTCTGGGTTAGCAGGTGGACATGCTAACCATCACGCCACGGGTACCACTCCATTCCCTCACAAGGCAAGGTTGAGAGAAATGCGCTAGGCCCAGGGGCTCCTCGCTCTGTTGCGTCACCCTATGAATTTATTTTTTTTAAGGACACCAACGAGCAACGTTTGCAAATTATAAAAACTTTCTACACAAATTCGGAGTCGGTGACTGCAACCTTAAGAGCGTTAACTTTAATTTATGGTTGTAATTTCCCTCTAGATGAAAGGCAATAACAAGTTTTAGGCAAAACTTTGAGTCTACATACTCGCTGTGTGATGTTGCGGTATCAGTGAGACAACAGTTTGGTCTAGGTATCGAAAATATCGCTGCCGTTCAGCCATCCTTAGCCAACGATCCAAATTAGACAATTCCACGGTATTCTCAAGAATTGGGCCACACCACTTTCTGGCGTTTTTTGTGTATCTTGGTTCACACCCAAACAAGATCAAGATGACTTAAGAATTAAAGTCGATGGACCATTTGAAACGACGCGACGTATGTTCTCCGATTGGGCTCTGATGAAGATGCACCAAGATGATGAATTTCATCGCAAAATCATCTTCAGTGACGAAGCTCACTTTTGGTGATACATGAACCAGCACTTCATCCACAAAGGACAACTGTTTGGTGCGGTTTGCATGCCAGCCAGCGGCGTGCATTGGGCCATATGTTTTCGTCGACGATAACGAACGGAACACTTCTTTGAACCGCCAGAATTGGAAGATATGGATTTGGAAGACATGTAATTTCAACATGTATGGTGTCGCAAACCACACAGGGCACGTTGCAATCGATTCATTGGAGAGCAAGCTTGATGAGCGTGTTATCTCAAGGAATGGGCCGGTCTATTGGCCGCCTCGTTCGTGTGGTGGAAACATTAACGAAGTCGAGTTCGATTTATAAAGGTTTTTATTGCACTTCAAACCGATAATAAAATTTTAAAAATATCTCAAATGGTTTGCATTTTATTAAAAAAAATTGGGAAGCCCGATACAATAATAAATACCATCAAAAAGAGAATTCATTCTTACTGCAATTTTGATCACTTTGAGATCACAAAACTCATAGCGACGCACCGTTAAAGACAAAGAATAACTGTTTTTTATTTGTATTGAACACACTCTTGAACACACACGTGTTTGGGTGTTTACATACAAAGCATGTAGGATTTGTACATGTTTACATGCGAGCCGCATGTGTATGCACCTGTAACATGTAAAACACATGCAACCAATTATCTTACACGTTCTGTTCGACATTTGATTGCGCATCGTCATATATAAATAAAGATGGGTTCTGTAAAAGAAAAAAACTTACTATTCATCAAAGTGCAGACAAAAGGATCGAATATGTTGGCATCTATTTGCGGCAAAACAAATTAATATGTCACCAACTCCTCAACTAAGGATAAATACACAACACGTAGGTTACATGCATGTAGTACGAGTATCAAACCTGCGCGACCTTTTACAAGTTGAAACTTTAATCCTTCAACAAAAAATTTCACCCCAAATGGGCACTTTCAAAAACCTATCGGATGGACTATCCCGGATTACCGTATCTTAAATATTTTTGTTAACGGATCAAATATCTTTTCCAGATTGTTGCAGAGAAAAAAATTTCGTTGCTCAACGACCAGAATTGTTTTTTCGATTTCCCATGCAACTTCAGTGGTGGTACCCGTGGTGTGATGGATAGCATGTCCGCCTGTTAATCCAGAGGTTCGAGTTCGAATCCCACCAGAGGCAAAAATGTTTTTTCTACGGGTATAGCCTTTCGCGAGGAATTGGCAAGTCCTCCGTTAGTATTCATTGCCATGAAAAGCG
This sequence comes from Melanostoma scalare, assembly GCA_949752695.1. Taxonomy (NCBI): domain Eukaryota; kingdom Metazoa; phylum Arthropoda; class Insecta; order Diptera; family Syrphidae; genus Melanostoma; species Melanostoma scalare. The sequence continues at coordinate 179,356,890 of OX456984.1, read as the reverse complement.
CTTTCTCGATTAGCCGTTCGGTACCGGCAGAAAATTTTAGGTCCCTTCCATTCCCTCACAAGGGATGGTTGTGAGAAATGCGCTAGGCCCAAGGGCTCCTCGCTCTGTTGCGCCACCCTATTTATTTATTTTATGCAACTTCAGTGACTCTTATACCAAAACAAAAAATTCTCTATCAGCTGATCATTTGAATAGAAAGGTGCACCAACAAAACCCGGGTACGCTTAAATACCTTTTTAGTTGAAAAGGGTTTGCGCCTATGCTAAATGCTTAGTACCTAAATAATACCAAAAGCTATCCGGACACGATTATGAACGCCATCAATGATGCTGAGCCGTTGTCTTTTAACGTTCGTCATTCAATTTCTTAACCCACACCTACCACCATTTTCTCCTGTTTATCCGTAAGATCTTAAAACTTCAAAGTCCAGACACAAGCACGAATACATGTGGAGTTTTTAAAATCAGGGTGCAGACCATTCGAATCAGTTAAAAACAAGATTATCACTTGTTAAACCATTTAACTTAAGAAATGTTTGCTTTCTTTAAAATAATATTAGCACATTTAACACTGCATTTTTGAGAAGTATTTGTTAATTTAAGATTACAATTATAACACTTTCAAGGCCTTTTGGTTTTTTTTAATAGCAGGGGAAAAAAATGATATTATTTACACGACACAATCCTTGAAAGTTGCTAACTGCTCGTACAAATCTCATAAAAAGCTCTGGTTTGAAATAATATTGCTTCAATTCGTTGTCTTGACATTAAGACTTTAAAAGAGAGTAACCGTTTAATTCAATGCTGATGTTTTCAGTATCTGAGACGAAAGAAATTTTGATTGGACGTTCTACACATATAAAATAAAATAGCTCCATTCATTTACTATTTACATTAATCGATGTGGTTACGTTTAGAGAAAAACAGATAAGACAAATGCAAACTGTGCTTTCTCAGCACTCCAAATTCAAACCAAATTCCCTACACTGGATTTACACGCTCGTCTGAGGTTTGTAACGCAAACTTGCACAATCTTTCTTTTTATAGTTTCTTTTGAAACATTTTGTCAAGAAAACAAAAAAGACAAACACATCCAACACGTGACAAACACAAATCACCATCAAAGTCGTTCTGTGATATGTGAGTTTCACTTTGAATAGAAAACAAAATAAAAAATCCAAGCACAAACCGAGCGCACTAAATGAGATACATCTTCCCGGGCCGACAGATAAATATCCACTGATTGTGGGTACGGTCGACATATTATTATTCGGGAGCTTGCTACATCACCTCGCAAGCAAATCGATTGTTTTGTTAGAAATGAGGAGCCCTATGAGACCGAGTAGTTGAGTGTAGTAGGTATCATAATACATGTGGACAAGCTTTTATAGTTTTTCATCATAAAGAGGGGATTTTCATTTGTTCAGTGAGAATTTATGGTCAAAAGAGGAGCGAAAAGAATGTGTTTTTTTTTTGTTTCTGGGTGTGATTAATTGTCGGCATGAATGGTAACGCGTCCATGATTTGTTTATTAACTGTTGAAAAGATATGTCAATGTCACATGAGATGTGTAAAAAAGTAAGAGGCCGTGGAGAGATGCTAATTGTGTGGAGGTTAATTTAAAGCTTTTATCTTAAGAGTTTCCCGAATAGTGAATTATGAACACATTTTCTAGAGGTGAAATTAGATACAAACAGGGAATTCTTATTTTGTTAATTTAAATCAAGAAGAAGTTGTTGAAGTTAATATCATTTCATTAAATTATTCCAGTGTTACGTATTTGCCAATAATTTAATCTTTTTCCTCACTAGTTAACACTTCTTCTTCGTCCTATTCGGCGTCGTTACCATCATCGTGATATCGAAAGTATCTTAAAATTTCCACTTAACTGCATCACACTAGTGATACGTAGCGCCTGTGAAGTACGCATTGACTTCAGAAATTCCCGCTTCGCTCGCTATTAATGCTATAACATTTTTACTTTTTCTTGAAAGCTCAAAATTCTTAATTGTAAAATTGTTTCATTCGAAATATTTTGCATTGAAGAATATGGCGCATGAGATTTTGTCGTTGCATTGCGAAGATAGTTCGTCATTCGATTATTTTTAAACGATGCTTTTTAAAGATACATACGTTTTAGGCTATTGATTGCGTAATTTCTACAGAAAATGGGAAATTTCGTTCTCTACAAAAAATGAATCAAAATTTTGCCTCGTTTTGCAAGATATATTGAAAAAATGGTCAAGACTGTGTCGTACGTGCTTGCGATTGTGTACTAAGTAAAATATCAAAATCTAAAGGCTACAAAGTTTTGCTGTTGAAAATCATTTTTAAGTTGAAACCGGATTGCCACCTGCTCATTAATTATGAAAATTAAATTAAATCACACGTATAAAGCAAAAGACAATCAAATTAAATATTCCAAAGGTTTTTTGCGAAAATGTAGAAATGCAAATGTTTTGTAACTACATATTAATATAGAAAGTGTTCTGCATACGCTACGACAAAAGCTCAGGACGGATAGGTTGGGTCAAGACAAGAAAAAAATCGAATCGGAAGGGTCTATCTCCCTCCTTGACTGAAAGGAAAATTTTATAAAAAATTATTAATAATTATTAAAAATCAACAATCCACATACTATACTGTTTTTGAAAGCTAATGCTTTGTTCTTTTATTAACATTTTGGTTCAACTTAGTGAATACTAGACTGAGTAATCAAGTCACGAAGTCAAAATTAAAAAAACAAATTAGCAGATGTTTTGACAAAAAATTAAAAAAAAAAATTTTATGTACAGCTTGTAAAATACTCAAAAAATTTGAAAACTTATAATATTTAAAAATCACACTTAAGAAGTCAGATATTTTTGTTTGCTTGTTTTGTGAAGTCTCAAGAATTACTGGTCCGATTTCAACCACTTTTGCACAACTCTAAAGCTACATTTTCAGGAAGTAGCAGAGGCTATATTTCATCGTTATACTTGCACGAGAACATGAACGTAAACGGCAACTTAGAAGCTATTGAACCGATATCTTTGAGCAGCATATAGTGTATTTCGTTCCCGTATTCCCACGAGAACGGGGACCCAAAAGCTACTAGGCTGATTTCAAAAATTCTTTATCATTAGAAAGCAAAATTATAAACAATGGCTCTAAATCACACACTTCCTGCATCTAAAAAATCGCGCCGTATATCAGTGCCATACATCATAATCATAATATGGCTGGAGCTACGCCTGGTGTATCAGCCAAACTCTCTAATAAAGGAATTATAGGCGTTTAAGTTCCAAATTAAGTTTTGGAAAATAGAACATGGCACGAATCTGCACAAGTCTTCGAATATGAAGCCAAAAAGAAAGATTCTACTTACAGTGGATGAATCATATAGAGACCGATTTCAACCAACTCAAAATTGAAATCCGATTTTTCAAACCTCTTTTTTAATAAAAATGTCCGAAAGCCAGGAGCAAAAATGTAGTCTTCTTGAACTTTCTTTTGAAGGATGCAAGCTTTGTTACGTTTTCTTAACGTTTTTTTTTTTCAAAAAGAAAGAAGTACTGTGGGAGAATATACAAATTTTGCAAAGGTGAAAATGTTGCCAATTGATATTGCACCTGCAACTGCAAGAGAAGTTTTCATATTTTTTTGTAAAAAAGACATCTGGCATCTGCTGTTATCATCCATCATCTATCATCTATCATCTATCATCTATCATCTATCATCTATCATCTATCATCTATCATCTATCATCAATCATCTATCATCTATCATCTATCATCTATCATCTATCATCTATCATCTATCATCTATCATCTATCATCTATCATCTATCATCTATCATCTATCATCTATCATCTATCATCTATCATCTATCATCTATCATCTATCATCTATCATCTATCATCTATCATCTATCATCTATCATCTATCATCTATCATCTATCATCTATCATCTATCATCTATCATCTATCATCTATCATCTATCATCTATCATCTATCATCTATCATCTATCATCTGTCATCTGTCATCTGTCATCTGTCATCTGTCATCTGTCATCTGTCATCTGTCATCTGTCATCTGTCATCTGTCATCTGTCATCTGTCATCTGTCATCTGTCATCTGTCATCTATCATCTGTCATCAGTCTTCGGTGTATAAAGAATCAGTGCCAACGTTCTGTAACTATAGCGCCTCAATAAAATCCGTGAATAAACGGTAAAAACGGGAAGCCTTTCGTTAAAGTTTCTAACGTTTTTTGATCGGTGTTAACGATGTGATAGTTACAGATCAGGAATATAAATTCATAAATAAATTCGAACGAGTTTGGCGCACTTGACAAAAAAAATATAAAACAAAAAACGAAAGCGATACATGAAGCGTACAGCAATTCCTTGATCCGATGATTCTTTGATTCACCGTCAGAAAGACTTCGTTTTATGTCTCTAGACAAAGAAAAAGACGTCTCAACAATATTAAAGACGTTAACTGAACATAGCTAGTCAGGAAGCGAGTTTTATACCCGGACAAGTAGGCCAACTCAAGACTATAATTCTCTCAAGTCTGGAATATATTTAAAAAAATGTTTGTTGGGACCCAAAAGCATTATGTTCTCTTTGATGATGTCGGAAGTGTACTTACATATCAAACTTTTGATGAAGTTCATGTTTGCTACTAGATCCGCTTATGAAGAAGACCACTTCTTTGCTTTCGCCTTGGGCTTCTTCATAGTTCAAAACTGTGTAAACTGGCGACAAGTTTTTGCTGTTCTCATCATCCGTCCAATGACATTTATTCGTGTAATCATTCAAAGCTAACCGAGCGGTTGTTCTTCCGTTTTTCAAGTGATTATCCCCAAAGACATTCATTCATTCAATTAATTCGGCAGCTGCTCTCAAACTTTACCAAGCTTCGAGCTTCAAACAATTTTTTTTTAAAGAATGGTACCTACACAAATTTTTTTGCAACGTTTTAGCCATCCTTTTTTATCTCAAAATAAAGGCAGTCAAGGAATATTTGTTCACAAACATAACTCTTATCGACAGCCAACAAGAACGAACCTTCGTCACTTTATTCTTGAACACACTACAAACAAATGAGAATAGTTGGAACATAAACAAAACCTAAATAAGCTTACACAAATAAGTTTGCTCGTAGCAATTTTAATAATTAAATCTGCGTCAGCTTTTCAACAACGGCCAACAAGAGCAAACAGCACATTGACTTCTCGTAAGAATCTTATGGTTTTGCATAATATTCGCAAGTGTTGTTGTTGGTACTTAAACAGTAACTGATGGACTAGGCACCATTCAGTCAACCACCTACCCTCTAGCTATTGTTGTTGTCCCTTCATGAAATTATTATGAAATACATATGATGTATGCCACTTGCTACTTAAGAAACTCAATCAACAACTACCCACTTTTCTGCTTTTTGGCAGTAATTGCATTTTATGACATTGCGTTTATCTTCATCGTAGGTCTTTTTCTATACGAGCATTATTGTTGTTGTTTACAATGAAGAAGATGAGAGAATGAATGCAAATTGTTGCAGTAAATATGGCAATGATGAGTCCCCATCATTCATCCAAGTTTTACTTGACAAGACAGTTCTGTGAAGACTTCTCTGGCTATGGCAATTGCTCTGGGTGCGCTTTCAATCGAATTAAATTGTGTTGGTAGCCGTTTCTGTGTTTGTTATGCTGTTTAAGTTAAGTTTAAATGCGAAAATGCAATTGTGCAGAAATCATTTTAATTAAATTTATTCAACACAATAAAGATCACAATCAACTTTACTCTCGCCTTCTTTTCAACATGCTCAAGTTTCAATCTATGTGTGGGGTACAAACTTCGGCCGATATTAGAAATTAAAAGACGAAAGACGTGTGGTTGGAAATCTGACATAGTATAGTAGGAATATCCCAAAGAAAATCAACTCACCTCTTTTCCCTGTCACAACTGGATTGCTTCACTGAGTGAGTGCAAAATGACACATTTTAATTGGATTTTATAAATTTATAGAATCATAAGAGTGGAGGAGGGAGCACTTGTGATTAGTATCAATTCGTTTTGTATAAACCCTCATACGAAAGATGAATCAACCACACATTAATGTAGCTAACTCAGCATAATGCGGGGTGTTTACATGTTCGTTGAGGATTCTTACAACCCAAGCTTAATCTTTGCATTGTATTGACGACAACGACGACGACGATGCCATAAGGGAGGATGGATGATTATAATTAAGAAAATATCAATGTCAAATTGAAAAGAGTTACATAAACGCTATGGAATCAATTTTTCAAATCCAATTACCATCAAAAAACACATTAAGACATTAATCATTTGTTTTCGATTGAAAGAAACACAAAATATGTATGCTCCGATTGTGCTATGGGATTCACAATGAGGTCGTTGCTCGAGCTCATCTCTTTTAATAATAGAACAGTTGGAGTGATTGGATTTTGAAATTCCAAAACGTGCAGATTTTACAAATTTTAATTCAAAGAGATTAATTCTCTGTCTTTCAGTGAGGAAAAGAAATTATCCTCTTCAACTATTTTTTACTTTTCTTTCTTCGAAGTAGATTAAAATATTTTTACAAATATAATTTGCTACTACATCCCACAATGGTTTTTAAACCACTCAGTTTCTTTACAGAAAGTAAGTCAGGTTTTGTTCATTCTTTTTAGTAATGTACAAAAAACATTATCAATTTAATAAGCATGGCATATCAGTCTGCAAGATTGACATGTACACTACTCGCAAAAATTTTGGAAAATTCTGTTGACTTTGTCATGCAACCAAATGATTAGGTAATTCAATAAACTTTGTTTTGAGTTTTAGTTGAGCTCTGTACGAGAATTCGTTGCAGAGTGAGGTTGGTTTGTGGATTCTCACTTGAGAACACAGGCGAAAAAAAAATTTAATGTAAAGTAATGTCATCTCCTCCTCTACTAGAGAATTGCAATCAAAAAAAAGAACTTCCTCTTTCCATCAAGACCGGACATCTTCCAACAAAATGAAGCACATCTTCTATTTCCCTCAAATTACAGAAATTTTATACACGCAGCAGTACATCCCTAGATGAAATGCAAAAGTTCACCACACACACAGTCTGACCGTCATTGAGATTAGTTACACACTGTTCTAGTCTGGAAAATAATCGTTGTTTCTATGGCCCGAGTTGTGATATAGTTTACTATATATCGATCGATGCACAGAACTGACTGCTTGATGTATACAGGGTGTTTGGCATGCGGTGTGTAGTTCAAGGATAGGAAGACAAGAAAAAAAATCGTATGGGAGTGGGGTCTATCTGCTTCTTCGATTAAACGGGAGGGGAAATATTATAAAAAATTAACTCATTTAAATTAAAAATCAACTAAGACACTTACTAGCATATTATGATTTTGAAAGCTAATACTTTGTTCTTTAATAAACATTTTAGTTCAAGTTGATTTATCGAATAATTTTTGAGTAATCAAGTCTCAAATTCAAAATTTTGAAGAAAAAAACTTTTTTTGAAACTGAAAACTGAAAGCAAAATCTTTCTTAGTTTTTGAGATTAAAAAAAAAATATAAGTCCAGATAATCTCTTGCGCAGAAAATAAAGTTCAACCAGTTAAAATAAATAAATAGGGTGGCACAAGAGAGGGAGGAGCCCCGGGGCCTAGCGTATTTCTTACAACTACGCCTTGTGAGGAAACGGAAAGGACCTACAATTTTCTGTCGGTTCCGAACAGCTAATCGAGAAAGCACTTTCCATGGTGTTACGTATAAAATGTTAAATAAAAAGCCAACGACCGCGCACATGGTGGTATCAATTGTCGAACTCCCTGATCATTCGGGTTTTCCAATTAAAACTTGCCGATGCCCGAAATGTCCATGAAGCATTGAGAGGTTGTTCGTCTCTTGTGCCAATTGCAATGTAGAAACTCGCTCGCCAAGCATTTTGGTGTTGCCCAATTCTTGTGCCAATTGCAAAGGTGAGCCTTTATTGCGACATCAAATACGGGACCATGGACTTGATAACGAATTTTAAGGATGTGTTTAACCAAATTATGGATATCGAAGATTATTATTATTAGAAAGTTAGTTAGTTAATTTACAATAATTTTTTTTTTTAATTAGGGGGGACATAGACTTTTTTTTTATCTTTATTTCATATACCAAAAAAACCTTAAAGTATAACAGATCAATAAGTATTAAAAAGGCACAGCTCAATAATCTTTAACATCCCTCCATTCCATTTTTTTATTGTCTTGACCCAACATATCCGTCTTGAGCTTTTGTTGCACCGTGTGCAAAACACCCTGTATATCTCTCCCGGTATTTGGTGTTCACTGAATCTATCAGTTTGCAAGGTGAGCATTTCCATTCTTTCATGTTATCCAAATTCAAATTTAGTATGAACCCAAACCACACTGTGCTAACTCTATATATTCAGCGTGCCAACTGCTTTTTCTCCAAACAGCTAGAAGAGCTGCTTTCCTTGGTAGTTTTTCATTGGACATACGTAATTCCTTGAAAATATAGTCTATGTGGATGTAGGTCGCCTCCATTCCCTCACAAGACATGGTTGTGAGAAATGCGATATGCCCTGCAGCTGCTCGCTCTGTTGCACCACCCTATTCATTATATTTGCTTCTGTTTAAGGTTCTCACTGATTTCCAGAAATTTTTCGAACTATTGGACTGCCCCAGTCGCTTAGCCTCCTATTTTAAGGGGTTCGGCTAGTTTCTCATTTTCAAAAAATCGATTTATTTTTTTTTAAATTTTTCGATAGGTAAACATCTCAAAAATGATGTTCTAAAATATAGGAATGATATCTTGAACATTTTTGAAATGGCAGAGTATAGAAGAGAAGCATCTCAGGAGCTCGAACTCCACCCATCCCAACGCGGAGGGGCGCCCGACACCGACAGCTGCCTCGTTCTTAATGTCCTACAATTCATTGACCTAACCTGCGGCTTAAATTTTTGAATGCTCAAGGACATCTAGATCCTTTGTACTCCCTTCCTGTTAGGTGAATCGAAGACTGCTCTGAAAACTTTAAACGCGTTTTTCTCAAAACTGCATTTTTCAAATTTGCCGCTGCTGTAACTCACGCAAATATTAACGAATCGTCTTGAAATTTTAAGTGCATACTCTCCATATGTTTTTACATACAGCCATCTACAACTTTTACGATCGGATGAAAATTGTAATTTTGGCAACCAGGGTCTACTTCACAAGTTCCATAAAAATTCAAAAAAAGCGGCAAATTGACGGCTTCTAATTTCAAGGAGTTCAAGAAATGGTCCATATCTCTCTTGGATTTCAATATTTTAACTCGAAATTTCGTGACAATTTACATGAACGTATATGTATAATAAACTCCAAAGATTACAGAACATTTGAAGCTATATTTTTTTTTTTACACGCCTTCAAAAAATCACCTCCATTTGAGCTCGAGAAACTAGCCGAGCCCCTTAAGTTATTTTGTTTTTTAATTTGGCATAAAGTTTTATACTCCCTTTTTGCGTCCAAATAGTGTCACCGAATAATTTTCTCACGATAATTGTTTCACGAATAATTTTTGCCTTGCATTCTTGCAGTCATTATCAAACCACGGTGCTATTGGATTGTTATTATAAGGGAGTTCGAGTTCCGAATCATATAAACATTCAACTGTTTTTCATTCACGGTTATCGTCTTTCGCGAAGAGTTTGCGAACTCTTTTCAAAGTATAATTACACTGCTATGAAAAGCTTCTTATTGTTGGTCCTCTTAATCTTCACAGGAGTATGGCTGATAGAACTATGCTAATCCTCCCACTGAGCTTGTTGTACACACCCATTTATTAATTTATTATTTTCCTTATCTATACTGCTTCAATATTTCAAGTTTTTTACCATATACCCCGAACTGAAATTTGAAATGAAACTGAAATCGAAAACTGACCCGAAGATTGGTCAAGCAATAGACATCGTCTTCAAGGAAACACCAATTTTATTAATCAAATTTTTGTTTAAACTTCACTACAATGAAATCTACGTATTGATTTCTATATGAAAATCAATTATAACCATTTGGGAATGTGGGAAAACAGCGAACCTGAAAAGGACCCTAGCAAACATTTCCAATGATCGAATATTAAATAACCCTTCGGGCCTATGTCAAATTTCTCCAAGGACAGTTGCTGTAGAGAGTCTCTATGACTAAAGCTCTTATTAAAACAACAAACACTTGAATTTCAAATTCATTTTTTGATCAAAGATCGATTCAATGCAAAAAAGAGTAAACATTTGGAAATATTACACACACACATACTCTCAGGTACTTAATTGGATAAATATTGACATTTTGATTCATTGGAGATTGTTGAGAACTACCCCGGTGGACTTTACAATCAAGTAGACCATGTTCATGATTAACGACATTTTACAATGTAAACAGCTCAGTGAACTTGCCGGGACCTATACAACTTTGATTAGTCTTATATCTTAGCGTTACAAATTGCTTGCGCAAAATCTACAAGAATGTGCTGCTGTTACTGCAGTGTATTTTCACTTTACATCATTTAGAGAAATAAATATCTCAGGCGAAAAAACGTTGCTGGAATATTAAATTTATCATTTAAACTGTTCAAGGTCGTTTGCTAAAGCTTAAGTGCATCGTATAACCTTGTTAGACAGCACCATTCAACTTACTTGACAGTGTCCTTGAAATAAGTCTGCACACATGGTAAGAGACTTTATATTCTATGCACAGTGCACATCATGTCTATACCGAAGAGGAGTAAAATTAAAGACTTGTCAAGTTCATGCATCACCACCAATAATAATTGATATTTGCTTCCAGGAAAACTCAATGAAATCAATATGCTTTTATATAGGTAGGTACTTAGGTATACGACGACGCCTCTTTCGCTTTGAGGTCAGGCTATGAGAAAAGTCTATGAAGTTGTTATACCACTCTCCGCATCAACCCCGAAGTTATTTCCATTTACACACCACACGTCTTATATGCGGTGCGTGGGTGTGGTTGTCATTGTTTAGAAACAAAGGTAAAAGGGATATTTCCGAAATTAGCTATGTCACTTTAAGAGACAGGAAATATAAGCAGAACAAAAAATTTTCATAGCTTTGATTTTAGGGAACAACAAACCAAGGAAATGAAAAAAAAAAAACTTAAACGTACATACATACGTGATTTTGTTCGTTAAGTAATTTGATAGAGCAAATGTACACAAAAAGGACGACAAAGATGATTCTCGTGTTTTGGATTATTTATTGGTATTTATTTTTACATAAAATTTAGGCTTGTTTTTGGGTAAAGTAGGATTACATGACGATTTTTTTTTTGGTACTAGAAAAAGAAGAAGGAATTTCGACAACCAAAGACAAAAGGAGTTAGTATTTAAGACTAGGTTCAGTAGTGGTTCAATCGAGAATACGACTTTTGAAAAACAAAAGCAAGTCAGATTCAATTTTGTTTGAAAAAAATTAACAACATAAGTTGCAGTAAATTGGTAGGTGTAGCGAAACTAAAAAGCAACTGTAGTTAAGACAAAGTCAATCATGCCGACGATGGTTTTTTCTAGCATCGAATTAAACCTTGGTTTTTTCATTGATGATTTTTTCATGCATCTCGAAGAAAAATTAATTATTAACGATTGAATTGTCCAAAGAGTTGTAATAATAAAAAATAGTTAAATTTTTACACTTAACTGGAATTTCAAGGACCTCTTTCGCAAGCGTAGATTTACAGACGATTAAGTGACATGTATTTAATCTACTACGTACCGGGAATGCATATGTCGATTAAAAAATTAAGAGGACTTTTTACACAAATTTTATTACGTTTTCTGTAGTTTTTAAGATTTGTTCTAACAGTCGTTGTTGGTAACAATAGTAAATTTCGAAAGTATATTTTCTATTATTTCTGCAATTTTGCCAACTTGTAAGATTGATTGAACTGTCCTTTGCTTTAGGGCGTACTTAAATGGGTAACGTTTCATGTATCTCTCTTTATCATTGTTATTTTTACAAATAAAGCTCCAGTAAATTAGTCAGTTGCATTCCTCCTCTCAAACAAATTAATCGCAACACCCGCTTCGCAAGGAAAACGCATCGGTAGTTCGGATGCAATTTCGGTCGTATAGTAAAGTACAGAGATTCATATCTTAACTGCTCAAACCGGATGTGGAATGCTTTACCTATCTCAGTTTTCCCAACGCATGACAATGCACAGAAATTCAAAATTAATATGCATCGGTATCTCATTTTTAATCCATTCCTTCCTCCTCAACACCCGCATTGTGTTTTCAACATCATTAGGGTGGTCACAATTTTCAATTTCAATTTTATTGAGAATGTACAAGTAAGACGTAGTCTTTTATAGTACTTAAAAATACGGACTATGATGATAAGTAAACATTATCGATAAATAAACTTAAAACAAAATACAAATGGTAATATAGTAGATTAACTGAATATAAATAATATATAATTTTTTTTTTTTTTTTTTTTTTTTTTTTTTTTTTTTTTTTTTTTTTTTTTTTTTTTTTTTTTTTTTTTAAATTCATCTTGTTTTAATTAATTTCATTGTACATTTTAATCTGTTTAAATTTAAGTTTTAGTTTTTACATTAGTCCTTAGCGAAAATGAGCAGTGATTGCATTTTTAAAGTTTGTTATTCTAATTATTCTTTTAATGGTAATCGGTAGAGAGTTCCAAAGCCTAATTACATACACAATAAAAAGCCGTGAAGAGTTCAAGTAATTGTAATTTGGTACTAAAAAATTCGTAGTTCTTAAAGATTGGGCAAATTGAAGTTTATTATAAATGTACAGAGGTGCCTTATTATGTATAATTTTGTGTAAAAATATACAACGTCTGGCATCCAGAAATTGGTGCAACGAACATCCAAGAACAAGTTGGTGGTAATGAGAAATGTGTTGGTGTCTCCGGAGACCATAAACGTATCTTAACATATCATTAAACGCCACAAGCAATTTATGTTGAGAGTGAGAATCGGGTTTGCAATAGACTACACTTGCGTAGTCGATCAATGGCACGAGCAACGTTTTTATAAGCCTTAACTTTGTATTTACAGGAGTAGCGGAGGAGAATGGCCAAAGTCTACGTAGTCCAGAGTATATTCTTGCAACAGTATGATTAATGTGACTTTCAGCTGAAAGTTTTCTGTTAATTTTGAAACCTAGACTTGTAACAGTTTCCGAAAAAGACAGCTGGAATGAAGACAGAAAAACAGGAGGTAAAAGTGATGTATCAACAAGCTTTTTGGAAATTGCAATAAGCTGAGACTTTTCTGGATTCAGACAAAGACCATTGTTAACTGACCATTTAAAAATTGCCATTAGATCTTCATTAATTCTGCATATTAAATCCTCTTGTAAACCAAGAGGACGCGATAAATATATTTGTACATCATCTGCATACAGATGTACCAAAGCATTTGAACATACGTTTGGCAGGTCATTTATAAATATGCAAAATAACAACGGTCCCAAAATAGAGCCTTGTGGTACACCCATACGCAGATTCAGAGATCCTGATTGATTTTGAGCAATACAAACTTTTTGGCGGCGATTGTGCAGGTAACATTTAATTAAGTGTACTGCTCTGTCATTAAACCCAAAATAATGCTTCAGTTTCTTGCAGAGTATATCATGGTTAACTCTGTCAAAAGCCTTTGAGAAATCAAGCAGACATAACAGAGTTAGATTGTCTTTATCATATTCACATCTTATATCATCAATTACTTTGATCATTGCAGTTTGGCAAGAATGATTTGCCCGAAAGCCCGACTGGAATGGTGATAGCAAGTTAAACCTTTTGAGATGACATGAAATTTGAGACGCTAGTATTTTCTCAAAGACTTTTGACAGACACGGAAGAATGCTAATAGGTCGAAAATCTGAACAAGAACTTGCATTATTTTTCTTGGCTACGGGGATAACCTTGGCTACCTTCCAACCATCCGGGAACGATGAAGAAGCAATACAGAAATTGAGCAATCCTGTTAAGGTACTTAAAACATGCAGTAAGATCATTTTAACGAAACATAGTGGGACTCCGTCCTCTCCAATAGCATCAGACTTAATTGACCTAATGCTTTCAAGAACTTCAAGTTCTGAAACGGAAACAAATTCAAAAATTATAGATGGATCGCAGAAAGCTTGATCATTAGGCTCAAAGTCTAGACACTGGGTGTCCGTCATGACAAACGCATGATTCAATTCATTGGGATCAGGAAATTTTTGGGTAGACTCCTTTTTACCGATTCCAATGGCTCGAAGATTACTCCAGAGCTTGCGAGAAGACTGGTTTATATCCAGCTTTGACATAAAATATCTTTTTTTTGCCCTCCGAATCACATACGTGGTGTTATTTCTAATTTGGCAAAAAATTTCCCAATTTTCATTAGTTGGATCGAGCTTCCATTTAGAATAAGATTTTCTTCGATTTCGTATTGCCATTTCCACATCAGAAGTAAACCAAGGGCAGTTTTTGCTACGCACTGAAACCGTTTTTATAGGAACATGTTTCTCAAATAGGTCAAGCACTAACGATTGGAAGCACTCAACCTTGTCGGAAGCATTTGCGAAGTTGAGACAGAAATGCCAAGGAATCTCCATTGCATCATTCTGTAGGGCAATATTGTCAACTGATTTAAAATCTCGGAACTGAAAAGTTGTCGGAATCGGAACACGCGAAAAATCAATGTTGTATGTGCAAAAAAGAAGATCGTGGTCAGATATACCATCCAAGGACAGTTGATCTTGCAAAAAAACATTAGAAAGATCAGAGACAATCATAAGATCGAGAAGACTAGGAGTTGAGTTAGGTGCAAAACGAGTAGCATAAGAGTTTGATACATGCAGTCCATTTGTTGCGATTATGTCTCTTAGCTGGTTAGCTCGGGTATCCGACAGTAAAAGATCTGCATTAAAGTCCCCACAGACAATAATGTGTTCATATAATGCAGAGTATGGTTGTAAGGCAGCAAAGAGGGGTTCAGGAGAAATACTTCGATTGGGATTATACCCTACACACACAACACTTTTTATATTACCATCAGAAACCTCCAATATCAAAAATTCTACTCCACTGTTTGCTGATTTTGCCAGAACTTTACAACTAAGGGATGAATTGCAGTATATTGCAACCCCACCTCCTACTGTGTCTGTTACTCTATCATTTCGAAGTAAAAAGTAGTTTTGAATTTTATGCATACTACTTGGAGTATCTGGTCTAAACCATGTCTCCGTAATGCAGATTAAATCTACTCCAGATGAGTCAAACACATACTTTAAAAAATCTAATTTGTTCATATTGAGACTACGAGCATTGATACAACATACTTTGAAACCTTCACGGGCACTTGAAAGTATTTTTACAGTGGATTTTACTGACATACAATTCATGATGAACTTCTACCCAACAATAATTAGAAAACAAACAGTACAACAATCAAGAACTATCAAATAGAAAAAAAGAATTAAAAGCAAAACAATAAGAACAATTAAACAAGTTTTACAATCAATAAGAAATCAGTTAAAATACAAGAAAGATAAAGAGAGAAATTAAAAAAATAATAATAATAATATAGAAAAAACTAGTAAGAGTAATAACAAAATCCGCTCCTGGAGTCATTTAAAGATGTGGCATCGGAATTCGGGACTGCTATATTATATTAGAGAGAGTACTCGATGAAATTTTAATCTCCCTATCATCGCTGCTCTTCTTTACGTAAATAAAACCATTCTTCGATCTCACAGAGGAAATAATTCTTTCCCTTTTTAGCTGAAGAGCGTGTCGCATCAATGCACTATTACGTGGTGTTAAGCTTTCGTTTATGTATATGCGGCGGTTCACTGTGTTAGCATTGGTTGTGTTAGGTAAGTCTTCACTGTTGAATAGCTGCGAAACTGTCAAACCTTTATTTGTTTGAAAAGCAGAAAGTAGTGCTTTTTTTTCGGCCGGAGAGGACAACCTAATGAGCAACGGCGAATCACCACCACCAGTGCTGTTGTGGTTCTTCAAGCGAAAAGCATCAAAATGCGGTGTAAGCCTGTGTTGAAGTTTGTTTGCTATATCATTAGCAAGATCGGTTGGACTCTTGTTTGCTGTGAGTGGCAATCCACAAACAACAACATCACTGAGCCGCTGTTGACGTTGAAAATCTTCAAGTTGGTCTCTGATCTTGTCATTTTCTTGCCGCAATGCAAGAATGTCTGTCTCACATTGCTGTACTCTACCACATAAGGCTGCAATTGTTCGGTTAATCTCATCTTTCATGTTCTCTTCAAAAGTTGAGAGTAAACTTTTAAATTTGTTAAAAAGACTTGACTCATAATCTTTAAGATGATCAGGCAAAAGCGTTCGGACATTGCTTGGTGTATTCAACGATGAAAATTTATTTGGAGAGTGGTTCTGGATTTGTGGCTGAACCCTTGAATTAGTCTTCGATCGTGTAGAATGGCTTATCGAACCAGCTGGACTGTTAAGCGGAATGCAAAGTGTTTTTGGGGTGGCAGTTTTGGTGTTTTTGCCACTAGTTTTGCTTGTTTTGGAAATAGTATTAGGTTGTTTATTGGTGTTTTCAGTGTTGTTGATACTTAGCTGGTTATTGTTGGGAGCATTTGGACGTTTTCCTATTGTACTGCTGTGGGTTGTGGTTGTAGTAAGAATCATGTTAGTGTTGAATGCGGTGTTTGTTACTGGAGTGCTGTTGGTAAAGTTAGTAGCTGTGTCGGTAGAATTGTTGGTGGAAATGTTAGCGGGGGTGTTGATCATGTGTGTGGTGTTGGTGGGTACGCTGGTGATGTCTGTGATGTTAGTTATTATATTGGTGGGAAAAATGTTCTCACAGGTAGACATAATGGTGTTGAAGAAAAGTAGAAATGATGGACGGCTCAAAGATCAGAAAATGATTTACTTTGTTTTAGCGATTTTGTTGGAGTTTTTTTACCACGCACAAATTAAATTTGATTCGGATTTTACTTTGTTGACTTTTTAATATTGGTAAAATAAACAAATCACGGTTAAAAATCTTCAAATGTCAGGAGCGTACTAAAACACGTCTATACTTTACTCATTCTCTTGAGTTATGATGTTTTCAACATCATTAGGGTGGTCACAACCCCTTGAAGTGCACGTTATGTGACGAAGCGTCACAATTTCTTTCTCCTACCTCCTCCCAAAATGCTGCACGAAAACAGTGCAGTATTTACTTCTATTAAAATTCCACACATTTAATTATATTACAAAGTAAATGCCTACTCCAAGGTCAAACAATGTTTACTTTTCCGTGCCTTATCACTTATTGTGCGTTTCTTTACGGGGAAATACATTGGCAATCCCCATCCAATTTTTTATATGCAAAATTGTCACTGACCTGATAGAGCTCACATTCGGTTTCAGTGGCAAAGTCAATGAATAGAGGTGAATTAATCACCATAAATCAGAAAAAGATTTTATATAGGTTTCTACTTGTTGTGGCTTGTTGAGCCGGGCAAATAGAATTTACCAGATCCTTTTTCTCCTTCCCCGCAAAAGAGATTTGATCGTTGTGGCTTGTTGAGCCGGGCGATTAAAAGCCAAAACACATAAGCGCCTCGCGCCGCGTCGACCTCACGTGGACCTCACGTTACATGAAAAATCCTCAAAGCGCCCTACTGTCATTCATTCGTCTAAGCTTGTGCGAAATAAAGGAAATATATCGATTGAAATATCGAACGACCATCGTCGTTATCAGTAACTATCGATAGTAAAAATCGATTTTTAAGTAATTCTTCTTTTGTATTAAGTGCATGGAAAACTAAACCGATTTCTAATCTGTTAATTACATCTGATAAATACCTCGTTTCCACTTAGAATCGGGTAATCGAATCGGATTATGATTCAGATTTCGATGCAGGTATCTACTTACCCACTGAATCGAGTAATCTAGGTATAAAACACACTCTTTTGAATTGATCCAGCTACAAGAGCTGTATCGGATCGGGTAATCCTATTTCAATTCGATGTAGGTATACACTGGCACTAATTCGAATTGAAGTGTGATTCAATTCTAAGTGGAAACGAGGTAAAAGAGATGAATGAGGAGCTTAGTAAAATGTGTAATGTTATCAATTGAGCTTAGTATAATGTGCGTAGTTGCAATTCCATACTGTGTTATCGTATGCAATCTAGTTTTTGATAACATTTGCTGCTTAAAATGAAATACCTTTTCGATTTTTCAACATACTGAAGCTGATTTCTATCACCCTTACATGATTTACATTCAAATTCATTCCAGTCGATAAAATTTTTTACTTTCCACTTATTCATGCAGCAACATTTCATTGAATAATTAGTCTCCAAATTCTATAATCGACAAATATCGAAAATTCATCGAAATCTTCGATATGAAAAATATTACATAAAGTATTTGTCGATTTTTCAATACATTATAGCAAATTCATAGTAGTTTAAATGCTTCAACTGCACCTACGTTGAATAATCTAACAAAAGTCAAGATTAAAACAGCTGTAACAACGAGAACTTAAATATTTGTTTAGTATTTACATCGATAAATTTCAGCTGAAACACATTTCAACATCGATACTGACATATTGATCATTTGTTTCGTAAATCGATGTTTTGCTTACATCGATTTTATTACTCTTCCCTATTGCAAAACCGAAAAGGAGGGATATGTCAGAAAGCGAGCAAAAGTTCAACATAGCTGAACTTTTTTTGAAGGTTGGTCGCTTTGTTACGTTTGCTTACGTCTGTCAAACGACGCGTTTGAGGACAAAGCGTGATTGTGTGAGACTCTACAGATCTACAGAATCTACAGATCCTATGGTTGAACTTTTGAATTTTCTGTCAAATGAGGTCGACGCGCCGACGACGCGTGATTGTGTGTTGGCTTTAAATTTTCCCTAGTTAGGCTTTGCGTCTCCACACAGGGAGTTTTTCATCACAGTACGCAACGGCAGACCTTTTCTACGAAATCCTGCCGCAAGTAAACGCATGCACTTTCTACGAAGTCCGCTGCCGCCGATAGATTGCTCTGCCGTTTGGGGTTTGGTACAACGCAGGCACTTCCTACGCAGTCCGCCCGCCGCCGCCGATAAATTGCTCTGTCTTTCAAACGACGCAGATCTTTGCTAAGAAATCCGCGGCTTCCGATAGAGCGCCCTGCCTAACGCAGATCTAGATAGGAGTTCACCACCGCCGAACCAAGGAAACAGTTGCCGTGGTATACAACCATATACCCAGAGGAAACATCGCCGCTACGCCAGCGAATATCGATACCGACCATTCCGTGGACCAGTACCAGAAGTAGACCCAACTCAAGAAAACATAAGAATTGTTTTTGCTAGTAATATTGAATGTAACATTGGTTAAATTGTAACCGACCGTTTCCTCGTATTCATTTTTGAGAAGTTGGACCACCGAAACCCAAGTCTTACGAAGCTTCCTTGGGTAGCACATCTGAAAAAACAATTATAATTCAGGCATTCAAGGTATTGAATTCAGAAAAATTAGGAAAAGGTGACTTTTGGTAAAAGGAGTCTATTGAATATGAACGCCGCACTAGTGGGGCCATTTATATTTGGAGAGCGGACAAGTCCATAAAAATCAATTCACTTGACGAAATTTTTTTGAAATGATAGTAATTTTAAAAACAATTTACAACAATAAATTTTCACCCACTGTCACGCCGCCCACTAAAAAAAATTCTTAAAACAAAATACTATAAGCAAACGTTTAAAGATTGCCATTCAAGAAGAGTAGGAGGAATGCATTGAGCCTCATATTGCACTATCGTGAAAGAATACTACTGTGAAAGACATTTATCTTCATATTATTATTGAACTTTATTATTTTATATACTGGACCGTTTTCAAAAATTCTTTCACTGCAAGAGTGCTTCACTTTCCCTGAGCAAAAATAAAATAAATAAACAGAGCAAGGAGCCGATTCCGATTACTTTTCATGGCCATGAATTTACTATCGAAAGACTTGCCAATTCCTCGCGAAAGGCGATATCCGTAAAAACATTTTTCAATCTGTTTGTGGGATTGGAAATACGAGCCTCCCGGTTAACAGGCAGACATGCTTACCACGGTTACCAGATTTTCCTACTGGAGGGAAACTTGAAAACTACTTTACTTAGTTTATTCAACACCAAAACTAAAGAGATTTTATTGTTCTACAAACAATGCCATTAGATATTTTTGGTGAAACTTTAGGCTTTTGTTTGGTCAATATGACGGATTTTTGGGTTCTCCGTATATTGCGCGACAAAATAGGAAACCTCTTTACCCTGACTGTAACACCGGAAGTCCTCCAGCTATTTCTTCAAAAACAAAACAAAAATAGTCAGATCTGTAACATGATATCACATTCTTTGTAATCAAAATCTCATAAGTTTGCTTTTTCTCCCATACATTGCATGAAGTAAAAATAACTGGTCAAAGGAACCTACAGCACTATGGGGAAGATTCAAAGTTTGTGATAAATTTGTTCTGTAGTGAGATTTGCAAACTACTTTAAAATTACGAAAAAGAATAATCATCGCTGGAAATAATTTTAAAAGTGCAAAATTAATAATTCAAGATTCAAAAATGCACTGAGACTCTGAAACTTATTTTCTTTCGTGACATTTAATTACTCTGCTAGTGCGGGCTTTTGCTCCTACTCACAAAGGTGAAAGGGAGCTATAAAAGGTGGCACCGTAAAAATCAATAGAAACGGTAGTTTTTTTTTGCATGTTTTCAAAATGAAATAAATTGGATGGCGTAAGTAATAAAGCTGTGGAAATCTCGGAGCTGAACCTATTTCAAGGACTCACAATTTTGTGTTTATTCCGAAAGACTAAGTTATTTATTGCTTTTCAAGGCAATTTGTATTACTGTCGGAGGACTTGCCAGTTTCTCGCAAAAGGCGATATATTGGTAAAACTATTTCTTTTTTCTTAGATGTTTCTGAGATATGAACCATGTAAAAGATGCTAACCATTACGCCATTTTAAACGTGTAAAAGAAAGTGTAGAGCATAGTCCTGCAACATCAACAAGGAGCAGTTGGACACAACCTGGAATGCTGTAGGGAATTTCAAAGTTCAAGTTGTGCAAGAATTAAAGCCAACAGAACACCAGCAATGGCTTAACTATGCCAATTGTCTCGTGAAAAAGCAGAGGAAGATCCAAACTTACTTTACAACACAATAATGCGTAAATAAGCAAAACTGCTAGATTTGAATTCTAGAGCAGCTCATCACCAACAGTAA
The DNA here is from genome assembly GCA_949752695.1 of Melanostoma scalare. NCBI lineage: Eukaryota > Metazoa > Arthropoda > Insecta > Diptera > Syrphidae > Melanostoma > Melanostoma scalare. Next base: position 179,335,601 of record OX456984.1, on the reverse strand, counting down.
CAATCACTCAAGTGTACTGTATGTTGTATCGTTCGAGAGGATAATTGGCCTATATTTCATTTTCATGATAATGAAAAAGAGTGGAAGTAGAAACTGGAGAATAGTAATTTGGAAGTTAGAATGAACGTCGATTGAGATAGTAAAAGATGGCAAGGGAACATACCTGAGAGTCTCGATTCTTAAGAGCCTCAACTTCAACTAACATCAAACAGGAAGAATCTAAACGTGATTTGCGTCGATCTGTGGCACCACACTATTTATTTATTTTATTTTTAACTGAAACATTTTAAGAACATTTATTTTAAATAGAAAAAATATAGGGACCTCTTTCATATTAAGCAGTATAAAAATTCTACAGTTGCTTGAATCAAGGAACGTTAACGACGCCAAGAAGCTCAACAAACTCCATAAATTGCCTTGTAAAAAGAATATAAATCTTGTACATATTCGAGAAGTCGATAAAACTGTACTAAAACTTAAATCAACTAACTCAAAGTATGAGGATTTCATGCACAAACATAGTTAAGTGGTCGAAAACCCCCCTCTCTCTCTCTATCTGGGAATGTGTTCTTTGGTGTGGGTTGGATCCTCAATGATGGCTAATAGAAAAGATATTTACGAAATGATAGCATAGATGAGGCTAACAACAACTAACAAAGAAATCTGATGACGATAAGATTGGTAACCTTTAAATATCTATAATTCCAACCACAGAGTGTTTGTGTAGTATGTTGTGTTTTTATTTCATTACCTCATAAGACTGAAAAATCAATTACTTCACTTTCATATTCCGCTATGATGACAACAAATAATATCGAATGCAAGTTGCTTGGCGTCATGCCGGCCTGACATTGTAAAATGCTGGAAATTATTACTTCGTTCTACTTGTTTCGAATAGAGCTCAATTATTTTTGATTACTTCGACGGTGTTTTATACATTCATTGTCATTTCACTGACTAAACTGTTAACAGCTTTTTGGACTTTTGCCAAAAAAAAAATATTCGATTGTCATCGTTTGATTTCATTTCACCTTCACCCTTTTTACTGATTGAACTAAAGTAGGGTTGGGTAGAGGTTGGGTGCTTTGAGCGAAAAACATTTTTTTATTCGAAGAAAAAATAAAAAAATTTTAATTAAACAATTTATTGTCGTTTGAAATAGCAAATGCAGAAACTTACTATTTTTTTTTTTTTACTTTTTAATTTAATCATTAATCATATTTCGAGCGCAATAATATGTTCCAGTTATGAATGGTTACATAAATTGTCATTCAGTCATTGCTTCCAATTACTCAATTTAAAAGAAACCATAAAAACACTCAATTGTCATTTGGAATTGAATACTGTTCAGTTTAAAATCCCCTAGTTGTTCAATTAAAATATGAGAATATGCCTGAGTGAATGAAGTATAGAAAAGCGATGCCAATTCTAGATGAAGAAGATTGTTTTTGTTTTTGTTTTTTTTTTTTAAATTTTTTATTCAAAACCAACAATAGGAAGAGGAATAGAATTTCATTGCTGTGAAATTTAAAACTAAGAATTCCGACAATTTCTGGTTATGTTGACAATAAAGGGTTGTGTTTTGAGTTCAACGTCGAAATTCTCAGTATTAAAGTTACGGTTAAGAGTATATGTGGACGGGATGTGTCTGTATGCACCCAACACGAGCTAACACTTGTCGTTTGAAAGGCAAAAAGGGATGGTGTAGTTCGTGTTCGTTCGTTTAACACGACCTTTTTGAGTAATTTGAAGTGAACAAAATTATCGCAGTCAGTAATAAAAAAAGTTTCCCATTGTCAGCCCGTATGAGTTGAAAATCTCATTATGTTGGAAGAATTTGAACGAATGTTAAGCTATTTCTAGTTTATTAATTTAAACACTTAATCAGCTAAGAAATAAAATTATTTGAACTATGCATTTCAATTAAAAAATAAAAGATTTTTCAAGAAGACTTTGAAGTTAATTTGTGAACGCATCCTTTCATTAATCATCGAACTGTCACTGTCAATTTATACAGTAAACTTAAGCAACGTCTGCAAATTATTAAAATCGTCTACCATAATTCGAAGTCGGTGAATCAACTTTAAGAGCGCCAACTCCAATTTTTGGCCGTAATTCTAGCCCTAGCAGACGGGAAATAACAAGTTTCGTACAAAAATTTGAGTCTACATATTCGCTGTGTGATGTTGCTGTGCCAGTGAGACAACGAGTTGGTTAAAGTGTTGTGAATATCGTTGTACAGGCGTGCAAAGCAAACGAACCAAGTTGGTCTAATCAATCGCCCGCTGCAAAAGTTCAGGCGGGGCTTAGAAACGAAAATTCTGGCAACACCATCACTTTCAGTTCAAACTATCTACTCATTTCAGATTGAAGAATAGGTAACCTTTCTAATCGGAAATGATTGAGTAATTTCGTTTCAAACGAGCCAACGCAAGTTTCACGATGTGTTTTTCCTTCAAATAACTCGTTGGACGTTAGACATACACACATAAGGTGGCACAACAAAGCGGGGAGCCCCGGGGCCTAGCGCATTTCTCACAACCATTGCCTTAGAAGGGAATGGAAGGCACCTACAATTTTCTGCCGGTTTTAAAGTGCTAAGCGCAATGAATTTAATACCAGAGAACTTGCTAATTCCTCGCGAAAAGTGATATCAGTGGAAAAAACATTTTTTGTTTTTGTTGGGATTCAAACCACGAAGCTCCCGCGCAACATGCGGACATGCCTGACCATTATGCCACGGGCACCACTGACGATAGACGCTTATTTAAAAAAAAAAGTATACATAGTTAATAAATCAGGTTGAGCTAAAGATGTACAATGTATACATTAGACCGGTTCAAAAAAAGTGACTTTTTTCTTTTTCTCGATGCACATCGATTTTTACCTTCGAGTAGGTGTAAAAACAAGCCTGTTAAAATTTGAGCTCGAAAAATTAATATTTAGAGGTCGCTCATCGCAGATTTCCATTTCCCATACAAATTGTATGGGAAAAAAAACATATAATTTTTGGAATTTTATATTTCGGTCTAGAAGCAAAGTGCCGAAATGAGCGATACATATTCTTATAGAAAATTTGTTGTTCTACAAAAAAGGCTTCTTATGATTTTTCAACAAATTCACTCCTTCAAAAGTTATACAGGGTTAAAGTTTGAACAAATATTTTTTTTCTTTATATCTGACAAAATGTTAGAATGTATCACTTAAAATCATAAAATCATTCGCTTATGACACATTTTTTTATAGAAAATTAATTGTTCTACAAAAAAGGTGTTTTATCATTTTTCGACAAATTCACTCCTTCAAAAGTTATTCAAGGTTAAAGTTTAATTTAGAGTAAATTTAAGTTTTTTCTTGATTTCTGAAAAAATTAATTAATTAATTAATTATTTAATTAACCTTGAATAACTTTTGAAGGAGTGAATTTGTCGAAAAATAATAAAACACCTTTTTTGTAGAACAATTAATGTTCTATAAAAATATGTGTCATAAGCGAATGATTTTATGATTTTAAGTGTTAAATTTTAACATTTTGTCAGATATCAAGAAAAAAAATATTTGTTCAAACTTTAACCTTGAATAACTTTTGAAGGAGTGAATTTGTCGAAAAATGATAAGAAACTTTTTTTGTAGAACAACAAATTTTCTATAAGAATATGTATCGCTCATTTCGGCACTTTGCTTCTAGACCGAAATATAAAATTCCAAAAATTATATGTTTTTTTTCCCATACAATTTGTATGGGAAATGGAAATCTGCGATGAGCGACCTCTAAATATTAATTTTTCGAGCTCAAATCTTAACAGGCTTGTTTTTACACCTACTCGAAGGTAAAAATCGATGTGCATCGAGAAAAAGGAAAAAGTCACTTTTTTTGAACCGGTCTAGTATACATACTGCAATTGGGAGCTTTCGAATAGATAAAGGCAGTTTGCAAAACCATCTTACGGCTATCGGTTTGGATGGTACAAAAGTGAGTATTGAAAAGAATGTTAGTGTTATTAGATTACTTGAAAGAAGATTCAAAAGAACTCTTCAAGACTTCAAATACTACTTTGGTAAAACCACTCCAAACTAGTCGATAATTAACTCGCATCGAAGGAATCATGCTTTCATTAATGGCCAAAGATTTTAGTACTTATATAAGATCATTAAATTGTCTAGAAACGAAATCGTTGTTGACGCCGTGTTTTACAGAATTTCGAGTTTGAAACCAGTGAAATCAAGATCGGGCGATTTAACACCGCTGGACTATTTTATGTAGGTTTATGTGAAGTCGCTTGTCTACGCAGATATGCCCGAGACGATTGACGCCTTAGAAGAGAATATTAGGCACGTTATTGCAAAAATACGGCTACTCAGCACTTGTTTCACTTGTCCTAAATCATTTTAAAACATAATGGAAAACATTCTCTCTTTATAATAAAGCTAAATTCTTGGCTATAACATTTAATTCTGTGCCTTTCTTTTCTTCTTAAAAAAATACAATTCACAAATTACATAACAATCACCACTACCACGACTAAATAAATAAAATACATAAAAAGAGCTCGAAGAGCACCCAGGAGACTAACGCAATTCTTTCAACCATACATTGAGAAAAACGAAAGGCTCTAAAATTTTTTCTGATTCCATAAGGCAAAATAAGAAAGCACTTTTCATGAATAACTGTTTCAAAAAATGTGACCAACTTTTGCCGGACCGGCAGCATTGCGATCATACTTTTCGCATCCTTGTAAGGGGACAACACACAGTGGGAGATTTTTAATTAATTTTTTTCTATTTTAAGATCAAGAAAAGTGAGTGTGAAACAGAAAAAAAAACAGAAAAACCATCATAAGTAGTTTAAACCTTTAAATATTTTATTAACAGAACATAAAAGCAGCCCACACTCATTTTCATGTTACGTATACGCCCCGAAGCACACTCTTTTCGTCAAGCAAAAAAAGGTTCCACAAACGTCTCCGTGTACTCAAGCTGCACACAAAATTATTTATAAAATAATAAAAGCAGGAGTATGCTTTCGTTTCATGACTAGCAATGTGCATATCCTGTTGTGTTTAAACAAGTCAAAAAAATCGATAATGTGTCCCACCCTTCCAAAAGCCTTGCTCTTGAACAACAAGCCGTTTACACACAAGAAAACACCCCCTACTAGCCACAGCCACAACGTGAAAGAGCCTATTTACCCATGACGACTAACTTTCAATTTCCGCTTTTCATTTTCTTTTCGGTTTCTCCTTTTTTTGCAACACACTCCCCCACTCACTATTCGAGGAGAGCAAACACTTCTAGAACGCAGTGGAATCGATAAAAAGTGAATGAAAAAGAAAACATGATTCAGTGACCAACTAAGCGAAAACAGTCAGGATTAAGTATTTGTGTTTCTGCAATTAAATATTGAAAACTGCAATCGAAATTTTCTGACAGGGTGTTAAATTTTACCTTTGCTTTTAGGTGGAACGGGAAGGTAAATGAATGAAGACTCCTTGGAAAAAAGATGCAACTACCAACGTTTTGAAGAGTAAGGTCACTTCTAGAAAAAACGAATGTGCCATTTTTACTGCATTGCTATTAGTCATAACAGGCATATGTGCGGTGACGCTGCGGTAAACAAACCAAAATGCACCTTTTCGTGACACAGCTAAACAAATGGACTCGTTTGGGATCGTTTAACATACTCGTATACAACCAAGTCAAATTTTAACGACTAAAGAAGTATTTTCCAGAGAAGCCTATTGGGAGATATTTAAGCTCAGTTTGTGCATAAAAACAAGAAAACGAATTGAATTTTTTGAAATTGATGTCATTTTTCCAACAACAACAAAAAAAGTCAATGGTCGGAAAATATTATGCGCCCTAAACGCTGTTTTATGAAAGAAAACCTAATAGTTCTGCATCGTTTATGTTTCGAGTGAAAAGGAATCGTTGAATGAAAGTTTTTACGAGCAAAATATTTGTACTGACTGAATAACGTAACCACAGTTACTGCACTTCATTTTTTTCTTTGTGGTAAAGAATGGCAAGATGAACAAAGGACCAAAGCATCAAGACGGATGTTTTCTCTGAAAAGTGAGAAATCTTTTCTATAAGCCGGAAGAAGCAAACAAAAGAAGTAGAGTCAAAGGATATTCTTTTGAAAACACATAAAAGGAAGAAAACTTATAATGGGAAAACAAATTTGACCCACACACAGTGAGAAAGTTTAACAGAACACTTAAATAACTTTGCGTTCAAGGTCATTTTTGTTTTATGTGCTCACACTCCGATTGTGTCTTTAATTTACTTTGTATACATAGTAAATAAATGATTTTCTTCAAAATGCAAAAAAAGTTCTTGTAACCCGCAAAAGTTGTTTTCTCGACAGAGTGTTGGAAGGATTCTGAAACAATCGAATATTTCCAAATTAAATTAATTATTGAGCTCGCTACCATCCATCAAAAACTTAAGACAAAAGTCTTTTATGGAATGTGGAAAAGAAAAGATTAAACAAAACAAAGAAAAACATTAGGCTGTGATAGTAATGAAAACATAAATCATTTTGAAGTTGCTTACGTCAATACCAAAAACTATTGATTTTATATAGGGGCGGCATTTTTAAGAGGGCAGTGAGTTCTCTGATCCTGATGTGATGGTATTTGTTGTGCAATGTTGAATATTCTAACGGAAAATAGTAATCGTTTGTCATGTCGCTTTCTATTGGACAAAAAAAAACGTTCGGAAACATTCTGAAACCGTTTTACTGGTGCAAAAAGATCGCTTCTCATGAATCTGAGAAGTGAAAGGTTTTACTGGTGCAAAAAGATCGCTTCTCACGAATCTGAGAAGCGAAAGGTACTTCATGATTCGTTTTTATGCACCCAATACGAGTTTGCACCAGTCATTTGAGGGGTAAAAAGTGACGTGTAGTTCTTTTTCGTTCATTAGACACGACCTTTCTGAGTAATTTGAGGGGAAGAAGCAAATCGGGTAACTCGAGTTGGTTCGTTTAGAACGATACCACTCAATCATTTCCGATATTGTTGTTCCTATCGAGCTTATTTCATTCGTTTGAGTTAAAAACCTTAAGGTGTGGCTCGTGTTGGTTCGTTTGAAACGAAATCAATAGTCATTTGTGATGAAAATGCTTTCCTATTGGGTCAATCTAAAATGAGATATTGCGTCGTTTGAGTTGAAAATCACATGTTATTAACAGAATTCGTGAAAGCCATCACTTTACTTAACACAAGTTCTGTAATTAAAAAATTAAATGTTACTGACTTTGCGTTCAATGATACAACTAATAACAGTTTAAAACTAGCTAGACTGTGATTTTCAACTCGAATTTGGCCAAAAGCAATCCCTTTTCATCAGAAAAGACTTAATAATTTCGTTTTGAACGAACCAACACGTGTCGCACGATGGGCTTTTTCCTTTCAAATGGCTCGATTGAGGACGTGTTACACAACTTAATACGACCAACCACTTGAGTGCATATAGAAACTTCCAATTTGAAGTGAGACTTAATTCAAGAAACACTTATACGAGTACTTGTAAGTCAAATCTTAAAAAGAAAATTTTTGTCACACAAAGTCAATAAAGAAGTGTAGGTCTTTCATTGTTTTGAGTGCTTTCCCAAATGAAAGCGACATTAGTCTTCAGTTCCATTAGCATAGGCTAAGAGAATTTCAAATTAAAGTAAATTAGAGTTAAGACTTGAGATGAAATTTGAGCGGTAGTTTGAGTGAAAGTTGGATAAGAAGTAGGCGATACATTTTAGTAAACATTAACTAAGCGTGCTGAAAAGTTGGATAAGAAGTAGGCGATACACTTTAGTAAACATTAACTAAGCGTGCTAAAAAGTTGGAAGAGTCGTATAGTGAAACTGAAGTTTGAAACTTGAATTAGAATTGGATTGGAAGCTTGAGTGGAAATCGAAGTAAAAGAGACATTAAGTGGGCAACTCATCAAAATGCATTCTCATTCTTCAGTGTTGGAAATCTGAAAGGACACCACCATATATAGTGAATTACAATTAAAACGGAAACTTGATAGCATCGGACTAATCACACAAATAGCCAAAACTACATTTGTAAGTATTTCAGAAATGAAAAGACAGTAGCTTGAATAAAAATTTAAGTGACATTTTGAATGGAAGTGCCGCAGCACTATGTTTGAGTGTCCAAGGTACATTAAACTGCATTCTAAAGTGCTGGAAACCTAAAAGCCCATATCGGCATACAGTGTAACTGCTTGAAGATCAAGTAAGTGAAAAAGCTCATCTAACTAGATTCTCACAAGTGTTGAAAATCTTAATATAACCAAAAACAACGAATGGTAAAATTGAACGCAAACGACACTGAACTGAAAGAAATCGATAAAAAGTTATAATTATATTCGGTACTCTTATTAGTACCCGTGGTGATGGTCAGCATGTCTGGCTGTTAGCCCAGAGGTTCGTGGTTCAAAACCCAACAGAGGTACACTGGCATCACCTTTCGCGAGGAATTGGCAAGTCCTCCGTTAATAAATTCATTGCCATGAAAAGCGCTTTCTCGATTAGCCGTTCGGAAACCCTCACAAGCCATTGTTGTGAGAAATGCTCTAGGACCTGGGGCTCCTCACTCTGCTACGCCATCCTACTTATTTAATAATTTATTAGAACTAACTGAAACTTATTAGAACTAACTAAACTCCACCAATGATTTTAAGACACCAAGTTTGTAAGAAATCCGCAGCTTTTTTTCTTATTTTTCTTCAACAACGCTTTTGGCATTAGCATAAGCGAGCTTCACTTCCGAGCATACACAACTAAGTTAGCTATTCGTGAAATTTTTATTTTTGGTTTATTGGTATAAGTGAAATTCAAAATAACGATGAAAATAATGAACAGGCATAAGAAAAACGATTGACTCTACTTCTGTTTAAAAACTAGGTTTCCAAATAAAAAGGAATAGTGAAAGTGAGTCATTAGAAAGAAATGGTTATGACCTCACTGAACACCATCCGTTTTTGAAAAGCACACACAAAATTATAACGAACAAAGTCCTAATAACTACTGTCATTATGAATGGCAATAGGGCAAATTTACAAAAACATTCATCATTCCCTTCGCAAATTAATGAATGCAAACTTGAACTTAAAACATTACCCTTTAATGGTGTCAAATATAAGACAAGGTAATCACAAAACTAACAAATGATTTCTGGGTTTGCCCTAGACTTTTTGATAAGAAGTAGGGCCGCAGAGTAAAGATGATTTATTGGGCGTAGCTCACAATTGATTTATCCATCATATCCTATGTGTAGCATTTAGCATATTTGGTGGCAAGAAACTAAACATATTCGTGCCCCGAAGAATTGCAAAAGTAACTAAGATTAGCATGTGCTCTGTAGTCATCTTAAAATCAATATATCTGAGGATTTTCAATTATATGTTAAATGATGGCTCAAAAATAAACAATAGAATAAGTGCCGGGATCCTTGGTTGCAAATTCAAATCCTTTATTAGCCATGGCAACAAAACAACTGTGTTTTAAGCAAGCTGTCCTTCTTACTGAATTCTGCATGAATTATAAAGAACATTGGTAGATCACGCAAACTCATTTCGTCAAACAACACTGAAAACTTCAACAGATTCACACAGTTTTCAGTGTATACTTAACACTAAGCCACATTTAACAATGCTTTTAGCTTAAACAAGGCTAATCTATTTTTCTAAGAGAGGGACGTTATGTGAGGTATGCGTCATGCAATAAAACTAAGATGCTGGGTGGGACGATGTAAGAACGGCCATTACCAGACATGGCCAAGAATTAACATTAGTAGAAAACTACTTCAATACAGTTTTTGACTCAAAAGAATGATTCTATCCTAAGAGGCTTTTCTGAACTCGTCACCAAGGAAACCATTTTGCTCCACAAAAGAAGTGCACATATTGTGGGATTGAATATTCGTACAATATGAAGCCAAAACAAAAACAGTTAACAGATTTATTTAACAAATGATGAAATATTTTCTAACAAATATTGCAGACACATTTTTTTTTAGAAGAAGTTACATTAATGCATTCTTTGCTGAGAAGCAATCACGAAGAGCCTAATAGAGCTGATATTTAAACGAAGAAGACACTTTTAAAACATTGTCAGCTTTTGTCTGGGATCCAAATTCAATTTCGGAGGAGTTTTCAATATTTATATGGGCGTTAAATAGAAATGCATTCTCTCGAATTGGGGATGACATTTAATGGAAAATCAATTTTGTGACTATGGTATTCAGATGTCATCATGTTCCGGTGCAATACAGTACACATTCAGAACACTATATATGTAGCCCTTAGAATTTATGCGTTAACAATTCACAGACAAATTGAAACAGACAGTTTTGCTTTTAACAGACGCGCAGGAAAATAAGAAAGTTCAAAGGTTTGTGCATAACGTCAAAACTCTGTGTTTTCGAAAGAATAGAAAGAGCATTGAAGACAATCGTGGGACGTTGCATAAGCAAATAACACATTTAACATAGCGCAAAATAAGAGTAAGCAACTTCCATTGAATGGAACCTCTGTGTTTCTCCAAACCCAAGTACGAGGATGCAAAATGCATTAAGTTGTATTACAACCCTTAAAAAGAATATATCTACATACACTGTTCTACGAAGAAAAGACCTAAGTATGAAATTAATTTATCACTTGTTTGCCGATTTGGAGAGAGTTTGAAACTCTTTTAAAGGGTGAAAGTAAGAAAACAATAATCTGTTAAAAATTTGGAGAAAAGACGGTAACGTAACACGGAGAAAAAGGAACAACTAACTAGTAAGTGCCAAGCGATTTTTTTTTACTTTTGAGAACTGTTGTTTATAAAAAAAACCATCCCAAGTATAGGCGCCATATTAAAACCATTACGCATTTTTAAACTGTTTTTCAAATATGTTGTAAAGTTTCTGGAGAAGGACGACAAAATGTTTTAGAAAATTACACAACTAAATTGCATCCAATTGCATACCAATGCTGGAAAACGTGGGCAAAAGTTGCATCGAACCAGTCTTCAACCGCCCAATCAAAGAAAAAAGCTAGGGAAAAATTCAATTTGGTATTCTTTTGGACTCGTAGGTACATTTTTGAAAATACGTCAACGCAATTTCATCTCCGTTGCCTTGTATAGGGCTCAAAACCGCAAGATGTACAACAATCTTAATGAGCCTAAATAAGGGTCGCAATCGTTCAGATTTAAGTAATTGGTTAAGTTTTCAAGTTTTTTTTAATTGAAATTTGCTTAGGTTTTATCAATTCGTAAATTATTTTAAGAATAAAAGCCATTAGTTTCACGCTATAGAGTAGCTTAGAGAACCCAATGCCAAAAAACACAATCTTTGGTTCAAGTTTTGGGAAGTGTCTATATCCACCCAGGGTGTGGGTTATGTTAGGTTGTGTAACACAACCATAATTAAGTTATTTGAGGGGGAGGGGCTTCCTATTAGTCCATCTTAAAAGAGCTTATTGCAGTTGTTTGAGTTCCAAATCACATGGTGTTTAAAGATTTCGCCTGAATTTTAAGCTATTTGTTTTCCCATTAAAAAACAAGGTTAAAATTATTTTATGTTACAATCAGACAATTTGATCACAACTCGAGCGCGCGAATGAAAAACGTAACTTGCAGCAAGCTGCGTTTTTAAAGATAAAATTATTTTTACCTTGCATTTCATTCACAGAACTTGAAGTTAGAAAAAAAATGACTTAAAACTTGCGCACGAATTTTCTAACTTATAACAGCTAAAAATTTGCTCGAATTCTGGCAACACCATGAGATTTTCAACTCAACCAACTGCAATGAGATCATTTCATATTGTCTAATAGGAAATCTTTTTCATCAGAAGCGATTGAGTGATTTCGTTTCAAACGAACCAACACGAGCCACACGCATTGAATTTATAAATTAAGCCTGCACAACGGAGGAGCAAAGTTTGTATCGCCGAATGGAGTCACAGATTGTCCCTTTAGCTGTTTTTGAAAATTTTGGTCTGGTTGTTTGTTTAGCTAAGTGGATTGGATTTGCATGAATGCTGGAACGCTCTTCGAATAATTTTATGATAGGCTATAAGCTAGCTACAAATGACGAATATGGTCGTTTACCTTATTCCATAGATGGCGAACACATTTGGAGAAAATTAATTTCTGTTGATTTATCAAAGTGTATGCATGAGTGATAAAGAAGCGCAAGTAGTTTTGCTCATGGTATTTTCATTGTAAAAAATCAGGTTAATTTCGTGTAGAACGAACAGCAGGGATGAGACTGTTTGATAAAATTTCTCAAGCATTTTTGGGAAAATCGCGGCAGATTCCACTGTTTCGCAGTAGATAAACTTTTTAATTTTTTTATTCTAAAAAGACACCAAACAAAAAAAAAACTGCATCAAAAACTTTTAATATGTTTTCTTTTTTTTTAAGTCCGCCGCAAGCAATATATTTCTGGGACTCGACTTGAAAATGCATGTTCCAAAAGTGCAATAGATTTCACATTTTATTTAAAAAAAAATGAAGTATGTAGATCTACTGCAATTGCAGTAAAGTCACAACACTGCAACACTGGAACAATAAAAATGAAGATGTTCGCGGGCATGATCCTATGGCAAACATTAAAACCAACAAATAGCAGAAACTCGAAAACTTTCGCCAACAGAGAGCGGCTCGCGAACCAGCCAACAGACGAGAAAAACATAATCAACACGAGTATGTTTGGCAAGCATGTTCGTCATTTATGGTTATCTTTAGGCACAAGACCACAAAAGTACATAGGGTTCACTTATTTTTCTACCTCACTCTACTTTTCTGGTTCAAGGAGATGGTTTGCCGAATTGTAAACCAAGACTGAAACCAAATGTTGCAAATATTCTCCTCTTCAATTTTTATGAACAAAAACTCTGTCAACATGGCCCGATAATCCATTGACTGTAACGGCCACTCCTTGCTCATTTTCGAAGAATGCCTTTGGACCAAAATCTGCACCAAACAGTGACTCGTTTTGGGTGTATCGGCTTTTCAGTGTATTCGTGCGGGTTTTCTGTGCCCCAAATGCGACAATTTTGCTTGTTTACATACCCGCCCAGATCAAAATGAACTAGTTATCACCATGCGATGCACATAAAACGTGCATAAACCAGTTCCCACTGACTCATCAGTTCATTGGCCTGAACCAGAGCCAATTCAAATGCCGGACATCCGACACCTTCACATTGCTGCATTACGCCGCATATAGGCTAATCCTCATGCACAAACATGAAATGTGCAATATCAGCAACTATTGGTGGGAACCGAGGATTGCTTTTAGATTAAGTTATGATATAGAGTTAGTTCTGATTTGGACTTGTGTAAGATCGGTTTTGATCATAATCTAAGAATCGAATAAATCTTTCATAACGTTTTAACGGTGTGTTTCAATTGTAAGTCGAACTGTTGGGCCAACCCCTGGGTTGGCGTTCGCGTTTTTTTTTACATTATCCTCGGAAGGATAATTTAACTGAGCTTCACCTGAAAGATGATTATTTTGGCAAAATCGACATCGGATTTTCAAAGTAATGTCGCAATATTTCCCAGCGTTGTTTAAGCGTATACACAACCATATTCGTTTAGCGGAAGGATAAAACTAATTATCTGTCAAATCAGACATGAGCTAAGTGTTACCATTCACGAAATAAGCACTAGTAAAAAAAAAACGTTAGATGGCGGACCCTTTATTTATTTTATTTATTTTTAAAATTTTGGAAATTTAATTTTTGCACAAAATTTCCAACCATCTTTTGTTAGCACGATAGACGCCTAGACGGCCGTAGAACAAAACAAAACGAAATTTTTATAGAATTGTATGTGATTCTGCAGTGTGTGAAATGTTCTGATCTTATTTTAACTAAATAATTCAGTTCACTGTTCACTCAATGCAGTTCAGTCAAATAATGAACTAAACTGAACTTCATATACAATTTTTGGTAAGGTTCGTTCGTACTCTTGGGGATCTTACGTTGCAAAGAGTGGGTGCTTTTTTTCTAATGAACTAAATGAATTTTAAGACTCTGACCTACACTCGTACTAGGCCACTTAGTTCACATTTTTTTAACTTGCTTGTTAAAGTTAAAGTCGTATCGTAAGCTTTGCCCTTAAATATTAAATAATATTTTATTGCCTTTGAAAAGACGTTAACAGTTTAAAGGTTCACACCAGAAAAAGGGTGAAATCAACAATAAGAGCATACGGCCCCAATGAAATTGTTAGTCTGAATTATTTAATACTTATTACATAGCTTGTTCGTGGGTGGAATGAACCCGAGCGATGTGTGTTCAATTCTCAGTGGTTGCTCGTGGAAAATTAATTTACAAAATAATAACATGAATTAGAAATAATAACACTTAACAAAGGAATCTGATGATAGGCTAGGCAACTTTGAAATAGCTACAATTTCAGTTATTCAATGTTTTTGTTGCAGGTTGTTTTGCCATGATTAGCTCGAAATTACTCAATTCCCAACAATCTACGTCCAATTCGCTGACTCCAACTCACTAAAATCAGTTCAATGATAAAAAAAGGAAGTACTGCCAATTCCTGAAAACAATTTTTGAAAAAGCATTTCTCATCAATAATTTGAAATAATGCCTTTGAAATACCTACCTTCTTCATTTGTTGGCACATTAACATTATTTATTTAAAAGCAACACCTGATTACCTACTTCGTTTGATTGAATAACGAAACTTTTATGTAATTCATTTACTATGCAAATAGGCAAAAGGCTGTGATTTCGGTTCTTGCGTGTTCCGATCCATTAACAACATAAGCACAGGTCAGGGTGCGTGCCTTAGAGATAGTAAATTTGAATTGAGATACCTGAATGAATAATAAGATAAAACGTATCTTTTGAAAGGTAAATTTTTGGGTGCGTTTGTCTGCTGTTACGACACAAAAAATTAGCACGTGTATGAATTTGAATTTTTAAAATTATCTCTCCGCCTATATTTCACAGAAAAATACGAAAATTTTCGAAAACATTATTATGGCACTTTTCCACATCACACATTTTACTTCCACGAACTAACTACTTTTGGCATAGCTTAGGTGTAAAGGTGGGCAAAGTAAACGACACAAATAACACACCATTAGTATCAATTTCTTTACAAGCTACTGAGAGTAAGTTCATACATATCTGGTGCCAAGGTTTCTTATCCTTTCTCCGATTCTTTCCACAGACACATTTATTATTTACCCAAATCCATATGTCTAATTCTATAACCATTGTCACGTTGTTGCCTTTACAACACTAGGCTTTCTCTTCGTTTTACAGTCTTAACAAGAAAATGTAATTTACTGTCGTAGATTTTCTACAAAAAAAAGAAACAATTTGCGGAATATGGCTTCCGTTGTTTTAATTTTTTTTTTAAGAGGGGGAATACAATTTTGCGAATTCAAACTAAAAAAAAAAGAATTAACTAAGGCACGTGTAGCCTTAACCTTAACTAAACAATGGGATATCCTACAATGGAGACGGAAAATGAATAAATAAACCCAAAGGTTAACACACATACTCGTATATATATGTATTAATGGTTTTTTATTTCATTTGGAGATTGTCTTCAGAGAATTACGAAAAAAATTGCGAAAAAACGAAAAAAAAAAAACAGAATGGACTTTCCTTCCTCTGTTAATTCAGTTAACGGTTAAAGCTTTTGGGATCTGAAATAGCATTGCATATGCAAATTTTTCCATCACATTAAGTTTTGACAAGAGAAGCAATCTGTTTCTTTAACTTCCCTTTCTTGGCTTTAAGATGTTTCGGTTTTATTTTGATCTCCTTCTTCTTCTATTTGTTACTAAGAAACGTAAGAAAAAGGAGAAAAATGAACCACCAGGTCGCAAATATATCTCATTTCTTTGTGGGTGTTGATTGTAATTGGATAGGACAGTTAATGAGACAAATTTCTAATGTTATTTTCAAAAGGAGTTCTCAACAAAAAAGCGAGAATCTATCACAAAAGAAGTCCAACCTTTTCATTGGCCAATAATAATGCTACAATGCTAGCAACAATTAGTCTTAATTAATTTATTTGTAAGTAGCAATAAGCAATGGATTGATGGTAGGCATGTCTGCCTATAAACCGGAAGGTTCGTGGTTCGGATTCCAACACAAGCAAAAATGTTTTTCACGATTTTCACCTTTCGCGAAGAATTGGAAAGTCCTTCGATATTAAACTCATTGCCAAGGAAAGCGCTTTCTCGATGATTAGCCCTTCGGAATTGGCGGAAAATTTTAGATCCCCTTCATTCCCTCACAAAGGCAATGGTTGTGACAAATTTGCACCACCCTGTTTTTTTATTTATTTTTTTATGTTTGAAATTGGTCGTGGAGAAATACAAGGAAACCCTTTTCACCTTTTTAGAAGAAATATTTAGGAATATTGCTCTTCTGATGTTGATTAAATTCAATTTTTTTAATCTAAAAAAATATTCACCACACGAACTACGATGTAAAAGAAAAATTTCTACTAATCCCAAGAAATTTATTAGAAGTTTCCTTCGTATTGGAAAATCAGTTACGGAATTTAAAATTCGTAGAGTTTGGTATCACCAACACAGAAAAAAGGTGGCCTTTTCTCTCCGACAAGTTTTTCTATCCTAGACTAACAGAAGGATTTATTTCAACAAAATATAAGTTCTTTCGAAAACAATGTAGTTTAGAGAATCTGTAAAAATTTGTATAGGTCACAAAAAGGGCAAAAAATTCAATTTTCTCCAGAAAAAAAAACAAAGATAAATGGTAAATAATTTGTTTGGGATGAAGAAACGGTTTTTTTAAGTTCAGAGTTTAATCACCAAATGATACTTTCAAATCCTTTCAGATGTTGTAATTGCTGATTTTGGAATTCGTAGCTGAATTTCTCTTTTGCGGATTTGTCCGAAGGAATCTGGTGAAAGCCATGACAAACAAACCAATTCCATGTCGCAAGCTTGGTTGATATATCTTAAGCCAAATGTTTTGCTTATTCTTTGAAAACCTTACCGCCCAACAGAGGCAAAAATGTTTTTCCACGGGTATCGCTTTTCGCGAGGAATTGGCAAGTTATCCGTTAGTAAATACATTGGCATGAAAAGTGATTTCTCGATTAGCGGTCCGGAACCGGCAGAAAATTGTAAATGCTCTCCATTCCCTCACAAGGCATGGTTATGAGAAATGCGCTAGGCCCTGGGGCTCCTCGCTCTGTTGCCACCCTATTATTAATTATGAACCGCTCAACTCCAAAACCTCATGGAATGTAAGTCTTGGTGGGCCTTATCAAATGCTGCAAGCCCAACTTCAATCATTTCAATCATCAACCGGTCTTAGGAAAGCGCACGGCAAAATTGTATCTACACAAAAGCACAACGTTTTTGTGTTTAGCTGAAAACAATAAGATCAGCTTGCCAGGACCTCAAAACTTTGGGAAACCAGCAACTTCCAGCAGAAAGTAAAAGACCAAACTTGGTCTCAAATACCTCGAAACAGGTGTAGAATCAAAAGGCTGTGCCTGATTCTAAATAAGCTTGAACTAGGAAAACCTATTGTTGATGTAGCAATACTGATAGTTTCTTTTTGGGGTTAACAAACTTGGAGCGTGAATATAAGGCAAACCAGATGAAACGCAAAACCACTTTAATAGCAATAGAAATATAGTCATTAAATATTCCAAAGGCTGAGGATTAGCTGAACAAAAAAATGGCTAAGATTGAAAAGACGTTAAAAAGAACAAAAAATAAAATGGGAATGACTGAGCAGCACGAACTTTCGATTGTGTACAAAGTACAATACCAAAATATTAAAGCCGAGTAAAAGGTTTCAGTATTCGTTCTTTATATATATTTGGTGGTACAGGACTACCAAGTACACATTAATTAAGAAAATTGAATTAGATCACGCAAAGAATTGAAAAAAATAAATTAAATATTTCAAAGGTTTGAAGCGAAAACCTTTGTTTAAAAAACCGATTTTTTATTTTTTATTTTTTTAAAAAGTGAGGTTTTAAAAATTTTAAGTACTCAAGTTTTAAGATCTTTTTAAAAGATAAAAAATTTGAAAGATACGGTTTTGAAAATATTAGAAAAAACAAATTTTTTTTTAAACTAATGAAAATTCGAAAAAACTAAATTTTCAAATGTTGATATGCAATCATCTTTCTTAAACAACTTAGGACTTCTAAAACACGAAATTTTGTCAAAATCGTGTTAGACATTAGCAAGAACGTCGGTTTGGAAAAAAAGGGTAGGTACTATGGGGGGTACCGTTTTTAGACATTTTCCAAAAAAAAAAAATTTTACATTATAAGAATAGCTATTCAGAAATAACACCTCACATGAAATTTTATCAAAATCGGTAGAGCCGTTTTCAAGAAAAATAGGTACATCTAATATATAAAATAGGATGAAAGTATGTATGTATGTCCGGGGTAAACTCCTAAACCACCCAACGGATTTTTATGAAATTTTCAGGGTAGACATAGTTTAGTCCAGAGATGGTTCCTGTCAAGGTTTGATCCCCATATTCCTACAGGAACGGGGTTGGGAACGGAAAATTAGAAACTACTCCACAGATTTCAAAAATTCTTTCAGCACTAGGGGTGCTACATTTTCTCACTTTATCAGTAACTTAGACTATATTCCAACCCTTTAATCCCACAGGAACAGAAACGGGAACGAGAACGGGAACCTTAAAGTTACTTGACCGATTTCAAAAGTTCTTTCAACTCTAGGATGTTACATCATCTTTCAGTGACATAGACTTATATTTCACTCACATATTTCCATGGGAACAGAAGATTCCCACAGAAACGGGGTTGGGAACGGAAACTTAGAGAGTACTGGATAGATTTAAAAAATTCTTTCAACATTAAGGGTGCTACATTTTCCTCCTTTACCCTTTGTCAGTTACCTACTTAGGTTATATTTTTGATCCCTATAATCCGACAGGATCAGAAACAGGAACGAGAACGGGAACATTAAAGTTACTCGACCGATCTCAAAAATTCTTTCAACTCTAGGATGTAACATTATCTCTCAGTGACATAGATTTATATTTCATTAACATATTTCCACGGGAACGGAAGATTAAAACAGGAATGGGTTGGGAACGGAAACTTAGGAACTACTGGACAGATTTCAAAAATTCTATCAGCATTAGGATGCCACATAGTCCCACAGTAAGAAAGATTATATTTCATCCCCAAATTCCCACGGAAGAGGAAAAACGAAAACGGGAACCTTAAAACTACAGACCCGAGCAAAGCCGGGCGGCTCAGCTAGTATTATCATATACGTTGTATGGAAGGTACCGTTATTTCCAGACCTAAAAACCCAATTCCAAAAATCCCTCCAGAGACCATAGCTGCAAATTTTTTCGGTCCAGCGGTTCAGGCTGTAGATCTATATACGGAAAGACAGACAGACAGACAGACTTAGACAGACAGACAGAATTGCAGGACCCACTTTTTTCGTATTCTCTATCATCGTAATGTCATGTTTGATTTTTATCTAAAATTTTTTTTTTTTGCACAATTGCAAAACTTGCCGTATAAATTCTAAATTTTATTTCTGCACGGCCCGCTTAACTGACTTATGCCTCAGAGAATGAACATGAACATGGATCAATTTTTAGCCTGCGAGATGGTCTTCGAAATGCTAATCTAAGAGATTGAGAATTCTTCACATTTATGGAGGAGACTTTCACTTTTAGAAAATGATTTGGACTCGTATAAGAAAAAAATACTAAACGTAAAATTTTTAAAAGTGTGAAAAACAAATTTTTTATTTTAAATACTAAGCAGTTAGTGCGAATTTTACGTGGTGAGTTAGAAAAAAGTTAGATCGAAATGAAAAACCTAAAGCTGTGTCCCCTTTTCGTCATTTAAAAGTTGCTAGGAAAGGGAACTCCTCTGGTAGATGGTTCTACATTCATCAAGCAAAACGATAAACTCAGTCAGAACTCAGTTCAACTACATTTCAATTCCGATGGTGGTAAATTAACACGTAAATTGGCACTACACTAAGTTTGAAAATGCTTTAGCAAATTCCAAACAGACAATCAAATTTAGAAACTTTTACAACTTTCAGAGTAAAAGGTATTTATTTGACGCCGTATTCTAAGCTACTGTGGTTTGCAACCATGTCGCGGTCTAAGTCGCTTAAGCACGTCTCATAATATATGCTACGCATACCAAATAAACAGATACATACATTCCCGAAATAACTCCGGAAAATCCAAATGGTCCAGGAAGAACAACTTCCATAAACTCATTCAGTATACAGAAAATGTGCACAATCAACTTTGAGCACACAGTTAAACTTTGTTGCTGTAGGGATAAATAAATAATAACTATCATTCAACCTCAAATCACTGAAAGACAATTCAACTCAAACGATCCGAACAACGGTAGTAAAAATGTTCATATCCCAACGAATGTTGGTTAAGTAGGTTAACAGCCTTTCCGAAACAACCAATGAAACCAATTATATTGCATATCGATTAAACTATAAAAGCCTAAAGAGCTTCTTCAACCCATAGTTGAATAAGAAAAAAAAAGAATGCAAACCTTTCACACAAAACAAAATACGACCTCTGAATAAATTATTAATAAACTCATCGTCCTCCATTCCATGCACACCATAACACAAAATTTTTTGAATAGTCCTCAAAGCAAAGGTGCAGTGTTATTGTATGTAAGTGTTACGGTGGTTATAACAATATGTTAAAAACTCCCCCTTTTTCTTCAAGGTTATTGATTGGGTCAATCTTATGCCCCAACAACGATTAGGGTGCTCACACAACCCGTGTCCTTAATCACATACAATTACCATCAGAAAATGAGCATGTAAGTAATTATTTTCGGACACGTTATATTGCAGTTAAACTATTCCACCTTATTCCATTCAATCAAGTCACATTTTGTATTGAACATGCTAACAGAAAAAAAGATATGCCCAATCAAACCCTCAAAGGACCTTTTTGAAGGAGTGAATTCATTGAACTTTTACTTCTCTTCCCAAACCCAAATTCCCATGTCACCAAACCAAACGCAAAATAGAAAAATCACATGTTAGCTTTAATGGAAGGACACCCATTAAGGACAAACGAAAAAAAATTCTTTTCGTTGCAAACACCAATTTTGCTTCAGAAATCGATTTTCGATTTACCCAAAACGTGGCTGGTGCGCTCAGAACTGCTAATTTATCAAAGCTATACTTTGTCTGGAGTGATATTTAGTCATCGTCGTAGAAGTCGTTGCTCCTGAGGACATAACCAAGAAAGTGTCCTTTTTATTTTTGTTGATTACATAAAACTATTCGCCTTTGTTTGCCTCAATGCAATTCAGTTCATTCCCGTGATCTTTTCTCACTTGATTTTTTATTTCTTTCATAATTTACCTACGATTTATAATTAGTCTTCAGCGAATTTATGTCACACTTCAATAAATTTAAGACAGACAAACACAAGAAAAAGCAGAACATCCGCGAATCGCGATACAATGTAGTTTTGCGAGAAAAACTCAGATGAAAATAAAAGAAAACAAAAAACAAAATGAAAATGTTGATTTTCTAATTGATTAGAAGAAAACTATAAAACGAAACGGCACACTTTGCACCCGCGCCGCACTCGTTAACCGTCTGAGAAAGGAATCGAAGGGACACACTTGCCAGTATCTACTTGCTTGTGCTAAATTTTCCCAGCTGAACATTCATGCAGGGTATGAGCTTTTTTCTCATTTCGCTTTTCCCTATACACGTTAAGTGACAACTGACAGTGAGAGTGCGAGGGAGAAAGTATCCGCAAAAGTTGATGTAGGTTGATAAGAAAATGGAAAGCAGAGCTTTTTTGCATTTTGTTCTGTAGACGAGGAGTGCAAAGAAACAAACCAAAAAAACCTCATGCTATCCCCTAGCGTTTGGATACATAGAAGAGTACATGGCGAGTTTGAATGAATTAAAATTTGTTTTTGAGTGGAGAATGGGTGGAAAAACAACAAAAATAAACAAACTTTACAGCACGAGGCAGGAAAACATCAGATGGTATTGCCAGCTTAGTGATGATAGAAGAAACAGGATGAGGGATTTTCATTGAAGAGGTGGGTGACATCTTCCTTTAATATTGGCTAGGAGTTAACTAGAATGTTTTTGTGGCGTAGTAGATTGAGAATAAGATGATTTTTTTTTATAGTCGCTGACAGTCTAAACAGAAAAGTAGACTATTCAGCACGTGAAATAAGCCCAAGGGTTCAGTTTAGCCTTTAAACACTCATTCTTTGCATTACCACCGCTCGCGATGAGTTGGTATTTTGTTTCGAACACGTTGCTGTCATAATAAGAAAGCGGGTAATTGAATGCGTTTTTATATTCACATTTTTTTCCATTTCATGATAGATTTCTAAATACTGTTTTGTGACACTTTCACGACTCTCTTTTTACATTTTATCAAAAGACACGTGGAACATTTATAACAACTTTTTGACATTCTGTTTTACTTTTCTGAGTCTTTTCTGAGAATTTAACGATCACAGAGTGACCCTTTTGTGTTACCCCAAGTACAACTTAATTGACAAACTAGCTGAGGCACCAGGTTGACGGGTCCGTAGTTTTAAGGTTCCCCTTTTGGTTCTTCCGTTCCCGTCGGAATATGGGGATGAAATAGAGTCCAAGTTACTGAGTGATAATATTTCATCCTAATGCTGAAAGAATTTTTTAAATTTGAACAGTAGTTTCTAATATTCCGTTTCCAATCCCGTTCATCAACATCAACATCAACATCAACATCAACATCAACATCAACATCAACATCAACATCAACATCAACATCAACATCAACATCAACATCAACATCAACATCAACATCAACATCATCAACATCAACATCAACATCAACATCAACATCAACATCAACATCAACATCAACATCAACATACATCAACATCAACATCAACATCAACATCAACATCAACATCAACATCAACATCAACATCAACATCAACATCAACATCAACATCAACATCAACATCAACATCAACATCAACATCAACATCAACATCAACATCAACATCAACATCAACATCAACATCAACATCAACATCAACATCAACATCAACATCAACATCAACATCAACATCAACATCAACATCAACATCATCAACATCAACATCAACATCAACATCAACATCATCAACATCAACATCAACATCAACATCAACATCAACATCAACATCAACATCAACATCAACATCAACATCAACATCAACATCAACATCAACATCAACATCAACATCAACATCAACATCAACATCAACATCAACATCAACATCAACATCAACATCAACATCAACATCAACATCAACATCAACATCAACATCAACATCAACATCAACATCAACATCAACATCAACATCAACATCAACATCAACATCAACATCAACATCAACATCAACATCAACATCAACATCAACATCAACATCAACATCAACATCAACATCAACATCAACATCAACATCAACATCAACATCAACATCAACATCAACATCAACATCAACATCAACATCAACATCAACATCAACATCAACATCAACATCACATCAACATCAACATCAACATCAACATCAACATCAACATCAACATCAACATCAACATCAACATCAACATCAACATCAACATCAACATCAACATCAACATCAACATCAACATCAACATCAACATCAACATCAACATCAACATCAACATCAACATCAACATCAACATCAACATCAACATCAACATCAACATCAACATCAACATCAACATCAACATCAACATCAACATCAACATCAACATCAACATCAACATCAACATCAACATCAACATCAACATCAACATCAACATCAACATCAACATCAACATCAACATCAACATCAACATCAACATCAACATCAACATCAACATCAACATCAACATCAACATCAACATCAACATCAACATCAACATCAACATCAACATCAACATCAACATCAACATCAACATCAACATCAACATCAACATCAACATCAACATCAACATCATCAACATCAACATCAACATCAACATCAACATCAACATCAACATCAACATCAACATCAACATCAACATCAACATCAACATCAACATCAACATCAACATCAACATCAACATCAACATCAACATCAACATCAACATCAACATCAACATCAACATCAACATCAACATCAACATCAACATCAACATCAACATCAACATCAACATCAACATCAACATCAACATCAACATCAACATCAACATCAACATCAACATCAACATCAACATCAACATCAACATCAACATCAACATCAACATCAACATCAACATCAACATCAACATCAACATCATCAACATCAACATCAACATCAACATCAACATCAACATCAACATCAACATCAACATCAACATCAACATCAACATCAACATCAACATCAACATCAACATCAACATCAACATCAACATCAACATCAACATCAACATCAACATCAACATCAACATCAACATCAACATCAACATCAACATCAACATCAACATCAACATCAACATCAACATCAACATCAACATCAACATCAACATCAACATCAACATCAACATCAACATCAACATCAACATCAACATCAACATCAACATCAACATCAACATCAACATCAACATCAACATCAACATCATCAACATCAACATCAACATCAACATCAACATCAACATCAACATCAACATCAACATCAACATCAACATCATCAACATCAACATCAACATCAACATCAACATCAACATCAACATCAACATCAACATCAACATCAACATCAACATCAACATCAACATCAACATCAACATCAACATCAACATCAACATCAACATCAACATCAACAACAACCAGCAACAGTTCTGAAAGAGAAACAATTTAAAAAAAAAAACACACAAAAATAAAGCATCTGTAAAATTTTATGCTAAAGTTCTCTGAAAACCGAAAATAGATTAGTCAGACATCGACACATAACATGAAATGGAATTACTAGCTCCATTCAAAGTCAAACCGATATAACTTGAATCATGCCAAGTAAGTCCTTAAATGCCCTACAAAAAGCAAACTCATAACTTTAAACGCCATCGCTATTGTGAAATTTTGTAGAAAAAACAATTAACGACCAGCCGAAAAGCAGCACCTTATTTTTCTGTTTTCAAAAATGAAAAATGAGTGCACACAGCGAATTTTTTCTTCGAACTCCCACACCGCAATAATGGCAACACCCCATTCATTTATGTTCTAGCTTCTAGGGCATGTACTCAAAAGTAACTTTTTTCGTGTAAAATGAATTTACTGTATTATGAGGGCAATGGTTATAAAAGCTTTTATTTAGTGTTGGTGCACTTGTACCAAGGATCTGTACCTACTGTACAGTATTTTCAAAACACATTTTAATGAATGGGAAAGCTTTACTCTACACAAATGTCAAGGGGCTTTTCCCAGATGAAAAAGATACAAAAAAAAATCTTCACAAAATACCTGCGCACCCGATAAAATCAATTTAAGAGAAAGTTTATACTATTTGCAGCTGCATTTTAAGAGAACTAACAGCCAGAGAAAAATCTTTTTGCCTTGCATTGCTAGGCCTGAGGGTGGATGATTTCGATTTTCAAACATCCCCTCATATTATGATGTTATGTACATATGTAGAAAAATAAATTTACCGTGGGAGCATTCAAAGGAGTCGTTTTTTTTCATCGTTTTGTTTCTCTGCGAAAACAAATTAAATCTTGTTTTTGCACAAAATGTTCAACAATGTAAGAAACCATAACTCCAAGCTGATTTAAAATCAATATCATGAGAAAGTCAAAACAATGATGCTCTTGCGTAGGTTACTTGTAAAAGTGTTGAGGTAGTTGTGTGTTAGGTATGTAGATGATGACAACGACGAATGGAAATTATGTAGTTGATTTTCTAGACGAAAAGCCTTTAAGGGGTAACATCACTGTCACAGCCTATAAAAAACGTGTTTTTTTGTAATTTTCTTTTCGGTGGAAGGAAAGGTAATAAAGTTATAATATTGGAGGAATTTAATAAGCGTATATTTAAGTAAAAAATAGAAAATTATTATAAAAATATTTTCAAAAAGGACGGCACCCCACACCACAGCCATTTTCGCGAGGCACGTAGAATTTGAGGAGCTCTGCGGCACGCAGTGTAGCTGCCGCAAATTTGGAACTATATAAATATTAAAAGAAACTCTTATTGTACATGTTCATAGCCAGAGAAATACATAGGGGATTTTCAAAATATTGAGTTTTGTGTGATTGGAGAGCAATCGAATTAAAACGTTAAGTTTTCAACAGAAAAAAGGATAATCATTTGCTAATAAATAATGATTGAATTTAACTTATCGAAGATCCCCTGCGTATTTCTTTTCAAAATCTTATTTTCAAGATATTGTAAAAAATTTTAATGAAAAGAACGAAAACTGTTGGAGTTATGCTGCGTTTTGAAAAGTCGTGTTTCGAGAAAAAAGAATTTAAAGTTTTGAGATGCACACGTGTTGACACGTACTACACTAACGTACTATTGATTAGAAATGCTTCTACTTGAATATAAATGCTTTATAATGACATCTGTTAGTGTATTTGAGAATATAGAAATCAAAATATAGGACATCTGACTCAAGTGTCGTGTCGGAGCAGTCCGACGCGCTTGGGGTTCAGCTCAAAATTACAAGAAAAAAATACTTTGAGGTATGAAATATTTTTCTCCATATTCTAAAAGGTTCAAAGTATTTTTTTAAGCCTAAAAAAACAAAAATCGATTTTTTGAAAAATTTACACCACCATTGTTACCCCTTAAAGCGGGTTTAAATTTTAGAAGAAATAGATAAGGTATTAAGGGGCTCGGCTAGTTTCTCATTTTCGATAGGTAAACATCTCAAAAATGATGTCCTAAAATTTTGGAATGATATTTTGGATATTTTTGAAATAGCAGAGTATAGAAGAGAAGCATCTCGGGCACTCGAACTCCTGCTCTGAAAACTTTAAATGCGTTTTTCTCAAAACTGCATTTTTCAAATTAGCCGCAGCTGTAACTCACGCAAATATTACCGAATCGTCTTGAAATTTTAACTGCATACTCTCCACATGTTTTTACATACAGCCATCTACAACTTTTACGATCGGATGAAAATTATAATTTTGGCAGCCATCGAAAGGCGATTTTTTTTTGGCGAAATTTTGACTTTTTTTTTTAATTGCTGCCATTTTATCAATTTTCAATTTTTCACTATAATTATATATGGCTGTGGCGGCAAATTGACGTCTTCTAATTTCAAGGAGTTCAAGAAATGGTCCATATCTCTCTTGGATTTCAATATTTCAACTCGAAATTTCGTGGCATTTTTTTTGAATATATTATGTATAATAAACTCTTTTAGCTTTTTTTTACACGCCTTCGAAAAATCACCTGTATTTGCGCTCGAGAAACTAGTCGAGCCCCTTAAGCCACTAAAGAGGGCATTGTTGATCATTAATAAATACTCCGATTTCTTCATGTCCGTCAGGTTAACAATACCACTTCGTATTTTACAAAGCTTGTTAATGGGAATAAGAGTCGTTTATTTGTCGCAAGAACAAAAAATTTTCCTTTACGTTAAAAAAAACCGTATGTGGTTATAACTTGAGAGTTAGACAAAATAAGTTAGTTAGTTAGTTAGATAGTTTTTTTATTAGTTTTCATTGTTCTATTACAAAGTTAAAAAAAAAAAAACAAAAAGCATGGCATTTTTGCCGTCTGCCTAATTGACAAAACATAAAAAATAAATCAATAAATATAAATAAGATTTTTACTTTCAGTTGATTATTACAAATAAGTTAATCCAATTAAAAAAAAACTTTGAAAATATTAAAGCGGTAGTGCTCCGTAAAGAACATGATTTCTGTTCATCTTTGGATAACTGTTTTTTCTTCCCATAAAAAAATATATTGTCTTCATTGTGTACTTTTATTTCGCTGGTTGGACCTCTCAGCTTGTAATCACAAGCTGGAAAGATCCTACAAGTGTTGGTTATTTAACTTTTACACAGATATCCTGCATCTCTTTCGCTTTATCAAAAGCTCCAAATGGTTTTGTTAAGTGTGATTCTTCCTCGCTTAATTCTTATGGTATCACAATGGACCTAACTGGTCTTAGTGTGCTAGTTGTTTTCCTGACAGTCATTTTAACCTAACCCAACCTGGTTACTTAAATATGCTGTGTTGCTTTAACAAATAAGGAACTGCTTAGTATGTCTACTTACGATTTACAAACATGATAAGGATGACATAGTTTTTAAGAGTGTTCAACCTTTTGCTTCTTCGAATTAAAAGATTAGAACTTACCTGGAATAGAGAGAAAGGATAAAGAATTACTATTACTTGAAATATATTTTAGCGTTTAAAAAAAAAATTTAAATTTTAAGTAATCTTAACTAAAGACCACATGTGTAGGCAAGTCAATTAATTGTATGTATGATCCTTTTCTTTAGGTTAGTGAGTTTTTGTATTACTTGGGACGTTCGAGCTTTGAATCAACGACACATCAAGGAAAAAAGTAATTTTCCACACGGGTATTACCTTTCGCGAAGAATTTTCAATTTCTGTTATAGTAGTTTCATGTCATGAAAAACGCTTTCTCGATTAAAAGTTTTGGTTGAGAGAAATGCTATATACCCCGGGGCTCCCCACCCTGTTGCTCCACCCCTAGTTATTTACTTTTTTAATTCATCTTTTTTATCGCAACACAAGTCACAAGTTTGGCATTTATAACTCTAGCGTTCTTTGATTTCACCATTAATCATCCACCCGTGCGGTATGCGGTGCTCTGCGCCGCATTTCTATGGTAAACGTGGTATAATCCCAATATTAAAGTTATGACCGGTACTACGTAGAATAATGTTGAGAGAGTAGAGCAGAGTATATGTATATGCTGAGAGCATCGAGATGTAATTTCGGTAGTCTAACAGTCACAAGGTGCTTTTAAAAATGTTACCAGTTATTTTAACACAAAACTTTTCTTTCTATACAGCATTGGGAAATATCCGACATTGAAGAACTCTCTATCATTTCCCAAACTTCAATAGTATCAAAAATATTTGAAAACACATTCAAATTCAACGTCATTAACAAAAAATTAGTACAGGTCGGAGTGAACCTGGGTTTTAACCAACTTCTTTCGCCAACAACTTTGATCCGATCAGAAAAGCTGCCAGCACTTGGTATACAGGGTGATTTGCATAAGGTGTGACAAAAAGATAGGGTGTGTAGGTTGGACTTAGACCAGCAAAAAATCGTATGGGAGGGGGGGGGGTCCATTTTCCCCCGTTTAGGCGGGAGGGGCAATTTAAGAAAAAAATCACTAACAACGGAAAAAAAATTATTTCAAAATAACGGTAATACCTACAGAGTCGTGCTATAGCATTTTGAAAAGCCAAAAACCTATACATTAATTTAAAATTAAAAATAAGTTGTTCAAATGAATAGTTTTTGAAATATTAATTTTCAAAATCAAAATTTTGAAAGAAAAACATAATTTTTTTTTTTCAAACCATGTTTTTTCAAAGTTTTACGTAATTAAGTAGTATTTTTCTGGCTTATTTTCAATGTTCTTATTTATTTTTGATCAAACACAAAAAACCGGATGTCAAAATAACCTGTAGTTTTTGAGAAAACCAAAAATTACAAAAACTACTTTTTTAAATTTTTTTTTTTTAAAAAGTTTTTTTTCGTTATTGGATTCTTAAGTGAACTTACGAAATAAAGGATGGATTGTCTCTTTACTTATTTTCACTTAAGAATCACTTAAGAATCACTTAAGAATCCAATAACGAAAAAAAAACTTTAAAAAAAAAAAATTTTAAAAAGTAGTTTTTGTAATTTTTGGTTTTCTCAAAAACTACAGGTTATTTTGACATCCGGTTTTTTGTGTTTGATCAAAAATAAATAAGAACATTGAAAATAAGCCAGAAAAATACTACTTAATTACGTAAAACTTTGAAAAAACATGGTTTGAAAAAAAAAAAATTATGTTTTTCTTTCAAAATTTTGATTTTGAAAATTAATATTTCAAAAACTATTCATTTGAACAACTTATTTTTAATTTTAAATTAATGTATAGGTTTTTGGCTTTTCAAAATGCTATAGCACGACTCTGTAGGTATTACCGTTATTTTGAAATAATTTTTTTTCCGTTGTTAGTGATTTTTTTCTTAAATTGCCCCTCCCGCCTAAACGGGGGAAAATGGACCCCCCCCCCCCCCCTCCCATACGATTTTTTGCTTGTCTAAGTCCAACCTACACACCCTATCTTTTTGTCACACCTTATGCAAATCACCCTGTATATGCAAACGACCATCTTCATTGAAACTGCGCAATACTTGTAATTGTAAAATATGCTGGAAAATGCTAAGGTTTCTTAAAGCGATGCGAAAAAATTGTTTACCCCTACATATCTCCTTCATATATGTGGCTACAATTTATAAAGCCTAAATTCGCCCAAAACTATAGTACAATTCTCATGTTTGGTCAGATTAGTTAAAGTTAATAAGTTAGTAAAGTTAGTTAATTGTTAGATGCGCATTGTTGATAGGCAGAGCTTCAAAAGTGTATATGTGGTAGTTCAATTGTAGGATCGATTAACTCGCTTCCACATTGTCGTAATGTAACCAGTTTCAATATCTCTTACCGCTTTTTCCACAAACAGAGATCTAGTAAAATAGTTAGCTGCATTCCTCCCCTTCTTAAAAAATCTAGCCGCAAGACCCGTATCGATAGCTTGAACCAATCTTCGGACATACAGTCAAGTATGCAGATTCAAATATTAGCACACAACATAAACGATGAATGGTTTACCCGAATCTCTCTTTCCCTTGCATCACAATTTGCAACTGTGCATTTACATATATTATCTACTTAACCCTCTCCCTCTCTTATTTCCTCAAATTACACATAGTGCCTTCAGAAGCAAAGTGAAATTGAAATATTGTTTGTAAGAAAAAATAATTTTCGTTTAGAGTTTTTAGAGTTTCGTAGATTAAAAAAAAAAAAAAAAATTTATTTATTCGATTTTGTGAACGTACTCTCTCAGTCACTAAATTTTGAGGAGAAGCTTTGCTCGAAAAGACGATATACAGGGTGTTTTACATAAGATGCGACAAAAGCTCAGAACGGATAAGTTTGGTCAAGCAAGAACAAATCCTGTGGGAGGTGACAATCCTTCTTAGTTTTTTAGAAATTAAATAAAATGACGACAGTTTTTCCAAAAAATCCATTCTTGTTCAGAAAATAAAAACCAATCAGTAAAAAACCCCCCAAAAATGGATTTTCTGGAAAAAAAACTCCTTTAGTTTTTTTTTAATTGATTCGCACTTTTTGTATAATATAAAGCATAATTTTAACTATGTTGTATGATTTCATCATGCTAAATATTGAGGCATAAGGCTGTAACAAAGTTTCCTTCAGAACGCCTTGGGAAAAAGCATTTTGCGCTGTTCACTGTAATTTGAAATGGACCAAAATGAAAAACCAGAATGGTTTTAGTTAAATATTTATCAAATCTTCCCCCAACGCAACGTTCTCCTATAACTACTCCTTCAGGCTGCAGCCTCTTCTTTTAGCCACGATAAGACCTCTTTTATCGACCTCTTTTCCGCTTGGAACACGTTACAGTCGTTTGGAAGGCGGAATGAGATATACTTACATTGAGTCTGTCTTACACCCCCAGCCGACCTCTTCTTCGGTTTTAAACCATCTGTATAGAAATGAATTGAATCATTAATCAAGAATTCTTTACCATCCCAGATAGTTCTCGGTGGGATTGAGACTTGGAACTTGTTTTCAAATAACAATTGGGGGATGGTGTAGTCGATGAGGCAAGGGATTGATCTGAACAGATTCAAGATTGTGGCATGACCGATGTAATTACTTGTCCATTGGAAGAAAGCTCTGATACGAATGTCCTTACTGGCGGCGATTTGTTTGCTGAATATATCTAATGGTGTGAGATTGAAGAGTATGTTAAGGGCAGCTGAGGGTGTCCACTTATACACGTACTGGCTGATCCTTGAAGCTTCCTTAGGCTATCGCAATAGGTTCTTTTATCAAGAGCGGTCCACCATACCACTATTCCGTAGGTGAGTATTGGTCAGATGACCACATTGTAGAGCCAATGGGTGATTTGGGGGTAGAAACACCTTTATTGCCAATAGCTTTTTTACGGGAAAAGAGAACTACGGCAGATTTTCTGATTCTTTCTGGTATATTGGATTTCAAGTTCAGTTTTTTGTCCAGGATGATACCTAATTATTTAGCTTTGTCTGAAAGTTTAAATAGGACTCCATCAATTAATGAAGGTATTAGTTGAGGAATTTTGTATTTCCTGGAGAAGAGAACGAGTTCAGTGTCACTTTTTCCGCCAATTTAATTAGTTTATTGAGCGCTTTGCATCAGATCCGTAAGGACGTGAGCATGTTTACCCGACACCGCAATGGAAACGTCATCCGCACTTTGAATCCCTCAGCTTGTAACTAGAATTTCGGTGACGACTAGGTTCCATAGAAGAGGTAATAGGACTCCTCCTTGCGGTGTTCCTCTACTGAGAGATCTCTTTGCAGATACGTCCCCTAGAGTTGAGTTGATTCTCCTACTTTTTAGCATAAGATTTATCAATTTCACTATTGAACTATCTACTTTAAGATTTGTCAGTTACCTTGTAACTGCAACATTACTAACGTTATTAAAAGCACCCTCTATAGGTCGAGAATGTCATAAACACTATTGCAAATGGTAATATGTGGCTCAGTTGATTTTTGAGAATTTTTTTTTTTTGAGAATGAAGTAAATATTTTATAAATTGCCCCTGCCTCCTGAACGGAGCGAGATTGACCCCGTTACATAAATATTTTTTCTTGTTTAGACTCAATTTATATGTTCCGAGCTTTTGTCGCATCTTATGAACAATACCCAATAAAAAGATAAACTAAATTTTCCCACTTTCAGTTTCTTTTTTTGATTTTAAAAATAAAATAAAAAAATAAATAGGGTGGCGAAACAGAGCGAGGAGCCCTTGGGCCTAGCGCATTTCTCACAACCATGCCTTGTGAGGAAATGGAGAGGACCTACAATTTTCTGCCGGTTCCGAACGGCTAATCGAGAAAGCGCTTTTCATGGCAATGAATACTAACGGAGGACTTGCCAATTCCTCGCGAAAGGCGATACCGGTGGAAAAAACATTTTTGCCTCTGTTGGGATTTGGCTAACCCATATTTCGTTTCGACAAACCGTTCATTTTTTTATATATATTTTTGAAGTGAAAACTTCTTTAGGCGCGTTTGGCACTTTTGCGATGGGGGTAAAGTATTGAATTCGCGACCGACACCATTTTTTGGCTCATCGTATTTCGTATGTAAAGTCGTCATAGCCCAGCGTCTCAGGTTCGATTCCCAGCCATGACTCCATTTTTTTATTTATTTAAAGTGAAAACATAAATAAAAATTGTGGCCACGGTTGGGATTCGATCCTGAGACCCTGAGATTAATAGCCAACGACTCTGCCATTGAGCCAAGAAACACCTTAATTTTGATGCTGCTAAATGACTTAAAAGAATGTAATAGCAACATTACCTAGTAATAATTACTTACCGACTTGGAGAAATACAGAGAAGAAAGAAAGGAATTGAAGGACAGAGAAAAATTTATGCAACGCAAAAAAAATAAAAAGCACCAAATATCTTACTACCATTACAATGAAGTGGATGAGTGAAGCTGGAAATTTCATTATGGCAGAGTAGGAGACGAAGACGAACTGGTCGATGATTTGAACTTTACAACAAATTAAAAGAGATCAACAACTCATCGCGAGGATTTATCGATGGAATTGAAATGGTTGCATGAATACCATTACTCAAATATTAATTAATTTCGTTTTTAAACTTAATGCATTGTCTTTTTTATAATTTTATTGTCAAAGTTTACAAGATATGTAGACACTATCGTTAAAAAATTGAATGTATTGATTTTAACAGAATTTCACGAGGGTGACGAAGAAATATAGATATTATGATCTTCCAGATTTATTTATCGATCGTCCAGCAGCATGAGTAGCTAGCTATCAAAAAGTTGTCTGATACAACTGCCATATTTTGCTAAAATCATATGGATTTGCATACGAGGTATGTTTAGTTAGTTGTTTAGTACTAATGTTTTTGATATCGGTGATTTGTGTGTTTGTCGTTGCCACTCTGGAAATGGACAGTAAGTTATAACAGTAGGCGTTTATAATTCACCGAATACGTCTTCAAGTGTAATATTACAGTTTATATAAAAATTTATTTATTTAGTATGAAGACGCTTCTGCATACCTTCACCATAAAATTAGGGAGAGATTTGATGATTTCACAATGATTTTGAGTGCTGATTTTAACATCAACTTCGCCGATGCTACAAATTTGCCACTTTTTCAATTTTTAAAGGAAGAATACTATCTTAAAATGACGAATGACCGCAGCCTTAGTACAACGAAATATAAGAAATATAAAGCGACAATTGATGCAGTCTTTGTGATATATTTAATAGATTCGAGACAAAATTGTTCGTTTCCTATTTAAGTTACCATGGACCTATTATTTCAGTATTAGAATACGATGATTGTAGAGATGATAATAGAAGAGATGAAATTGTGAATGAAAACTCATAAGTTTCATTGATGTTCTTCTATATGTACATTGTACATCTACAATTCTACATATATTATAAAAGATTTTCCTGTACATTAAAACATTTACTGAAAATTCAATTCTGTTTTCACTTCTGTCGGCACTCCCGGAGTGCTTCTTTTTTTTTGTATAACTGTTGAACTGTGTTGTGAGAACGTTCAAATGATGAACAATTGAATATTTACACCCGCTCTTTTACTCACTTCCAGAATTATATTTGATTTCCCACTCTAGGCTCTGCAACTAGCAATTATTAAGAAGTTTTCACTTCAGCTAATTAGAATTACACTCGAAGTAAACTGCTTTAGACCTATTTCACTTCATTAACTTTACATAAAAGTCAAATTTAATTTTTCACATAATAGAACTTAACTTACACTCCTAACAATTAACAAAAACAAAAGAAAAACTCAAATATTACCACTGAAACTCTAGTCCAACAATGCTAATTACATCAACTCAAGAAAAACTATAAAACCACAAAGGTAACCTGAAACCCTATATCTATACACCTTTATTGTCAATTCTTTTGTTGAACGCAGCGCCATCATGAGCTAACAGGTGTGTGTCTTTGTCTGTGTTAACAGCTTCATGATAAAACTTAAGCCAAGAACTGCAATAAGGCTCAAGACGAACATAAAAAAAAGAACAAAATTAATTCCAATTACGTCTGACCTGGTAAATGTGTACAATGTACATTGTGCAATCCAACAACCGTTGCAACAAAGGAAATCTTTACCATCTGAGGGTGTGTGTTTGTTTTCATTTCTTCTTTTTTGTGTGAAGAGAATCCTAATGCAACCACCCCTGCATGTAGGGTAAATTCTTTAAAAATCTTTCAACTTGTTCTGGTTCAATGAACTACTTTGCTGCTGGCTAAAAGTGCAACCGTATTACACAGTAGAGTACAGCTACAACCGTTCCGTCTGCCACTTGTGTTGATAAGAGAAAAAAGATAGAAACAGACAAATCAATTGAATGCCGACTACGCGACGCACAGTTCAATTGTTTATTTTTTGATAATAAAGTATTCCCCGCTCGTTGATGAATAAAAAAACACAAAGATGTAATCAATGCTGAGTGACAAATAAGCTACTTTTTTTGTGTCGGGCTCGGGAGTGAATGGCTGGAATAAATAACAAGTGTCAAGGCTGGGGTTTTACATTTGTTCTTATGAAATAGTGGCAATTGCTTTGATTGTTGTGCGATAACAATTTATGATTAATACATAATGAGCAAATGATTCACACTGGTTTATTTATCAATAAGTCGTAAAGCGACGATACAAGCTGATTACCCCCGAACTGCTGCATGAATTAAGAATGAGTTATGAACTGGGGCAACCGGAAATATTGAGAAGCATTTTTTTGAGAGGTCATGTTGGAAATTAGATACCAAAAAAAAATACGTTCAATACAAAACTAAAAATAATGAGCATATTTTTGCTCCTAATTGCATGCTTCGTCACATTCTTGCATTTTTGGGAAATACTTTGGCATTTTGTGATTTTTTGCATTTTTGGGAAATATTTTGACATTTTATGATTTTTTTTTGCAATATTTTCGCTTATTTGGATAGATATTTGTTTATATATTTTCTCCTTAATCTAGAATATATAATAATACTAGCTGAGCCACCCGGCGTTGCTCGGGTCTGTAGTATTAAGGTTCCCGTTCTCGTTTTTCCGCTTAAGTGGGAACTTGGGGATAAAAAAAAAATCGTAGCATTAATAAGCCATTGTGATAATGTAACATCCTAGAGTTGAAAAAATTTTTGAAATCGTTCAAGTAACGTTAAGTTTTCGGTTCTCGTTCCCGTGGGATTATAGGGATGAAATATAGTCTAGGTTACTCATGGAGGGGGATAATGTAGCACTCCTAATGCCGAAAGAATTTTAGAAATCTGTCCAGTAGTTTGTAAGTTTCCGTTCGCAACTCCGTTCCTGTGGGAATATGGGGATCAAACCTTGACAGGAACCATTTATAAGTCATTGTCACTGAGGGATAATGTAACTTTAAGGTTCCTGGTTCTCGTTCCCGTTTCTGTTCAAGTGGGGTTATATAGGGATGAAATATAATCTAAATTACTAATGGAGGGGGATAATGTAGCAATCCTAATGCAGGAAGGGTTACAGAAATCTGTCCAGTAGTTTCTAAGTTTCCATTCCCAAACTCGTTCCTGTCAGAATATCCGCGCAATTTTTTAAATTCCGTTCCTCTGGGAATATGGGGAACAAACCTTGACAGGAACCATTTATAAGTCCATGTCACTGAGGGATAATGTAACATCCTAGAGTTGAAAGAATTTTGGAAATCGGTCAAGTAACTTTAAGGTTCCCGTTCTCGTTCACGTTTCTGTTTCCGTGGGATTAAAGGGATGAAATATAGTCTAGGTTACTCATGGAGGGGAATAATGTAGCACTTCTAATGCCGAAAGCTTCTAAGTTTCCGTTCCCAATCCCGTTCGTGTGGGAATATGGGGATCAAACCTTGACAGGAACCATTTATAAGTCTATGTCACTAATGGATAATGTAACATCCTTTAAGGTTTCGGTTTTCGTTTCCGTTTCTATTCCCGTGGGATTATAGGGATGAAATATAATCTTAATTATTAATGGAGGGGGATAATGTAGCAATCCTAATGCAAGAAATGTTATAGAAATCTGTCCAGTAGTTTCTAAGTTTCCTTTTCCCAAACCCGTTCCTGTCAGAATATGGGGATCAAACCTTGACAGGAATCATTCATAAGTCTATGTCACTGAGGGATGAATGTAACATCCAAGAGTTGAAAGAATTTTTTAAATCGGTCAAGTAACTTTAAGGTTTCGGTTCTCGTTCCTGTTTCTGTTCCCGTGGGATTATAGGGATGAAATATAATCTATATTACTGATGGAGGGGGATAATGTAGCACCCCTAGTGCTGGAATCGTTTTAGAAAACTCTCTAGTATTTTCTAAGTTTCCGTTCCCAGACCCGTTCCTGTGGGAATATCAATTTTAATTTTTTATGTCATAAGAACCTTCTCCTGACAATAACAAACACAACAAAAAAAGAATTGGCCAAATTGGTCCAGGCGTTGTTGAGTTATGCGCTTACCAACACATTTTGCGATTCATTTTTATATATAAGATTAGGGGGAATATGGGAGTTTATAGAAAACAGAAACAGACGAGAATGTGGCTACTGTAGCCGAGAAGTATGAGATTCAATTCACGAGATTGCCATGGATCTCAACAGTTATTGCTTCGCAGCTTTGGCCTTAATCAGCTTGAAACTTTGGTCGAAATTCATCTTTCCGCAGTCGCGCATTTACAGAGCCATGGTATACGACTTTTTTTTAACTGAAATTGATGAGATTGACTACGTCTGTAAACCAAATTACCAAATTCTTTTTCATATTCTGCCAGCACTTAATTAGCACTAAATTCCCTATACATTGCTTTAGTCTTATACCGCGTTAATATAGACGTATTAGGGAGTACACTGCTAGCTTAATATCAAGCTAGCAGTTTTCTCATTTTTCACGAATCTATGAGAGCACTAAATTTAAGTTTTTGGCACTAAATTAGCACTAAATAAGCACTAATTGTTGCACTTTACTTGAAGCGATTCTGCTAACTTTGTCATGCTAGCTTTACAGACGTAGATTGACTTGCCATGGAAGACCTTCGTTTCCTACAGGATGGCACGCCATTCCACACAACCCATGACAAAATCGATCTTTAGGGTTCTAAATTCTTGAATCATGTAATCAACTGTCTTAGCACTTGAACAAGGTTTTGTTCTGTAATTAATGGTTCTAACTATTAAGGCCGTAATAGACGCTTTCAAGGAAAAAGAATATCTACACCGACTCTCCGATTTTTCGAGATTCACTCAACTGTCAACTTTGCCCACTCAGTAAATTTTGGAAACATAAACTCCATACAACCAAGGATTGGCATGCTTAAAATTGAAATTATAAATAAACAAATAAAAAGGGAATAAAAGGGAAAAAAGGAAATTAGGGAGCTCACAATAAAGCTCTCTGGCCTTTATGCATTTCAAGGACAAACAATTTTATGTTGAATTCAAACGACAAAATGAGAAAGTGCTTTTCATGGCATAGGGTTTACAAGTTCGTCGCGAAAGACGACACCCAAGGAAAAATCGTCTATATCGAGGTAACTGTCGGAGCGGAGTTTTCTACGCACCACATCCTTTTTCGGAGATTCAATTTAGCTTCGACGACGCATTGCATTCCCAAAACTAAACACTTTCCGCAGCAAAAACTTATCGGAGGATGTCGGAGAAATATTTGTTTTTATCTTTCAAAAATAAAGCCAACAAAAGTACTTAATTGCGAAGCATCGCATATAAACGGCAAACGTTGTATTTTGTGGGAGAATGTCCGATCCGCCGATCGGAGAATTACCACGTAACAAAATGTCTCCGAATCGTAGGAAATTTAAGAGAATTCCGCTCCGATGGTTACCACGATAGAGCCGAATATCTGGATGTTTCAGGAATTTGAACCTCAAACTCCCACATAACAGCAGACATGTTAACCATAACGACACAGGCAGCATTGAAATTATACCTGGTTGTTTTCATTATTTTTTATTCTATACCTGAATATATTTTCTGTTCTTCCTTTTAAGTACTTATTGTTTCATTATCATTTTACTTGATAGAATGTTATGGAAGGCTCTCTTCCGACAAGTGTGTCTGTCAAGCAAGGCAGGATTGCTTTGGTTTTCATAATGTCAACATTTACTGACATTCTATGGAAAATTAACTGAAACGGAGTCGTCTTGTAAAGAATGCTCAGAAGTGATATGCGTGAAATTTGTTACGACGACCAAATAACTGTTAAAGTCTCGCTTCATGCTGTTTTCCTTCAAATAACTTATTTTATTTTGGTTATCGTTAACTGTGAGATTGTGATTTCAAGTGTTGAGAAATGTTTTTTTAGAACTGCATGTTTGAATTAAATTGAACACTTGTTTGATACAACTATATGATAACTGTTATAAAAGGTGCTCTAAAGGGGTGAAATCACAGCTCCGATGCGGCCAATTGATATCGCCAAGATGGCTGATTTGGGAGGGAGTTTGGTGCGAAAAAGATTATTGTGGCATGGGTTGTGCGACCGGCACGGCGTTATTTTTATGCAAATTAACCAAGGAAAGGTCAAATTTCGCAGTGCAAAAAAAAATTAAATGGATTAAGCTCCACACTTTTAGGATATGGCTATCTAAAGTGGTCGCTTCACATAGCCCCATTGGAATGACGTTTTTAATAGACTTTTCTTTGGCATTTTATTATGTGATTACACAAGAGTTATATATCGTTGGAAAGCTTGTAATTTAAGCTTTAAATATCAGTAAACTCTATTTCAAAAAATATATTTTTTCTATATATTAATCAATTTTAATTAACATGCTATTTTTTTTTTATATATTAATCTTTGATAAGGTTTTAAATGGTTGCGCTACCTTGCGCTGTGTTCTTGCATAGTGCATTTTATTCCTTAATACATTAGTAAAAAGGTACAAAAAAAATGTTTTGCCCCAATTTGCCCCTTTTTCGAATAATGACAACACGACCCCATGAAGTTCTAGAAATAAAACTCTGAATATCTTCAGAGGGCTCACTCTATGAAAAAAATTATTTTGAGCTTTTTTGTAGAGCGTTCAATTTTCTACTTAAATAAATTTGTCAGTTTATTTCTACAATGCTCAAATGTCAGGTTATAAGAATAAGAAAAAA
Source organism: Melanostoma scalare (assembly GCA_949752695.1). Lineage (NCBI taxonomy): Eukaryota > Metazoa > Arthropoda > Insecta > Diptera > Syrphidae > Melanostoma > Melanostoma scalare. The sequence goes on along the minus strand of OX456984.1, from coordinate 179,295,098 downwards.
ATTTCATATTTTTTCATGTTATTTGTATGGAAAATTAAAATTTAAAAACAGGCACCTCTAAATGTTAATATTAGGAGCTCAAATTTTCAGAGGCTTCGTTTTATACCTTTCTGAAAGTATTAAGCCTGTTTTATTTCTGAAAAAAAAAGTTGCGCAAAAATGACACACCCCAATGCACATTGATGCTCAAAAATTTGATAAATATGCATTTTATACAGCTCGCATTTACGTTGAAAAATATAAATGGTAATACATGCCATCTTCAGTCCATAAAATACTAATTCACGGTGAAGCTATAGTTCAACATTTTGGAGTCCTACCAATCGGTCATCTTTCTGAAGATGTACGTAACAAAGATTACAAAAAAAAAAAATAAGGATGACGCATTCAAGAAAATGTTCAAGAACAGCAACAAATGAGGATGTCTTTAATAGGTTGTTTTTGACATCCGATCCTCTTATATAAAGTATATGAAAACAAAATACAGCTGAAGCTCAGAGCTTTCTGAGGAAGCTACTATATTCAGCTACTAAAGAACTAATTTTCGTTTACATTTTTGTATATTATATATTGCTATAATTGTCTCATATTGGGATGTATTTTTAATGTACATATAATTTATTGATATTATATTTTCTCAACATGTGTAATCCTAAGCATAAATAATAAATAAAACTATAATTTATACTGAAAATCCACATTTTGATTCGTCAATATTGTAATTTTTGAACTTTTAATAAACTTTAAATACCAAAACACTAAATAGATCTTAAAAACTTTTAAATTTTATGATTCTCTATATATTAAATATAATACACATATTCCAAATTTAACTTAATTACTCCAATAGACAAAAAGTTACAGATTTTTGAGACGCGAAACTGCATTTGGGCCCACTGTGCGGCGGCGGCGTGCCATCCTGCATGAAACAGAGTTCGTCCAAATTTATGTCATTAGTTTCAATAAAAAAAAGGTCGGTTACAATGGCTCTGTAACGGAAACCGTTAACCGAACCATTAAAACATGTTCGTGGATTGAGTCCCACACTCTCGGCCACAGCAGACCATGAGTGTTGTCCACTACCACGCCAGTCTTACGATCTTTTTTGCACAAACTTGCGTATAGCAGACGCGGTGGGTGCTTATTTACTCAAAAATGTCTTCAATAACACACTGTTCGGGCACAGCAATCACTCTGAAAATGAGTTTTCAACATTTCACAACGTTGTTGAAGCGTAAAGCGACTTATTTCGTTCCGCAGAAGTATGATACCCACTTTCAGAGAAGATTTCGAACGCGAAACAGCTCTCAGTCTCAAAGTACCCTATGATTCAAAAACAAACTATTAGATAACCCAACCTTTACATAAACTTTTTTTTTAAAGAAAATGTATAGATTTTCTTTCTGTTCCAAATTTACTCCGGACATTTTTCATTTTTTAAATAAAATTTTTACAAAAAACTTTTTCTGTTAATAATCAATGCTCTTATTAGTTATGAGTCAGACACAGAAAACCGAACGAAAAAATTTTTCTGCAAAATATTGACTTGAGGCTGGATTACTCAAAAATCATTCACTAAATTAATTCGAACAAAAAAGTTTATTAAAGATCAAAGTAAAGATCAAAGCCTTTGAAAACACAATAGCTTGTGGTAGTAAGCGACTTGACGGATTTTTAATAATTTTTTTTTTTATATATAATAATTAACGCGCACATCAAGGGGTGATGAATACCCTTATAATGTTATAGAACACAGCGCGAGCATTTAGGAAAATAGGAGAGGATTTGAAAGGAGACATCGATGCACGTTGCTTTTGAACCTTTGTGAATCGTAATGCAGGGGAAAAACAGGGCCAGGTAGAGCATTCCACATTCGGGTGGTGCGACTGAAATACGAATCTCTATACTTGACTGTACGTCCGAAGTTGGGCTCAAGGTAAAACTGATGAGCATTCCTAGCGAGGCGGGTGTTGCGGCTTAATTGTTACAGGGGAGGAATGCAACTGGCTACTTCACTAGAGCACTGCTTGTGAAAAAAGCGATAAAAAAGAGAGAGACAGGCAACGTTTCGACGATGTTCAAGAGAATCAATCGATTCTACGATTGAACTATCACCTATCAATTTTAACGCTCTGGTTTGTACCCTATCAAGTAAGTACAAAGATGTTTGAGCGGCACCTGAACAGATATGGGAGTTATACTCTAGTTTCGGGCGGATGAAGGCCTTATAAATTGTAGCCAGATCAGAAGGGGTGAAGAACTTCCTGCATCGTCTCAAGAAGCCTAAGCATTTAGCAGCGTTTTTGGCTACTTCAAATATGTGGTCGTTCCAACGAAGATCATCGTTTACACACATACCAAGTACTGACAGCTTTCCGGTTTCTTGGATGCAGATACCATTCATGGATAATGGCAATGGGGGAATGTTAAGCTTCAACGACAAGAGACAGCATTGAGTTTTCGAAGCATTGAATTCTACTCGGTTCTTATCACCCCATGTAACAATGCTGGCAAGGTCAGAATTCAATGAGCTTATCATACGCAACCGTTCCAGTTCCACATCCGAAGAGCAGGGACGTGAATTTGGAAACGAATATGAAAATCTGAGGGTCGAGTCGTCAGCTCAACAGTTGAGAGGATTAGAAGTTTCAGACAAGAGATCATTAATGAAAATGAGGAAGAGAGTCGGAGACAAAACGGAGCCCTGGGGCACACCAGCATTTATGAGGTGGGTATACACAACTTGTATTGAACGGTCGGAAAGGTAATTTCTAATCCAACGAAGAAGATAAAAGAGCCTGATGCCAAACTCTATCAAATGCTTTAGAAATATCAAGCGCAATAATCTTACTTTCTCAAAAACAATGTAAAGATTGGTTCCACTTTTCGGTGAGATATGTCATCAAATCACCAGTGGACCGTTTGCTACGAAACCCGTACTGACGGTCATTAAGAAGCTTTCGTTCTTCAAGATATTTCATAAGTTGACGGTTTATCAACGTTTCCATGACCTTGGAAAGAAGGACGTTAGTGCAATTGGACGGTAATTGGACGGGGAGGAAGATTCGCCTTGAGGACTTCGATTTGAGGACTCTCGCAACCGAGCGAGTTCGAAAAAATATCTGCTTCATCACAGAATTTGTAGACTCGAGCTCAGGTGGAGCCAATATGCTATGAGGAATGTCGAGTTGGCAGCAAATTGAGCTGCCAGCAAATTGGCTTTGTCGATGGAGCTTACATATGGAGATGGGTTTTTGGAAATTAAGTCATTTTTTATAAAAGGGGTAACTCCACTACACGGTATGCAAAACACCTTGTAGGTATATATAACGCCGAGAGTTTCATCAAAACCATTTGACCGGTTTTTTTAGAATCGATTTTTAATTTCTCACTTTTTTTATAAACAAGTTTTTAAACATCAAGTATGAGACCTCTTTTAAAAATGTTTTGACAAACATTTGAAGACATTTGAATATGTAGTTTTTTTAGCCACCAAGAACTATTAAAATAAAAGATTTCGTTAGAATATAAGCCATCAACGAAAAAGCCGGTTAAAAAAACTGTTCTATAAAGGGTACCGTTCTTAGACTTCTTAAAAAAACTTTCACATCATAAGAAAAACAATAAAAAATTAATCGTTACAAAAAATTAATTCGAGATCGTTTGAGACGTTTTCGAGAAAGTATCATCATTATTTAAAGACCTAGAAACCCAATTCCAAAAACCCCTCTTCAGGATGCCTCACATCACGGAAAGAATTGAAAAATCGCCAATTGCGAATTTCTAGTTTATAATTTGCGAAATCCCTTTTTTTTTGTAAATTGCACCGCTTTAATTATAAATTGATCGAAAAAATAGCAATTTACTCTAAGTGTCATCTAAAATTTCAAAATTTTTTAATTTGTGATTTGCAATTTAAGAATTTTGTCTTTTTAGTAGTTTACAAGCTTTTAATCGCAATCTACTACTTCCGGAGCACAATTTCGTTTTACAATTTATTCATCGTGGTTTACAAAATAAGTATGGCGATTCGCTTTCTCGCAATGCTCAGATCAGAAAATTTAAAGGATAATGTAGATATTAACCCCAGACAAACGTAATCTACGAAAATACTGTACAGTAAATTACAAATGATGAGTCGTATTTCTCTTATCTCTTGAACACTACCTCCTATTTAACTGTCTGTTTATGGTCACATTTTAAGCGATCATTTTCTATTTACCTTCGCAGCTCAATGTTATCATCGCCAACTCACAACCTCAAGACGTCTGGTTCAAATCCACACAGCGCCTAAGTCAGTATTGTTTTCTTTCTCATATGCACCCCGACACTGAATCACAACAAAACAATTCACCAGTCCAAATATCGCCCTTTAACTACCTATACCACTGGCCTACAATTTGAAAAAGGGGTTGTTATTCGATTTTTGCTTTTACTGCAAATTGGTTTTAAATTGCGTTTCGCGAGTCACAATATTTTTTTTGCTGGAAAATATTAACTGATACGCAAGTCGCAATTTTTTAATATCTGATCTAAGGTCTAAAACTGGATTCATTTGTCGTTATTTATAGCTGATTTTCCTTGATTTGATCTAGGAATTCTCTGTGTGCAGACCCTAAGTGCAAAATTTTGAGGGAAATCAGTCAAGCGGTTAAGGCTGAATTCATATACGGACGGACAGACAGACAGACAGAATTGCAGGACCCCTTTTTTGTACACCATCATAATGTGATATTTTGTTGGTAACTCAACATTTTTAATCTAAACGATTGCAAAAATTGCCTTGCTATCTATAATCATAAAGAAAACGCATGTAGTCACAATTTCATAAGTTAGTGAAATAGACCACTCAGCATGTACAAACACAACGCACCTGCGAAAGTACTTTTTTATTTACTGCAAAAACAACGCCTTTTTTCCAAATCAATTAAAGAACTGGAAACGAATTGTCTATAGAACTTGGCACACATATCGACATAGTCAACGATACAGAAATTGAAGTTAGCTACAAAGACTGCTATTAGGAAGAAAAATAAAGACCTACATAAATGTGAAATAATTTAGAAAAAAAACAACGTGGTCTTAAAACAGAAATTTCCATTGTCTGTGCGGACAAAATTTCAATATGTCCGGACAAAATTCAAGAACATTACCTGCCAGGTAATACTTTAAAGATAAACGAGAACACCACAAGCAAACAGCACAAATTGAATTCTACTTTTATGCATTGCTGAGATTAGAAGAGATAAGGATCAAGCGAAGTTTTGCGGTAACGAAGTCTTATCAAAAAACAATCGATTCCGTATCCTAATTTGGCAAATCTTCTAATAAAAAAGCTGATAGTTTTAATTTGGAAAAAAGTAGAATGAATCTGTCTAATGGAATAAAATCGAACATTCGATAACCTTCTTTGCATTCATTTTTCAATATTTTCCACCCTCATGTTTTTGACAAATATTTTATCAAATTTCAGACTTTTTTCATGTCTATGTTTATTTGTTCCAAATTTTATTTTTCAATTTTGTTGTTAGAAAAACACAAAACGTCTGTTCCAAAGAAACCTTGTGCAGATCCTTTATCTGAAAAACAAACAAAGCTTGTGAAGTGTATATTGGTTCAGTTGAGTCATCAGTGTACGTTATAAGATTCTTACGCATGTCTCCATGTGTAACCAAGACCACAAGTATTTTGCATTGTTTTTAGTCTGTGAAACACACTCAAAATAAGATAAGACTTTTGTTATCAACGTGCAAATCGTTTAGCAACAAGACGTCTTAATCTAGACAATCTTTACCCGTTTTATTTGAGCAGCTAGTTTTGCTAACCTAAGGAGTCATTGGGATATGTGTACTTATTTATTTACTTTCCCTCTCAAAAAATCACATGCTTTCTTGTTATTTGTGTTGACTTAATGTGACACTTGTTAATACAGTCAATTTAAAGGTTTCAATGAAGTTTTAACCAAGAAATTTTATGGCAGCTTGTAGTATTTTTGAAGGTTGTCATTCTATGAGTCTGTTACAATTAAAATTGATTATGTTTGCTTTTTATTAGGAACACCAAAAGCCGAGGTCTGTGTATAGTTTTTTCTCACAAAACTATATGTGTGCAAAATCGAAAAATTAGAACACCTTTCGCTGTTTTCGGGGTCACAACTGGTTGAGCCTGTTAAAACGGGATCGTTTCCTGAGTAACTTTGAGGGAAAGAGTAATGTTCAATCGAGTTTGAACAATTGCCATATATCCACGTTGTGGGTGGGTCAAAATTTGTAGTGTGACTGGCGTAATGGTTAGAATGTCTACATGTTAGCGGGAGGTTCGTGGTTCGAATCCCAACAGAAACCAACAAATGTTTGTCCACGAGTATCACCTTTCGCAAAGAATTGAAAAGTTTCGATTAGTCGATCGGATCCGGCAGAAAATTCAAGGAAGGAAGGAACTCCTAACTCTGTTGCGCCACCCTATACGTGGGACAGAGAGAAGTTTATTTTTAAAAATGCAATAAAATGAACAAATTAATTAATTTTTCCACGGTATAACGAACATTTCCAACAGTTATAGAAAACAACATTGTTCAAGTGACTGCCTCAGCTGGCTTCGCAGTAGCGTATTTTATTACCACAATTTTGTAAGACCTTTTTGGTGATTTTGGGCTACAGCTCAAGGATTGCTCGGGTTATATGAGCCTTAAATGCTTGAATCGTTTCAAAATTGTTGGCATAACATCGATTTTTAACGGTTCTGGCAAAAAAAAGTCCAAAGGAGTCAAATCGCTGTTCCTAGGCGACAAATCGACATCGCCTAAATGGCTAATAACACGATTTGGAATTTGTGTGCCCAAAAGATCGATTGTGGCATGGACGTGTTTCAATACACAGCATTCTGCATGTACTAGAGGTCGTCTAAATCCATGTCATCAATTTCAATAAAATAAAATAGTCGCTTAAAATGGCCTTGAACTCCCCCCCGTTGACCGAAAGGTAGAAACGTGTTTGACGATTGAGTCTCACACTCTTGACTACAGAGTCCACTTTTTCTGGGATCGTACGACGACAGGCACCACTAGAATGCCAGTCTAACGAACTTTTTACAAACTTGCTTAGTGCAAGCACGGTGGGTGCTTCATTTCGGTTAAAACATCTTTTCAAAAAAACAGCACTCACTTTGGAAATAAATTTTCAATATTTTCCAAATGTTTCAAGAGAAAAGTTATTGATTTCGTTACTGGGATCTCTCGACTTTCTGTCAAAATTTCGAGCGGGAACCAAGTGTCAGTGTTAAAATAACCTATGACTTAAAAAGTAACCATACTAGATGGCCCACCATGAACTAGTGAAAAAGCTGAAAATTCAACTGCGGAGAAACCTATATCACTTGTGAGTGTGTATAGACAACAATGCATAACCCATAAACAGAGGAAAAGCCCAGATTAGGTAGAGTAATGAAGTAGAACGAGGCGACCTCTTGTCTTGTATGATTGAAGAGGCACATTGGTTGAGACCGTGGTCCATTAAGATCTGTAAGCTCCACCTAAAGTAACTGCCTGTGAGTAATTATCAGTCTGAATTTGTAAAGCGACACGTTTTCTTACGTACGATAACCCTCGAGGGTAGCCTTAAAGTTTCGCACAGCACGTTTTTGATCCCAAACGAATACGCACCTTAAAGCTTAAATTGGAAGTCTATTTGAAGTTCTTTATTTCTGAGTTTATTTTAACCAAACAACTGTGTTAATATTGCCCGAATGCGAAAGGCAAGATTTCCAACTCTCCACCCATTAGTCCAAGGGCACCACAATACTTATTACGAGACAATAGCGTGCTAAAAACCAGTAGATTTTCTTAAAGTATCAAATAAAATTCAAGTTAAATGATGTCAGTATGGTGATGCGTGATGGCATCACCGTGCTGTATATCCTGGACATCATTAAAAATAAAATTATCTTGCAAACAGAACTCCTCAAAGAGAGCAACTGACACTGTCCTACTTTGTTAAGTCACGAAAGTGCGTCATTCCCATCGCCAACCCCTCATAATCTTTTTTGTTCTGAATTCTGATTTTGTATGATTAGATTATACGAATAACACATAAGCATGATTAGATACCTTAATTTTTCATTTCATTTCTTCGTTTTTAATTCTAGAAAACAATCCCATTAGTCACACCTTCTATAATTGCCGTCTTTTGCATGACACTAACCCTCATTCGTATTACTTTTGACAGTAACGACGACAAGAACACATGATACGAGAACTAAACCAAGTACAAAATGTCACTATCGATTAAACTCTATCAAACAATTGCAAGGGAGTAACAGAAAAAGAAAGAAATTCGAAAACAAATCAGAGAACGAGGCCAAGAAGGCAACGAGTTCATGTTTTATTGACACAAATGCACGCAATTCATGTATCCAAAGGGATTAAGGGTAAGGGTAGCTACAAGTGTCTCTAAGCATATTATTCACAGTTGAGGTTGGTGCAAAAAATGAATTGTATGAAATAAAAAAAAACATGTAGGCTTGGGTTTATCGATTTGCTGTCAGTTTGTGTTTCAGTGTGCCAAACTCAAAACAAAACTTCAAGTGTTACTCCGGAACTGCCCACAGTATCACGCTATGGATCGTTTAATGACTTCAGTAAAAAAAAAACTATTCCGTGACAATAATTACTTTTTATTTAGCCATGTTTTTGTAAATACTTATTTACTTAAAACGAGGGTGTTGTTAATGGCAATACTGCAAAAAAAAGTTCTGTTCCATACGAAAAAGTAATAATTTATGGCAATCAGAAGAGTTGGAAGAAGATTGTTGCGATAAAACGGTTCCAAATCCTTGACAGTGAGATAGAACTCAACAATCTATTCATAGCGAGATAGGACTAAATTTACAGCGACATGACATTTGACAGTGAATTCAATGCACCATTGACATAGCTTTGCAGACTAATTTCAGTGTGACCACTTGACTTTGTGGTACCCATGGCGTAATTGTTAGCATGTCTGCTGTTAACCAGAGGTTCGTGGTTCGAATCCCAACTGAGGTAAAAATATTTTTCCACGGTATCGCCTTTCGAGGAGTTGGCAAGTCCTCCGTTAGTAAATCCATTGCCATGAAAAGCACTTTCTCGATTAGCCGTTCGGAACCGGCAGAAAATTGTAGGCCCCCTCCATTCCCTCACAAGGCATGGTAGTGAGAAATGCGCTAGGTCCTTTATTTTTTTTAGTTGACACTAAAAAAACAGCGGCATAGCGCTGGACACTAACATCACACAGATATAGCCCTTGTCACTGAATTTATTGGTACGTTCTACACTTAGGTGGCTGTAACTAATTTAACAACGAAAACTTTCTTGACATTAGACTCGCAGTGAAATAGAACTTGGCCTTTAAGTCACAGCGATATAGCTCTCGACACTAGATGCGCAGCGGAATCTCTAAGATGAAAGCAATTATTTCACAACAAAAAAGTATCTGACATTAATTTCATTGGAATAATCCAACACTGAAGACTAAACTCACAGGAGAATAACTCTTCAGAGAAAAGTCACTGCAACACAGAAAATGACAGCGACATAGCACCTGACACTAGGTTCGTAGCCACAAGCGATTCACACTTAAAGGCCAGTTTATACTAAATTTAAGTGAGATTGCACATGAGACTAAGTTCCAAGTAATAATTTAATAACGAAATAGCACTTGACACCAGACTTACAGTGATGTAGTACCTCTCGACACTAGATTCTCGACGGCATCATCAAAGCGAAGGAATCTAATTTCACAACGAAATAGCGACTGACTTAAGAATCCAGAGTCAGTCGAAGTACTGGATACTAAATTCACAGCAGCAACGTGGCACTTGTTTACCCGTAGCGTGATGCTTAGCATGTCTGTCTGTTAATAGGGAGGTTCATGGTGAGACAGAAGCAAAATTGTTTTGTCACGGATATCGCCTTTTGCGAGGAATTAACAGTCGTCCTTTAGTAAATTTATTGCTATGAAAAGCTCTTTCGTGATTACCCGGAATCGGCAGAAAATTGTAAGTCTGCTCCATTCCCTCACAAGGCAACGGTTGTGAGAAATGCGCTAGCCCTCGGGGCTCCTCGCTCTGTTACGCCACCTTGTATGTATGTATGTATTTATTTTGAGATTTTTTCTTTCGTTCTTTTACATTTCTTATTCACTACTTAAAGTATTACACTTTGTGTCATAAATCTAGTTGCCGACTTAGAAGTGGTCTGGCTACACACTTAAATTATTGTTATTACTTTTCTTATTTGTACTTCAATTGCAAAATTTATTATTTTTATTGTTACACTTGGTGATTTCTTAGATGAGTCCACTCAACAAGACCATCGTTCATACAAAACTTGAAATAAAAAAAAAAGGTGGATAGAAAGAGAGAAAAATAACAAGATTAGTATAAATTCAAAAAACAAAAAGAGACGGACACGCTTAAGGCGAAATCCATCCAGAACATTACCAAATTAACAGGCAATGTGTCAAATTGTGAGGGAGACAACCCTAGTTTTAATTGTTGATCTGGGGAAATTAAATTGAATTCGATTTCCGAATGCAAGAGAGTTAAGTTGTATGTACGTGTTCACATGAAGTTTGTACATTAGATATTTTTGTTTGTTTTCATTCGTTATTTCATTTTTCCTCAGGTTGAGATGCAATATACCTACAACTTAAAGCAGTGGATTACATTAATTTCATTTATTTAATTCTTAATGTTACTTAGTTTAATTACATATTTCTATTAAAATAGTGTTCACAGCCCATTTAAGTCACACTAGTTGATTATATGAATAGGATAATATAAAGTCATTAAATACTTAAAAATTTAATATTTACATTGTCAGACTTTTGATTTGTGTTTTAAAACAATCCAAAGACATTTCAGGTGGATTTGTTTATTTTAATAACTTTAAAGTAATTGCAAAAGATTTACAGCCTGTGTAATTCATGGTGAGGGAAGGGTGAGGGATGCAATGAAACCCAGGAAAGCGCTAGGCTTTTCAATTTCGCTTAATTTGACATATTTCGGCCAAAATTCTCTAATTCTAGTTATCAAGGTGAAGATTGGAACTCCAAACAACCTTACAGACTCTTTCATGAAATCACCGATTTCGTTATTGGGGGGGGATAGTTGGATAGGTGGAATATCCTGAATAGTCTTTTTCCCTTTTACTGCCTCAGCATACGAAAAAGCGTTTGGCGGGGAATTATTTGTTGTATTTATAACAGGATTATAAAGTAAATGCTTGTTATTGCCTCTGGCAGCCTGAGCAACTTCTTTCTTTTTAATTAATTCCTTTCTTTTGGGACAGCCCCTGTAACTTGCTGGGTGTCCAGATAAACCGCAATTCACACAAGAGACCACCGAGTCCTCCGTCCTTGGGCCAGTTTCACATTTCCCTACTTCGTGGGTATTGAGACACTTTACGCACCTAATAGGGTAAGTGCAGTATTTGGCCATATGGCCATAGCGTTGGCAAGTGAAACATTGCTTATCACCGGAACTTCGGACCGATTCCCATTTAATTTTGTGCCTCAATAAGAACCTTATTTGCTTCAGTTTCAGGAGGCTGTCCCTGTTGTCCACTACACACAAAAAAAGATCAAGCGGTATTTCATTTTGTTTTGACCACTTGGTCTCAAATTTTTTAACCTCTACTGACAAAGAGGGATCCAATCTCATTATCTCCTTCTTTATTTCTACCGCCGAGAAATCATTTGGTATGCCTTTAAGCACCGTGTTAAATTTCTTAAGTTGTCTCGGTGTAAACGAGAAGGAATCAATTTTGGACTCCCTAAATTGCTCTATCAAGAGGCTATGTAGTTTTATGTCCCTAACGAAAATTTTTAATTTCCCGAACCCGTTTGCTGAGAATCTAATGTCATCCACTTTAAAGTTATTGTTCTTACCTATAAAATCTAATAATGTCTTGGACGACACTCCTTTTGTAAATATGGGTGGACACCAAACATCCGGTCCTGAACTTGTTCCAGCTGTGGGTTTGTTGCTGCTACTGGCATTGTTGTTGTTGTCGCCGCTGCTGCTGCTGTTGTTGATAGTCTGACTGGTGGTGGGATCCAAAAGGTGGATGATATTTCTGCGTTTCACGTTGTTCCCCGTATGTATAACGGCTTCATCATCTTTCTCCTCCAAAATGGCGAAACGATTGCTGCTTGTCGTTGGATCTGCAGCAAGCTTTTTTGCTACTGGCAAGGGTGTAAATTGTCGACGTTTTCGGGCAATGAAGTTAGTAAACTTTGCGATATCTTCCTTGAGCAATTCTTTTAGAGCATTTTCCGATGCTGTTTCGGCGGCATTTTGTCCGGCTGCAGATTGCTTTCCATTCAGAGAGTAACCGAGATGGACACAGTTTTCCAATGTTAGGTTTTGTTCGTTTGGAGATATGTTGTTCTCCTTTCCACTGTTGTCAGGGAGAGTAGCGTCAATCTCCATCTCACTCTGAGTTTTATTCTTTTTCGATGTGCGGGGTATGTCGTCGCATTCATACCAATCAAACAGAACGGCACTCTCAATTTTTTTTTTATCCTCATCATTTAATAGTTGGGACGGTTTCATATATGGAATATTAATTAAATTTTTATCAGGAGGCACCTTTGGCACTCCAGGACGTGATTCCACATCACTGTCCATCCTAAATAACTTTTTTAGTTACAACTTTACACTCTTAATCCGCTTTTATGAAAAAAAACACTGAGCACAAGAAAAGGCGACTGCTTCGCTTGAGTATCACGTGCCGACCCAACATTACCTGTTACGCCACCTTATTTATTTTTAACATGGCACTTGACACTAAATTCTCTTTTACCTTGATACAGCACTGGGCATTAAACAGTTGCGATAGCATAAGACAGACAGCGTCATATCACTGAACCTTGCATTCAAAGCGACTAAGCTCTTGACAATAAAATAACAGCAATGCGAAATATCACTTGACATTAAATTCTCACTCTGGAGACTAAAGCCAGCATCATTATTTAGCTTCGGTTTCGCCGGATGTTTTTGAGTTTCATCATAGGAAATTATTAGGTTCGTTCGTAAAACTTTACCCAAGGTTGACCCAGGTTTTCTTGACAACCTTTACTTGCTTATTTAGGTGGGCATTACAGTTCCGGGTGAACCTGGGCTTCAACCAACAATTTCGATTTCGGGCGAGCTCTCTCCAGTTTTGTATTCGAGGTCGGTTGAGGTTTTCTTCCACTTGATTGCGCCACCTAAAAATAGGTCTTTCCCTTCCACGATTTCCCTGCAATGTGCTTTCGAAAACCCGTCAAGTCGGATCGTTTGGGTCCATCCGCTCCACATGGCCCAACCATCGTAGCCTCGCGATGCGTACTCTTCTGGCAGTGCTCATGTTGCGGTACAGCTCATACAGCTCGTTGTTGTAACTTCTTCTACAGACATTGTCTTCACATACGGAACCATCATTCAGAGTATTTCTTTCGAAACGACGAAGGGTTCCCTTATCCGCTTTCGATTAAGTCCACATGAGCCGTAATGCAGGACTTGCATGATTAAGGTCTTATGAAGGGTTAGCTTGGTTTTTCTAGAGAGGGTTTTGTTTCTCAATTGCCTTCTTAACCCAAAGAAGTCCTGTACTACCTCGAAGTTATGTCTGTCTATTACGAAGTTTTATCCAATTTGTCGATTTTCGGTGTCCATATACTTCGTTTTACCCTCATTAACCATCAAACCCATTTTTGCCGCTTCTGTTTCGATGGCCGCAAAAGCTCCTATGACATACGCTTGAAAGTTTGAAGAAATCACATGAAAGTTTGTCGCCTTGCCTAAAGCCTTTTTCGAAATCAAAAGTCTGGGTGAGTTCTTTACCGACCTTGACAACCCCATGAGTTCCTAAAGAAAACCTATGTTTTTAATTCTCAAAAAATGTTAAACCACAAATTCACCACACATCCTTGAAGAAAATAACATGCTATTTGACAGCTCTGTTCTTGACCTGAACTTCCCAGCAAAATCTAGTGCTACTTTTGGGCGAGAAAATTCTCAGTTTGACCATCAGAGTGAATTTAAATTTTTCACAAAAGAAAAAGAGAATTTGAAGACCACAGAGCTATTTCAGGGCCTTAACGAACAAACCTATTATGTTCTTATACCAGTTTCGCCTTAGGTCATGAGTTCAATCATAATAAATAGCTTTGACTTCGATGTTACGTTGGTTCGTGTACAAGAAAACGTAACGTGACCCTTACTCAAAGCAATAAGTTCGGTCATAATGTCAATTGAAGGCGAACACAAAGTGCTGGCACTTTAACGTGGCCGAAGCGTGATTCAGACATAAATTTACGGCGAAATAGCAGTTGACGAAAAATTCAAAGCATATATAGTTCGATTTCAACCAAAACTTAACTTTCATGTAACTGCGAGTACCAAACATGATTTATATTCTCTCCACATTCTTCAAGGGTCACCTGGAATCGGCATCAGTACAGATTCTTTTACACCTGTCAACCTTTTTCGAGTGGGTTTATCCATTAATTTAAAAAGGTCAGCTCAACAACTTGTAACTTCCCCCGAAAAAAAAACAGAACAACAAAGGCAAACAAAAGCATCCTGATCATTATGTTCGGAACTGACCTTCCGCTTCTCCTCTGCCAACATATAATGGACAGCTGTTGATACACGCTGTTTCTATTAATCTACCCTTCTCTTAAGGTTCTGAGAAATTTATCATAAAGCTGAGGGTTCTTATTGGAAAATGTTTTCTTTTCACATATAAACAACCCACCCTATACAACGCAATAAAAGGGTAGTCAAAAGAACGACCATTTTCAAAACTCGTGAACAAGATAAACAAAAATGCGTTGTTCATTTCAAGAAGCTGGGATAGGAAAAGCAAACATTAGCAAATAGCAACAGAATCTAAAGGAAAATCGTACAAAAACATATTCCAAAAGAATTTTGCAAATTACTTGTCGATTGTCTGCTACTTCACATACATACTTCCCAAATGTTTAGCTTCCCAACTGAAACAACAAACCGCAGCAGCAACGAATTTCTATTTCTGATGTTTTCAGAGAATCGTGTTGTTCACAACTCCATTCTAACCTTCTACATACACATACATATGCACATATATTACAAAAAATAATAGAATTTTTAGCAAACTGCTTTAGATTTCCCTAAATTTCATTTAACACGCGCGTAGCACTAGAAGGCAATTTATTGGTTTTTCATGTTCTTTTTTATGACATTTTTGGTCTTGTCGCAGTCAGGATCTATTTTTCTTCTAAAACAAACAACAAAAATGTGTTATCTTTTAGCGACGGAAAACATTCAATAAGTTTTTCCAAGTTTCCGATTTAAACTTTTGAACTACTTAAGCAGACAGAGATGAGTATTTTGCAATCAAATCTTGGAGCTGAAGTGGATTTACAGTCGAGTTGAGTTATAGGGAAAAAACAGATGGTTCACTGTCCTACATTTACTTGATGCCGTTCCTTATACTATATCTGTGTAAATGAATCTGGTGCGCGAGACAGGCGATGGATTTACAAGGCAATCAGATTTATGGCTTTTTTTCGTCCACCGACCGTACGTTGTGGGAGAAAAGTTTACAACTTGCCATTTCTATCAACAGTGGAACCAACAAAATACGAAACGTCGAATTTTAAAAAACAAAAACCTTTAACAAAAACTAAAAATTATTATTACAAGTGCCACTTCCACAATGTCGGAAATCCGTGTATGTAAAAAAAAAAAAACACTTTTAACAAAATTCTGAGTACAGAATCAGATACTTCACATATGGAAGTTCCAGCAAGACAACGACCCCAAACATACCGCTAGGATCACGAAAGAGTTCTTTAAGAACAGCTCAATCACTGTTCTTCAATGGGTATCCGCAAGTCCCGACCTTAATCCCATTGAACATCTTTGGGCTGATGTCAAAAAAGCTGTGGCATCCAAAAATAACACAAACATGGATGTTTTATACCCCAGTATTGAAGCCGCCTGGAAAGCTATGCCCGTAGAGCACTGCAGGCGACTTATAGAATCAATGGAGCGAAGATGTCGAGAAGTTTTAAAGCAAAAGGCAAAGTTTTGTAAGACAAAGATATTTTAATACATATTGAATAATATTGATATAAAATATACTTTTTCATTTTGCTAATTAGTTGTCCGCCACAAAAGGAGCCTTCTTGCAAAAAATGGAGGAAAAGAAGAAAAGTGTTACGTTTTCCAAATATTTTATTGTTTATCCTAATTAATGAATAAAAAATCAAAAATATTGTTAAAAACAAATGAATTTGAAAAATAAATTAAAGTTAGCAACGCTTCTGAAGCACACGCAAGTTTTGTTTCTAATTAGTTGTCCACAGCTCTACATGCATGAAGACATCATAAGTTGATCAAATTGATCATAACAATATACTAGAAAATCAGAAATTGAATATTGGCTGGGAGAAATGTCGAGTATTTGAATATATGAATGTGAGTGGATGTTTTAATTGCAACGGTTTCCACCACATCTCAAAACACTGCAAAAATGAAATTGAATGTGCTAGGTGTAGTAAAAATCACGACACAAGGGAATGTAATTCCAATGAACTAAAATGCATAAACTGTGTATGTATACGGTATAATGAAAAATTTAAACTTAATTTAGACACAAACCACGACTGTCGAATACAGCATATAAACGACTGATGCAAGCTGAAAAAAATTGGTTTCAAATATAGCAACGACATATAATCAAGGGCGTGTACTGCAATACTCAAGGACTTACATGAAACGTAAACGAAGCTGAACAATGTTTTGTCAATACGAATTACGACATTATTATTATGTCTGAAACACACATCACTGAAAACATCGAAGACAGTGAAGTGAAGCAAGATGCAACAGTGAATCACGACATACAGGCGGATTATGTATATACATATACATACGTAAAAGAACACTTTGAAGTAAAAATTATCAGACAGCAAAAGATTGTCCCTGAACATATTTACTGGCAAGTCGTAAAAATAACAGCTAACATCCAATCTCTTTACTTGGCGTCGCGTCGGTCTACAGGTCACCTAATTCATCAGTGAGATTATGCTGTGATAAATTTAAGACTTGGATACCTAAACCGACAGCTTATAATAGCAGGGGATTTCAACATAGACTGGATGGACATGTCAAATATTTACTCAAATGAAATGAAAAAAACCATAGAAGTTGAAAATATGTGTCAGCAATTAGTTCGCGAACCAACTAGAATCACAAACGCAACACGTACTATAATTGATTATGTTATAACCGATCTAACGCCGGCAACAGCCAAAATTGACATGGAAATGAAAATCGGAGATCATGAAACTCTAGTCCTACTAATATTATAAACGTGAAAGTTTGTATGTGTGGATGTATGTTTGTTCCTCTTTCACGCAAAAACTACTGAATGGATTTTACTTAAAATTTCCAATAATATAGCTTATACATCAGAATAACACATAGGCTACAATTTATCCCTAAATTCCCACGGGAACGGGAACGTATACGGGAACTTAGAAACTACAACACCGATTTCAAAAATGTTTCCACTGTTAGAATGCTTCATTATCCCCGATTAACATAAAAACTAATTCATCCCCATATTCCTACGGTTCCCTATATTCCCACGGGAGCAGGAACGTATACGGGAACTTTGACACTACAGCACCGATCTCAAAAATTCTTTCACCGTTAGAATGCTACACTATCCCCGAGTAACATAAAAACTATTTCATCCCCATATTCCTACGGTTCCCTATATACAACACCGATTTCAAAAATTCTTCCACCGTTAGAATGCTACACTATCCCTGTGTAACATTAACTTTAATTCATCCACATATTCCTACGGGAACGGGAGTCCTTACTAATATAATAAGTGTGAAAGGAGCTCTGTCTGTCCGTCGTTCTATGTTACCATCTCCCGCCCAAACTAATAAACCGATTTAAATGAAATTTTAAACAAAGATTGTTCAGAACCTGAGGAAAGACATAGACTATATATTTTTTCCCTATATTCCCACGGGAGCAGGAACGTATACGGGAACTTTTACACTACAGCACCGATTTCAAAAATTCTTCCACCGTTGGAGTGCTCCATAATCCCGGAGTAACATTAACTTTAACTTATCCACATATTCCTACGAAAACGGTCACCATATTCCCACGGGAACGGGAGTCTTTACTAATATTGAAAATGCGAATGTAGCTATGTCGGTATGTTTTTCGTATATCTCCCGTTCAAACTGCTAAACAGATTTTATTAAATTAGCTATATATCTATCCTTATATTCCCACGGGAACGGAAATGGGAATTCAAAAACTACGGTCTCAATAGTATTTTTAACAGGGCTGGTGTTGAAATAGGGGTTGAATGTTTTTTTTGGAAATACCGCCATTTTTAAGGCTAGAAGTTTTATTTCCTAAAAAGTTAAAAATGCTGCTGAAAGTCACTATTCCACGCGGACGAAGTCGCGGGCACAGCTAGTTATAGAATACGAAATAAAAATAATTGAAAAAATACTCATCGAAAACAAAATTAAAGTTCTTCGTTATAACAAAGCGGGTTTAAAAAGCAAGTTGGTTTTCAAGGATTCTTCTTAATCCATGACTAAGAATCTGTGATCACCAAAGAGTGTTTGTTCACCTTTTTCATAGCTTGGTTAGAAAATCATGGGTTATTCAAAAATCTATCCATTTTCCAGTCTATACTCGTATGTTAAAAGTTAATCAAGGAAATCTATTGAAAATACATACATTTTTCATGATAGTCAGTTTTTTTTCTGTTGTCAAAACTGTCGAGATTTGAATTCAATTTCATTTAAGTTTCAAATATAAAATGTAGGTATGCTAACTGCTAAATAAATCTATTCATCACTAGCTGAGCCAACCGGCGTTGCTCGGGTCTGTAGTTTTAAGGTTCCCGTTCTCGTTTTTCCGCTAAAGTGGAAACTTGGGGATGAAAAACAATCGTTTTTACTTTGCGATTATGTGACATCCCAATGACGAAAAATTTTTTGAAATCTGTCCAGCAGTTTCTAAGTTTCCGTTCCCAGCCCTGTTCCTGTGGGAATCTTCCGTTATCCACGGTAACGAGCTCCTCGAAGAAACGTATGAGCAGTGCCCTAGACACGACGTGAAAATCGTTCTTGGCGATTTTAACGCAAAGCTAGGGAAGGAGGACATCTTTGGAAACACAATCGGTAAGCATAGCCTCCACGACAAAACCTCCGAAAACGGACTGAGGCTAATCGATTTTGCTGCGGGGCTAAATCTTGTTGTAAGTAGTACACGCTTCCCGCATCTCAAAATTCATAAAGGTACATGGCGATCCCCAGATCAATTAACCGTCAACCAAATTGACCATGTTGCGATCGACGCAAGGCACTCTTCCAGTGTTCTTGATGTCCGAACTTTCCGAGGGGCCAACTTTGACTCGGACCACTACCTTGTTGTAGCCAAGGTACGAATGAGGATATCTTGTTCACGACCAGCGCGAACTAACGCTGTGAAGAGATATGACGTCGGAAAGCTACAATCGCAAGAGATTGCCAATGCCTTTTCCAATCGAGTGTCCCTTCAATTATCCTTGAATCCCATGCCGCCAGCATTAAACATTGAAGACCAGTGGCAGCAATGCCAAGAAGCCATCAGAACCGCTGCCTCTGAGGTTCTGGGTTTCACTCGGTCACCAAAACGAAACCCATGGTTCGATGAAGAATGCAGGCAGGCAAATGCAGCTAAACAAAGAGCACGACAAATGCTTATGCAAACACGAACAAGGGCTGTTTACGATCAGTATAAGGAGATTTACAAGGAGAGAAGAAGGGAAGAACACCGACTTCTCAAAAAGAAAAAGAAGCAGCATGAGAAGCGCTCGTTTGAGGAAATAGAGAGGTGCCATGACAGGAACGAGATTCGGAAGTTTTACGAAAAGGTAAAAAGATCCTGCCAGGGTGGCAAGCCCCGAACTCAAGCCTGTAAAGACCAGCAGGGAAACATAATTGTAGAGTCACAGTCGCTACTGAGGATTTGGAAAGATCACTTCTGCAGACTGCTTAACGGCGATGAAGACACAAATTCCGCTGTCAGGCAGATTGCCCCATTCAGCTTGGACGATGATCAAGAATGCCGTCCTCCCGACCTAGAAGAGGTTAAGCTTGCCATATGCAAACTTAAATCAAATAATACTGCAGGTGCAGATGGCCTTGATGCCGAACTTTTCAAGGCAGCTGGAGATCAGTTGGAAAGAAGCATGCACCAGCTGATCTGCATGATATGGTCGAAAGAAAGCATGCCCGATGAATGGAACCTCAGTATCGTATGCCCGATCCTAAAGAAGGGAGACCCTCACAATTGCGCCAATTATAGAGGGATAAGCCTACTTAACGCCGCTTATAAGATCTTGTCTGCTGTAATATGTGAACGTCTGAAACCCCACGTCAACAACTTGATAGGTCCTTATCAATGTGGTTTTAGACCAGAGAAGTCCACAATAGACCAAATTTTCACATTACGGCAGATCTTGGAAAAAACCCGAGAACATAATATCGATATTCACCATCTTTTTATCGATTTCAAGGCCGCGTATGACAGTATTTACAGAGACGAGCTGTACAGAGCCATGTCTAGTTTCGGCATCCCTGCAAAACTCGTACGACTATGCAGGATGACTTTGGAGAATTCACGCTGCTCCGTCAAGGTCGGAAAAGAACTCACCGAGACCTTTGATGTCGAAAAAGGCTTTAGGCAAGGCGACAAACTGTCATGCGATTTCTTCAACATCATACTTGAACAGATTGTACGAAACTCAAACGTCAACACTAGAGGAACAATCTTTCAAAAGTCTGTACAATTACTCGCCTATGCAGACGATATTGACGTAATGGGAAGAAAAAAGCGTGATGTCATAGGTGCTTTTGCGAGTATTGAAACAGAAGCGGCAAAAATGGGTTTGATGGTTAATGAGGGCAAAACGAAGTATATGCTGTCGTCAAACAAGGACACAGAACTTCGACGAATTGGACAAAACGTCACAATAGACAGACATAACTTCGAGGTAGTACAGGACTTCGTCTACCTAGGATCCGCTGTAGACACGGACAACAACATCAGTGCGGAGATCAAACGGAGAATAACTCTTACCAACCGTTGCTTCTTTGGGTTAAGAAGGCAATTGAGAAACAAAACCCTCTCTAGAAAAACCAAGGTGACCTTGTATAAGACCTTAATCATCCCAGTCCTGCTGTACGGCGCGGAAGCATGGACCTTATCGAAAGCGGATGAGGAAACTCTTGGTCGTTTCGAAAGAAAAATTCTCCGAATGATCTTTGGTCCCGTATGCGAAGACAATGTGTGGAGAAGAAGATACAACAACGAGCTGTATGAGCTGTACCGCGACATGGGCATAGCCAGAAGAGTACGCATCGCGAGGCTACGATGGTTGGGCCATGTAGAGCGGATGGACCCAAACGCTCCGGCTCGTCGGGTGTTCGAAAGCACATTGCAGGGAAATCGCGGAAGGGGAAGACCTCGTCTTAGGTGGCGCAATCAAGTGGATGAAGACCTCAACCGACTTGGAGTGCGAAACTGGAGAGAGCTCGCCCGAAATCGAAATCGTTATAGAAGGATGTTGGTTGAGGCCCAGGTTCACCCCGAACTGTAATGCCCACCTAAGTAAGAACGTTTGAGTTCATAGTTAGAACTAAAAGTTTGAATTGATAAGCGTTTTTTTTTTTTCTAAAGAAAAATACTTTTTGTTTGACTGAAAAAGATTTTCAAACAAAAAAGGAACTCATGAAAAAGATGAAATTTTTCTTATGAATTTTAAATATTTTTGTAACATGAAAAAATTAAATAATAAAAGAATTTTATTATTTTTAGTTGGAGTATTGTGATTTTAAAAACAAAATAGAAAGTTTTTGTGACCTTCACTCCATTTATACGTTTCGCCCAGGTACATTTCGTAACAGCAACTATGACCTTAAAGCCTGGGAAACTTAAGACACTAAAAAAATGGAAGGAAGTGTTTTTTGCAATTACTTATATGTAGGATAGAAAAAAAGCTTCGGGTTCAGTGTACGGATTATTTCATATTTCGGGGTTGTTTCTAATTTGGAACCACTGTGCGGCGTACCCCAAATGAGGATTACTACTGAGAGATTAGTGGTCCATTTGAGATGTTGAAACTTGAAAAAAGAAGATGTAGAAGTAGTTGAAGTTAGGCCGATGACAGGCGCTAAGAGACAACTATTTTATCTGTCAAGGAGAACCGTAAAGCTTAATTGGCAATCATAAAAATAATCGGTGTAGTGAGTTCTCAAACATTATGTGTAAAGGGAAGCCCTATTCACTTCTTATGCGCGTGGCTAGCACTTCCTCGAAGAAGAAAAAGCGTCATCTTGCACTTTTTTCCGCAGTGGTAGCCAACTGAATTTTTCTTTTTTTGAGAACCCAAAATGGTTGTCAAAATATTTGCACCTTGTTTCAAAAGCTAGATTTACACTCTCAGAACACAACACTCCCACACATTAGATAAAAACTGAAAACTATTCCAAACTGCTGAAACTGCAACTATAAACCTTTAATAACCTCAGTTTGTGCAAAAAAAGGTTACATACCAATAAAAAACAAAAACTTCAATCAGTCTTCACCTTGAACTTCAAGCGTGTGGAGTCTGCGGTCAAATGTTGACCGCCAGCAGCAACAACGTTTTGATTTCATTTAGGTTATTATGCCCCTCAACAAATCACACGTCACTTGAAATGCAATGCTAACCATTTTCCATAGCCCACATACACGAAGCCGCTTTTAAGTTGAATAACCTGTCTCCAAGTATCAACTTCTAGCAGGTACACAGCTTTTTACTTTACTCATCACGTAAACTAATGATTGCGAGACACACAGCCGAATAAGTAAACAAACAAAATTGCAAACTCAATAAATAGGTAACCAATACAACATCACCTATTACTTTCGATGCGATTCTGATTTTGGTTGTAATTTTTGTGCGACAAACTGGTCCACACTAGAGGAGTCGAGAAGACAGTCAAGGTCATCCATCCATCGGCAGATTTGACTATACTTTTCCCGGCAATATGAAAGTTTGTATTTGAACGGAGTCTGGGTGGGGGACAAGCCACTTTATTCAAATTAATTGGGAAGAAACATCGCATCGGCGCTGCGCGTCTTGTCAACTCAAAAGTAGGTATTCACATTCTTCTTAATTGATGCTGCTTCATTTTGTGTTTAATTGGATTGCGTCATTTTATCATTTATCTAGGCGAACCACTTAAAAACAATGAAGGTGTTGGAGGCGCTTCAAAGCTGCCTATTTCTATTTCCTATTAAAAAAAGAGAAAAGGCCTTACTTACCGTTATGACAACATCTTTGATTGTATTCCGATTGCGAATGGCCATGCCAAGTGGCTTCTTCATATAAATTTTCGGCATCTTGTAGCTTCTGGTAGCTCCGTATATGAGATGATTAGGTTGCTGATTGTGTGCACAGGTGCTCCTCCAATCAACCACTCACTCAAAAGCAATGCACAAATGCATAAAGAACGACTAGACAACTAGAATCAATATTTTACACTCTTCTTGAATCGGATATCGGATATCAGAAGACAGAATTAAAATTTTATTTTCACTTTGCATAGGAATTTCCTTTTTAATTTCTTCATTCACCGTCACACTGACATTGCGTCGAACCAACCGCACTCGCGGATATTTTTCTTGGTTTTTTTTTGTCGACACAATCACGAAATTTTTAATTGGAATTCACTAGCGCGGGGAGTTTTTGTATTTCGAGCAGAGTAATTGCACAATTTAGAAGCCAAAGAATCTTTATTTTGTGACAAACTGTTAGATGAATAGATTTTCGTGATTTTTTTTTTAATGAGAAGTTGAAAACACGAGCAAAGTGGATTTTGGATTTCCTCGGTCGAGTTGTATATCGCTTTGTGGCTGATAAAAGGAAATCTGACAGCTGGCATATGAGTGCCAAATGTTGCAAGTGTGAAAGAGATAGACATCGGATTCAAAGAAAAAGAAAGCTATTGTCAGGTGAAAACATAAAGTGATGCCAAATTCATTTATTGATAAACGTTGATAATTGTTGAAAAAAGAAAACTTGTACCGCCGTATTAATAAACGCGGAATAGCTGGGCTAAGCCTTATTCCATGGATTAAGTGGAAAATGGTATAATGGTAACTTAATCCATGGAATAAGTATTTCACAGCTATTCCGCGTTTATTAATACGGCGGGTACTCTTTTCATATTTAGGCCTTGTGTGAAATAACCAAATAATAACCAATAAACCAAATTTTGAATTTTCAACCAATCAAAGAGACTTAAATCAGTTAAATAAACGGCTCGAAGTTTTTTTTTAGGTGGGAAGCATGCTGATGTAGTATTCTTTCTTTTAAATAAGAATTGATGCATCCCTTATTGATATAAGTTTGTTTGCATACTGAATGCACGTAGAAAAATTCGCGAGTATTTATTTGGCAAAAAACCATATTTTTTCGGATTCATCAACACGTTTGGACGGAAACAGCATTTGGGGCACAAATCAGTACATGTGCTGTCCTTTGAGACCAAAGTTCAAGTTTGTAATAGATCTTAGTTTTAAAATTTAACTTAAAACTAATATAATTAAAAGATAACTCTAAAATTTTATTAATTATTTATAATTTATATTAAAATAAAGATCATACAAAATTTTTTTTTTTAACTTCTTTTTATATGCTATTTAAGACACATTTCATATTTCACTTCCAGGAAAAAAGTTCAATTAGCGGGAAATTAACGACATTTTGTTTTCTGGAAAAAAGTACCTTTCGTTTTTTTTTAATTTCTCTTAAACCAAGAAAAATTTTTTTGTTCGGTTTCTTGCTTTTGAATAAAAATTAATAAAACCATTGAATATGAAAAGAAAAAATGGCGCTTAATAGGCAAAATTATGTAAAAAAAAATTAATTAGAAAAAAAATATTTTCTTTTTTTCAAAATTTTGACTTTGAGGCTTGATATCTCAAAAACTTTTCATTAAGTGAACTCAAATTAAATTTTTTATTAAAGAACAAAGAAATAGCTTTCAAAAACACTGAAGTATGAGAAAGTAAGTGGCTTAGTTGATTTTTAATAATTTTTTAAAAAACTGAGCAAATTTCATATAAAATTGCCCTTCGCGCCTACACGGAGGGATATAGACCCCCCTCCCATACAACTTTTTTTTTGTCTTGACCAAACATATCCATCCTTACGCTTTGGAAAACCGTATCTAAAACACCTTAAATAAATAAAATAAAATTCTAAAAGTTAATACATAATTAATTTTAAAAATAATTAAAAAATTGAAAGCGGTGAAATTTTTTTTTTTTTTAACTTTTTTCCATACGCCATTGAAAACATATTTCCGAAAATTTCATGAAAATCCATGGACTGGTCCTGAATTCCTAGGTTTTGCCTTTTTTATGTCTAACGGTCCTCCACTATAGTTTCAGTGATAGTCGAACGCAAAAATACAGACGATAACGACCGAATTCAAAATTGAAAGTATCGAACAATAAGAATACGCAATACCAAATTTCATTTTCGATGTTCGACTATCGACAACCGTCGTGTATCGACAACCGTCGTGTATCGACAACCGTCGTGTATCGACAGCCAAACGACACTCGCAATAAGGGCCTATGATTCGTCTAAAAAATTACCGAATCTCGGCCTAGTTTTTCTCCAGTGTCAAAATAAACTCATGCTAAGGTCTATCCTGTCTAGGCTTTTGCTTTTCATCATACATATATTGTATTTTTTGTTCTTTTTACTCACAATCAATAATTATTTAATCGAACCGACTATTGAGTACATAATAAAAGCCAGTAACCGCAAGTTCAGCCTTTTAATTGAAAACAACAAGAAAAAGCCACAGAATATTGATTTAAGCAGCCGCAGAAAACACAAGGAAATAATATTTTTTTCTTTCTGCTTTTAACGATTGCAACTAGGCGCTGTATTTACTGCTACTCTACCCAGTCTACAGCCTATAGGTCTTTTTAAAAATGAAGAACAAGAACTTCGTTTCTGTTTTTATTTGATAGGATCTTCTACGTGAAGTAGTACAAAAATGCTTGAATGTGCTTTGACTCACTTACAGACACTACGAGCACCGGTACTCGATATTCCTGTTTGTAATAACATTTTGAAATAACTGATCGGTTGGGGAATCGCTGGTTTCTATCGAGAACTGCCACTCGAAAAGCTGGAGGTTTCGGTTCTGACTTCTTAAAGTGGTCGTTGTGGAAATGAATGTCAAACTGAATCTCCAAGACATCGTCATTTGTGTTTTCGTATTCAAATTGTGGCCTCAGCTTGATGATGTCAAAGCTTTGGAAAAGGTCTTTAAATTTCTTGTAGTCCTCTTCTTTCGTCAGCATATCGATAAAACTTTTCTGCTCAGTCGGAGAGACATAATCATATCGTGGTCGCTTATGAGCATTATATACACTCTCCTCTGCTTTTCTTTTCCCAGTTGGTTGGATTTTCTTTCCAAAAGAAATTACTTCATCCTCAGTGTCATCTAAAGGCTGGATTTCTTCTTGGTTTATTATTTTGTTTCGAATGTCATTCATTGCTCTTTCAACTTCGGAATAGTATTCCGAATTTCTAACTTTATCTGGAATAGGTTTGTTCTGAACACTGTTTAAAAGAACACTCCAAATACAGTCTTCGATATCGGGTGGCTTCTCCGAGAAGGACAAGTTTTGATGGCTTTGAACAATGTAGCCTATTCGAGAGAACAATGAGTACACCAAATAGTTTTTGTATTTTATGCTTTCCTTTTCCCCAAGAAACAGGAGGTATCCCTGCTCAATCGACATCCTTATAGAGTAGTAGGAAATGTCGATCCGGTTCTATGAGAAAAACAAGTATGTAATTCCAAACACACAGATACACTTTAGTACTCAATTACCAATTCGAGTAAAAATAAAGCTTCGTGGTCTTCTAGGTAGTGTTCACCGTTTAAGGAGTATCCAAACACATTGAATTTGCCTTCTTTTCGAAGAACTTTGACTGCTTTTCGGTCAGGGTCCCATTCGCCCTCAGATCTCCCAGCAAGTCTGTCGATTCTTGGCACTGACAGCTGCTTCTGCAACTCATCTTCAATGAAGAGAAAGGTTGGACAATCTGGATATATAGTTTTGTCTACTTATTATTAATTTTTTTAGTTTACCATACACCCTGGCTAGCTCTGCGGCTTCGTCTGCTGTCCCACTAGGTTTGGTTTTCTTCAGGCCATTTCTTATTGGTCCGACTTCAAGGTTCCGAAGAGATATTAGTTCAGAAGGACTGAGAAGAACTTTGTTTAAATGAGGAAGTATTTAATTTGCTAATTGGTTCTTACCTAAGGGCTTTAGATTTAGGATGAATTACAACTTTGCTCCTCGATTTCTCCATAACTCGGTTTTGTTTACATATTTGCTGACACATGTTGGGCACTTAAAATGGAGGCATCCAGAGATAATAAGAGCTGTTCAGAGAAACAGCAGCAGGGTGTTTTAAGGTTGATACAGAAAAAACTCCCTTCTGCTTTAATTTTTGTCGCAATGCTTTATTTTATTGAGCAAAATAAATACTAGTTATCGCAACATGGGAATGACCCTTGACGTTTCAGACGACAATCGTCTTTAAAAAAATAAAAAGAGTTCAAAATTTGGGTCTTAAAAACGTTTTTTTTAATGCCTTAAATTCAGACGAAAGTCGTCTAAAACGTTACAGGATGCGGTCCCTGCACTTATGACCTTAGCAACAGAAGAATCTCGATGAATGATTACAACTTTCCATTCCACATTCAAATTGTGTTAAGCCTTGCGCAAACCAATGCGGTGAGTGCATGCGATGCGATTGCGATAAGTCAAATCCCTATGTAATCTTATGGACGTTTGACTTAATGCATAGGGATTTGACTTATCGCACGCACTCACCGCATTGGTTTGCGAAAGGCTTTAGTGGTTCTCAAGAGGTCAGAACGTTGTAATTTGTGATTTTTCAATAGAATCGGGCTATAAGTGAACAAACTTAGATTTAGATTTGAAGTCAAATTTATCAAAAGGGGAGAAAAGTTTACTTACAGGTACACGAAATGTGATTGCAAACGATTGGCGATGTAAAATATGAAGCAAACCAACAAACAAAACATCAAACAAGAGAATTTAATATTTTATTTCAGTAAAAAATTTGCAATCTCTTTTCAAATCAGCTTAGTACTTCACTGAACCTTTTGTTAGTATTTCTTTGAAGTCACCCATTTGTTTCTTACTCCAACACTTTTTTGAACTGAAATGTATGGAAACCTTTTCCAAACCGCTCGCAAGTCGCAAAAGTCAAATCTCAACGCACGTGTCATTTGACTTTCAACAATTTGCCGTGTTTTAACAGAATTTACAAAAAGTGCGATTTAGAGTAATTAAAAATGGTCAAACTCCAAAAACCTATTCCTAAACAACTAGGAAACAAACCGAAGCTGGATAATCCCATCAAACAAAAGAAACAAAAGCTTAAAAAGGAAAAATCCATCACAGCAATCAAAAATACTAAAGCAGAGTTGTTGGATAGCACGCCTATAAAAGAAGCGAAAACTGCTGTTAAGCCAGTAAAACAAGAAAAACAAAAAGGTAAAAATAAGAAAAAATTGATTGGCTCAGGGAAGGATATAGTTTCTCCTGCTGAGTCTCCAAAAACTGAAGGAAAAATCAAGAAGAAAAAGGAAGGTGCTAAGGAGGAAAAACTAGTGAAAAATGGAGTAGCAAAAACTGCTACTGCCGAAGCAGCTATTCGAAAAGAAAAAAAGACGAAAAAAGAACCTGCTCAGCCAGCCCCTTTGACAAAAGTAACTAAAAAGAGTGCTCCAGCAAAAGATACCTTGATTGACTCAAGAACAAAATCAGATCCAAAAAAACCCGCAGCTTCTGCCAAAAAGGAGTCAAAAAAGGCGACTGCTAAAACCGTTGTCACATCGGATGCTACCCCAAAAACTAAAGAAACTCCTTCCCTTGTCATTAAGAAGAAAGAAGAAAAAAATAAAAAAGCCGCTGAGGTCGACGATCCAGCAGATAAATTTAAGAAAGCCAAAAACAAGAAGAAGGATTTGAAGAAGAAAAAAATTGCCTTCAAAAAAGCAAAACTTGACGCCAAAAAGCAGCCCCAAAGTGAAACGAAGCAAAAAGCCACTCCTTCATTTAGGTTCGATCCCATTCCTTTCGACGAGGATAAGTTTCACGCAATCGTAAATAAGGAAAGCTTCATCAAGGTGGCTAATGCCCTTAAACCCATAGTCAAAGAAGAAGTTGCCACAAAAGCGACTTCGATTTTCGATGATTACCGGTATTTCCTGCAGGTTGGATCCTTCAAAATTCCTAATTGTCCCAAGCGAATGGTGAAATTGTAAGTAGAAAAAATTTTTCGCAAAAGTCTTTTCACTGGAACATTTTTCCTTCATCCGTAGAAATCTCAAACACTCGTTGGTGGAAAAAGATGATGATGTTTTATTGGTAGTTCCTGATCTTAAACGAGGCGGTAAGATAGACTACGAGCCCACAAAGCATCATTACGAGGATATGCTGAGATTTCACGGCGTCGAAGGTATTACCATTATGCCAATGAATCAACTCCGCAAAGAATACAGTACCTTAGAGCAAAAGAGGCGACTCTGTGCCAGTTACGAGTACTTCATGTGCGACGGGCGGATAGTTGCCCAAGTCGGATCAATGGTCGGAAAGGTAAACTCTTCTTAAAATAAACACTATACCCCTTTACTGTAAATTTCCTAATTTCAGTTAACTCAGAAGCCTAGAAATACCTTCCACGCTGTTCGCCTAAACGAAAACAAGAACATCAAATCCGAAATCGAAAAATCTATGCGAAGAACAGCCTACAGACAGATTGCCAAAAGTAATTTGTATAGCATTCCCATTGGAAACCATAAATTCACTGCAGAAGAACTGGCTGAGAACACTCAAGTAGTCATTGACCAGTTGAAAAAGGTATTCCCCGGTGGTTTAGGAAATATTCGCAATCTGTACCTGAGGATCGGCCTTACTGGCACATCTTCACTACCTTTGTTCGTAAGTATGGGTCAAGCCCCAGAGAATACCCCAGAAGTGATTGGGCCACGTGAACAAAGGATGATCAAATTAAAGAACGAAGCCAATGAAGTTTTGTCCAAGTTTTCCATGACCAAGGAGGGTATATTAAATAAGCTTACGAAAGCAGGTGTTGAGAAGAAGCGTAAATTCCAAGAGTTAAAAGCAGCACTTAAAGAAGAAGACACAGGAGTTGCAGAAGAGAAGAAGAAAAAGGTGGAGACTGAAGAAAAGAAATTGGCCAAGGAACTGGAACTGCCAGAGGACGAGGAAGAAGGTGATGATGATTCCAGCGATGATGATGATGATATTGTTCAGCTGGGAGGTAGCTCGGATGATGATGACGAAGAGGACAATGAAATTGGTAACTTGGACAATGAGGATGCAGAAAGTTTGTCGGAGATTTTAGAAAATGGTGTCGATGAAGACGATGACCAGGTCGATATTCAGAGTGAAAACGAAGATGATGACGATGACGACAATGACAACGAAGACGATAATGACGATGACAATGACGACGACGAGGATGAAGAAGATGAGGAGGAAAGCGATTAGATGAGTAAGGTTGTTGATTTCAGAAGTGAAATTAATATTTTTAATAAAATTAAAACAAAAACCCGCAAGCTTGGAGCTCATACTTTTTTTTTGTCTATTTCACATTTTATAACTAGAATTGTTTTTTCAAAATAGAATGAATCTGAATTGTTGACATGAGGCTTGACAAGATCTTGTACGCGAAGTTAAGGAGACTTATTTCTCTATTATTGGCGCAGTTGTAATCGTCTTCCTTTTTTAAAATCGGACACACGATAGTGATGTTACATTCATCGGGCATGTTTCTTCCGACCTTATCATGCAGATCAGCTGGTGCATTCTCCTTTCCAAATGGAGACAGCTGCTTTGAAAAGCTCGGCGTTGAGCATTTTCATTTGCAGTTTTGTTTGATTAAGTTTGCATTTGGCAAGCCTAACTTCTTCTAGGTCAGGAGGACGGCATTCTTGATCACCGTCCAAGTTGAATGAGGCATTCTACCTGTGTCTTCATGTCCGCTAAGTAGTCTGCACAAGTAGTCTTTCCAGTAGCTACTGCAATTCTTTGGCCCCTATTGCGAGTGTCGTTTGGCTGTCGATACACGACGGTTGTCGACAGTCGAACATCGAAAATGAATTTTGGTATTGCGTATTCTTATTAATCGATACTTTCAATTTTGAATTCGATCGTTGTCGTCTGTATTTTTGCGTTCGACTATCACTGAAACTAATAGCGTTTTTCATTGAAGTTCGACAGAATTACTCTCAAATCGAGAACTACTCCTTTCAATGAAACATGTTTTTAGGTTTTTTGCTGTTATTGGCGGTTAAATTGATGTTCACAAATAGGAATTCATATTTTCATATTTTGTAACTTGTTTTCTTCAGCAAATTACTGAATTCTAACTTACTTTCTCGTGTCCTCATAATTTATAGCAGTTTTTTTAACACGACGCTGGTACAACAAATTGAAAATAAACAAATTATTTTCCATTTAAAGTTTGACAGAACAAATGTTTTTGCATGTGTGCATGAATTCAGAGTAGATCTCCAAACCAAATGGGAGTAGATCTTTGGCATTTAGAGTTACTCCGGATCTACTCTTTTTTTCAATGAAACATGGAAAATGCAAAAGGAGTAAATCTTTTCGCAAAAGGAGTAACTCTTTTTGTCAATGAAAAACGATATAACTCAAATATCAAATTATAGAATTTATTCACAATGAATACTTTTATTATTCACAGTCAACAGAAATTCTTGTCGATAGAGATACGCAATACCAAAAGAAAAATTTATCGAAGCTTTCGACCCTCGTCGCATCGAATGTTAGACGCAATAAGGGCCTTTCAGCTAGGTTCCACATTTCACTTTCACGTGAAATGAAATCGAAATCGATCGAAATTAAGATTGGGTGTTCTGCATTTCACTTTTATTGATATCGATTTCATATTTTTCGAAATCGTTGTGTTCCACAATTCGATTTCGTCGGTTTCCAAGTGATTTGAAATCACCCTAATTTATCTGTGTGGAATGGTAGAAGAAAGCAGACGCGCTTAAAATTGTAAGTGAAAAACTCCGTTACAACCACACAAAATTTGTTTATTTTACTAGAAATTTGTTTTCAACAAGGGAAAGCTTAAAAATACTGCACAGTAGAAAATATTCGTGAACTTTATGAGCCAACATGAAAATTTTGCCCAAGGATTCATGAAAGGAGATCGTGTCTTCGCAGATTCTTTGTGGGAAAGACAGAAAGATACAACTGGATGGAAAAAAGTCAGTAATAATAAAAAGAATCATTTGAAACAAATTTATCAATCAAAACATGAGAATACTTCAATTTTACTTGCCACATATCAATACACACGTTGCATTTGCAATTTCTAATGGATTAGAAATGTCTTTCAATCTACGTCTTTTTATTTTCTCTGTCGCATACCTATCTTTTCCTTTTGATCTTGATTTCACTAGAAGTGATTTCGAAAAGTTTTCCAACTGATGAAATCGAAATTCACTCGATTTGCAATTTCGGTTTCGGTTTCATTTCACTCGATTTCTGGAACCTAGCTGTTTCACTATTTTCCTTGTTGGTCTTTACATAAAGTTTCTGGGCAAATTTCTTTTATGTTGCTTGTAAAATATTTTTCCATTTTGAATAACAATCCGCTTATTAAATTTTCTATCTCAGTTACTGCGGCGTATGAGTACTTTTTATCGGAATCCTAAAAAGTAAAATAAAAATCACCAAAAAAATTCGCCAAAATTTAAAAAGAGTTTATACAGCAAAAATACTTTAAAATCATAAAAGCCATATAAAATCAGGGAATATATATTTTTCATTTATACATTTTTATAAAAAAAAAAATACACTTTACATAAATAGTGTGAAAGCGCAATTTTTTGGATCAGAACAGCACGAAAGTAGTTAAAAACCTCAGAAAAGTTCAAAACAAAACAGCCACCAGTTCTTTTTCACAAATAAGTAATTTTAGTTTTAATTCAAAATTAAAAACTATTTTTCTGACTCTTCTTTAAATTTTTGAACTTCTTACAACAAATTAAAATTACTTTGCACTAAAAAAACTACATTCGAAAAGTCAAAAGCTCCTTTTAATAGTGTGCACCAAACCTGATCTTATTCAAAAGGGGGTGCGGTAATCGTTGTGCCAAACTGTTCTAGAACAAATCATTGAACACAAAAAAGATCAGAAAATTTTTCATGAACACTAAAAGGAATGCTAATCTTTTCTGTCTGAGACTGTTGTAAAACAGCTCATTGAACACAACTATATTAAGGAACTTGAACAAAAAAATAAGATCAACAAAAACACGAAAACTAACTAATGATAATATTAAAGCACGTTCAAGAACCTATCGGATAGGCTGTCTCGGTTACAAGTATCTTTGATACTTTTTTGAACGATTCAGATATCTTCTTCCAGATTGCTGCAGACAACAGCAGCGAAATATTAAAATTCGACTTTTAAATAAAACAGAAAAACATTAAAAAAAAATTGTTGATGCATTTTAAGAGACTCTAATACTGAAGTAAGTGCACACCAAAACAAAAAGCTTGCATAGAAAGGTTTACTAAAAATACTCGGATACCTTTGGATAGCTTTAAAGTAGAAATGGGTTTGTATCTCTGCTAAACGCTTAACACGTAAAAGACAACAAAATCCTATCCATATCCATATAATACACAACACACAGAGCTTATTGTTATACCACTGAGACTAAAAAGTTGTTCACTCTCTGTTCCACATCTAGAGGATTAGAGAGTTGTCCACCTTCTAATCGAACACAGACTAACAAGTTACTCACCTGTTAGTCAAACCATACAAAACTTTGTATGAAGAAGGAGAGACCCTAAAGTCTTTGTTAGCTAAATCGCTGGTGTCTTCTCAAAAATATTCACCTAGTTGAATTTTCGGTCTGTTAACGAGCGCAGAGGGAATGAACAAAGGAGGGGTCGCCTTTTTTCCTCCTGCTCCAGGTCCATGCAGCTTCAGCAAAAGTCATTGGAGTAGATACCAAGTCGTGTGGCGTGTCTACTACTACTAGTGTCCTGCTAAGACACATATGGCTAATATGCAGACGATTTACATTCAATAATCACTTTGAGCTTTTCAAGTCTACACTTGGCCAAATTTGTTAAGCCACGTATTACTCTGCATCCATCTAGAGCTCATCTTCTCAGAGGTGTCCTGCTTTAGCAAAAGTTTACTCGTAGCGATGAATCTTGAGTTGGTTAAATTATTAGTGTGACCAATTTGACTGCTGGTCCACTGTTTAGCTTTTAGTCGACGAGCTGACGAGCTGAGTCGCTGCTGCATGTTTGCCGAAAATATCTAGGAGTGTAAGGCGTAGTAGTATACCTTAGGACATTCAAAGAAATTTTGTCCGTAGCGCTCCGCCGCGCCGTCGCGTCGCTGGTGCACATACAACATGTTCGCTGAACTTTGACGAACTTGCTATGGTTTACCTGTTTGTCGAGTGCGGTCCACCATGTTACTACCCCGTAGGTTAGTATAGTGTAATGAACACCCAACATTTATACCAATTTCCTAATCGAAAACGTTTAACCGAAAACACAACTGGCAACACTATAATGGAATGGTATAAAATGACAGGCATTGTTTGTAAGCCAGTGTGTGTGAGTGTAGAGATGCTTGACAGCAAATGTGGAAACCATGGAGAAGAAACTGGAACGCTCTAGATAAGTATTGTTCTATATAAATAGGCCGCTGACGCAACGAGCAGTCAGTTTTGATTATAGAGTGATAAAGTTAAGAGTGAAGTGTTGTTAACCAGTGATAGTCCAATAGTCGAGTTGAGTTCGAATAAAGTATAAATACTGAATAAAGTGGTAGAAATAATAAATAAAAGTGAAGTTTTATTTTTGCGAACTAAGCGCACGTTACATTGGTGTCAGAAGTGTAAATAAAACTTATTTGACTAATAAAGTGTAAAAAAAAAAAAGTAAAAGTAAAAAGAAAAATAATAATTATATACAGTGAAAATGGGTAAGTTGTTAGAAGAGCTCAACTGCATTGAGCTTAAAAGTGAGTTAGGTAAGCGAAATCTTTCTAGAGCGGGATCGAAAAATGAGCTCGTCCTGCGTTTGCGTAACTATTTGGAACAGCAAGGGGAAGACGTAAACACTTTTGTTTTTGAAATAGAAGTGGAAGAAGAGGAAGTAAGTGAAAGTGTAGATTTTTCTAGTATGATGAAACTTTTGTTAGAACAGCGAAACGAGCAAAAGAAGGAACAGCAGAATGTTCTCGAACGACTCGAAGTACAACAAAAGAAGCTGATTGAAGAGCAACAGCAGAATATTCTCGGACGTCTGGAAGAGCAGAGAAACGATCAAAAGAAGGAACAGCAGAATGTTCTCGAACAACTGGAAGCACAACGAAACGAGCAAAAGAAGGAACAGCAGAATGTTCTCGAACAACTTGAAACACAAAGAAACGAACAAAAGAAGCTGATTGAAGAACAACGAAACGAGCAAAAGGTGGAACAACAGAATATTCTCGAAAGACTTGAGGCGCAACAGAATGTTTTGGAAGGTCAGAAAAACATTCTAGAAGGCAAATTGGGTAACATTGAGAAAAATGTATGTGCCCTAGACGAACGCGTTGAAGGTGTGGAAAAACAGCTTTCTGTTGTAGAGAATCGTTTGGAAAGCCGATGCGATAAACAGTTCTCTGTTCTGACCAAGGAATTGGACCAGATTCGAAAAATAAAAATTCGAGAGTCTGCTGGGGAGTTTACAAAGAAAAAGGAGATGAAACCCCCAACATTTGATGGACAGTCTTCTTGGCCAGTCTACAAGAGACAATTTGAGGCAGCCGCGACAACAAATGGCTGGGATGACGAAGACAAGTACATTGCACTGACTCTTGCTCTTAGAGGACCAGCAGCTGAATTACTTCAAACAGTTCCAGCTGGTAAGAGCGGCGATTTCAGTTCTCTCGTGGCAGCTATAGATAAACGCTTTGGAGATAGCCACTTGAAAGAAGTCTTCCGAGTCCAACTCAATAACAGAGTCCAGAAAAGGGGTGAAAGTCTACAGCAGCTCCAAGCAGACGTCGAAAGACTGGTTCACCTGGCATACCCGGATGCTGGAGAAGAAATCATCAACCAGCTTGCTGTTGAGTCCTTCGTTCGTGCCATTTCCGATATACATCTTCAGAGGTCTGTGCGAACTGCTAGAACACGTACTCTTTCCGAAACTTTAGCATTCGCATTGACAATTGAAGCAGCAGAACAGGCTTCTCAGGGAGTACATCGACTTAGAGAAGCCATAGTCGAAGAGTGCTCGTGCCATAGAGCTGAAATACAAAAGAACCAGCGGAGCGGACTAGCAAGATGTTGGAACTGCAACAAGACCGGGCACTTACAGCGTCAATGCCGACTACCACCAAATAAAGCCGGTTGTCAACATTGTGGAAGCAAGAGATTCAACCCAGAACAAGGTAACAACAACACCAGCGTTACGTATCAGCCCGTTTCCCATCAGGGAAACGAGTAAGAACCAACTTCGAGGGGCAGAGGCTGGTTTCTTGTATCGATGGCCCCAGAACCACCATCCAGGTCTCTCAGACCAAACGAGACAACAAAAGTCTGACTGTGGAAACTACTATTAACGGGAACAAACATGTGGCTACCATCGACACCGGTGCCACAGCCTCCATAGTACGTCGAGACCTGGTAAAGACGACGTGGCTTCATAACACCAATAGCTACCGTCTAAGAACCGCAACGGGAGAAGCAGCAAGAGTATATGGAGAAGTGTGTCTTAAGATCCGACTGGCCGATCTAATGTTTACTCATCAATTCCTGGTGGCAGATATATGTGACGAGTGCATCATTGGAATCGACTTTATGAAACAGCACGGAGTTATTTTGGACATCGGTAACCAGGTTTTGAAGTACCAAAATAAGGAACTTCCAATGACCTATTCGAACGAAAGTACGTCGACACTGAGGACTGTCATCACGGAAGATCTGATTCTGCCTCCTTCTTCTGAAGTGTTCGTTTGGACAAAACTGGAAGGTGAGTTTGGAAGCCTTCGATACCTAATGGTGGAACCAGACCCAGAGTGTTCCTCCCAAAGCGTCATCATTGGGAAAACACTAGTAGCACCGAAAAACAAAATGGTCCCCGTACGATTACTAAACACCAGACCGTACGATGTAAGGTTGAAGAAAGGAGAAGTCGTTGGACGTTGCGAATCGGTTGCAGCAATTACGAAGATCACAGACGAAACCCCGAGAAAAACTATAACTCCGGAGGAGCTCAAAACCATCAGAGCTAAAATACTGAATTCATCCAACCTTGATCACCAACAAACAAGGATGGCTGAAAATCTCCTACAAGAGTACACTGACATCTTCGCATCGCAAAAGGGACAATATGGTAGGACACAGTTGGTGCAGCATCGCATCAACACAGGAGATGCAAGACCGATTCGTCAACCCGCAAGACGCCTTCCACTGGCCAAACAAGGCGAGGTTGAGGAAATGATAACAGCAATGAAGAAGGACGGTCTTATTGAAAATTCCAAAAGTCCTTGGGCTTCACCAGTGGTGCTAGTGAAAAAGAAAGACGGAAGCACTCGTTTTTGTGTGGACTACCGAAGGCTGAATGATGTGACTAAGAAGGACAGCTATCCCCTGCCGAGAATCAGTGATACCCTGGATGCTATGGAGGGAGCCCAGTGGTTTTCGACGCTGGACTTGAAGAGTGGATATTGGCAAGTTGACATCCACCCTGATGATCGGGAAAAGACGGCGTTTTCTACAGGTAATGGGCTCTGGCAGTTTAAAGTTATGCCGTTTGGGCTATGCAACGCTCCGGCGACATTCGAGCGTTTGATGGAGTGCGTTCTTCAAGGACTGACGTGGAAAGCGTGCCTTGTCTACTTGGACGATGTCATTGTTTACGGGAAAACATTTGACCAACATTGCAAGAATCTAAAAGCCGTGTTTCAGAGACTTCGAGAGGCTAACCTTAAACTGAATCCAGAAAAATGTGCACTTTTCAAAACCGAAGTTAAGTATTTGGGACACATCATCTCTTCCCAAGGAGTGAAGACTGATCCTGAAAAAGTTGACTCCGTCAAAAATTGGCCAACACCACAGGACAAACATCAACTGCGAAGCTTTCTTGGTCTTGCCACATATTACCGACGATTTGTTAAGAACTTTGCTGGAGTTGCAAAGAGTTTGCATCAGCTCACCGAGAAAGGGAAGCAGTTTAAATGGTCAGGTGAGTGTGAGAAATCTTTTCAGGAACTCAAATACCGCCTCTGTAACGCCCCAGTGCTGGCACATCCAACACCTGGGAGAACATTCATCATCGATGCTGATGCAAGCAACGTTGGAATCGGGGCGGTACTATCCCAAGTGCATGATGGCGAAGAGAAAGTGGTGGCATATTACAGAAAGGTCCTCTCGAAGCCCGAAAGAAACTACTGCGTGACCAGAAGGGAACTTCTAGCTCTTATCTTGGCAACAAAGCACTTCCATAAGTACATCTATGGACAGAAATTCCTTCTGCGGACAGACCATGGTGCTCTGAACTGGCTGTTGAACTTCAAAAATCCAGAAGGTCAAGTCGCAAGGTGGATAGAAAGACTGCAGACTTATGATTACCAGATTCAACACCGCAGAGGAAAGCTGCACTCAAACGCCGACGCATTGTCCCGAAGACCTTGCAAAGAGGATTGCAAGCATTGTAGGCGACAAGAAAACAAAGAAAATATTACCGCTCAGCGACTAAGAGCTGACCCCATATGCGGATGGAGCAATGAGGAAGTGAGGACCGCTCAACAGGAGGATCCAGATATCGAACCCATTCTCGCATGGAAAGAAAATGAAGAGAAACCTGAATGGGGAGACATTTCTGACAGGAGTCCAGTTCTCAAAGCCTATTGGGCACAGTGGGACTCACTATATGTGCAAGAAGGTGTCCTCAGGCGAAGATGGGAGTCCGCTGACGGTAAATCATATGTGATGCAGCTGATCGTACCGCAATCGAAAGTCAGTGAAGTTCTTCGGGAGATGCACGACGGGCCTTCTGGAGGTCACCTGGGAGTTAACAAAACACTGGAGAAGGTGCGACATCGGTTCTACTGGTTACATGCTAGAGATGACGTGGAGAAGTGGTGCCGAACTTGTGACAAGTGTGCTGCAACCAAAGGACCTGGTAGGAAGATTCAAGGTAAGATGCATCAGTACAACGTTGGATCGCCTTTTGAGAGGATTGCAGTAGATGTGGCTGGGCCTTTTCCAGAGACCAATGCTGGAAACAAGTACATTCTGGTTGTAATGGACTATTTTAGCAAATGGCCTGAGGCGTATGCCATCCCAAATCAAGAAGCCAAAACGGTGGTCGACCAGATTGTGTTTAACTGGGTAAGTAGGTTTGGCGTGCCTATGGAACTTCATTCCGACCAAGGGAGGAACTTCGAGTCAAACATCTTCCAAGGAGTGTGCGGACTACTTGGCATCAAGAAGACCAGAACCACACCGCTTCATCCACAATCTGATGGGATGGTTGAAAGATTCAACCGGACCTTAAAAGAACACCTCACCAAGGTCGTAGGCGACTACCAAAGAGACTGGGATAGGCACGTACCGCTATTCCTGATGGCCTATAGAAGTGCAGTAC
This sequence comes from Melanostoma scalare, assembly GCA_949752695.1. Taxonomy (NCBI): domain Eukaryota; kingdom Metazoa; phylum Arthropoda; class Insecta; order Diptera; family Syrphidae; genus Melanostoma; species Melanostoma scalare. The sequence goes on along the minus strand of OX456984.1, from coordinate 179,255,213 downwards.
ATAGCTCGACAGGACAAACACCATCTGACATCCTGTTCGGGAAAACCATGCGGCTGCCCAGCGAACTTAAATTTGGATGCCCCACAGAGGAGCCACAGGACACGAACGAGTATGTGGATGACCTCAAGGAGAGACTCGCTGACATCCATAAAAGAACAAGGGAACGGATGAAAACCTACAGCGACCGGATGAAGACACGGTACGACACAAAAGCGACAACGGCAGGATTCCAAGCAGGAGATCGTGTGTGGCTTTATAATCCTCATCGTCAAAAGGGATTGTCACCGAAACTTCAGCAGAACTGGGAAGGTCCTTATACTGTTGTCACGAAGATTAACGACGTGGTTTACCGCATCCAAAGAGGATTAAGAGGCAAGTTAAAAGTAGTTCATTGTGACCGGCTGCATCGATATAGTGGCGAGGCTGCAGATGGAATTATTCGGGACGAACAATCTTAAGGAGGGGGCAGTGTAATGAACACCCAACATTTATACCAATTTCCTAATCGAAAACGTTTAACCGAAAACACAACTGGCAACACTATAATGGAATGGTATAAAATGACAGGCATTGTTTGTAAGCCAGTGTGTGTGAGTGTAGAGATGCTTGACAGCAAATGTGGAAACCATGGAGAAGAAACTGGAACGCTCTAGATAAGTATTGTTCTATATAAATAGGCCGCTGACGCAACGAGCAGTCAGTTTTGATTATAGAGTGATAAAGTTAAGAGTGAAGTGTTGTTAACCAGTGATAGTCCAATAGTCGAGTTGAGTTCGAATAAAGTATAAATACTGAATAAAGTGGTAGAAATAATAAATAAAAGTGAAGTTTTATTTTTGCGAACTAAGCGCACGTTACAATAGGTTTAATGACCGATATGTACCTATAGCCAACGAGCGATATTTGGGGAGAAACCCCATTCTCGCCAATAGCCTTCTTACTTGAGAAAAGTGCAACATTTGCTTTATTTACTCTATAATTTACACTAGTTTCCTAGGTTAGTTTTTTTTTCAAAAATAAAACTGATATTTAGCCTGATTCACTAGGGTGAGTGTAGGTATACCTTTTTTGGCAGGAGGTCTGAAATCCAGGATCTTGTTATTTCTCGTGAAGAGAACAAGCTCCGTTTCAAGAAATTTGATATTCAGTCCTCGAACACCGGCCCAGTGACTGAGTTTATTTAGAGCCGTTTGCAGCAGCTCTGCTAGAGTCTGTGGGTGTTTGCCTGAGACACCATAATTGCCACATCATCCGCGTAGGCAACAACATTGAATCCTGCTTCTTCTAGATGGCTTGTAGAAGTTCGTTAACGACCAAATTCCAAAGAAGGGGAGAGAGTTGTAACGAGGCATTTGAGAACCTCGTTACATGCTTTGAATTCATCTCTTCCACACCTGTGTGCCGCCATCTAGCGCATTAAAATGGAAAGACACCCCTCATCCGATACACCAACCGGGGGATAATTATATAGCCAAGACACAATACCTGGTGGTGGAAAGTATGCAAGTTGTACAACGGAGTTAAAAAGCTAACCTCACCACCATTGATGGTGGATATAGGCGGTAATACCACCCAACCACCAACTCCCCATGCACAAGCAGTGCATGCGACGACGGTCGACAGAGCTCGATGGTGAGTTTATTTAGTTTCAAATCAATGTCGTATAGGCAAGCATATGCACATTGTATTTATTTCCTTAGCGATATCATATGGACAAGCAAATTTATATCAGGTAGGGAGATTATATGGGAGTAGGGGATAGCCAGTGTTGCCGGGTAAAAATATTTGAAGGTAGTACTGCAGCCAAAAGAGGGGAGTATTTTGAAAAAAATAGTAGTACAGACATTTTCATTAATAAATTTTTTGTTTAAGCTTTATTTAAATAAAAAAATCAATTAGGAGAAATAACATATATCTCTTTAATAATAAAAAAAAACTGTCTAATGGCATTGGGTCAATTCACTGTTTTTTTTCTTTAATCAAAACTAGGAAACTATTGTACACGTTAAAATACATTAAATACAAGTGATTTTGACACAAGTAAAGTATTTTGATTCATATAAAATTGTAATTGTAACAAAAATTACAAAAAGAAACTATTATTACACTTTTTATAAGATTTCAAAAGTTGTTTTAAAGGAATCCATTTGCAGCAATCAACTGCATTTAATAATTCCTTGCAGCTCATAACTGCATTAATGTATTAAGTTCCAATCTGTTCCGTTTTCTATCTTTAATGATAAACAGTTGGGAAAAAACTCGTTCTGCCGCTGCGCTGCTGTGTGGACTCAACAACAGTGGTTCATTAAGAACATTTCTTAAGGAAAAAATTTCTGAAAAAAATTTTTCTATTTCTAAGGAATTAGAAACCATATGGTTAATATAATATATGGTTAAGAAGTGTTCGCCACACATGTCAAGGTTTTCAATTTCATTTTCAATAATTAAATCAGGAATAGAAGAAGTTATTGAAGTTGCACTTTCTGCTAAATTTAAAGGGTCAACGCCTTGTAAAGATCTCAAAATTTCGTCGTCAAAATCGATTTGCTGTGAAATTTGAACACACAGGGCCTTATAATACTCTCGGCAAACACCTTTAAAATAGTTGAGTTTTTTTAATTTTTTTTTGTTTTAATAAAAAGTTCAGCCTTAGCCCCGACGCTCTTTACTGTTGTCTATCTCTTAGGGAGATGGCTGAACAGTTTAATATTCACCTTATTTGGGTGCCGGGGCACAGAGTTATCGTGGGTAACTGCAAAGCCGATGAACTCGCCAGAAAAGGAACCGTTCTACCGATCTCAACCAGCAGATTGAATATTGGTATACCAATCGCTACATGTAAACTTATGCTAAAGCAAGAGGCAATGGATAGAACAAATTATAGGTGGAACAATATCACCACGTGTGTGGCAACAAAACGTATATGGTCAGGACTAGATCCAAAACGCACAAGACAACAAAATCCATAATCAGATTGCACGTTAGCTCCGTAATCAATGTCATCACCGGACATTGTCTGATAGGAAGACACGCCATAAGACTCGGCGTTCCCTCTAATGACTTCTGCAGAAGTTGCTTAGATGAGGAGGAGAAAGAGACTATTCCACACCTCCTCTGCTCATGTCCTGCATTCTTCTTTCTATTTTCTTGATGATCCAAGCGATCTGGTGAACACAGATCCCCTGCATCTCCTTCGCTTTATTAAAAGCTCCAAATGGGTTTGTTAAGTGAGGTACTCCCTCGCACAATTTTTATGGTATCACAATGGACCTAATATTGGTCTAAGTGTGTCAGTTGTATTCCTGACAGCCATTTTTAACCTAACCGAACCTAACCCAAAGTATACAGAATCAATTATTTTTAAATAATTTTCCGAAAAATTTGGATTACAGAGAAACTTGTCACGTAAAAACACCGATCTGATAAAATTTTATAAGATAGTTTTGTAGAAAGTTTTAACGGTTGGCAAAAATTTATGAAACCGGACCGACTGATTGAAATTCTAAGTTAAGCTGTTTAGTTAACTAAGGAACATAGGCTAGAAATAAAAGAGTGGTATCATTTAGCTCTCCTTGAATCTTGTGAACAAGATCTAGGTTACTGTCTGTAGCAATGCAAGAAGTCTAGTGCTTTTGCCACAACCTGTTTAAGAGCTAGCCACCTAGTAAAAGAAGTTTTTAGAATTTTATGTTTTTCAACATTAAAGTATTCTTGAAACTCTTTAAATTCGATTTGCTTCTTTGGACTATGTAACGAATGGCACATACACCCTTAAGTGAACATATCTGGATTTTCTTAAAAAAAAAAACGATCGAAATTCACAGTGAATTAAATTTATTAAGGTTGACATTACACTTTACTGCAAGTGTAAGATACTTTAGGTCTTTGAAAAAAATGGGAGTACGAATGTGAAAGGAGGAGTACGGGAGTACGGAGGTGTTGAAAGTAGTACAATACTCCTATGGGAGTACTTTCGGCAACACTGGGGATAGCCCATTAGAGTATATGGGAAATGCACACGGCACCAGTAAGAGCTTGGGGTATAAATAGAGCAGCTCAACTCGAGGAAAAATGAGTTCACCGGCACCCACGGTTGCCACTCGAAAAAAAATTTTACGTCCAATATTCATAAAAAAAGGACCAAACGCAGTACGAAGCGACCAAAACACTACTTACATCAAAAAATTGCAAAACTTACAAAAACATACAGTTTGATAAATTTCATATTTTATTTCATTGCACAAAACGGAAACAATATTTAAATCACATATTGTTTAATCTTAACACAGCTCATAACTTATTAATAATAATAAATCACATCGTATATTTATACAATACACAATACAGTCAAGATATTTCTTAAATATCAAATCTGGTGCATATCACATTTGAAGATCTACTATAAATACTTCAAAACTTATGAGTTATGATAAGTAATGAAAGAGAGTAATTTATATTTAATAATAAAAATAAATAAAACTTAGAAAGTATTTTTTGCTGACCAAACAGTATGATTGTCACTTGCTCCATTCAGTTCTTTGGCTAACATTATATTATTTATGGTATCAAAGTTCAGTTTATTTCTCAGCTTTGTTTTCAATAAACTTAGCTCATAAAATTTTCTTTCAGCAGCGGCTGAGCTGTGGGGCAATGACATCAGGTTATTAACAAAAGCAGTCAAATTTCCGAAGCTATATCCACCCAGGCCATTTTTCAGGTAGCTCACTTTCTCCCAATATTTGGCTATATCTAGTTCATTGCCTAGGTTATTATTTTTCAAAAACCTCAACATTTTCCACTCCATAACCACGTTCTCCGGATCGCCCTCAACTAAATTTGGAAAACTTTCTATTAAAGGTAGAATTGAAACTTCGGATTCTGATAAAACACATTTAGGAGTAATTATTGATAGATTTTTTAGTTCATTGTTGCTTAAATCAAACCTGATTATAGTTCTAAATAGAACTGTAAAACGTTTGATTTTATATAATTTTTACTGAAATTTGTGAGCTTTGACTTTTTCAAAAATTCTTCTGCCTTGCTTCCAATAAAAGCGTTCTCCAAAGGTAAATAAAAGTTTTTGTTTTCCAAATTCAATTCCGTCCATGAATTAATGTTTCTAATGTAATTATTGTCCATAAAATTACTTAAAATGAGCTTCAAAGTTGTCTCTAACTGCTCATGTAAATAAGGCAAATGAACCTTCTCGGACTGAAACTCTTTATTTAAATTGTTTATTATTTTCAAGACATAAGACAACAAAAGAAAGTAAGCTTTCGTTTCTTGGTTCCCCATTTCGTTTGCCAAATCACATGTCCTGATTCCATTAATTTCTAAATAAGAAGATATTAAATAAAGCTAAAGGGCGTCCCACTACTCCAAAACACGATTAATTACATTTTCCAATGCGAGCCACCTTGTCAATGACTGAAAGAAGTTCACATTCAGCGTCAGTTAAATCATTGAAATCTGTGCGTTCAGTACTCTAAATGCGGCAATTTCCAATGTGCAAACTGATTCAAAACTAACAAACTGCAGTAAATGAACAACCTGTTTTGAACATATTTTTCATTTTTAAAAAAAGCGACCAAATGAAAAAAAAGTTACAAAGCGACCAAATAAAAAAAAAGCGACCAAATTTGGTCGCATGCGACCAAAGTGGCAACCGTGCCGGCACCAGTCAAATGGTGCATATCTCCCGGGAATAAAAGGGAAGAAGTCCGAAGCTGAATAGTCTCCAGTCCAAGGAAGGAAAAAGGCGAGGTAAAGGTAACAACGTAGTAAGTTTGTTTTAATAAAATTATATTTGCTTACGTATTGTGCCACCAGGGGCAGCGACTAATACCTGCTGATCCCGCAGCCATTGCTGTTACCGAGGTCTGCGGACGCTTGTAGTTTCACCCCACCAAGGTCTTCGGACGCTTGTAGTTTCACCCCACCAAGGTCTTCGGACGCTTGTAGTTTCACCCCACCAAGGTCTTCGGACGCTTGTAGTTTCACCCCACCAAGGTCTTCGGACGCTTGTAGTTTCACCCCACCAAGGTCTTCGGACGCTTGTAGTTTCACCGCACCGAGGTCTTCGGACGCTTGTAGTTTCACCCCACCGAGGTCTTCGGACGCTTGTAGTTTCACCGCACCGAGGTCTTCGGACGCTTGTAGTTTCACCCCACCGAGGTCTTCGGACGCTTGTAGTTTCACCCCACCGAGGTCTTCGGACGCTTGTAGTTTCACCCCACCGAGGTCTACGGACGCTTGTAGTTTCACCGCACCGAGGTCATCGGACGCTTGTAGTTTCACCCCACCGAGGTCTACGGACGCTCGTAGTTTCACCCCACCGAGGTCTACGGACGCTCGTATAGTTTCACCCCACCGAGGTCTTCGGAAGCTTGTAGTTTCACGCCACCGAGGTCTACGGACGCTCGTAGTTTCACCAGCCAGGGTCTTACGACGCCTGCACGCTCCGATTTACCTGCGACTGCCTATAGGGCGAATGGTCAGAAGGGATCCTGTCGCTACCGTGAGACCAGAAGAGTCTCTTAGACCGAGACGACTAACCCGACAAGAGCCGTAGAAGTCCCGAAGGATACCAGCTCCAGTACGATAACCCTGACCAGAAGTTTTTACCGCAAGCGTTACGACATATTATATATACATAGATCGATTCGTTTGTTAATTATAATTGAATTATATTAAGTTCTAATAAAAGAGAATTTCTTTGACCTTTGTGAAGTTTGGTGTTTTTCTTCACCTGACCTTGGCTAGCCGTGAGCGATACCTCGGCTGGAAAACTAAAAACACGTCACAGAGTACTCCACCTTGTGGAGACCTTCTATTGGCTGTTCTACTAGCTCCGTAATCTAATCACACATCTTTGACCTGATGATCCTGCTTCTCATCATAGAATTAATCATGTTTTTGATGAGGTTTTGATTATCAGGAGCACGCATTATCACTGAATTTCTGACATTGTTGAAAGCACCTTCTATGTCTAAGAAGACGACCATCATAGTGTATTCTTTATAGTGTAGGGAGTATTCAATGGTGCAGGTCAGAAAATGCAGTACTGTTTCCATTAATTTACTCTTTGTGTAAGCGTGTTGTGCTGTGGAGATCAAAAAGGGTTCACATTTTTGTCTTAAAAAGTATATGTCTATTACTGTTTCCAGCGCTTTGAGTAGGAAAGATGTCAGAAACATGCCGCAGTTCTGCGGGAATGATTCCATCCGACCCAGGTGCTTTGATCGGGATGAAGCTATTTAAGGCCCGCGTGATTATTTCCTTGGAAATAATACCATATCTGCATGTTTGATGAGTTTGACAAGGTTTGTGATCCATGTCTTTGACTAGTACCGAGGCACACGGAAAGTGTTTGCCAAGTAGTAGGTTAAGTGATTCTACTTAAGAAGTGATCCTGACGCCATAAGCAATAAGCATGTTTGAAATAGTGGTCAAGGTTTTTTATGTCTAGATACCTCGGAAGAGCAATTTTGCTACATAAGTTTCTCCAGGAAGATCTTTTGCTTATTCTTACGTGCTTTTTTGTAGATCCATACTGAATATTTGTTATAAAGATAGTGTGGTTAGGTTCGCTTGTTTCTTATGCTTATTTCTTTGACAGAGCTTATAAAAGGTAACGAGTAATTCCGGAAGGGAATGTTCAGCCAGGGGTAAGGCGAAGTATATTCTAGATCCAGTTACGTAATCTAAAAGAGCTCGTTAGCGGTTGGTTTATCCAGTATCCTCCAACCTATAATTCATCGACACGGATTAAATTGCTAACACTACCACTGAAAGTAGGAAGCTCGTATCTATGGTGAGATTACATTTTTGAGGATTGTGCTATTGAGTCAGAACCACTCAGGGATCAAATCTATAACCTTTGCTGCCACCGTGTGACATCGTACAGACTATGAAAAGGTTTGGATTGGAAGGTTCGATCGATGATTTTTACCGTAAAAGCGGAGTTCACACTGTACAATTAGTTGGACAAACTTTGGTTTCAACGACCAGTGTTGGATAATGTGAGCCCTCAGACGACCGTTTGTCCAACTTGCTGGATGGTTTTCAAATATTTTTGAAAATATTGAAGTAGAATGGAGCGGAGGAATAAATGATATAATAGGTCTGTTCGTTGAACTTTCCCCCGGGTTGACCCAGGTTTTCTTGACAACCCTATGAGTTGTCAAAAAAACCTGGGTTTTCCAGTCCTCAAAAAACGCTAAACCACAAATCACCACACATCCCTGTCATTAAAAAAAAAAAATATATGCCATTTGACAGCCCTCAAATCGCCACAGCAAAAAGCTAGGGCGAGTTTTGGGAAAACCTATGGCAAACTTTTGCCATACCTAAAACCTGAATTCAAGGCGAATTTAGGTTTCTCAAAAAACGCTTTGTGGCGACCCTAGGGCAACCTTCAGGGCTTCAACGAACAAACCTAATGTAGGACGACAAATCTGATAAGTCTGAACGCAAACTATATCCGACCATCCAACATCCATCAAACGAAGCCTGTCAGTGTTGTACAGTGTGAACTCCGCTAAAGTAAAAATGAGGAAATATGAAAAACATAAGAATCTCGACTAGAAAATTAAAAATCGTCAAACTAAAAAATAAAATTGGCCATCTACGAGCTGAATCGCCTAACCGATTTTTATGTCCCCATTTCGGCAACAAATCGCCACATTTGACAATCATGTGTGGTATCGCAATGGACCGATAAATTCGTCCAAGTGTAAACTTAATTTATCCTGTTACGGGGAAATACGAGATTCGAATACTAAAATAAAAAATTGTAAATTTACTGCTACGAAGAAATTGCCTAGCTCTTTTTTCAAACTTAGCTGTTCCGAATCGGAATAAAATTGTGGAAAATTGAAACGCGTTAGGCTCCGAGTTCTCCAAAATTAGTTGCGCCACCCTCTTAGTATGAAAGCTGTTTACCTACAACAGGTCAAAAAGAAAACATCTTGGGTTTTCAAAATGAACTTAGTCAAAAACTTTTTACTAAACAAGTAATTTTACCGTTCAATGTGAAGCCTAAAGAGTTCATCCAAAGCTTTAAGTTCTGAGAAAAGCTTTTAATTTTTTTAAACTTCGAAATTAAAAGACATTTTACTAACCTATATAAGCAATAGAGTGCGATTAACATTTTTTATCTCCTTCGCTCTGTAGTTTTGATTCAAATCTTCGAATTTCCAAACTAAACCGATACTCGCCCCTAACTGAAAATAAAGGACTACTTATTGCCTGACAAACTAACAAAAAAATTGAAAAAAGAAAACAAAAGTACTAAACTTCATCAACACACAATTTCCAGCCAAAAACCAAAACAAAAAAAAACTCCAATCACAGCAACTCAACCACACTGTTTCGCTCACCCATTCACCTCAATTTACTTTAAAAGTATCTGCGCCATCGTCTGAACTCAGAAGCTGCTCCAATCTGCAACAGCTCCATGGCCCCAACATCATCGTCGTTATCTTGCTTCTCCTCTATTCTATATGCTTTCATTCCACAGTACTATGCGCCCTCTTCAGTTTTTACTGAGCCGCGATGGAAAAAAGCTGCAAAATTACAATCGTTAGCCAACGGAATTTTGTGAAAATTTTATCAAACACCCTGAACAAATATATGTGAATTCAAATGTGAGTGACAAAATAATAAATTTCCAAGGATTACAATTACCAATGGTGGCAGTAGCATCCTTTTGCTGAAAATAAAGATAAGCTCTTACAATTAGCTCCTTTTTTCCTTAGTGCGTAGGTAGTCAATAAAGTGAATGAGTGTGAGTGAAGTGAATTGAGTGAAATTTTAAGTGATTATTGCAGATGGCAACTTATCCCAAAGGATATTCTAGCAGAAATTAGCATAAACTATTCAGAGGTAAGTTCAACAATTTCTTTAAAAAGAAAAAAAAAAAAAAAAAACAGTTCTGGGGACTTACCTATTTCCAAATTTCATAAATTTTTTCACTTTAGAGGGAATGGTGGGGAGACGCAGCAGCAGCAGCAGCAGGACCCACCTAACTAGCTGCTGCTAAGAGGCGCCTCTCTCTGCCTCTGCTTGTTTATTGATTTTAACAGTCATCTCTCTGAGAGTTCTCTCAGTCTCAGTTTATTGTGTCCCCCTAGCCCCTACCTAAATGATGGCTGTTTTTATGGATAGCTCACCAATCATCATCACCATTCATCGTACACCAGGGTCGTTTTTCTTTACCTGCTTTTTGCTGTTGCACCGTATCCGTATCTCTTCTTCTTCTGTTCTAGAGCTGTCATCACTGACTTTTAGTGCAGACCATTTCAAGTCGAATACGTTTTCTCACAATGCAGAAGCAGCATCGTCAGCAGCGGCCGCATCCATGAACTCCATCATCTCGCTGGGTTGCACTTTATCGCTGGATCGTTTCCCCACGTTTTTCTGCAGTGCGTCCCCGCTTTTTTTGCAGCAAGACTCGTTAACCTTGCTTGTCGCTTATATGAGCCAAGTATGGCGCTGTCACCGGGGCATGAAAAAGAAAAAGAAAAAAGACCTGCAAACAGGCTAGGCACCCAGGTAACTTGGACAGACATACGAATTACGAGATACGAGTAAACTATATTATGTCTGTGTTCCGGTGTATGTGGTTGCTGGTTTGGTTATGTTTTTGTGATTCTCTGTTTGTATTTTCTTACCAAATTTGGCATAGTATCGATTATTTCGCTTGTGCATTTCGCATTTCATTTGCGTCACATATAAAGCGATTGTGAGTACTCAATATTCATCTCACGTAACGGTTGCATTCAAGATTCAAAATTGAATTCGATAATTTATAAAATGGTGCAGGTGGAATACAATGCATTCGAGCTAATTCAATGGGGAATAATTTTTGGATGATTGGCTGTCAATTTGCGAGAAAACGTTCGATGAATGGAAATGTAAGCCAATGCGGGCTTAGTTAAGATGCATATGAGTAGTAGAACAGTAGATGTCTTCAGTTCTGAAATTAACCCAATTTATTTTCCGGTTTGATGAGCATTTATTTACTCCTACAGAAAGGAAAAGAACAGCCAAGCCTGTTTTTGCTTCTTTGCACTTCTCTATTTATCACCTAGAAGAGTCATTCGCAATATTGTGCGTCATTTGCAAACGATAATTAAGTGGTATTCAAAAACAAAATACCTAACATAAAAAAGCATTTATTGATGCTTAACACCTATTCCAATTTTAAGTCGGTTGATGTATGTTGTAAAGAAGGAGGTGTGATGTCAATGGTGCATTTAAGAGCAGAGAAACAGAAGCGGAATAAATGAGCTCTAAAACAAATTATATGCACATGCACATACCTACTAAAAAAAAAAAACAGAGAATAGAAAATCCCAGTCCTGCTACACGACTGGCGCTGAGTGGTCCCAAATTTTTTTTTGGTCAAAATCATAAATTTTGAACGCATTAAGATATCGGCTTACTTTGTTTCCCCTTTAAAAAAAATTTCAAAGACTAAAAATAGTGCATTTAAGAAAATTTTCTTCGATTGAGGTAAGATTTTCGTAGAAAAGGAATTAACGAAATAAGAAATTACCCCTAAAAAACATTACTAAAATTGGCGGGAATAAGTTTGGGGCCATTAAGGGGTTAAGAGTAGTCGATTTTTGGTTTTTTGCATTGTCTTAAAGTATAGTATTTTAAAAATATTCTCTGAAAGTTTGAAGTGAACCCGACAAATATCTTTCGAGTTATTCAGCTTTATTTTCAGCTTTCATTACTGTACATAAATCGACTGTAAAACTTTAAATGCGTTTTTCTCAAAACTATGTTTTTTGAATTGGTGACCACTGTAACTCAAAAACCGCTCAATAGATTTGAATGAAACTTTGACAGCTTTTAGAAAACATAATAAGCTAGTGCCTGATCGAAGGATTTTAAAACTACGATTTCTTATAAACAATTAATTGTTGGGTTTCTCCTGAAAATCAGAAAAAAAATTTCCTCAGGCCGCCAATTTGTTAATTTGGTAAAAAAAAAAATTAAAAGTCTTCGATCAGGCACTAGCTTTTTATGTTTTCTAAAAGCTGTTTCATTCAAATCTATTGAGCGGTTTTTGAGTTACAGTGGTCACCGCAAGGACCCATTATTAAAACATGTTCAACTTAGACCACCACGTGTAAAATAATCAAATTTTTTTTTTTTTTTGGAAATTTTAGTGAAGTAATGTTAAAGTACATATAATGAAATGATACTATGTTTTTACTTATGTGAAATATACTTAATTACTAGTACAAAAAAGTTATTAAAAAATGGCATTTTTTCACGCTCCTGAGGTCCTGACTACCCCTAACCTCTTAAAATGTTTACAAAATGTTTTAAAATAAAATTGATAACACAGGATGCTAAAAGTTTACCACCAAATTTCTAATCTAACGTTGGAGAATTAGTTTTGGGCCGGGTGCAAAGGAAAAAAGTCAAAAACGAACTGTAAAAACTGTACATAAGCTGCATTATATTATTATTCTTTATTGTCTACGCTCTACGAATTGTAATCTACGGACTTAACAATACTAGTAGTACAACATTATATACAACGGCTTAAATATCTACTATTATTTTGTGAGCTAAAAAAGGAAGAGAGTGCACTTGAACTTGTAAAACGTATAGACACGAACAAAAGGTTGACTGAAATTGTGAAGCGAAAAACCGGACAGAAATTAGCACAATCAAGTGGAAGTGGACCGCATCCGATTTAAAGTGGAAAAATCGAAAACGTTGAGAAAAAATGTTGGCATAAAAGTTCCGGGTGAGCCTAAATAAGATTTATGTTAGAAGAGGGTCATTAGCGGTCTTTATTCATTCATTGAAATGAGAGACATGGTGCCTTACCAGACACATCTGCTGTATTAGTAAACGTGGTTCCAATAGAGCTAGGTGTTTAAGGTTTATAATGTCTATATGAACGAAATAAGACCTAGAACACCACCTTGTGGTATCTCAGTAGATTGTTCTTTAAAATCTGAAAGTTCTAATTTTTTGTTACTTTTAACCCAAAATTACAAACACTTATAAATACTTCTTACTAAAAATAAGTCATCTTTCTTACTTGCCTTAAGGCTGATGCCTTGACTAAAGGCTGATGTCCCAATGATTAAGGGGTAACACCACTGTAGATGTTTCAAAAAATTGATTTATGTTTTTTAGGCTTAAAAAATACTTTGAACCTTTCAGAATATGGGGGAAAATATTTCATACTTCAAAGTACCTTTTTTTTCTTGTAGTTTTGAACTCTTCCCCAAGCGCGTCGGAATGCTCCGAAACGACACTTGCGCCAGATGTCCTACATTTTAATTTCTATCTTCTCAAATACATCTCTAGTCGATAGTACGTTAGAGTAGTACATGTCAACACTTGAATAAGAAATGCATTTTTAAACTTTAAATTCGTTTTTCTCGAAACACGACTTTTCAAAACGGCATGCAGCATAACTCCAACAGTTTTCGTTCTTTTCATTCGAATTTCTTACAATATCTTGATTTTGATTTTTGATAAGTTTATTTAATCATTATTTCTTAGCAAATGATTATCCTTTTTTCTGTTAAAAATTTACCGATTTAATTCAATTACTCGCCAATCACACAAAAATCAATATTTTGAAAATCCCCTACGAATTTCCCTTGCGCATTTAAGGGGGTTGTGACTACTTTTGTAGAGTTTAAAACTCAGTACGGGTGAGGAAATAAGGAAAGGAGATACCGACGTCATCATTTTTTAATTTCTGTACATTGTAATGCGTGGAGAAAATTGTGTTGGGTAAAGCACTCTACATCTGGAATTAATCTCTGTACCTAACTGTACGACTGAAATTGGACTGGAGGGAGAAGTGATGCGCATTTCTTGCGAGGCGGGTGTTGCGGCTAAATTGTTTCAGGGGTGGAATGCAACTGACTACTTTACTAGTGCACTGTTTTTTTTTTTAAATAGCGATAAGAAAGTACAATTGAACGGTCACCTATCAATTAGAATGCTCTATTTTAGACCCTGCCAAGAAGGCGCAATGATGTTTGAGGAGCACTTGCCCAAACATAGGAATTATACTCTAGTTTAGGACTTTAATAAGCTTTAAATTGTAGCCGATCAACGGGGGTGAGAAATTTCCTGCATTCTTTTAAAAATCCTAAGCATTTTTCATCGATTTCAAATGTATGGTCGTTCCAACGAAGATCGTCGTTTATACACATACCGAGTAGGTACTGACAGCTTTTCGGTTTCTTGGATGTAGGTAGTAGGTACCATTCATGGATAATGGTAGTGGGGGATGGTTGAGCTTTAACGAAAATAGAAAGAATTGGGTCTTTAAAGCATTCTACGCAATTAATATTTCCCCACGAAACAATGCTGTCAAGGTTAGAATTCAATGAGTTAATCATACGTAACCGTTACAGTTCCACATCCGAAGAGCGGGTACCTGAAGTTGGAAACGAATATAAATAATTGAGAGTAGAATCGTCAGCAAAACAATTTAGTGGATTATCGGTTTCAGACAAAAGATCATGTATGAAGAGTGTCGGAGAATAAACAGAGTCCGGGCACTCCAGCATTTTTAAGGTGGTATCAGACTTGAAGCAATCCAATACAACTAATATTAAACGGTCTGAAAGGTAGTTTCTAATCTAACGAAGAAGAGACTCGTCAATACCGAATGCACGCATTTTCGATAACAGAGTTTGATGCCAAAATCTATCAAATGCTTAAGAAATATCAAGCGCAATAATCTTGTTTTCTTCAAAACAATGTAAAGATTGGTTCCACTTTCACAGCAATCGGATCGCAATCTGTGGAACGTGCTCTCATTTGAATGAATCGCAGGCCGCGTAGATGTATGCCACTCCATAAGTTCCCATGTGTTTCAATTTGACAGTGATCGGATCACAATCGCAGGCCAAGCTGGTTTGCGTCCAGCTCAAGTACTGTTTGCCTATTTAAGGTTTACGATCAAAAAGTGCGTTTGACTTGAGTCAAAAAAAGAAATCGAAATAGGGTTTTAAATTTTTACGATCCTTACTTGAAATCATGGGCTCAAATACGGACTTATTCGACTGAGATCACATACAAAGGCGGCGAAGGGACATGAGTCCAACTTTTAATTTCCGATTTATGTCCACCTTAAGTGAGACAAAAGTCCTTACTTCGATTTGGGAGTTATGTGCCAAGTCCCACACCATCGGGACATAAGTGTCAACATTTTTTGGCGAAGATGGGACATAAGCATCAATTTTTCAGGGATTTCAGGCGTTAGTAAATCGTGGATTTCTTTTAGTCATCCAAACAATTTTTTCTTGTTATAAAATTTTTGTTCCTTGACGCAAATGATTTTAGGTAATATGGAACCAATAGCCTCTAATGTCAACATCAGGATATTATCTTAGAACTCCGCTACGAAGGTTCTGTTTGAAATATGTTGTAAGGGCAGCGGGCGACAATGGAAAGTGTTGACCTCAATTAAAAGAAAAACGTGTACATATATTTCCTCTCTTTTGTTTGAAAAAGAAACTTCAAAAATATTAGTTCTTAAGAATTTGAGAAAATAAAAGTTGGGACCTAAGTCCTGGGGACTTACGTCCCTGTACCCGAAAAAAATGGTTGTCCAAATATCAGGAGTTGCTTAGGATAGGATAACCAAAACGCTATCATCATTAATGACAAGTTGCTGTGAGGTTTTGTTCACCTCTCCAATGCAGTTGGTTCCCTTCCTTGGGAACCTGAAAGGAGGAAAAAAAGCACAGGAAAGAAAATTCCAATGAATAAGATTTCTTTTAGGACTTGAGTCTGAAAAACTGGAACGAATATCGACTTGTCTTGTCCTTTGATAGGAAAGGAGTTAAAAAGAAAGAAAAAAAACTGGACGGAAATTGTTTTGATGTAGTCTCTCGGATCCCTTTGAATTGCACGTGGCTTTGTGTTGGAAGTTGTACTGTGAAAAGCCATGGGGCAAAAATGCATTTACATCGCTGCGCGACAGCAACAACTACTGTGCTGAAAAAACCAACCATTCCTTCTTCAAACAGAAATACGCAGAAAAAGAAAACAATTTTTTGCTTCCCTTTGTCATCATCGATTTTATTTTCCACAAGAAATATTTTTCTTCTTATGCGAACTGCACAAACAAAAAAACCAACTTTCTAAGGATAATGACATGAATTTTCCCACAAAACAAATCAACTACGCCACAAATGCAAATGCATATGCAAAAAAAAAGAAAGATGGGCGAACATACTTAGGATATTGGTGACGACGATGATCATAATGACGTTGACGATGGGTGGTATGGGAAAATCCCTTCAACTTACATACAAGTGCCTGACTTGACTGCCATTCTCTTCCCTCCTAAAAACAGTGGCCAATGGCATTGTGTTGTTGTTTTTGTGTGTTGCATCAACAATAGCCAAGCATAAAAGTATTTTGTTCTACTTAGACTTACAGAAAAAAGGACAAAGGACTGTCGAAACTACGTTCGTTCAGTATTTTTTATGTTGTTGTTGTTCTTGTTTTTGTTGTTTTTGTTGTTGTTGTTGTTTTGTCTCTTGGAAAGGAGGCGCCTTTGGCAACAAATTATACTGGATGAATCTGCTAGATAGAACCAGTGCAAAACAATACACTGTAGATGAGATGCTCTACTCTTGTTGTTTGTATAAACGTTCCACAAGGACTCTTTAGCATCCTGTTCGGTTGTTCCTAAGTATACAGAAATTTACAACCAAGCTTAAATCGAAAACAACAAAGATGTGTCCTTATTAAAATTTGCTACCGGGTAGGAGCAGACGAACGAAAATTAAGTCAAGGGTGCTCGAATATTATCATCGACTTTTCCTTGGCTTAGGTATTTTCTTCTGCAAATATAAAAATTTATGAAAAGAGACTTATGAGAACAGAACATACAACATACATGTGCATGTAAGGCAGACTTGAAAATTCATTGACCAAACATTTAAGTCAAGGAGGGGTTTTAGGTGTCAAGACTATAATACTAGATATTGCATTGCGGAGCTCAGCAAAACCGTACTTTTAAGGCCTAGAGCACTAATTTGACTACATAGAAATTGAAAGGTTTTGTCTGTTTCTAGTTAAAGTCTTATTTCTCTACGTCTTCTTCTGTTTCATTACCGGTGCTGGCGGTCGAAGAGATTTTTTTTGTTTATTTATAAAAAGAGGAGGCTATCGCTAATCTGGAGCATTCAAACCTCATTGCCGATATATTTTATCACAAGGGTAGCAGACTCTTATATATTTATAGAGCAGTTGATGGAGTAGATGAAGAGCGGCACGCGTCCAGATGATAAACTGGGAGTGGGAGGCTGAAAGAAGATTAATTGCTCAGAGTGGGATTCGAGCCCACACGTCCGTCCTATCTACTGAACACTTTGCCACTGCACCTCGGCCGCCTTCGGGCGAGGAGATTACGACTCTGTCACCTGTTGGCTTCACACTAGTGATCCGCTGGATCGCACCATTATCGCAGAAAGCGTCGATGAGCCTTTCATTTTTGAAGTGATTCTTGTCTGAGGTCAAAACAACTCCTGGCATCGTTGCATTTGCATACACCACGAGTGTGTTGGACCTTTCATCTTCTTATTCCAAGATCGTGTGTGAACCTTGTAGGCTATTGTCTATTAGAAGGCTTTCTCCGGATCTCTTTCAGAAAGTGCCACCAAAAAAGCTATTTGTTCAAAAAACCATCACTATTATGTCGGAACCTGTGCGCTACGCTGTGCAGAACTTTGTCGTCTTTCATCACTCTTAAGATGCTGTCCGCGAGCATAGTTAAATTTCTCCTGAGTTAAGCTAAATAAATAAAATAAATATGGTGGCGCAACAAAACGAGGAGCCCCAGGGCCTAGCGCATTTCTCACAACAGTGCCTTGTGAGGGAATGGAGGGGACCTACAATTTTCTGCCGGTTCTGAACGGCTAATTGGGAAAGCGCTTTTCATGGCAATGAATTTAGTAACGGAGGACTTGACAATTCCTCTCGAAAGGCGATTGGGATTGGGATCCGAACAACGAACCTCCGTGTTAACAGGCAGACATGCTAACCATCACGCCATGGTTACCACCTTAGTTAAGCTCCAATTTAGAAAATGGTTGAATCATTATTCAAAATTTTTGCCTTAGCTCTTGCTGAGCTAAGTGTGTATCACGTGTGCTTTGGTCGACATTTCCTAGTCATAGCCGAAGAAGTTAGTGAAGCAGACAAGATACCTTACGAGTTTTGGAAAAAGATGGGAAACATCTACATCCGGGCATAAGAATCATCATCCGTACCTACGCAAAAAAAAAGTCGATAGTCTGCCTCAGCAACGGAGGGAAAGCTATACCTCCTGCTAATGTACTAAGCGAAGGGAGATAGGTACACGAAGTTGCGATAACTGCCGTTCGGTCAAGCTGACGCTCCATACTTTGAAGACCGTTGATCGGGTATTGCGAAGCCGACTGTGAAATCAGTAAAGCTATATCTGATAACTAATGCTGGTTTGTCGAAGGTGGGCCAGCAACACATGCAATCCAAAGTATAAGGTTCCTAATGGAAAAGCATTGTGAATCCTTAGAAGATGTGCATGTTGTGCTGGTGCTGGTTGACTTCGAAAAAGGATTCGATCGAAAAGTACGAGATCTATTATGGGTAGCCCTCAGGCAACGAGGACTACCAGAGGCCTATGTACAGATGATTGAGAATGCATGGTATGAAGGAGCGATGACGAAGGTTAGATGTCCAGCTGGAGTCGCCGAAGCGTAGCAACTCACAGTAAGTTTATACCAAAGAAGTATCTCGAATCTTCTGCTCTATATTACAGTCGTGCAACCTGTAATATATAGTTTAAGGCTGACGAAGGAGCCATCGTAACTGAGGATCTTACATCCCTGCAAGAAACGCCTAACTTATGGGTAAGAGTTTCAGATGGTAGTGGGTATTAGTGCAGAGTACGTGTTGCCCTCATTCCCATTGTCTGATCCAGACACGCGTATTAAACACATTTATTTGTACTCACCTAAAACAATCTTTTCATTAAGTCCGGGAAGTCATTCGTCGATATTCCAGGCCAAAGTCTTATTTGCCATTTTTGAATATAGAAATATTTGTCTTAGAAGACATCCAAGCTGCACTAAAAGCACTGAGCTCACCAGTCATTAGATCCGAACTAGTCTGAGAGACAATTATGTAAGTTACTCTCCAAACCGGCTGGAAAAAACTCTGTTATCCTCCACTGGATTCTAGCACAGAAGTCCTATGATGGAAACGATGTTGCAGACATCTAAGCAAATCAGGTTGCCTCTAAACCATTCATCGGCCCAGAACCATTCTGTAGAGTAAAAACCAATTTTAACATACAGTCAAGAACATCCTGTAAGAAGAATCTATCAATACTTACCGTCAAACCTCTGGCCAAAACTGTTCAAAAATTTTTATGCCAGAATATACCCAAAAAGCATGAAAATTCCTATTTAACCTCAACAGGAAAACTCTATGAACTTAAACCGGACTGCTCGCCGGCCACTCTTCAATAATAAGAGATCTATACCGAATGCAGTTTTCAGTAGACTCAATCTCATCACCCGCAAAGAATCATCAACTTCTGGTCCAATTGAGTAGCAAACGAACTGCTCGCATAGGTTGGTACAATAGGTTTCGACCAGACATCACAGTGCCCAGAGCTGCATAGGCTCAACACTCCTTAAAAATCTAATCTAGTCTAAGCTTTCTTGTCAAAAATACCATCTTAGTGAAGATAGAACAGGACCGGTTCGGTTGGTATTGTTATGTTCAAAGGAGAGATCTATAGAGAAGCCCGTCATAAAGGCAGTTTCAATATGTAATAGCTATGGCAATATGCAACGGCATCTGCCAGTGGTGGGACTCAGAGCCGGTTTTAACACTACCAGCGCCCTGGGCGAGATTTCTACGGCGCCCCCCAACTGCAATTCAAACCCATACAAAAAAAGAAAAAGCATAATAGTGAAATATCCATTTATTAGAAGAAATAATAATTTATTATAAAAAATAACCATTTATTAGAAAAAAACTAATAAAATTTAACTTTTCTGGCCTTTTTATCAGCGAACTCTTCTATAAGGCTATCAAAGTCGATGTTTTGAGCAATTTCGTTTTCAATTGACAAAGTTGCTAGGTTTGTCAATCTAGATTGAGATATTGTTGATCGAAGATTGGTTTTTATCAACTTCAATTTTGAAAAACTACGCTCCCCACTAGCAACCGTTACAGGTATAGTCAATAAAATTCCATACATTTGGATACAGTTCTTGTAAGTTGCGATCTTTGATGAAATTTAAAACAAAATGGGAGTAACCATATTTTGATCAGGCAAATAGGATATCAGACATACAACCATCTATGTCTGATTTAGAGTCTACAGTCAATTTTGATTGGAGATCACTACAGAGCTTGACAAGGTCGGGTTTTACTGGAATCTGTTTAATATTGTACAAAAAAGACCAAGATTTCGAGAACTCATTTAACTAATCGAATCTTTCATTGACTGAAAATAATGTAGTATCCAAAAGACAGTTGAAAAATTCTACCTCAAATTTTTTTTCCGAAGAGGTTATAGGGTCATCGCGTGCAATTTCACCAGCTTGACGAATTCTTATTGTAGCTCGAAACACAGCTTCAATTTCTAGTTCTGCGGCCAACTCCTTCGCAGTTAAAACAGCACTTTTAAAGCCTGTATTTCTGTAGTCTTCTAAGAAATTTCAGCACCTTTTCAACATTTTTGTACATTTACCAAGATCCATGTCTCTTGACTGTAGAGATTACTTACAATATTTGTTTGAAAAAGTATGTCATAGCAAACTACCAATGAAACTATGAAGCTGAAATCTTTTAGCTGTTCGGCTAGAGTAGCAGCCTAATGAGACACTTTAACATCAGTTTTCTGAGTTTCAATAGCCAAAGTAATTAAAGCATCATGGATAGCACTAACTTGATAACGGACTGCTTTAACACTGCTTATTCTTGCTTCCCAATGTGTGTCACTGAGCTTTTTTATAGTATACTAGCTGAGCTGCCCGGCTTTGCTCGGGTCTGTAGTTTTAAGGTTCCAGTTCTCGTTTTTCCTCTTCCGTGAGAATTTGGGGAAGAAATATAAACTGTCTTACTGTTGGACTAAGTGGTATCCTAATGCTGAAAGAATTTTTGAAATCTATCCAGCAGTTTCTAGGTTTCCGTTCCCAACCCCGTTCCTATGGGAATCTTCCGTTCCCATGGAAATATGTGAATGAAATGTAAGTCTATGTCACTGAGGGATAATGTAACATCCCAGAGCTGAAAGAATTTTTGAAATCGGTCAAGTAACTTTATGGTTCCCGTCCTTGTTCCCGTTTCTGTTCCTGTATGCTTATAGGGATGAAATATAGTTTAAGTTACTGATGAAGGGAGATAATGTAGCACCCCTAGTGCTGAAAGATTTTTTGAAATCTGTGGAGTAGTTTCTAATTTTCCGTTCCCAACCCCGTTCCTGTGGGAACATGGGGATCAAACCTTGACAGGAACCATCTCTGATTTAAGCTATGTCTACCCTAAAAATTTCATAAAAATCCATTGGGTGGTTTAGGAGTTTACCCCGGACATTCATACATACACACATACATACATCCTACTTTATATATGTGTATATAGATAGATAGATAGATAGTAGTTAGAATTTTCCATCGATGAACAGAAGCTGAAAACAATGTGAACAACCTGAAACCAAACAAAGTGACTGATACTACGGATGACTTAGCGGCATCGCATAGTACTAGATTGTAGCTATGACAGCCACACGGTACATAAACAGCAAAGGGGTTTATGTCGAGAAATCTCCTTTAAACCCCAATGTTTTTTCCTTTCATATTCGCCCCGTTGTCATAACCCTGACCCCTACAATCGTTCAATTTCAGTCTGTATTTATTTAAAATATTAATAATAACTTCAGTCAGTCTTTCACCAGTTGACTTATTGACAGGTAGAAATTCCAAGAAATGCTCTTTTACTGATATTTTTTCAGTATCATCTGATAAATTAACAAATCGTAATGTCAGCGAAAGTTGTTCTACATGACTAATGTCTGGAGTGCAGTCAGCTTTAATAGAATAATATTTTGATTTCTTTGCGTGTGATATGATTTCTGACTTCACTTTTTCACCCATCAGCTCTATTAATTCATTTTGAATGTCTTTTCCACAGTAGTGGTCTGAAACATCACCCTTCATAGCTAATCGCAAGTGCTCCTGCATGACTAGATCAAAGTGAATTTACGACTAAGTAGTCCTCGAACTATATAAACATGAGCTGGAGGGCGCCTGCGGCGTCCCTTTTGTCTGGCGCCCTGGGCCATCGCCCAACCTCTCCCAGCCGGTACTGGTGGGACTCATACTTAGAACTATCTAAAACCGTGAGGTTTGCTAAGTGTTGGCGAAAGTGGTGTAACCCTCGAGTTGATTTCTAGTTTGAAGAAGTTAGGTGCGATCCTTTCAGATAATGATAGTCGTAAGGTCGAAAAAAAAACAAAACGGAAAAAGAATTATCTCTCGCGCGAGGAATTTTTAATCCCTCCAAGAGTTATTAAACTGCCATGAAAAGCGCTCTCTCACTTAGTCTTTCGGAATCGGTTGAAATTTGAAAGTCCACTCCATTCCTCATTTAGGTATGAGTCGACAGGGTGCGGCATCCGCCTATTTTGGGTGAAAATTCTTATCATATAGAATATAATTTTCACTTTCATTGCGGAAGAATCTTAAGATCAGATAGAAGCGTAAAATGTTTTACCATTCAAGGGATGTGCTTTGTTCATTTTCACAAAATTATTGCTTAGTACAATATTGACAGCTTAAGTTCATCTTCAAATTTTTAAACTTTAGAGAAGTCAAAAGTTATTGCTATACAAAACAAAAAAAAAATCAACAAGAAGGCGTGGAAACCTCCCCGTACTAAAAAAAAGTGTACAAAAAGTAATGAAATCACATCATAAACAAAAATGTTGAAAGAAGAGTCTCTTTTAATTTTCCCAACCGTCATGCGTCAAAATATAATCTGTAAAAATAAAATAAATCTCCTTGTGACGTTAAATTCTGTTTTATATCTAAGGAAACATCACACTCCCTTTCGCCTAAGTAGCCGTTGTTTATGTCAAACCAGACTTTTTCATAGTTTTATAGTTCCCAACAAATAACAAAGAAAATTAGTTTTACAACAAATGAGTACTTTACTTTTTTATTGCTCTTTCTAGTTTCCTCCTTTTTGGAGTAAATTTACTCTTGTCCCGTTTAAGTCATTCGGTAGGGCTTGTCGGTGAATATTACAGGTAATGTTGTTTTCTCACGCAAACCAAATGAATTTACTAAAATGACTCAAATTCACAACACACATAATTTGTTACGGTGCCTTGTATTTGGTCGTTTACAGCGCCACTACATTTCTTTTGTAGAAAATTATTTTTTTTTTAAATAAAAATTCTACATTCCAACTTGTTTTTCATTTTGTGTTTTCCTTGAAAAGGTATAGTAAATTTTAACGAAATCCTAGGCGCATGATTTGAGTCTCTCATATCAGCTGTACGAATAATAATTTTGCAGCATCCTTCGTTGAGTTCCCCGTTATGGAGAAGATGACATCCCTCTGTTGCTCTCCCCGGGAGAAACTTATCGAAACTGATTTTTTTTTTCTGTGAACAAGGAGCTTTTCTTCCGCCTTACACCCTGACATCCTCATTTTGATTATTTCATAATCAAAGTTGTCCTTGCCCCAATTTTTAAAGAATATGCCACACATACAAAAACAAGTACGAATATGCGACATCTTATGTGTTGGAACGTGCCAAAGCTATATAACTCCATTAGAAATGCCGTTAGATAGAGACAACAGCAATGGGAGAACAACAAGGTTTTTCACGAAGGATGTGTGTTGGGGTTGGGGGCACTCGCATTCGCATTCGAACTCTATACTCATTCTCATGGAAATACTTTAGGGTAGACATTCAAAAGGATGCAAGGATATTTCTTTGAATTAATGACTTTGCAGCCACCACGTCGTCATATTTAATTCCTAGAGGGAGGGAAATGCATGTAGGTGCAAGGGTATTGATGGGGTTCTATTTCAAGCCACCCATTTGACGTAATAATAGCATGACGTTGCAAAGTTATTCGCCATTTTCCTTGTTGCTGAGGGAACTAGATTTTGTTTTTTATGTTTTCTAAAAAAGTTTCCGAGACTTGCATCATAAATGTATTTCATTGACACCGTGACCTGTTTGTGGTTGCGCGTATGTCCTTTGGGGCGTGTGCATGTGCATTTGAGCAATGAAAAAAGGCTCATCTTTAGTTCTACAGGTTGTCGTCATATTGTGAGTTCAATTATGCGATCAATATTAGATGATCAGTGTCCAGATAAACTTTAGTACACAGGGTGTCCTGTAATTCATGTTACTTACTTTGGAATGCTTTTTTTCTCAGAATATGACCAAGAATCACACCCCAAAGTATGTAAATGTAACACGAAATACGGAACACATTGTAAATATAAAGAGAATCAATTGTTTTAGAAGAGGATTGCGCGGCAACACCCCTAAAATCTCTTAATACAGAAGAATAAATGAAGAATAAATTGAAATAAGCCGATGAAAGTAGCAATTTTGCGAATAGTTCATCTTTTCATTGTTGAATAAAATAAATGGGGAGGCGCAACAGAGCGGGGAGCATCGGGGCCTAACGCCTTTCTCACAATCTTGCTATGCGAGCAAATGGAGGGGACCTACAGTTTTCTACCATAGTAGGGGAGCCCAAGAGGGGATTTCGCGCGTTACTCGAGCGCGTCAGAAAATCATATGGGGAGGTACCTTGCACCCTGTAATGTACTCCTACCATATATAAAACCTTAATGTTGGGGCGTTCGCTGAGGGCAGCCCGTCAGATTAGTAAAAAAAAGTCGATCATCGGAAATACTCGAGCGCGTCAGATTAAGAAATGGTAGGTTGATTACATCGAGAAGAGTGTATATTTCAATAATCTGACAATTTGAGCGGGGCCTTCGTAAGTAGGAGAGTCACAAAGATGTAAAAAAAAATCGATGTTTCGAAATACTCGAGCGCGATTAATTTTTTTTTTATTTTGAAGGTAATTTTATCAGGATTACGGAAAACATATAATCTGACATTTTGGTTGGGGCGATTAGGTAAAATCGTCAATAAAAGGTATTATATATGATGGTTAATATCTCGCTTAATATTGATATTAGCAATTTCGTCCAAAGACCTTTTTTGTAGGAAACTAAATTTTCTACAAGTTTGTAATTTGCAATTTTTCTGTAGCTTTTGTTATTTACGAGATAACTGCGACAAAACGTGAATTTTATGGAAAAATCTGGTTAAGTGGCCCGTACCACCTTCCTGGTATGAGTAACGACTTTGCAAAAAAGAACATTTTTGTAGAGCGTTCAATTTTGAGAAAAAAACATCTTTGGTTAAAGTGATTCCATGAAATGCCGCTGAGCTATAGAAATTTAAAAATAGAAAGTCAGAGTTTCCGTGTATTTTCAATGGGAAATCTTCACACCTTTTGATCGAGGACTTAAAATTAATATTAAGGGCTCAAACTTTCAGGGAGGTTTTTTTTTTAGTATTTTCAACAAAATTTCAAATCAAAACTTGTATATACATATGTCTACATGTTTTTTTTATTGCATCCAGTAATAGAAAATAGAAACAACAAAGAATTGTTACTTTAAATTTGTCAGACTAAGAGTACGCCCCCATATAATTGTCAGATTATCATCCTGGAGGACGAAGACATCAAGTTGATCACTCTGTATAAAAATCTGACGCGCTCGAGTATTTCAAGGTCACGTTTTTTTTTTACATTTTTAAAAATCAGCCATGACTGATCGCCCCACTCAAATTGTCAGATTATTGAAATATACACTTTTTAGAGTACACTTAACATTCACTTTGAAAATCTGACACGCTCGAATAACTTTTTTTTTTTTTTTTTTTTAACCTCTCTTTACGGCCATTTGCCCCCCGTAAATCGTCAGATTAATATATATCCGTTATCAGAAAGACAAAGCGCGTATACTCTATGAAAATCTGACGCGCTCGAGTATTTCAATTTAACTGTTTTTTTTTTACATTTTCAAAAGCTCATACACGCCCATCGCCCCACTGAAATGAAAAACTGCCATACACTTTTTTTCGTTTTAGAACGTAAACTTCACAATCCAATAAGTCCCCATGACGCTTTAGTAACTGCAAATTTAGCGGCTCGGGCTCCCCTACTACAATACTGAATGGCTAATCGAGAAAGCGCTTTTCATGGCAATGAATTTTCTAACGGAGGACTTGTCAATTCCTTGCGAAAGGCGATACTAGTGGAAATACATTTTTGTTTTCTGTTGGGATTTGAAAAACGAGCCACCTGTGTGATTCGAATCCCAACATTCTAACCATTACGCAACCATATCATTTCTTTGCTATACATATACTTATTTAAACAAAAAAAAAAAAAAAAAGGAAGGTGCAATAGAACCCAGGGGCCAGGCTCATTTCTCTTAACCACTTCTTGTGAGGGAATGGAAGGGGCCTACAATATTTTGCCAATTCCGATAAATCGATAAAACGTTTTTCACTACTTAAAATTGCAATGGGAGAAATTACCAATTCCTCTCCAAAGGCTTTACCTGTGGAATTACTGTGCCAATACTTAACTAGGCTCTCAAGATAGCTCGCTGCGTTTGAAAAGCATTCGATGAATTCGAACAGTTTGCCAAACAGCATTGAGTTCATTGGGCTCTCTCCTCGTAACACTTCCGTGCATTTTAAGCGGAAAGAAAGTAACGGATCTCCTCCCAATGTTCAATCCAACCCTTCACAGATTTGCAAGGAAAATCGAACGTTCGATTTTTCATTGTAAATCCACGAGTGTTGGTTTTCAAAAGGCAAACAAACAAAATCGTATGGATACCACAATATCACTGACCTGCGATTATGAAGACTTAATAAAATGTAAAAAGCCACTACATTCAAAAGACACAAGAACATAATCCGGGGTCCATCTAATCGCCATCATCGAAAACAACTCACAGAATTCCTTTTGTTTGGTCAGCAGTTTTCAACCGTCTTACTATACTCCAATGAGATCGCAGAAGAGAGGTCGTCGCTGGCCATCAATGCATTGGAACATATTATGCAAACAAAATATTTATCTTCTTCTATTTCATCCTATTCACAAAAGTGTGCGTTTGTATATGAAATTTTCCTTCTAAGTAAAGTAAATGAACTGTCATTAGAGCATTCATCACGAATGGAACGTGACTTTACTTTAATATTTGCTCTCAAAATTTTCATCTTCTGTAAGGGCAACAAATCAACACAGAAGTCCATTTGAACAGCAGTTTATCATTAGACAGTTTTTCTTTCCATATTGCATATTGTTGAGAGGAAAAATATGACAAAACCAATTGTAAGCACACGATGACGTTTTGTTAGTTCAAATGAAAATTCTGTTAACCTAACAGCGATGTTCAAATCTCCCCTATACGCTGGGTGATGGCGTATTGACTTATTTATTATGTCATCCGAATGTTTAAATTCCAATGGGATTCAAAGAGTTTGAGCTAAGCAAATGAATTGTTTTTGGAAAAAATAGATTTGTCTTTTAACTTTTGGTGTGAGAAATGGATTCAGAAGAATTTTAATCACTTTGAATGTTTGCGTCACTGAAGTTAATCTTCGACATTTGCGCCTGGAGCTGTAAGACCGATCAAAGCTGTTTGATTAAAAGTGGAACTTTATCAAATCTGTGAAACAAAGGGCGGTTGTTAGTATAATACCAGTCAAAGAGACTGTTGAGAAAGTTACTAAAAAAATGGCTTATTAATTCTGCTGTCCAGAGATGATTCCTCAAACTAAGTTTAAGTCTTGGCTATTCAGAAATAATACTTAAACTAAGTTTTAATCTAGGTTGTGGTTCTTTTAGAATTGCCGATATAACCAACCAGAGCATCAAAAAGGATTTTAGAACTTTTTGGGCCAGCTCAAATTTACACAAAGACTCCCATGCTTTTATTTATAAGGAAGGCAAAACAATGCCATGTATGCAAGGGTGTTCTCCAAGGCATTCAACATATTCAAGCCATTTAGAATTACTGGTAGTCAGCATTACAGTACTGTCCTTCCTGGTTGAATAATGACGAGACGAACTCGCAAACAATGAAGCATGCCGTGAGTAGCAAATCAATCGAAGACTTTTCGAGAAACTCCGTTGCTATTCATCATTTTGATCCATATCAGATCTCCGGGGACAAGCCGCAACACTCGCCACTAAAGGAATGCTCATCAGTTTTACCTTGAGCCCAACTTTGGGTGTGCAGTTCATTATAGAGATTCATATTTTAGTCGCACTACCTGCATGTGGAATGCTCTACTAGACTCGGTTTTCCCTCCAATACGATTCACAAAATTTTAAAAGTATTGGTGTCTTCGATTAAATCCTCTCCTGTTTTCCTAGGGTTTTGTTACCACTTGATGTACAAGTAACAAAAAACAAAACAAAAAAATGGGCACAGCTGAGTGGCACAAACTTGCGATTGTGTGCTCAGTACAGTATCAAAATCTTAAAGCTAATCTAAAATATATTTAGTGGTACAGGGTTGACAACTACCACTAATTATGAAAATTTAATAAGTCACATAAAATATGGAAAAAATTTAATTAAATATCCTTTTGGTTTTTAGCGAAAATAACGCAATTTTTTTGAATTTGCTAATACATATAAACGCTGAAAATTTACCTATAATCGCAAGTAAAAATGATTTCTGATGTCAGACTTGAAACACTACAGTGGGAGAGATGAGATGAAATTCTTTCGAGATCACAATTTTCATTGCATAGCGAAAAAGAAGAGGAAAAGAGGTGTTATTCGCCATATTTTGACAATTCGTTCAAGTAATTAAAGTTGTATTTAAAACTATAGTAGCATCACGAAGGGAAAATCGAGGTTTTCGCCGTCTATTCTATACTCTCCATTTTGAGTGCCACCTTCTCAAATTGGAAAAAGTGAATCGTAGAACTTGTGGAACGTATAAT
The DNA here is from genome assembly GCA_949752695.1 of Melanostoma scalare. NCBI lineage: Eukaryota > Metazoa > Arthropoda > Insecta > Diptera > Syrphidae > Melanostoma > Melanostoma scalare. The sequence continues at coordinate 179,226,118 of OX456984.1, read as the reverse complement.
TTGTTTAATGTTTTGAGAAGAGAGCAATGTTTAGTGAACGTTCTAGCATCATAAAAACTAGGCAGATTAAAATAAACTATAACTATTTGCTTTGATTGTTAATGGCAAATAGTTTGTTTTCTTGTACTAAACATAAACAGTTTTTTACACATTCATATATACAAAAAATCATATAGCATGGCATTTGCCGTCTGCCAGATTGGCAACAAACATTATTTCAATTACTGTAATAAGTTATCACAATTAATAATAATAATAATAGATAAAAAATATATATATAACTTGAAAATATTAATAAGTTACTGTATGTTAACTCAAAAGTCTTTATTCATTATTCTTGGTCTATATCGTAACGCAATTTTGCAATAATCATATAGTTTGACAACATTCATCTCATTCAGCCTACAAATAACTTGTTCCTCTGTCAAAAAGTAGCTTCCGATAACGATATATACAATTGATACTTATACTAGGTAATTTTAAAATGAAGAAAATGATAATAATGTAGGAATGTTGGCACATAGGGGGCCTAACTAAATACATTGTCTAGAATAAAAATAATAATTTAATATTATATAGCTGAAAAGAAAGAAAATTCTTGATTATAAGTCGGCTGACTTTATTTATCTCGGAATGTTCCGTCCCGGTTGTCGCTGGCGTCCCTCTTTATGAGAAGGTGGTGTGGGTGGCATCAGCCACGGAAGTATGCTGACCCAGGGTCAGTGTAGTAATTGGTGGCTTTGTCGTTGGTTGGTATTACTTCTTCGTCCAAAGTGTTCATCACGCTTAGGTATCTTGGCTCAGGGTGTCGGTCCTCAGTGGTCATCCTTCTCACCAGTTGATTAGGGTGGTTGCTGATATTTGCAGCCGTTTTCAATACAGTCGATAAGACGTATTGGTCCAAGGGCATCATCTTGGCGGTCTCGTACAGATGCTGGTTACTGTAATGTCTCTGACGCTGGTGGTTGAAAGTGAGGCCGGTGCAGAGTCTCAGAATCTTCCTTTCGAAAATTAGGAGATCCTTCATCGCGGTCTTCGAGATGGTGAACCAAAGACTGGGCTTCCGTAGTTGATGACGGGTCTCAGCAGCTGCTTGTACATCAGTAGTTTTGTTGGCTGACTTGGTCCTGTCCTTCTCCTCAGCAAAGGGTACAGTCGGTGGAAAGCTAAGTTGGCCTTCTACAGTACAGTGCGTGAGTGCGGGTTGAATCCAAGCACCTCATTGAAATTGATGCCTAGATACTTCGCGTTTCTTTGGGCAGCCAGTCTGGTTCCATCAGGTAGAGTGATGGATGTGGCTCTGCAGTTACCAGCAGAACAACGGCCTCTTCCTCCGGTCCTTCTGAAGCAGACGAGCTCTGACTTAGCTGCGTTGATCCAGATACCCCACTTACTATAATAAGAATATAGTTTGTGGATGTGAGTTTCCACTCTCCGGGCAACTATGGTTGGTGATATAGATGTGCTATATGTCAGAGAGTCATCGGCGTAAAGCAGGTTTTCGCAGTCCCTTGGGGTAGGTTGGTCCAACGTCATGATGTTGAAGAGGAATGGTCCTAGTTTTGATCCCTGAGCGACTCCTGTTCAGATGTTCTTGGTGGCGGACGTTGCGATTCCAATTTGGACAAAAAGTTTCTGTGGGAGAGAAAAGAAAAAATTATTTTTATTAATGGAGCTGAAAAGTTTAGAAGATTTAGCTTGTGGATGAGTTCATCAATGCTTTTTCGACATCCAAAAAGCATGCGACGGTGACACGATGGCTGTTAAGGTCTTCGGCGACGTCATTGTGTAGTTTCATCAGCGGATGCAGGTTTGAATGCTTTTCCCGGAAGCCGAACTGCATGTTTGGGATGATATTATTATCATATACTTGTACTAAACTTGCTATAAAATGGTTTGAAGAGCATTCGAGCATTCATGAAAATACCATCCACTTACCTAAGTGAACAACCAAATGAAAATTTTTAAAACCGACAAATTGAGAGTAAAGGCGTTTTTTCCCCTCAGTGGTGCTACTATTGCTTATAAATACTGGGTTTTCCAATAAACAAAAACGGTTTTAGATATCAATGAAATTCTTTATTCCTGTGAAAGTACATTTGATGCCATTATGTATTCTTTTGCATGACCACCACGGGAACGCTTGCAGAAGAATAGACCATAGACTTGACGTAGCACCACAGGAAATAGTCTAACGTCGTCAAATCGCACGGCCGAGGTGGCTAAGCGACTGGACCATTTCGTGAGATAACACGTTCTCCAAACTTGGTTTCCAATAAATTGATTGTGACATTCGCTGTATGGCCGTCCTGTTGGAACCACATGTCCTCCAAGTCCATATCATCCAATTAGGATCAAAAATATTCGGTTATCATTGAACGGTAGCGATTCCCATTCACAGTAACGTGCCGGTCTTGATCATCACGGAAGAAGTACGGCCCAATGACGCCGCGCGCCGCCGCGCCGCCGCGCCGCCCCATAAACCACACCAATAGGGGTTTTTCTTTTTTAGTTCCGAACAGAAAAGACTGCTATTATACGGTGCAATTTGTTGCACGAAACTGTTCGAACACCATAAGTGCAAAAGAGAACGAAAGTTCGAAAAACAGAGATGGACAATGTGCTACCGTGTGTCGCATGGGTTATGGTTTCGTGAAACAGCTTTGACGTTTCTCTTTGGGTGGGTTCGAGAACCTATCGGATAGCCTATCTCGGATAGCCGTATCTTGGATACCTTTTTGAACGATCCAGATATCTTTTTCCAGATTGCTGCAGACAACAGCTGTGAAATATTAAAATTCGACTTTTGAAAATAGAAAAACATTTAAAATATCATTGCTAGACGATTATAACTTATTTTTTTCAATTTCCCATCCGTTTTAAAAGACTCTTATGCTGAAATAAATGCACACCAAAACAAAAAATCAACATGAAAAGAAATAAAAATAAATTTTCTATCAGCTGATCACTTGATTAGAAAGGTATACCAAAAATACTCGGATACCTTTAGATAGCTTTTTAGTTGAAATGTGTGTGTGACTCTGTTAAAAGTTTAACACGTAAACAACAACAACAAGCTATCCGGATACGATTCTCGAACGCCCCCTTTGTCTTTGTTCGTGTTTCTGTTTATTCTGTTTCATTTGGTTCAGTAATAAGTAATAATACTAATAATAATGACTTTTTTGTTTTTCAATTGCCAATAAAAGAGGTTTTGAAGCAACCAGGCACTACTAGATAACTATTTTTCCCCAAAAATAAAAACACCGAATGAAAGATAAAGAGAAATGTGAAACTAGTTTCATGAAACTGGATTTCATCATGTAATAACACTTGCGACACGGGATGACAGAACAAAGAAGAATTCGAAGTAGTTTCGTGCAACAAATTTCACCGTATAATAGCAGTCAAAGTGAAACGTCAAAAACGCAAGAGTATTTCTTTTTCAATTTAGCAACACCTGAACGCTCAAAATGCATTTCTTTTTTATTCAGAACACTACGCGAGCGCACTCTACGTGCTCGAAATAAAATGACGGGGCATCTAGAGCAAAAGTCTGAGCGCAGCCAACTTCACATAGCTCAGCTCAGAACACGTTCACGCTGTTCGTTCTCAGTTCAGTTAACTGTTCGGAACTAAAAAAGAAAAACCCCTAATGATGACTTATGGAGTATATGTGGATTGCTGCCTGACCAATACCGCATATTTTGTTTATTGACGAAGCCATTCAGCCAGAAATGAGCCTCATCGCTGAAGATGATTTTTCGATGAAAATCCGAAATATTTTCTGGTGGTCAAGCGGGCTTCAGTTCTTGCGTCAATTTAATCTTGTAAGGATGTAGGCCAAGATCTTTTCGCAAAATTCACCACAACGACGCCACACAGATGCCCAACGCTTGAGAACGACGTGTGAGAGACTCATTTGGACTTTCTGCAACTGAAGCCTCAGCGGCAGCAATATTCTCGACACTACGGGCACTTCTTTGTCTCACTGGCACGGAAAAATTTTGTACTGTGCCTGTGGATTCAAATTTTCCAGTAGACGCTCAATAGTTGATTTGCTAGGACCATTATGACGACCATAAATTGGACGTAGCGCTCTTAACGTTGAGGCCACTGACTCCGAATTTCGATGTTAAATTTTAATAATTTCAACTCATTGTTGGCATCGACAATGCATCGGCCTCGATTCTGAGCTTATTTTAGTCAGATTAAACTAGAACCGAAACCATAATGCCTTTAATTCAAAATCAATGAAGCTTCCATTATGGAACTTACACAATAACTTAGAAGTAAAAGCCTAAATGTCTAGGTAAATTCCTTGGAATCCGTTGGTAGGATGGGCTCGAATTCAATTTATAAGTTTTTCCGATCTGACAAAAAGTTTTTCCAGGAACAAATAATTCAAAGTCTGCAAACCTCAAGGGAACTATATTTCAATTTACGTGAACAAGAAAATAGTTTCGTCCATCTTCAGGGAGATTTACTCAAATTATTGACATAAAGCTCATTTAACTGGAAAGGTAGTTGATTTTTATAGGATTTTTGAAATTTTAATATCATTTCTTGTTGAACGTTTCTTTTTCTTGCATGGTAATCATAATATGTTGAGTTCAATTTTGACAATATTTTCAAGCTTGTTTCGATTGGAACAAAAATGTCTACGTACGCTCGCTAGTTACCATATACCCTCTCTTAAAACAAAACTAAAGTTAGATATATCAATTTTTTTTGCAGATATTACTTTTTTGGAGCACTCTCCTCTGCTAGCTACCATATAAGTATTTCCATTCCTTGCCTAGGTGGAATGGAACACTTTTTCTCTTCAACCGATTCCTTCTTCATAGTGATGCCATATAAACTAATCTCCTTAAGTTGAGTTGTTTTCCAAGAAATGAAATATCTTAAGTAAGTATACACGCCATATTGTACCTTCCATCTTTCTAAACTTCCGCATTTATCGTGCTTCCTCTAAGTCATTAAGTTCAAAGTGGTCTATGGCTTCTTTTAATCAGGCAAATGCAGTTTTCCTATGGAAAATTGCATCTTACTACGAAATACACCTTCATTTAACTCCTTTCATCATCTACTTTAAAACATGGATAAGCACCTAAACAGGTCGTTGATCGTTTCATACTCCTCCTTCCCCAAGCCCACATCTGTTTTGGATTTGGTTGAAGAATTGAAGTTCCAAAAGAAACAATCAGAATAATTGAGTGGCAATTGTTCAGTGACCTTTTGTAATAGTAACGCAAGCCTTTGTTATCAGTCATGGTATGGGATAGCCTACTTTCGATACCGCGCCACAGAGACCACTTCAAACTTATGATTAAAAACAAAGTACACACAAATAAAGTAGGTTGTGGATAAAAATGGATAGAGGCAAGATGGGGGGATCCCGGATAGAAAACTTATTCCCTCCAGTGAAGATGAGCATGAAATATCGTTTGAAGATACCTTTTCCGTTTTAATAGGAAGTGTTGGTTGGGGTTGGGCGTTTTTCTTCCATTTTAACCACCAAACTCGAGTCCCCTAACACACTATCAACAGAGCCTGACAATTTATTTGAAAATGTCAACGAACTCACCCGCTAACTGTAGCTTTGATGTCGTGCTATGGGATACGAAATGAATAATGTGTGTGTGTGTCTGTGCATCTATAGACGTTCATGAGCGCGGAAATAATATTGTATAAAGTTGTGGAGGCAACAGAGGTGGTTCCTACTGCCGAGCGAGGCTACTCGCTGTTTTTTTCTTCCTTTCACAGCACTCTGGGCGCCCATTAAGAGGGGGTGGAAATATTGTCTCGGTCTGTAAAATATCAGAATGAAAGACGGGAGTGTCTTGGTGTGGGTGGAAGAAGGAATTGGAGTAGTCAAATCTACGGAGAAGGGGGACACCCTCCCACTCTCTTTTCCAAGGAGCAGGTGAAATAGAAAAACTTTTTTTTCGAATCAATATACTCACCATAGGTCTCACCAGAGCTGTCCTGATAAGTTTCTATTGCTAGGGATCGACAGACGACAACGACGCACGGGAAGGAAAACTTCCCTTTACACTGGGGGGCTTTCTCTTGTTTTTGTGTATACAGCACTCGTCCTATTTTTATTTCTATTTGAAGGATAGCATTGGAAGCAATTCCAGGTATTCTCTGGTGGATTACCTAAGTCTTTCTTATACCACATAACTAAATGGTTTTGTTTGTCGCTGTTGGCTAAAAGTACGAGTGTGATACACACACACAGGCATATACACTCTCCCACCTTGCCCCTTTGGTGCCTTAACCGACGACGTCATTATATGAAAGTAGAAGAATGTTTTGTGTAAGTGCAAAGCATGCATGTCGGTAATTACTTTTAACGCTCTTCGGAATGATAGGTCTCAAAATTATCAGAGTGTAATGCTAGGAATCTTGTTATGGTAATTATCATGAAAAAGTGCTTTGGAATAAAGAGTTTCGCAAACAAGCATTATATTTTTATTTTCTTACTTTGCTACGCTGCGCTGGGGTGTGTAAAGTGCCTGGGATATTGAAGTAATAGCGGAGATATAGCATGTGAAGATATGGAAGAGTTTTAATTTAAAACCGCATATAACTGGCAACGCAATTGAAGGGTTCAACAGCAATTTGTAAAAGACTAAATTATTAAAATTTTAGAATTGAAATTTTTATTGCTTCGAGGTCAAAGTCTTCATCAGGTATTTTTTTTTTACAAGAATTTCGTATAACTGTTCTACCATATACAGTAAGGTAATTTTTTTAACACGGCAAGTTAATGAAAGTGATAACAGGGACGTGTGAAGGGTAATCTGAAAGTACGGTTTTTGGAATCAATTTCCACTGATTTATCACGATGATGATACAACTTGTTGGACAGTTATAAGTCTGGGATCATAGGAACAGAATTGTCTATAGTGAGTTTAGCGTTATTGAAAACCTCTGACTAAAAAACAAAAAACGTGATAAATTTGACGAGATAATCAAGCATCTCATCTCTTAACCCATCGTTTTCCACTTCTACATATTGAATACGAGATGTTTTTCAATTCTAGCTTCAGTTAAAATGACACTGTTTTCAAAATTGACGTGATAATAAATGATTCAGCTGTTGCTAGAGTTTGATTCTATAAGGTTCAAGTATCAGGCATAAGTTGCCAGAAACATAAGTAGGTACCTACCCCAAGTGGTCTTTGACCGGATCAGCGTTAGACTGTGTGAAGTCAAAGAGTTGACGGTGAACTGAGCCGGAACAATACTGGCTTTTATTCTTTTGTAAAAAATTTGAAAGAAAGTTCTAAGGAACAAAATTTAAATGGCGCCCAACGGAAGACCATTCAACCGTGAATAAGTGAATAATATAAGTATGGTCACAACTATTTCCTAACTGTAGACGATTTCTTTTAGGGAGTAGCTGAAATAGCGCCCAGCTGATCCAAAACTGAACATCCTTCATTAACATCAGCTTATCAATGAAATTATTCTCAGGAAAGGGGCAAGAGAGGGGTAAACAACTCATTTTGTAAAAGTTTGACTGGGACTCAGCTTCTTTTGAGACTGTGTGCAAACCTTAGACGGATGGCGTTGAAGACATCAAACTTCAAATGGTGCCCAACTCAACCTGATAAAAATATTCTATTTTCAAAATGTGTCAGTTCAAAGCAACAAATTTGATGTACCTTACAAGAGGCAGCTATAGTCAATAACTCATTTAGTTGAAATTTGGTTGATACTCAGTTGCTTTTGAGACTACAGATAAATCTTATCAATCATAACATCAAAATTCAAATGGCGCCCAACGGGAACCCAACCCGATAAAAATATTCTACCTTCAAAATGTGATTGTACAACGTTTGTACGATGCTGGCGTTGTCGATATTTTGGCCTTAAAAATTATATCACGGTTGTATATAGATCATAGATCATTCCATCACGGTTGTGCATAAATCATATACCTCGTCGACGATCATTCACCTTGTCGTACTGAGGGGCTTAAGTACTTTATATGAACCGAATTCTCCAGAATGTAGTCGTCAAAGCGATCACGGCAGGGGCACCGATTCTGGAGGCCTCTTTTCCTCCAATTCAGGACGTTCGCTCGTAGCCTAAGTTGATACTTCTCTGCGAGGCTCTGGTCAAATTCCTGGTGATCCAACTGAAACACTGGCGAATGAAAAAGGGGTCAACATTTCCTTTTCAGACGAATTCAAACATCTTGGAGTAATCCTAGATAACAAGCTTTTTTGGTCCAAACATCAGTCTTCTGACAGTGTAAGAGAGCCTTTGGCAAGACATTGGGTCTGTCAGCGAAAAGGGTCCTTGGATCTATGTGGCTATGATAAGATCAGTCATCTCCAATGTGTCAATTATTTTATGGAAGAAGCTCTCAAGTAAATAAATTATTGCCTAGTTCACCAAAATTTCAAAGAACAGTATGTCTTGGCTGTACTGGGGTCTTCCCCAGCATTCCGTTTGCTGCTCTCGACGCACTGCTGATTCTTCCTCCCCTTGATATCTACATTGGTGTACTCTCAAGACCATTTCTTGTTTCAAGAAATGTGGTTTCTGGCAAAATTCGCACTGGAGTTTTGAGGTTCTCGCAAGCAGCATATCTTTTGAACCACGCCAAATGGATATGTCGTCGAACACGACAACCCAAGGCTCAAACTGCGTCAAAAACACACAGTCAACTTTTCTTCGGTTCAGGACTGGTCCACTCTAGAATCTGAGTCAGGAAAGGATTATTATCGAATCTTCTCAGATGGTTCCAAAACCGATGATGAATCTGGTGCTGGAGCCTTTGTGGAGAGCGATGATAAACGACTGCACGCCTAATTAGGCACATACGCATCCGTTTTCCAAGCGTAGACAAACCCAATCCAAATGCGTTACGACAGGGGCGAACGCAGAAAAATTTTTCGGGGGGGGTTTTGAAATATATTAAATATGAATGAACCATTTGTTTTTAATATTTTTATGCTTTTTTATACTCTGTATTGATTTGTAGTATGCAATGTATTTATTGCTAGGAACAATCCTTACAAATATTATAAATGTGAAAGTAACTCTCTCTGTCCGGTTTTCTATGTAACCGTCTTCAGCCCAAACTACTGAACTGATTTGAATGAAATTTGGTACAGAGGTAGTCTAAGACCTGAGGAAAGATATAGTTTTTATGTTTTATCCCAAACCTGAGGAAGGACATAGGCTATGCATTTTATCAATATATTCTAATGAGAACGGGAACGTATACAGGAACCTAGAAACTACAGTACCGATTTTAAAAATTTTTCGACCGTTAGAATGCCTCACTATCCTCAAGTAACATAAACTTTAACTCATCCCCAAATTCCTACAGGAATTGGAGTCCTTACTACTATAATAAGTACGAAAGAAACTCTGTCTGTCCGTCTTTCTATGTTACCATCTCCCACCCAAACCACTGAATCGATTTAAATAAGATTTTATACTGAGATTATCTAGAACCTGAAGAAGGACATAGGCTTTATTTCATACGAATACTCTAACGGGAACCAGTCCTTACTAATATTATAAATGCAAAAGTAGCTCTGTCTGTTTGTCTTTCTATGTTACCGTCTCCCGCCCAAACAACTGAACCTATTCAAATGGTATTTTGTACAGAGGTAGTCTAAGACCTGAGGAAAGACATAGTTTTTATGTTTTATCCCAATTCTTATGGGAACGGGAACGTAAGCGAGAACTTAGAGACTACTGGACCGATTTCAAAAATTCTTCCACCGTTAGAATGCTTTACTATTTCCGAGCGAGTAACATAAACTTTAACTCATTCCCATATTCCTATAAGAACGATCACCATATTCCCACAGGAACGGGAGTCGTTACTAATATTCCAAAAATTCCAAAATTAAATCTGTCTATTTATTTTTTTTCTTTGTTCCATTATTCCCGTACTTACGGCAAAACATTTTTATTTGGCAAAAGATGAAAAAGTAAGAACATCGTGTGCAAAAATGTACTTAGGTTACTGAAAAATTAAAAATACTGCCGAAAGTCACTATTCCACGCTGACGAAGTCGCGAGCACAGCTAGTATTTTATAAAATAAAATTAATGAGCATTGGAACTTTTGCCATTTTTATATTTATAACGTCGTCATAGTCAACCTCAATACTGCCATAGATGTTCAGCAACATCAAACCGTTCAGTCGCTGGTCGCTCTTCGGTGGTTCTTCCGCGTAGATAAGTTTTTAATCTGCGCAGACATGAAAAGGATCGCTCGCTTGAAGCCACGGATACCGGAAGTGTCGCACCGATCTGCATAAAACAATGAACTCTTTTATATAGGGACGAATCGCAAACATTTAAGGTGTCTATAAAGTTGTTGGGCAGTTTTTCGTTTGGCATACTCAAGCAATGTTCATGGGTATGCATATGCTTATTCATACATAAGTATACCCTTTCCTAGTTGCCGTTGTCGATCCCTTTCTTATACAGAGCCAGAGCGACTGGCTCTTTAATTTTCGTAGATTTCGGTCGCGACTGCCGTTAGTTTTGAAGCGACCAATGCAATGTGTTTGCGCAAGTAAATAGGAAAGTGAATTCATATATTTCTATCGCAGGTCCCGTTGTATACGACCCAATACTACCTCCACATCAACATATCAAATTTACTTACACTAGAAAAGAGTGAACATGCGAAAAACACAAACTTATCGATAGAAATGGCTTTCGCATTTGTAGGGATTTTTTCGTTGACAGAATGAAATTTTCAGATGAATTTTATGTTTCCATGTTTTATATTTTGGTTTTTGTTTTAAAAAACTAGTGGTTATTTTTTATTTTACAAATTTCGGGGGGGGTTTCAACCCCCAAAACCCCCCCCTGCGTTCGCCCCTGCGTTACGAAGAAAGGCTAGGTAGGGGGAAGTATTCGTGTCTGTAGCGATAGCCAAGTCATCGAAAGTCGAAAGTCATCCAGGAATGCAGGGCCAACACGGAATAACTAGAAACGATATCGCCGATGAACACATTTTATCATGTAACGACTAGAAGTCCCAATTCTAAACATCAACTGATCTGTTCGATTTAAGTAAAGTTTGTTTTTTAAAGATATAGACCTTCGAATTGAAATAAAACACACGAGAATCGTTTTAATGTCTACCAATTTGGCTACTTTTTATTGGAAGGATAATTGGCTCGAACAAAACCAAGTCTAGAGGTCCAAAGTTCAAGCACTTTTTCGAGCATTTTAGGCCGTATGTCGGCAATAACGCTACGAATGTTGGCCAGCAAGCCCCCTTACGTTACTTATGGTTTGTTGACGTAGACGAGCAACTTCACAAATCCCCAAAGAAAATAATATAATGGTATCAAATCACACGATCTTGATGGCCAATTGACAGGTCCATTCCATGAAACTATGCGCTCATCGAATGTTTCCTTCAATAAATCGATTGTGACGTGCGCTGTTTGGCATGTAGCGCCGTCTTGCTGGAACCACATCTCATCCACATTCATGCCATCTGATTCGGGAACAACGTAGTCGGTTATCATGGCTTTATACCGGTCTCAATTAACGGTATCTGGCTCGCCAGCATCATTTCGGAAGAAGCATGGCCCAATGGCTCCACCAGCTCATAGAACACACCAAACAGTCAGTTTTGTGGATGTAATGGAGTCTTAGGGTGGATTCTCTTCACTGCAAATGTGGCAAATTTGCTGGCTAACGTAACCATTCAACCAAAAATGAACCTCATCACTGAAAGAAATTTTGCGATAAAAATCAGCATCAAGATCAATCTCATTTTCGGCCCATACACCAAAATCACGACGCATTTCATGGTCTCGCGGCTTTAATTCTTGCACAAGCTGGATCTTTTTTTTTTTTTTTTTATTTACTTTTGGAGAAATGCTTTACGCACCGTAAGGAAGTATCCATACTTCCCCGTGTGTCGGACTCTCCAAGGTGTAAACTTGGCATACCGACTAAAACTCCAAAAGTTTCTCGCTGATCTTCCCCTCGGGACCACTTGCGCATTTCTTCAAGGGGGGATCCGTGTCTAGGTGGCAGGTTCTTGTTCCTCAGCTACCTCTTCTTGTTTCTTTGTTTTCAGGATCTGCGTCAGATACAGGCTGATTCGCCTCCAACTCTCCTCGTCTCTCAGCATCTCCTGGATGATATTATTCGGGCTGAGCTCTCCGATAACTCTATTTATTTCCTGACGGGGAGCTTCCCATCTACTACATTCGAACACTGTATGATAAGCGTCGTCTGTCAGCGAGTCTCCGTACTGGCACGAAGGACTTCTTTTTTTTCCAATTTTGTGCAGGAAAGCGTTGAAATACCCGTGTCCGGTGAGGAACTGTGTGACGTAGTAGTTCACTTCACCGTGTTTCCGGTTACTCCATTCGCTTATGTCTCCGATCAGCTTAGCAGTCCAGCGTCCTCTGCTTTCGGACTCCCAGCGTGCTTGTCACTTCTGCTGTGTGATTGCTTTCGCTTCCACGCTCGCCGCTTCCACGCCGATTTCTGCTTTCTTTTCATGTATGTATTGTCTTTGTGTTGCGAGGAGGTCAATTGGTACGACACCTGCAACTACAAGAATTGCTGGCTCAGACACTGTTCGGTACGCGCTCGCTATTCGCAAGGCACCGCGCCTCTGTACCGATGCTAGTTGTTTCCGGTACTTTTCATGTTTAAGTGCTTCAGCCCAAATCTCGCTTCCGTACAGCAGAATTGAATGGGGATCTGGATCTTACAAGGTCGTAAGCCAAGATCTTTGCGCAAAATCTTCCATAAAGTTGATGGACAAAGCTCCAATCAAATCAAACACAAATATTATCTGGTGCCAATTTGATAACAAACAAACTTATCGAGTCTTTCCTGGAGATGTCTATTAAGATAGGTATATACTCCTTGATCCTACAAAGAAGATGATTAAGACAACGGCGCCCAACTGATATCAACAATCTTGGCGTCCATATCCAGAAAAAACGAGCCCAAAAAATATCAGTGCGAAGGTGTTGCTATAGGGATTTTATTACTTCACAAAAACCTTGCTCTTGAAACAAGTCGATGAACAAGCCCCACACTTAAATGGCTCTAAGGACGACAAACTTCACGTTTACTAAACAGCTGGGTAAACAATTAGTAAAGGGTTGGATGAGACCAATAATACGTACGTCTATCTCAGAAAGAAACCGCAGCAGACCTCGACTTAAAATGGAACTCAAAGCACTCAACTGAAACCAAATTACTTAGTGTCCTTTATCGGAGACAAAATAAAAGGTTAGCTGAGGCCCTATTTTTTTCCTTTATTGTAAAATGACCTCTTTTCATGATCGTCTACTTCTAAGTGTAAAAATGACAGTGTATTTTAGAACCAATTGCTAGTCATGAGGCATGTTAGCCAACCCCATCAGTCATGTCACCAAGTTGCCTTCACTTTACTATTCAGAACATAAGTTGTAGGCAACTACTTGTGCAGGACATAATTAAAAAGCAATCAAAAACCTAATTTTCTGGAACCCTACAATACTTACAAGTCTAGCCTGCCTCCGATAACAACTAACATTACATTTCAAATGGCAAACTTGTGTTCATAAATCTTTTAATTAGAAAAAAATCCTGTTTTCTTTAGTTCCATGGTCCAATTAGATTGCCCACATCGTTGCACTATCACCTATTCTGGTAGTCATAACATGGCCGACTCGACGACAGAAAGAAATGTTATCAAAACAACCTGTGGATGTGTGTGTGTTTACCTGAATTGTTTTTTGTGTATAATGTAAACACCATTACCTACTCTATTAAGCAAGGCCCTTTGTCGGTCAATGGTCAATTGTTGTGTCTGACATTTGTATTCTATTCGTTAGTCTAGATTCATTAGTGTTTCTATTTTCTTTCTCAAGCCTTCTTTGCTGACATTAAATGACTTTTACGGGATCCCGGTCGGGCCGAATGTCTATGACGTCAGCTCCAATGAGAGGTCTGTATTAGAACTATTTAAAGAAAAGATAATTCTCCGAATAAACCTCTCCAATCATTGCTCTCAAGGTGAATGTGATGAAAACAAGAAAATGAACCGAAGAAAGGCGGTAGCAGTCCATAAACCATTCGCCCTCTTTTCCAAGAGATTTATATCAATTCAGCGTAAAGGCATAATAAACTAGCCGTTGCCACTTTATAAACGAGGTAGCTATGGAACTATGGAGTAACTGCTATGAGTTGAGAGACCACACATGCTATTTCCCCCACCATTTCCATTCAAATACACAGGCCGAGTGTATAAATCTATGTGGGGGTGAGTTGAAGACTATCGAAGTGAGCTTCAATTTAAATTTTCATTTCTAAAATCGCCTCAGGCACCTACAGCCTACACAGATGCGAAAAGATAGAATGAGATTTTGCGAAACAAAAGCACAGAGAAGTAGTGTTTCTCATACTGGAGCAGTGATGACTGTGGCATGGTTCTCATGCTTCCAGATCGGTGCCTCTAATCCAGATTCCACCATCGAATCGTATAAAGTCACATGGGTTGTTTGTTCACTGAGATTTAGCGCACCAACCAAGCAATTGATTCTATCACCAACCAGAACGAGCTACTTACGTCCGCTAAATTGCCGCGCAACGCGGCCCATATGTTAAAGAATCAGCATTATTTCGATTGCACGCAACATTTTACTTACGCTGCAATTGCAATATATTCGTTACAGTTGTGTTTTATTTGTATTTTTGCTTGAATCGAGCAATTTGTTTAAATTGAAAGCTGATACGAATGCTTAACTCGACCGACTATAAGAAAAGAATATAAAAAGTCAGTGCTTATTGAAAATGTATGTGGGTTACGAAATGGCACTTAGTCAAAGACATAGAGAGAGAAAAAAAAGAGCTATAGGTAAGTGAAGTGGGTCACCAAGGTTCCATAAGAAAAGTTATGATTTTCTTGCTTCTTACATGTGAGTTCTAAATACTTCCATAATAACAGAGCACTTTCATATAGTCTTTGATCCCATGCAAGGATTCAAAATACCCCTAACTGATTTAGTAAATAACGAAATAAAAGTCGGCAATCATTTTGACACACTAGAAATAATTTCAACGTTGAAAATCATCGAAAAGGACATGTCCAACAACCAGAGACAATAACGCGAAGTTAAAAGCGTTTAAGTGCGCACTTTTTGAGTATTTACAAATAATTACTCTGACATTGACTTGTTTTGTTAACAGATCGATCGATGCCTTGATATGTGACCGAAGCAGACAGTTCTCTTACTCCCGCAGGAAATATAAACAAAAAGAGCAGACGTATCGACCAGACGACCAACGACACAAAGGCATTAATTAGTTTTGAAGAACACATGTAGTTTGTATGAAAGTAGGTACTAAGAGTAGGTGCCTTCCTAATTAGTAGCAATTATGTTATGCACAGCGAATTGGAGGAGTTCATCATTATGTGTGCTATGTTATGTTGTCTCATAGATCTTTTGAATGGTGTTTTCTGAAAATAGACATTGTTTTGTGAAATGAACAAACATAGCTAAGTGGTGAACACTGGAACAGAGAAGAATGATTTAGATTTTAGATAAAAGCGTTGTACAAAATTGTATGTAAGGCAATTGAAGGGTTGACGTACAAAGTGCTGAACGATTTGTTCAAAGAAGAAAAACTAGCTGCAATGTCCTACTTTTAATTTTTCGCTTAGAACCTTAGACCCAAAGATCTTGTTGAATTCAAATCGTCTGCACTTTAGCTCCGCCATAGGTGTCCTGAAAAAGCTTGGTATCTACTCCAATTCTCCAATGACTCTCGTAGAAGCTGAATGGACGAGGAAGGGGAGGAAACAGTCCAACACCTCCTTTGTTCATGCCCTGCACTCGCTAACAGACGGAAAACTCACCTAGGTGATTACTTTTTTGACGACACTAATAGTGATTGAGCTAGAAGATACCCTAAAAGTCTCTCCCTTTTCATACGAAGTTCTAAATGGTTGGACTAACTGGTGATCAACTCGTTAGTCCAGGTTCGATAAGAGGGTGATCAAGTCTCAAATCCTTTAGATGGGGACCAGAGGGTGAACATCTTTCTGGCCTCAGTGTCCTC
Organism: Melanostoma scalare; assembly: GCA_949752695.1. Classification (NCBI taxonomy): domain Eukaryota; kingdom Metazoa; phylum Arthropoda; class Insecta; order Diptera; family Syrphidae; genus Melanostoma; species Melanostoma scalare. Next base: position 179,210,039 of record OX456984.1, on the reverse strand, counting down.
AGTGAACGCTCTTTAGTGTAAAAATGTCAGACCCGTACCCTGACAGAATATAACCTTGTACAACTTCTTGCTTACGTGCATTTGCAATAATAGCCACAAAAACGGCAGGAATGGTTTTAATGGTTAATGAGGGTTATTCAATGTTCTTATATGATGTCATCTAATAAAGATAGAGCAATCACGTTCACGACTTTAAGAAAGTGCAGGACTTCATCCACCTTGTAGATATCAAATGGTGAACTTAACGTCCCAGTTGCTATTTCTTTCTACTCCTACGCAGTTAACCCTCCTAGAGCATGTTTGAACACTCATAACTTTTTTGTTTTTAATTTTTTTTAAATGGGATTTTTACTCAGAGAACAAAATTCAATTTTTTATTCATTTCTTAAGTTGAAACGATTATCAGATGTTTACAGATTTTTCTGCGATTTTTTTTGTGAAAAGAACCCGTCTACCCGAACTGGGGTCCATTTGGACCCCACTACTGAAATTCTATGAAAAATCATATTTTTTCTAATAAATAATTATTTTATTTCAAAAGCCCCGTTCACACTATACAATTAGTTGGACAAACCTGGGTTTGACAGACCAATGTTTGATAGTGTGAACTCTTCATACGACCGCTTGTCCAATTTGTTGGATGGTTTTCAAATATTTTTGAAAACCTAGAAGTTGGATGGAATGGAAGGGTAGGTGACATAAGGTTTGACGACAAGCTTGATAAGTGTGAACGTAAAGTTCATCAGACCATCCAACTTCCATCAAACGAAGTCTGTCCAACTAATTGTATAGTGTGTACAGGGCTAAAAGCAGCATAGTTTATGTTTAGAACGATGTAGTTTGAAGTTGTTGGCAGTTCCGGCAGACATTTAACACATAAGGTTCTAGTGTGGCAAGGGCAATAACATCTGCCACATCCATCGCAGGTGGTTCTGCTTTTCTTGTCGTCTGCTTCGGGGACTGTTGGTAATTTTTCCTGAACTCTCCCCAAAATACAGAGAGCATCCAATGCAGATTTTCCAATTACAGATTGTGTTGCAGGTTGTGAACGTTTATTCGATTCTGACTCAACCAGCTCCTCCGCTAGTTCGATGAGTTTATCACTTCTGAACAGATTTTTGTTTCTTCTAAGCGGATTGAAGTGTCGGAAAATTATGATAGTTGCTAGGGCTGCTACGTCCAGTAAGTTGTAGAATACAACCATCGGCCAGCGATTTGTTTGACGTGTACATGAAAATTTTGCGACCATTTGGTCGAATACATCGACTCCACCTTTGGTGCGGCTATAATCCAGTATCATGGCAGGTTTACTTTGATGACCGGAAGTGGCTTCCTCGCAGTTATGTTGTGTTGAAAGCAATACCACTTGTTTGTTTTCACCAACGCCACTTTTCCAGAAAATCCAAAGATGGATGAGTGGACTGGACGATACTGCTTTTTGTTATTGACCTTTACATGCTTATTCTGGCCATCCTCTTTCGCTACAAAAGGTTGAAGCAAATCTCTTTTGTTTTTCCGAATCGTGCCAAGAATAGTGATCTTCTTATCCAGCAACTTCAATGCCAAATCCACCGACGTAAAGAGATTATCAAGAGTGAGGTTGCGTCCAGAATTGAAATATGATGGCATCAACGACATCAGCACATCACATCCACGACCAAGTCCTGTACCAGTGGATAGCCTGTTGAGCTTTCATTCAGCCACCTAAACTTCAGCCATATTTGGCAGGCTTGCTTGGCATGTATTGGGGAAATTCAATCCTTTTTAGGTCATAAAATTGTTTGATGACCTGAACAAACTGAAATAATGACCATTTTTTCTGTTGATAGGCATACCTGACAAGAACATTGATATGCATGAATATTACAATCAGTTATTACGTAAAACAGACATATCGAAAGGGATAAAGTAAATCTTTGAAACAGTGTATTATAGTATAAGTATATACATAAGTGTAAAAGGTTTCCCTTTTTTATAGCTCCTCCTGAAATTTGAAGAAAGGGAAAGTTCTGGTGTTAAAAGTGGGAATTCTTTTTTGTGTTGGCCTAGAATTAGTAATATCTCTTATTGTAAATGTGAAATATCAGCCTTTTTTGTTTTAACATCCTGCTGAAAGTTCCTGGTTTCGGGTCCGATTCGTATAAGGTTTCAGCTTTCATCAGATCTTGATTACTTGATGTCTTGGGAAGCTGTCCTGAATATTTCAACATGACGCCGCGTCCGACCAATACATATATCTGTGAGTGTATCTACGACTAGAAAACATTGGGCGTGATAATAGTTTCAAATGACAAGTCCCTACAATTATTTGATTGGCATCATTCTGCCACACAGTTTTTAGAGCATGGCAGTGCCCTAAGTCGGTTGAGGTCTTCTCCCACTGGTTTGCACAACCTATGACCAGGGGTCGAATTACCACATCAGTGACCGAGTGATTGAGTTCTATTTTTCTTTCAAAATTCGCTTTATATTACACACCAACAGTCTCTTTTTTCATTCATCGACTTTAATTCGATCAAATACTGATGATGGAATGTCAAATTGTGGTACTAAATTGATTATCGAGTGAGAAGTATTCCCAAAAACACATAATTCAGTCACGTATTACTCGATCACGTGTGCGGTAATTCGGCCCCAGGACTTCCCCTTCCGCAACATTTCTTAGCAATGTGCTTTCGTAAGCACGTCGAGTCGGAGAGTGGATGTCCATCCGCTCTTACAGTCAAGATATGCCCATATTGTGCTACAGCTCAAACAGTTCGTTATTGGATATTCTTCTTCACCCATTGTCTTCACATCAAAGATCATTCGGAGTATTTTTCTTTTGAAACGTTCAAAGGTTTCCTCATTCTCTTTAGTTGAAGTTCAAGCTTCCGCGCCGTATATCAGGACAGGGATGATCAAGGTCTAATAAAGTGCTACGTTGGTTTTTCTTGGCCTCCTTAACTCAAAGAAGCACCGATTAGCATGAGTAATTCTGATCTACGCACTGATGTTATTTTCCATGTCTATATAGCGGATCCTAGTTTGACGAATAAGTCCTGTACTACTTCGAAGTTATGTCTGTCTATTATGCGATATATTGTCCAATAATTTAATGTTCTTTGTCCTTGTTTGATGACAGCATATGCATCGGTTTGCCCTCATTAAACTTTTTTCGCTTCTGTTTCGAAGCTCTCAAAAGCACCAATGATTTATTTAGTTATTTATGAGAACAAGAGGGGTTAAGGATTTCTGTAAATTGAAGATTATAGAAATCGTTTCGTTTCGAAAACGTTTCTTCTCTGCTTTTAGAGGGTCGTTCATTGCCGTTTGGTGTGAAATCGGGCATTCAGTAAATATATGCCGAATTGAAAGTTTCTTGTAGGCAATGTTGACATAACTGTGGTGGTTCATTATAGAAGTAATGTTAACTTGTAAAAAGTGTTTTCCCTAACCTGGTTCCGAAAAAGGAAACACATTCTTCTCTCGTTAAAAGCACAAATGATATCAGGCTTGCTTCTTCCCAATTATGTCAATATCGCTGCTTAAGCAAGTAATTAATTGTACAGAAATTATGCCTCTGGTTGTTTTAAAAAATAAAAACTCATGCAGCCTAGTTGAAGCATTATTGGATATTAAAAATCTCGCAAGTTCTTTGCCGGCCTTGACTAAGCAACGTGAGTTCTCCAAAGTCTTTCTGTACACAGTCGTATGAGCTTTACAGGGATGCCAAAACATGGCTGTGTACTGCTTGTCTCTGTAAATACTGTCCTATGCGGCCCTGAAATCGATGAAATTTCTGTTTATATCGATTTTATACTCTCGGGTTTCTTTCAAAATTTTCCGTATCGATTGTGTCAAAAGTAGACACACCCTCACATTTCATTTTAAACCATCTATTGTTTTATCACTAGTGAAAGTGCATAAATTAAGAAATCCAAATTTACTCTCCACATCACAGATCAAAAGTCGATATTACTAACATTTCATTACCATATGCTATTCATAAAATCAAAATGAGGAGTTTCAACTACTGTCTACAGCCCCATTATAAGTAAAGGCCATTATAAAGCTGAATGAACAAATATGCATCTATTTTTGTCCCATTTAAACCATCTGCAATTCTACATATTGTCATCTATCCAAGGATGCGGGCACAAGAAAACAAGAAAATTGAGTCGTATCTCGTTTTCCATGGCAATAGATTGCTATGAATCTATAAATATGTAGGTAGACGTATATTTCTTTGGCTCACTTCAATTACTATTGAAAACCGAGATGCACAAACAAAAAAGAAAACAGGAAACAGAATGAAATTTTTTTTCATCTCTATCCTTGCGTTAGAGTTACTATGAGCAACTCCATTGACTTGACTCCATCTGCAGGAATTCTCAGGAAATGTTTACAGATGTTGGTAAAAGGAACACCAGCCAAGTTATCCTGATAACCGACCGGTCGGTGGTGGCCGGCGTGCGGAGCGGCGCGGCGGTCGGCAGACGTTGCGGTGATTGTGGTCGGCTACTGTGGTGACGGATATATAATCATGTTGCCATTGGCAACGCCCAATCTGATGTTGTGCAAGTTGATATCAAGGAAAAACCCTTAAAGTGAGTTACGGCGATTTGCGAGTTATATCCTTGATACCTACCCCTTTGATATAAGAAAAAACAAACAAACAAACAGATTAGAGAAAAACAATGACAAGGACTCTCGTCATTTCTAGAGCGATCTGTCGGATTTGATTTTTCTGTGTGGTGATGACTGATGAGTGTATGTGTTTTTCCCTCTTTGACAAATTGGAGTAAGGTATGTGCTTTGGATACAAAGGTTCTACTTTTCAGAACAAGACTTTCAGAAAATACAAAAAGAGCTTTATGCGGGAGATTCAATAGTTCAATATTTGAATGCCTTTTTGAGAAAATCTTTGTCATTCCAAATAAATGTTTTTGAGGCATTCCTTAGTGTATAGGTATTAATCTATTTGACGCGGCTTCGACGTAATTTTTGGTGAAGGCACGGTACTTGCCTAGAAGTGAAAAATACAACGTCGGTCGTGAACGATAACAAAGTATAAAACTGTGTCCGGTTTGTTCGCTTTTGGTAGGAGTCTGAACTCCGAACGTGAGAGCATACAATACGAATTTGAGCATTGAGCACGTGTAAAATGCTCCGAAAGACACATTTCACCTGAATGCCATTTTTTCGAAGAACCTTAAACACAGGCTTACATGTGTGAAAAATTTGGATTTCACAACTTATAACGGTATCAATTCTGTGAAAAGACTTGGTTTTTAGAGTTGTTAAATTTTATGTAGCAAATCTCATTGCGAGAAATTGGCAAGTCCGCCGACGATAAATTCATTGTCAATGAAAAGCGCCTTCTCGATTAGCCTTTCGGAACCGGCAGAAGATTTCAAGTCCCCTCCATTCCTTCACAAGGTATGGTTGTGAGAAATGCGCTAGGCCCCGGCTCTGTTGCGCCACCCTGTGTATGTATGTAAATGTCATTGTATTAGGCCGCAAGAACTTCTCTCACGCCATCAGATTATGAGCAGGTTTACTCCTTTCACAATTAAGTCAATAATATCCTGCGGCAGCATGTTTCGAGCCACACCATTTGCTATCGTACAAGTCTTTGGTTTTAGAAAATCACACCAAAAGTGTGAATGCAATGACATATGACATGCAAGTTAATTTTCCCATCAACACTAATTCGGTGTTCCTCAAGTTTCAATCATGGGTCCTTAACTTTTTATTATGCCTTGTAATTGAATTCTTTCTCTCCTTCTTCTTGTTGCTCTTTTAAGGCGCAACAAGTATGATCATTTCGAAGGGATCACAGGTTTCCCATTAAGACGCCTCACACCAGCCGTCCGAAAGTTAGGCTATAGTATTTTACCCTAAAAACATCGCATTCATATGTTTTATGTTCACATTGAAACTTAAAAGGCAACTAGAAATTAGGTCGTCACCTAACATGAAACGTTTCTCTAATTACGAGTATAATATGCAATTTAATGCTTCTATTGCACAGTTTGCTTTGTTGATGTCTTCGCTACTCATCTATGAAGTTCGTTCAACCTCATCAAGTATCATCACTATGAAGCGATCAGAAAATGGAAATTAATGCCACACAAAACAAGATGCCAATAATATTGAAATGCTAATTTTACATCCATATGGCCTGGCAGAGCGGACTATCGCCAGACAGACACTTTAAGTTCTACGGTCAGTAAGCAGAATACAAAACATGAGGCATATGTGAATGATGGTGGAACGAATGAATCTTATCTGACATGGTATACCACGGGTTATACACGACCAATATAGGTGTATCAATATTATGTTTGTGTTGTAACGTTTTCTTTTGGATATCAATAAATCATTTGACAAATAGGTCGTTCTAAAGAAGAGATATCGTGTCTGATGGCAAACAAAACTCGTCTCATTTCAGCTTCTTGACGTTTTCTATCTCAAGAATATTGTTTGCTTTTGACTTTTTTGGATTTTATTTTATGCAGAACGTACGTGTTGATTCTTATTCTATCTAAAGATAAAGTTAAAAAAGCAGATGTTAGTACGAGTTTCCTTTTTTGATATTGTCAACCCAATTGTGCTAGGCATTATCAGTTGACCCTGAAAAAAATTCATGCAATGATAAGACCATAGGTAATGTGCGTATCTACCAAAGATAAAAAGGATGCTGTTTCGTAGACCCTTTTTTGTGCAAGATTATAGGCATGACAGACATTAGAGATTTTTGCTAGCAGATTCTTGGTAGCGACTGCGATTCTATCTCTACGTTTCACTGCTGGCCTTATCGTTTTCAGGCTTGGGATGGGGCTTAGCCAAAAGGCATGACCTTTTTACCTTTCGCTAAAACTTTCGAACCTCATTCCCTTTATGACATCTCTCTATTTACTCAAACGAGAGCTTCTCATGCTGCTTTTTTTTCTTTATCTCTTATTTTTTCTTTTTCCTCTTATCTCGCTGTACTATAGTCGAAAGCATCCCTTTCTTTTGCATCAATTTTTGTCGTGCTTTTTGTTTGACTGCATTTGCATGCCCGCATTCTTCATCGAACCATGGTTTTCGTTTTGGGGACCGAATGAAGCACAGAACCTCAGAAGCAGCTGTTTCGATGCTCGCGGCATATGATTCAAGGATAGTTGGAGGGACACGCGATTGAAGAAGGCATTGGCAATCTCTTCCGATTGAGATAATCGTCAGCAGTAAATCTACATTCTTACCTTGGCAACAACAAGGTTTTTAACCGAGTCAAAGTTGGCCCTTCGAAAAGTTCGGAATTCATAACATTGTCTTGCGTTGATCGGAACATGGTTGATTTGGTTGACGGTTAATTGAGGCGTTCAATGCGGGAAGCGTGTACTACTAAAAACAAGATTAAGCCACGCACCAAAATCGATAAGCCTGAGTGCGGTTTCGGAGGTTTTGTCATGCTAACTGATACTATTTCCGAAGATTTCCTCCTTCATTAGTTTTTCCTTGAAATCTTGGACATTTATATTTCCTCGAGGAGCTCGTAGGAACAGTGTTTGTCATTATCTTTTCTTTATTCTTTAAGTGCATTTGAGGATTATACGCTCATTAACTGGATTTTGGTTGATAGCTTTATCCTTGAGTCTTCCTGGTGGTGGTTAGCATGTCTGCCTGTTAACCCAGGAGTTCGTGGTTCGAATCCCAACAGAGGCAAAAATGTTATTTACGGGTATCACCTTTATCAAGAAATTGGAAAGTCCTTTGATAGTAAATTCATTGCGATGAAAAGCGCTTTCTTGATGATTAGACGTTCGGATCCGGCAGAAAATTGTAGGTCTCCCCCATTCCCTCAAAAGGCATGCTTGTGAGAAATGCGCTGGACCCTGGGGCTTCTCGGTCTGTTCCGCCACCTTATTTATTTTATTATAAATAAGCGTTGTTTCTGTTGTCTGTAGCGCAGTCGCCGTAGTATGTCGCAGTTTTTCATCTTCTTTATGCCGGGTCCATTTCTTCGTACTACTTGGATATCTGTTTTGCAGCAGTCCCGAGCGGTTGGCAAGCCACCTCTAGATGAAAGAGACCAGTGCCGAGTGCATGGGATTATAGTAAGCACAATTGAAGGCACGAATCAGAGCCTTCTCGAATAGTACACGACCAACCACCACACTAATATTGCTGTTAACGGAAGAGATAACAACTCTTCTCGAAAATATGAAGAAGGAATTGATTTAATTAAAGTTCCGAACAATTTCTGATTGATAATTTATAACAAGGACTTCCTTGGTGTACACCTACGGAGGAATGCTCCGGGACTCCAAAAGAACATTTAAATTTTTTAGTACTGCTTCTTTTGTATCCTCGATCATCCGCAATCTGCAAATACTTGTTTTCTAATGTCTATTTGTAACAATTCGGCAAAACATTCGTTTTTTTACATAGACTTATAAATTTATCTTAAGCTGAAAAGTGCTATCGAACTTAGTCGTTCGGAATCGGCATAAAATGGAAGATCCTTAAAATGAACCCAAACTTTGCTGGGATTCTATTCTCGTTTTTTGATCTATTATTATTTGTGAACTGGGATCTGAAATAAATTTTTATTTCCCATAACTAGCCATAACTAGGCACCTGTAAGGTTTTTTATGTAAGAAAACTTACTAACACTCCAGAAAATTTAATAATTCTTTTTTCATAGTTTTAGTTTCATAATATATGTTACTAGCTGACCCGCCTGGCTCGGCGTAGCTCGGGTCCTACGTCAACCTTGTGTATTGCATCGACTGTGCTCTCAATATTTGAATAAAAAAAGAAGCATTCTAATATTGAAAGAATTTAGGAAATCTGTTTAGCAGTTTTTAAGTTCTACTTTATGTTCTCGTTCCTATGGGAATATTGGGATGAAACAGTGGCGGATCCAGGATTTAGGCAAGGGGGGGGGGGGGGTCTATTACTCAAAATTTTATTTATATATATATATATATAAATATCATTGTATTGCATCTTTTGACAGCAATTTCGACGGTTGAATTCCAAATCAGTTAATTCGATTGTTTTGCCTTTGAGTCGGGAATTGTAATCTATAAACCAAGATCTGGGTGCGGCCACCAAGCTGGCAGATGACGCTTTGAATGAATTTACGTACAAACGCGAAAACGCAGATTCTACTTTCCACGTTATTTATGAACATGTTGCTAGAATTTGTTCTGAATACGAAATCACAATGAAATTGCCACGCGCCGCCGCCACACAGTGGCCCGTTTTGACAAAAGTGCTTGCAAAATTCATTTTTTGGGTGGGTCTCTAACGCAAAACTTTTAATTTTTATGAACTAACAAATATTTGGAGCTTTAGTAATCGAAAAAATTATTTCATTTGAACGATCGGTTCGCCTTGTAGAGCTTGTCAAAGTTGACAAATATTTAAGGTGAGAAAAAATATTTAAAAAAATATTTTTTTTAACTTTGAGAGTAAAAACTAGGAAAAGAGGGTTAGTTAAACCTTGTTTTGTTTTTTTTCCTTGATATATGTGTTTATTGCTATCTTCTTCTTCTTCTTCTTCTTTCCATTTCTGGCGTTACGAGTAGTGATCTTGAAGCGATCACAACTCTCCCACTTTTCTGATGCTTCACACTAGTGATCCGCCTGTGGGGTACGCCGCGTTGACCTCAGAAAGCGTCGGCAAGCCTCCCGGTTTTGGATTGTTCCATGTCTGAGGCCAACCAAATGCTGCTGTTTTTGCATTTGCTTGTACCAGGAGTGTTTTGGCCTGCCTTTTCTTTTTCGTCGCGAATTTGTTGAAACGTTGTACGATATTGCCTTTTGGACGGGGTTCTGCGGATCTCTCCTTTGAACATGACAATACCAACTGAGCCGGTCGTGCTGAATTTTGTCCAAGATGGTACTTTTGACATGAAGGCTTCCACGGATCTTAGTACTTCTAATTCGATCAAGCTTTGTTACTCCTGCTGTCATCCGAAGCATCTTCATTTCGGCTGCCGTCAATTTGCTCTCATACTTTTTGTACATTGTCCAACATTGTGAACCGTATGTCAGAGCTGGACGGACAGCTGCTGTGCAGAGTCTTCCCTTCAGCTTAGGGGGCATTTTTCGATCACAGAAGATAGCGGAGTTTTCTCGCCACTTCATCCACCCTACGCTTACTCGATGATTGATGTCGTCATCACAAGTTGCTTCACTATTGATCATAGATCCCAGATATTTAAACTTTTCACACTTGGGAAGCACATTTCCATTCAAATAAATGTCTGGAATAGGCTTGTCTGGATCAGAAAAAGGGCAGCACAGGTATTCAGTCTTTTTAGCGCTAATACGGTACCCATTTCCTTCCAGAACATCAATCCAAACGTCAAGTGCTCGTTGCAGGGATGTAGGATCCTCGCTTATGATGGCTCCATCGTCAGCAAAGAATAATTGTTTTACTTTATTGTCCGTTACTTTTCCTTCGAGCAAATAATCCAGAACAGCAATAAAGAGCAGTGGACTCAAGACACTTCCCTGATGTACACCTACTGTTATTTGGAATTCTTCGGTGACTCCAGCTGGGCATCTCACTTTTGTAACTGCTCCCTCGTACATGTCCATAATTATTCGCACATAGGCTTCAGGAACTCCTCGGTGTCTGAGGGCCACCCATATCAGATCTCGTGGTTGTCGATCGAATGCTTTTTCGAAGTCAACCAACACAATATGCAAATCCTCTAAGGCATCTCGGTGTTTTTCCATAATGATCCTTATACTTTGGATTGCGTCTGTAGTTGACTTACCCGCGACAAACCCGCATTGGTCATCAGAAAGCCTTATTATTTTCCGCAGTCGGCTATCCAAGACCCGCTCAACGATCTTCATAGTGTGGGACATCAACTTGATCGAACGATAGTTGTCACAGCTTCTGGTATCTCCCTTTCCCTTGTACATTGGAAGGATAAAACTTTCCCTCCATTGATTAGGCAAACTGTCACCTCTTATAAGTTTGGAGATGAGAATCGTGAGCCATCTCAACCCGATGTCTCCCATATTTTTCCAAAACTCATATGGTACCTCGTCTGGCCCAATCGCTTTGCCTTTTTTAGAGTTCTTAACTGCCTCCCTAACTTCTTCGACTGTGACGTCGGATACTTCCGTAAAGTTAGGTGCAGCTGTTGGAAAGTGGCGCCGAGGAAACTGTTCATTCAAAAGATCATCGCAATACTGTCGCCACCTGTGAAGAATTTTGTCGTCATCCACAAGTAGCAGTCCTTGAGCATCATTTATGAACTTTGGCGAACGAATCTCCTGCGCATTTCTCCTTCTCTGAGCGGCTATTTTGAAAATGGTTGCTCCCTTATTCAAGTTGCTTTGTCTTAGCTCTTGGATTGCCTGATTTGCTTCAGCAGCTGGGGCAGAAATCTCTTCCAGCTCTCGATACAGGCCCTCCGTGCTTTTTGCTTGAAGTTGGGCGCACTTTTTCTTCGCTTCTTTTCTGCAGCTCTTGTATTCCATTTTGAGACGCGCTTTTTCATTTGTATTTCTTGAGGGGCACTTCGACCAAGCTTGGAAAGCTGCTTTCTTCTTTCTAATCACTGCTTTAGCTTCATCATCCCACCACCAGGTTTCTTTAGCTTGTTGGTAGTGTCCTTTTGAGACTCCTAGCAGTGATTTGGCTGTCTCTAAGCAGGTTCGTTGTAGGCGATCCCACATATTTTGTGCCGTGATTGCATTTGAAACTGCGTCGATGGTATTACACAGCTGACTTCGCATATACGAAATGAATTGCTGTCCTTTGGTTTTCTCCAGATTGTACCACTTGATTCTCCTAGGAGCCTTTGTTTGTTTGACTTCCTTCACCGCATCCGTAAAAAATTCTGTTAAAAGAAGACGGTGTTGTTGAGCGGCAGCTTCTCCTAGTATCACTTTGCAGTCTTTCACCCGAGATTTCATGTAATTGGTTACCAAATGGTAATCAATCTGGGTTTCATTTCCTCCACTGCTGTAAGTGATAAGGTGTCGGTCTTGTTTGATGAACATGGTATTTAGTACGATTAGACCGTATGACTTCCACATATTTAGAATATCTTCACCAGGAGTGTTCCTGGTGCCGAATCCCAAACCTCCATGGGAGTCTTCATAATCCTCGTTTGTCTTCCCGACATGTCCATTCAAATCTCCTCCAACAAACAAATACTCTTCTTTTGGGATGTTCTTAAGTAGGTTATGAAAATCAAGCCAGAATGCATCTTTTTCCTCCTGCTCACACCCTATTTGGGGAGCATATGCACTGATGATATTCCAGACCTTTCCTTCCATCACCAATTTAAGAGACATCAAACGGTCACTGGACTTCAAAATGGTCAACACGCTGTTATATAAACTTTGGTCAAGGATGATACCGACTCCGTTCCTACCTTGTTCTGTTCCATAGTAGAACATCTTGTAAGCCTTGGTTTTCACATCTAAGAAACGGGCTTTGTTTGCTGTGTTTCGCCATTTCGTTTCCTGAACACACAAGATGTCCACTCGCCTCCTTCTCATCATCTCTTCGAGTTCAAGACTTCTACCAGTCATACTTCCAACGTTCCAACTCGCGACTCTAAATTTTCGTCCAACTCGTCGCATTACTTTGCTAGCCCCCGGAATCCGTATAGCTCTGACCCGAACATTGCTGCTCGGTGCAGGACCAGCTCCATGCATAGCAATGGAACTGCCTGGCGGGGTAGTGCTTCTTATGTTTGCAAGTACTTCCATAATGCTCAAAATTTTTCAAAAATTTTCCTTTCATCCTTTTTCTTTTTCGACACATGCATGCTCCATTTAATGAGTTTGATTTCCCTTTTACTACACCGGTAATCTCCAGTCGTGTTAACCCCGGGATCTGCATGCATACTTGGGGAGAGTTTTTAGGTGGTATGTGTGCCGCTAGACTCACTTTGATGTTAGTCGTCTAGATATGATTGCTCCTTTAGTCGCCTTTTACGACAAGCGGGGAGGCGCTGCAGTGCTATTCTAACTCGACACTGCACGGGAAATGTGTTTATTGCTATGATCAGAAAAAAAAGAGTTATAAATTTTTTGAAGTACTAAATTTAATTATTTTCGAAACACCACTTTTTGCGCACTTTTTCAACTTTACATTGAGTAAAAAAAAGGTTTATAAGATATCAAGCCGAAATGGACGGTAAATGAATCCTCATATATCTCTACACTTACAACCAAAAACTCAGCTGCATAAAGTTGCATAGCACTGAGCTAGAGAGATTTGATCTGAAAAAGTCAGTAATTTTTTCTGAGTTTTTTTTTTTCAAGCGCAAGAAAAAGTCATGGAAAATGTTATTTCTTTGTTTTGTTGGAATGGATCCTTAATAATATTTCAATAAAATACTTTACAAATACTTATAAGTAGGATTAAAAAAAAAATAAAATAAATACCAACAACCAATTATAACAAAAAAATTTTTTCACTATAAAATTAATTTTTTCTGTTTTCATTTTTTCCCACTGTTTTACTTAAATCATACTCAAATTACTTCATAAACTGACTTTTAACCTTTTTATCATTATATACCAATTGTGTTAACCACCTTAACTAAAACTTTTTATTTCAACAGCAGATTCTGAAACACCCTGTAAATAATTTTTTTTTTTTCAAATTTACAAAATTTATAGCCTTGGAAATTTCCAATAAGGTAAAAAAAAAAATTGAGTCGATATCTTTATTCGTTTGAGAGATATGATTTTTGCAACCAAAAAAGTCAATTCGGGCCACTGTGCGCAGTTGCAATCAACAAAAAAATCGTTGCAACGTTCAAGCACAAAGTATTGAAGACTACTAAAGAATTTCTTTCTACATACCGTTTCTTGATACGTTCATTTCTCAACTCAAAAGTCGGTTCTCGGAATACAAATCCATTTTCCTAAGTTTCGGTCAACTGTTTCTTAAACAAGAATTTAACAAAAAAAAAAAAGCGCTGATGTACTATTCAAACCCATCTAAAAATTCGTTTCTCTGAATTTATATTTTGTGAAAAAATAGCGATATTACAATTTCTGATTGCGCTTCATGAATATTCAGTAAAAGAACTTGTGTAATCAATTATGATCCAACAACCGATTTTTTGCCTAGTAAGTCCCTTTTATCGGATCGAGTCACATATGCAAACATCAATCTGACGATATTTTTCAGGTTATCAATAGCAAGTCGTTCAAGAATGTCGATTATATTTTGCGAGTCTTGGCAGTACTACCTGTAACTACAGCAACTCCAGAACGATCATTTTCGACGTTGAGGAGAATCAATACTTACCTGAGAGATACGATGGGACAGGAACGACTAAATGGTCTTGCTTCTTTAAATATCCATCCATACCCATATTCAACTTACCGAGGAAGAAATTCTAGTGGAATTTTTCAAAAAACCTCGAAAATTTACTAGTGTTTGAGGTAGGCTGCTCTTCAGTTTTTTTTGAAATGTAATAATAATAAATAAAGTTCTTGAATTTTTAAAATAATAATATTACTTCTCCTTTACTTTTTTGTCTTGCTCATGCTATACTTTTCCGTCCCATAACGAAGTTTCAAAATTAGGAGCCGATAAATGTTACAAATAACATCTTTTATTTTCCCGATTGGGGGGGGGGGGGGGGGAAGTTGTTAAAATCGGTCCAGAGATACAAAATTATTCATTCAATGCAAACAAAAAAAAAACGAAAAATCTTTCCTATTTACATTAGTGTTAAAGGTAAAAAGAAACGTTCACTCTTTGGTCTAAAAAGCAGAATATAAGGTGTAGTTCTAAAAAGCAATGTTTTATTTTAAAATATAGCTGACCCTTCAGGGCAAGCTGCCTTTAAATTATAAGGTGCGTTTCGGTCACAATTCAGCAATCCTATAATCAGTCCAGAGATGTACTTTGACAATGAACGCAAAAACAAATCAATCACTGAGAACTTTAAGATTTCAAAAGTTTTTGTAGCAAGTTGAGTAATTTTAGAAATCGGTAAAATCGTTTCGTAGTTCCTGTTCCCGTGGGAATATGTAGATTTAAAATAGTCTGTGTTACCGGAAGTAATGAAGCACTCTAACGGTGAGAGGTGATTTGGATTTTAGCAAGTTGCCGAGAATTAAGAGCATCCTGGAAATTTAGGTGCAATAATTATGGAGGTCAGTTAAATCGTTTCTTAGTTCCTGTTTCAGTGGGAATATAGGGATAAAATACAGCCTTTGTAATTGAAGTACACTTACGGTGAAAGAATTTTTGAAAACCGTCTAGTATTTTACTAGTTCTCAGTTACGTTTCCGGTTACGTTCTCGGTTTTTTGTATTGACCAATTTAATTTGTAAATTTAATTTGTTCCCGTTCCCGTGGAAATATAGGAATGAAATATAAACCATATTATTCCGGGAGTAATGTAGCATTTCTTAATTTGGTGCTGTATTTGCTTAGTTCCTGGTTACGTTCCGGTTTCCGTGTGAATATGGAAAAAAAAATATATTCCATGCGAATCGGGGATGATGAAGCACTCTAACGGTGAAAGAATTTTAGAATTCGGGCCAGTAAATACTGGCTAAGTTCTAAGTTCACGGTTTTTTAGCTCCCGTCCTTTCCTGTAGGAATACGGGAATGAAATATAGCCTATATCATTTCTCAGATTCTAGACCATGTTTGCTTCAAATATAATATCAGAATGAAATATGGCTTTTGTTACTTTCGAGGCTCTATACCATCTCTGTTCTAAATTTCATTCAAATCGGCTCAGTAGTTTTGGAGCCCATTGAATACAAACAAACAAACAGATCTTTCCTTTTTATAATTGTGTAAGGAAAACAGTTTTATCCAAAACTCTTCCTGGTATTTTAATTTTAATACATAATAAATTTTTAACCATTCACTTCCAAGTTCCAATCACTATAAATACAAATATTTCTATCATCTCATAATGTCGCATGAGATATTTTGTCTCATGTAACACTGTTTTTGCTTTTTTGTTGATTTTCCCCTATTCATCGTTGGTTTTTTCATTCCATTCTCCTTACCACACGATTATGCATGCAGTTTCTGTTTTTTTTTGTTTTACGTACTTTCTGAATGCTTATGCGATTTTATTTTCCGCTTATTATCACATTTCCATTGCACTTTATTTCAACTCGTTCTGCATCCACAAGCTACAATCTACAAAACGAACGGAGGACGACGACATATCGTCTGACTGCTGTTCGATGGGGCTGATACGCAACGCATACACACAGAAATATGCTCCATGCACCATGCTTCTAACTATAGCGAAAGACGAAAGTATCTAGCACCAAATATCTATACAGTAAACAGTACACACTACACAGACGATAGATTCTGTAGTCTGTACAGAAACCCGAGTGGTTGGTTTGGTCTTTGGTGCTGTTTTTAGTTGATGAACCGCGTTCGAGTTGGAAACAAGTGTAGTCGCTCGGAGTGAGTACGTAGACCTGCTCATTATTTTCGTTCTTTAAACGAAGGCTCGCCCGGTTTCGTATTTTGATTTTATTTTGCTTCTCGTTCGTATGGAACCAAAATCGAGTTTCTAGTTTTATGTGTGTTTTTGGGAGTTGTGCCCCAGTGAGATTGTTTTGAAGTTAAAAAAATAAAGAAAAATGAAAACAGATGAATCTAAGTGTCAGTTTATAGAAAAATGAAATGTTAGAAGTTCTAGAACAGTGGAATAGTGTCCTTTGTGCATAGACCATCCCTTCTCAGCCCTTTTTCTTATAATTTCAACATATGTGCTCTGTCTACATGTGTGGTTACCTGCAAAAACAACAGAAATAATAAAATTCGAAGGTTTAACCACTCATTGGATACCTAACAGCTCATAACCAGTTCATTAGTTTCAGCGGCATTCATTTGAAAGCCTTAGTTGCTATAATAATATGACGGATTAGTTTTCATATTTCATTGGTAAGTCTAAAAGTTATTATAAGCTGCTAAGTGCTACTTTGTTATGTTCGTTCTTATTTTATTAGATTGGTTTGTTATCCAAAGAGGGTTAGTTTAGTTTCAACGTCGGTAAATAAGTGGTTTATATTTAATTTTTGTAGAAGGTATGGAGGTAATTATTGTAATTATGGGAAGTGTATCAATGCGTTTGAGGCAAATCAAGGGTCTACTAGCTTCGCTAATACAAGAGACATGGATGTGAGTTGTACTGAGATCCTATTTCAAAAGCTTCAAAAAAAAAAAAATATGAGACGTACTTTTTATGAAATAGGTAATAGCTTTTAACCACTAAAGCGGTGGAAGGAATCTGCTTGGCTTTGAAATAGAAAGACGGCAATAGTAAAACGATTTTTTTTGTTTATTAATTTCATTTACGGGACAGATGACGTTTAAGTCGCTACTCTGGATGGCAGCAGATTGATTGAGTTTTCAGTCCATGCTACTGCCCATCAGTCGATACGACATCTCTCGGCGAAATAAAGGGTGTTTTCTTAGAAATTTGGTTTTTGAATTGGTAGCACTGTTTATAGTGATTGTTAATTGACAATTGGCGATGTATTTGTGGTCAGTACGTTTTGACATTTCACAAAGAATATTTTTACTTCAGGACAACGATTGCAAATTGTTATTGCTGACATATGTACCTACGACCGCAGTTTTAAGATTACGCTTTATTCGAGCCAGCCGTGGGTTCTTATGCTCGAAATCGTTTTTTACTACCAATTTTATAAGAATAATTTTTTTTAAAGTCAATTCAATGGTAGTTGTATTTATACGTTTTATTTCATTTTGATTTGCACTCGTCTAAAATAATAGATGTGCGTCTTAGGACGGCCGAAGAGTTGATGACTTAAACTAGTCTAAGTTGAAAAAGCTAACTAAGAACTTCGAATTAGAGTGAGAGAGAATGGTCTTGCCTTTCGCTGTCATATGTGGACAGAGTGGGAAGGTAGACAGGTTGGCGCCGTAAAGCGTTACGTAACGAAGCGGTTTTCCTTCCCATAAGAAGTTACAACTTCACAAAAAACACATTTTACTTTTAAACATTAAGACGTACTCATACCCGTAATGCTGGACGGATGATGCTTTAACAAAGAATAATTACAAACGGCTCTCGATTCAATAAGGCTTTCGACAAAAGCCCTCACACTTTAATCCTCTTTGAACTTTCTTTCCTCGGATTCAGTCCTATATCCTACTCAAATGTATCTAGTCATATCTAGACAACCGCCAACATAGAGTTCGTTTACGTTCTACTCTTTTAGTTCCTTTTATGGCAACCTCTGATGTACCCCAAGGTAGCCATCTTGGACCCCTCTTCTTCATCCTTGCCATTAATAATGTCGAAAAGACAATCCAATATTTTCTATCTCACCTCGATTCATTCGTCAGTTGGTGTAGGAAAAATTTCCTTGAATTAAATATTGCCAAATGGGAGGTAATAACTTTTTCTCGAAAAGAAAAAACCTCTCCCATGATCCCATCTTCAGAACCTTCCCATAAACCGTGCGCAGCTCATTCGTAATTTAGGTGTTCTCTTTGACGTCGAATTAAATTTTCGTTCTCATATTGACGAAGTTATATCAAGAGTTAATTCCGCCCTTGGTCTTGTCAAGAGTTGGTCCAAAGAGTTCCTCAACCCCTTTCTCACTAAACTCCTCTATACCACCTATTTTTGCCCTCTCTTTGGGTATGCATCGCAGGTGTGGCCTCCATATCAAGCGGTTCACATCTCAAGGATCGAAAGCGTTCAGCGTTGTTTTCTGCTCTTTGCTCTTTGGGATCTCTACCACCTTAGAAATTTTCTCCTGTTGCCTTCCTACCGCGTACGTCTCTCAGTTATTAATCTCTAATCCCTAGAAATTTGAAGGGGTGTTTTTGATATCATCTTCGTTCACCGCCTTCTTACTGATAATTCTGCCTGCTCTCCACTTTTAGATCTTATCTCCTTCAGCAATTATCCCCGTAATGTAAGATCATATCGCCTCTTTTTCCTTCCTGCTCATCGTACTTCCTATATGGTCTCCACGAACCCTTAACCCGCATACTGCGTAAGATTAATTCTGTCCCTTTTGTTTTCTTTTGTCATCCTTATAGTTTAATTTCGTTTTAATTAGTTTAAGTTTAGTATTGTTTTAGTATTTTGAAGCTTGTAGTAAGCTAATAAGTAAGGCGTAAGCCCCCCAAAATAAACTACCGCCCGCAAAACGATTTAACAAGGGTATCTATTATTTGCTATCGCTTAGCTAGTTTGTGAGAAGTATCTCAGGAGCTTTCCTTCTTTATTGGAATCTTCATGACCTTTAACAGGTATAACAGCAAAATATCGGTTTTGTTGTATTCGGAGACTTGAATGATGCGGAATAAAAATCGACGGTTAATTTCTATGATGATCAAACGGCCATGTTTCAAAGCTTGCTTTTTTATGGAGCAACTCTTGTAACAATTTGTGTCTAAAAGTTATACACAAAAAAGTAGAAAAAAGTCCTTTTGAGTCGGCGATTTTAACGTTTCGGACACACATTTTTTTTTTTAGAGTAACATAGGCCATATTTCATCCCGATACACCTACGGGAACGTACGCGAAAACTTAAAATAAATATTGAATAGGATCGAAATCAACTGAGCCGAGTTGAATAATATTTTTAGCAAAAGAGGGCTACAGTCTGCGGAATGATAGGCTAAATTTCATTCCCATATTTCAAATGGAACGGGATTGGGAACACAACTGAACAAAAATTCTTTTAGTCTTAGAGTGCTTCATTACCCCCAATAGCTTGGACTATATTTCCTCCCCATAATCACACGGGAACTGGAACGTAAAGTGAAACATAAAAACTGATGAGCAGATTCCCAAAATTCTTTCAAAATTAGAACGTTTCAATATTTCTCATTAACATAGATTTCATTTCATCTAAATATTGCAGAATCGATGCTATACACTAAATCACCGTTCTGATAAAAAAAAATAAAGACTGAACTCTACTTGATAATTTGAATGTGTTCAGTCTCTTCCTTAGTTGACGCGTCATTTTATTTTCAACAAATGTTTCTTAGAACTAAAAATTTCCTTCTGAAGAAAATACCATCAACTCACATGAGAGAAGGAGCAAGGAGTAATAAAGACTGTTATATTGATCTAAGAAAAAATGCATTTTGTCATAATATTTGAGTTCGACGGCTTTCGAGTTTGATGACCTATCAACGTTGTGCTTATAAAAAAAGGAATTCGTTATGCAAAACCCCTGAAAAAAACCTGACAACTGCTGAAAAGCGACGATCACACATCATTTAAAAAAGCATGCATCGTTCTGCCTGTTATTTAAAGTAATTGAGATAAAAATAAAACATCAACAGCATCCATTTCAACAATTAATTTCAATTATTCAATTCAAATGAATAGTTTCAACAACATTCCATACACCAAAAGTAGTTTTTATGCAGCCCAAGGCGTGTGTGGTGGATATTCAATTTATTAAACAGTGCCTGCAAAATATCCAAACCAATTGAAGTTACACAAAGCCAAAGATACAAATCCACTTGGTTTAGATTAAATTAGACGCCTACCCATTTGGCTGCGGCAAAAATCCCAAAGGCGTTCAATGGATGGTAGAATTCATTGGCGCCTTTAACTTTTTGCGTAGTCGAACACCAAAAACGAAGAATGAAATTCAAATTTAAGTTTTTTCTTTATATTGTTCTTCTACTGAAAGACACTAGTTTTGAGCTCATTTTTCATTTTATTTTTTTACTCGTTTTTGTTTTCATTCTTTTTTGTTTTTTATAAAAGAAGTGAAGTCATCGCAGAAGTTACTATATACAAATATGGTATTGTAAAAATCATGGTTAAAAGTACACGAAATGGGTTTGATAGTAATTGGCACTCGGAGTGAAAAGAATTTACATACATTTACATGACGAGATGGAAGTCTAATGGATAGCACTTTTCAGTGTGCAAATAAACTGACGGAACTGCACATTAATGTGAATAAATTTGACAAGCGAAAAGTCAATCTAAGGGCACAAGATGTAACGTTCGTGAAGGGCAGAGAAAGCAAATTTATACGAGTAGTAGGTAAAGTTGAAAATGTCTTTTTTACCTTCATCATTTTACTCAGATTGACTAGAGAATGCAAACTTCATTTGCACATTGATTTCATAAGGTTCTTCCGCGCACCTTGCGGTCTGTGGCTTTATTTTTTTAGATTGCTACAGCTCCTCCTAACATAAGATTTTTTTTCTCAAACTGATGGAATATCAAATATCATCCAATCGATGTGACATGGCAAGCAAGTTATGAGAAGTTATTCATATTATTTAAAGATTGATGCCCGTGGGTTTGTTTCTGAGCTTTCTACAGTCTATGAGCTGTTGGAAGGTCAGTCATTTGTTTCATTCAAGTTGAATGGTTACAAATGACCAATGGCTGGTCACAACTGTTGAGCAATAACAACTTTTGTGTGTTGAATAGAGGAAAACTTGTTTCATATTCGGATACCGGTAAGCCCTTTAGATGATGATTCAAAAAAAAGTAAATCTGCACTAGATACGCCCCTAATGACTATGATGTCGTATGACGTCCGAATACTGATCGCAATAAAGGCCAAGAGCTCAGTTCAAATTATAAAAGTTTATTGCCAAGGTCAAACAACAGTTTCAAGCTTAAAAACTTAAAAAAGCTTTGAAATTTCACAATTTACGCAAGTGGTTGATCACAATGCGAGCCAACCCAAAGGAATCAAAACACTTTTGCTGAACTGCACTCAAAACCTCAGAGATGAATGAAAACTCCGAAAAAAAACTATGATTTTTTTGAAGACACGTATCATCATAGTTGCTGTGGTGTAATGGGTAACATGCCTGTCTGTCTGTCCAGTGACAGGTTCGAGGTTTGAGTCCCAAAAGAAAAACAAAAAAAAAAAAGGATGATTTTCAACGGGTATCGACTTTCGCGAAGAATTTGCAGGTCCTCCGGTAGTAATTTCAATGCCATCGAAGCTTTTTCTCTATTTGCTGTTCGGAATCAGCAAAATAATTGATGGTCCCTTCCCCTTTCGTTCCTCATAAGGTATTGTTGTTAGAAATGTGTTAGGCTCCTCGCTCTGTTGCGCCACCCCATTGATTTTATTTTTTCGTTCATAATCTAAAAAATTACGACACCAATTTGGTTCTTGGAGCGTAAATCACAGCTTACACCACAACACTCGACTTTGAGGCTAAACGACTTTGCTACTGAACGAAATGTCAGCAAAGCAAGTACTCGATTTTTCCTTTTCTTTGTGATTTCCTGATCGAAAAGTGAGAATGTTGCAAAGGTAAAAAGAGCTAGGAACTATCGTAAAAATTCAGGCAGCAAAAAGATTTTCGAAATTTAGGTTGTATTTCAGTGAAAAATGGAAATAAAACGACGAAAGATTGAAGACTCTGGTTTTCAGAGTTTTTGGTAAAAAGTTTTCGGTAGAAATGTAATCCACGAAGATTTTCCAAATCTTAAATTTTTGCTCTACGGACGTGAAAGAGCTATACCAATGCATACTTCGCAAAGCTTGTTTATTCAGCTCCAATATGCTTTTTGAGAGACTCAGATGCCACCATTTTTTTGAGATATTGAATTTTGAATGCCAAAGAAGCCTTTTTCATCCATTTTTTTATTTTTCAAAAATTCTGGAAACTAAAATTTTTCTTTTTGGATTGGATTGGATCTTTTTTGTTAATTAAATTTCGTAAAACATAAAAGTGACTAAAAAGTAAAAAAAAAAAGAATGAAATAGTCGGTTTTCAAAAAAAAAGATTTAAGGAACAAAAACTTTGTTGCCTTAATTTTGTTCAAAATTTCTATCGAAAGCGAAAAAAAGAAATGGACACGAACATGCGATTGATTTTGATAATATATTTGGTGGTACAGGGTTGCCAACTACTCACTTATTCTGAAAATTTAATAAAATTTAATTAAATATTCCAAAGGTTTTAAGCGAAAATCTAATAACACCAGTTTCTTACATATCAACGCTGAAAATTTAATCAAAATCGTTACAGCAGTTAAAAAAAAAACGTTTTTCATTTAAAAAAATTAGTTTTTAAAAATTAAGTACGTACGTTTTAAGATCTTGCCAAATGATGCATTGACACAAGATTTGAGGAAAATCAAAGATAATGGTTTGAAAACATTCAAAGAAATCAATTTTTTTTTAAATTTATAAAAATTTGAAAAATTAAAATTTTACAAATGACCTAGAACTTCTAAAATGTAAAATTTTGTCAAAATCGTGCAAGCCGATAACGAGAAAGTAAGGCTTGAAAAAAAACGGTACTATGGGAGCTACCGTTTTTAGATTTTTTCCTAATTTTTTTTTACATCTTCTTATGATGTAAAAAAATATTAAGGGGGTATTATAGTCTAGAAATTAAAAAAAATCGAAATTTTTTTTTATCATAATTAGTTAGTTTAGATATTCAAAAATATCTCCCTAAAAGGATTTTTCAAAATTCAAATTATTTCCGAAGTTATAGCCGTGAGCCGTCTTTTGGCGTGCAAACTGATTAGAATTTCACTTAACGCGAAACTTTAAATGCGTTTTTCTCAGAACATACTTTTTTAATATGATACCCACGATACCTCGAGTTCTACTGGACCGATTCACTTGAAATTTTGAGGGAATCTTCTATATAGACCCCTCTCGGGCATGAACCTCATCCTCAAATTTAAGTTTTTACTATTTTTAAAAAATTTGAGAAGCTCAAAAAAAAGGTGAAAAAAATGGTTATTTTTGTTCAAACAGTCGCCATTTTCTCAAAATTTCTTTTTTTTACTTATCGGTGGTTCATGCGATAGCGACATCATTACAGATTAAGAATCTTTTGTTCTTTTTAATTCGGATGATTAGGAGGGTTGAAATCATGGGTATGGTCATGTGTCAATTTTTTGAGATACCCCACTTCCTCACCTGCTAGAATTCAAAGTTTTTCTGTAATCTTTCAATATTAATAAATAACTGACAAAAAATGGATGGTAAGCATATTGATTGTCTTTTTTTTTACGACACTTTAAAGATTACTTAAAATTCATGTCTCTAGACTAGAATACCCCCTTAACAGCCAAAAATATATCTCTCCAACAAAATTTGAGTGAAATCGTTAGAGCCCTTTTCAAGAAAAAAAAGTATGATCATATAAGTTGTATGGCAGGTATCCTTATTTCTAGACCTAGAGACGCAATTCAAAAAACTCGCCTGTAAGCAGCTCCGCAAAATTTGAAGAAAATAAGCTGTTCATGCTGTAGACCCACATACAGACAGACAGACATGCAGACACACAAACAGAATTGCAGGACCACTTTTTTTGTCTTCTCTTTCATCGAATTGTCATGTTTAAAATTTATCTAAAATTTTTTTTAAGTACGATTACAAAACTTGCCTTATAATACCTATAATCGCAAGTAAAACAATACTAATTTGAAGGTAATAGTTCCGCTTCTGATTCGCTGGGACCCTAGGACAAAAACCTCTGGCTCGATGAAGAGTGCCGGCTGAACTACGCGGCTTATACAAGCAAAAATTCAGACAAAAACTATGGTTTCTGAGAGAGCAGCCCACTGGTCTACATGAATAGCTGTGGCATGGCCTCTCGTAAGTCGGTTCGAGTACACGCTTCTGCTTCTGATTCCATTGATTTTATCGGAATGACGAAATAGTCAAAAAAGTGTTGTTTACTGGTCTCCATTATAACATCATAAGTGTAGCGATCAATCGGGGAATCACACTTTGTATCGTTTTTTCTTCGGGCTAAGATCAATCATCAAGCAAAGAACGAAGAAAAAACTATGCAAGGCCATTCATTATCGTGTTTGTTTTTCCCTTTAAGATATAAACAATTAAACACCTTGAAAAAATTTTGTGCTTTTTGGCTTGCGCGAAAAAAAATTCTCAAATTAATTGAAACGATGACGCAAATGCCCTCGTAGCACTCGAGAGTATAACTAATCACTTTAACAATTTATTGAACTTGAATTTTTGTAGACGGTGGAGCGAAAAAGGGAAATTTTATTTTGCTATCGTCTATGAACTATGCTATCGTATAGATCGAAGACCGTTTTAAAAGTTGAACTATAGAATCTTGGTCCAACTAGAACTTCATAAAAAATGTTTTGAGCACTAAATAAATGAACAACAATTTCAAAATCCAACCAGTCGTTCTGAATTCCCATAAACCTAATCGTTTCATTTTCCTAAGTTGACATTAAATATCACATTATTAATATTTTCATCGCTCTCACTCTCGTTCAGAAACAAAATGAAACGTAAGAAGGAACAATTTTAACTGAATCTCGTTTCAGTTCTGTGGAACCACTTATGACATACATAAAAAACTTCTAGTGGAATTTTCTTAATTTATAAACCAAATAGGCCAAAGAATACTTCCTTGTGGAATACCATAATTCAGTTTCTTTAAACTCTAGACGTACCCATACAACGTTTCATATTTTAGTTTAATAATAAAGAACAAATTGTTGAATTTCCAAATATTTTACTATAATTGATCTAGAAAAGCCTGTTTCAACTAGGCTTCGTAGAAAAATTTTGCGAAGTGCTGAAAAACGCAGAAAAAGACTTTTCGTGCGTCTCAAAAATTATTTCTTCCTTTTCTCTTTCTACAAATTTTCAAGCTCTTTTGTTGTTCTTTCTCTAAATAAAAGCTTAACAAAACAGCAGCTTTCTCAGAATCAAATAAGCAAGAGAATTTTCTCGCCTTGTTCTCCTTAGCAGCTTTTATTTCACCTCACTGATAAAATTGATTTTGTTTGGAACTTCATACAAAGATTCAAAAGATTTTGAGTTTAATCACTTTTTAAACTGAGTTACACTATCGTCATAATGTTTCAAAAGACACCGTTTAAAATCTTTTAGCCTCTCTACATGTCAATTGTCAGAACAATTAGAGAAACTTTTTTTAGGTCAATACCCTAGCTCGAGACACATAATTGCCCACTTTAAAGAGTAGGATAAGCACAGTCTTATCCGCGATTCTCTTACTGTTTCCTTTTGCCCTCAATTGTAAAATATTCTATTAAGACATTTTCTTGACATCCTCTACTGTATGCTTGGGTTATACCTATTTCAAAAACAAAACCAAAAAAGAAAATAACCAGGGCAAAAAAGGATTGCACCCTTTTATTTTTCGCTGACCAAAACAGACAAACTTTATGCAGAAAGAGTTGAATCTTTCTATATTGAAGTTGCTAAAGTTGACAAGACTTAAACTTCCTTACCACGCTTTGTTTGGATCCAAAGTGTATTAGTCGAATGAAAACATAAATACCTGATTATTTGCAGAGATTTACCCACAGCGTTTACTTCAAAAAAATTTTTACATCAAGGTTTATAAAGACTTTTATAGGAACTTTCGGAATAGGGTTCAACTTGATATAACTCTATTTTTCTCTATGTTTCTATCCTGCTGTGTATCTGTTGTGATGTAATATCTCCTGTGTTTGAAAATAGATTGAATGGTTTTTTGAAATCATTTGATTGGAAAAGTTTGGTTGTGGAAGTATTGTTTGAAGTTATCTGTTGAAGTTGAAGTAGAGGAAGAGATTTTATGTCGATAAAGTGTGTGGAACTTCTTTTTCAAATTGCAAAGAGAGTTTGTGATATTTGCAATAGAGATTTAATGCCGTTAGTTTGGCAAAGTTTCTTTTTATGCACGTCAATCAAAACCCTAAGAAGAGTTTTATTAGAACCTGGGTGCGCAAAGTGGAACAAGTACATTATTGAGAAACTATAAGGAAACCTTAGAGAAACGAAAGACAACAATTTTATAGTTGCTATACGCAGCTTTACACTACATGTCTGCAAAGGGACCCTTTCATATTTTAATGTCTTAAGTGGCGCCCAGTTCAGGGACCGAGCACTGAATTCAAACATTGTGTTACTTTTTTCGAAGCTTCCCCGAGCCTGAGACAAACAAAAATAATTTTCATTAAAGTTGTTAAATAATGCAACCGAACTGTAGACATTGGGCAACCAACTTGAACATTTCACTTGCCCTTTTGAGTCTCTGACATTAATTCCAAACATTTGTTACCGGTATCCAAAACGTTAAGTACAATACTCCTCTTCATGCATCAGTGGGAAACAATAGAAAGTGATGACTTGTTGTAGCTCTTTGCCTCTTCAAATGAAATACTTGAACCAAAACCGAAAAATCGATAAAAAAGGAAATCAAAATGAATTAAGTCTCCATTGTCTTTCTTGGTATGTAGTAGGTGCTCGGTGGCTTCTTTCTTACTTTCATCCAAACGTGCTTTTTTTATTCAATACGTGCGCGCTCATCTTTGTAAAAATCCAATTTTCAACGTTGCGTTGCACTTAAAGTGCATTCGCGCACTCACTTTACGTGGTTATGTTGTTAAATGGAATTGTTTAACGACAAGCATTGGCATGGTGACTGTAAGGTCTTTTAAACCAAAACAAAACCGGCAGGTGAGTAGTGTTTTTTCAGTCTCCTTCTCTTATAATCTCAGATTCAGGGCTGTAGCGTTATATTTACTTTTGCGCCCATGAAAAGCACACTGGGAACAGTAACAATGTTAAAAAGTTGTTGTTCGCCACAATGATATTGCCGGCGATCGTGTTTGTTGTTCCGAGTGACTGACCCGTTATAATGTGGTAACAAACGTGTCTGTCTTTTTGCTGAAGAGTGTGCAATGTCATAATTGAATTCTAACGGCATTTAAGCGTTTCTGTATTTAATATTCGTTAGTATGAGGATGCGAGGTGGAGTCTTGTTACTTTGAAGTTAGATTGTTACTGGGAGAAGTTGTAGGTAGATAGGTACACAACGACGAAAGTTGAATGACGCCATTACTGACGTTGTTGTCGGGTAATTAAGTTCTATTCCTTCATCACAAAAAAAAAAAACGCTAAAGATTTAAGGTTCTGTCTGCAACGCTTTACTGACAAAAATTAATCACTCATGACAAATTAAATTACTCTATTCCATGAAAAATAATGACTTGGTGTTGCGTTAAATTCAGCGATGTTATAATTAAGAGGAAAAATGAAAAGTTATTGCATAGGTACTGTTAGATTAACCAACTTTATTAATTTGCTTGATGCAAAATTCATTCTGCCACTCTAAGCAATGTTAACGAAACTTTTCCGTATCTATGATTTTGATTCTTGAGCTACTAATTTGTGTATTTGCGGAGAGAATTTAAAACTAAAATGTTGTCATAGGGTAAACTGGGACACATACGTTGCAGACCAACACTCTATTTTCACCGTAAAATATAAAGGCATCTGGCATCTATAAGTTTGCGATAGTTTTTAAAATTCTGGTGATTGTTGTGGAAGACCCAAGAAATGATATAAATAATCTAACTATTTCGTGTCTTCTTCCTCTTCTTTCCTTTTCCGGCGTTAGGAGCAACGTGATTACGAAGGGATCACTGCTCTTCTCTCAATTGCTTCGCTTTATAGTGATCGACTAGTGCGGTATACCGCTTAATTGTTTTTACTATGGTGAGATCAATCATTAAGATGAAAAGGAAAACGCCTGGAAAGGGAATACAGAAGGTGCAAGAAAAAAAGCGAAGAAGCAGTGCGCCCAACTCCAAGCAAAGAGAACGGAGAGAAGGTTTCAGGAGCTGAAAGAGGTTTTTACGTCGACTGCTGTTGCAAATCAAGCCATTCAACAAATCGACAAAACATCTCTAGCAAGGGGTTACAATCTACGCCAGCTGCTGGGCAATTCAAGCCTTACCAGAAATACGACAAAATGTTTTTAATAAAGGAGCAACAAGAGTCAGAGAAACCGTTGAAAGAATTAGAATAGCTCATAGGAGATTCGTTCGCTGAAGTTCATTAGCGATGAGAAAGGACAGCTTCTTGTGGATGACGATAAAATTCTGCACCGGTGACGACTGTACTGTGATGGCCTACTAAAGGAACAGTTTACTCGTGAGCACTCTCCAAAAGCTGAACCGAGCTTAACGGAATTACCTAACATTACAGTCGAAGAAGTTAGTGAAGCAGTTAAGAGTTCCGAATAAAGGCAAAAGGTGTTGGGCCAGACAAGATACCTCATGAGTTTTAGAAAAGTATGGGAGACATCCGGCTTAGGTGGCTCACGACTCTCACCTTCGAACTCATAAAAGGTGATAGTTTGTCTAAGTAACGGAGGGAAAGTTACCTTCTACAAATGTACAGAGGAAGGAAGATAGACGAAACTGCGATAACTACCGTTCGATCTAGTTGATCTCCACGCTTTGAAGATCGTTGGGCGTGTATTGGGTAGCGGAACACGAAAAATCTTATAGCAATCTGATAACCAATGCGAGTTTGTCGCAGGTAGGTAAGTCAAAAACAGATGCAAATCAAAAAATAAAGACCATAATGGCAAAACATAGTGATTCCTAAGAAGATTTGCATGTTGTGCTGGTTGACTTTGAAAAAGAAGCATTCGATCGACAACCACGAGGTCTTATATGATTGGTCCTCAGACACCGAGGAGATCCAGAGGCTTTATGTGCGAATGATTGAGAATGTGAGTATGAAACAGAGGTGAAGAAGGTTAGAGCTCCAACTGGAGTCACCGAAACATTCCATATCACAGTAGGTGTAAACCAAGGAGGTGTCTTGTGTCATCTGTTCTTTGTTACAATCCTTGATTAACTGCTGGGAAATAAAGTACAGAACAACAAAGTAAATCAACTGTTCTTTACTGACGATAGAGCCATCAAAAGTGAGGATCCTACGTGCCTCCAAAAAACACTTAATGTGGGGGCAAAAGTTTTAGAAGGCAGTTTAGGAACCATATTAGCCCAAAAAAGACTGGATACTTGTGTTGCCCATTTTCTGATAAAGACATGTCTATTCCAGGCATTTATTTGAATGGAAAAGTACATTCCAGGTGTGAAGAGTCTGGTATCAATTACCGAACTTGAAGCAGCTTGTGATGACGATATCAGTCATCGAGTAAGCGCCATCTCCTATGATAGAAAAATCCCATAAGCTCAAAGGAAGACTCAACACCACTTTTGTCTGTTCAGTGCTCACATTCGAGCTCAATGCTGGACAATGTACAAAAGGTACTTCTGTATGACAGCAAGAGTACATAGCTTGATTGTATAAAAAGTATCAAGATCCGTATAAGCCTGCACATTACGCTCAGTTGGTATTGTCATGTTTAAACGATAGATCCAAAGCACCAACCAAAAAGACAAAATCTTACAACGAAAGTTCAGGCACGATTGCGGAGGAAAAAAGATAAAAAGCAGACCAAAACACCTTTGGCAACGACATCTGCATTTGGTTGGCCTCAGAGATGGAAGAATCCGAACTCGGTAGGTTTGCCGACACATTCTGAGATCAACTGTGTATCCCACGGGCGGATCTCTAGTCTGAAGCAGTTAACTGGAAGAGTGATCACTTTGCGTGGGAAAAGGAGAATAAGAAAAACATGGTGAGATCGATCATGTGAGTTGTAACTTGTAAGGTTTAAATACTCCAGTTATCGGCGATAAAGCTATTTCCGATGCTGTTTTTGTTAAACAAGTAATATACTGTAATTGAAATTGAGCAATTGGAAGATATACGTAACCAGAGTTACAAAATTAAAAAATAACCAAAAGCTTAGAACCAATTAAAAGCTTTTATCTATGTATCTAGCTTCAAGACTTCCTTGGCGTAAATTTATGTAAATAAAAGCCTATTCCTTTGAGAAGGGATTTCAAAAATATAAAAAATAAATAAGAAAATAGTTTTTCATTTAAAGCCAAGAATAAGAAAGTACTCAACATAAAAAAACCAAATCCACAGATTATATTGAAAAATCGAATCACACATTTTTATTCCCGTCATGGACAGAAAAAAACACCACAATATCAATTCTCCCAACCGACGCAACACAATTAACCTTTAAAAAACAAAAAAACTGACCATCAAAAATTTAAAAATGACCATCGATAGCGACCATTTTGATTTTTTTTTTACCCGAAACAAAAAACTATCTATTGATTTTTTTGCAGCTTTCATAAAACAAATGGAAACAAGATTTACTTAATTAGAACACAAGAAAGTATGACACTTCTCTTCTAACAATTAAAACACAAACTTTCTGCACAGATAAGACCATTTTTTCAACTCTTAAACAAGAGAAGAATTGAAATTGGTGAAGCCAATGGTTGAACAAAAATAAAAATACATTACGATTGTTCACTACCTCGACTGTAATAAACAAGGAAGGCCTTTCAACAAACTAAATTTAACTCCACTAATATACTTTGAAAACTTTCTGAAACTTTCGTTGAAATAATTAATTTTCTTGGAAACGTCACAATTTTACCTGCACTACTCACGATCCTTTGCAGTTTGATTAAATTTGCGATTCTCAAAACCCACTTGTCTCTACCATATACGGCGAATTGAAAATTTAAGATGGAGGTAAATTATACCGCGAAATCATTTGAATTCAAATATTTTTCTTTCAAAACTTAGGTTTGTACCTTTGAATAGTGGAAGTAAATATGTGTATGTGTGTTGTGTGTATATACTACTTGATTGCTTGTAAACTCTTTTTAATGTTTAAATTATTATGTGCTGACATAAAACACAAAATGTTTACAAAGAATACTTTGTCGGGTAGTAAGTATTTACAGCAGTACAAACAAACTTTTTTTTTTAAACAGTGTCTTTACTTTTTTCCACTCAGAATTTTTTTTAAATAGGTATACTACATGTGCACTGAGACCTATAAATACCCGCCCATTATACTACCCAGGCGCGAATCCAGGATTTTGATAAGGGGGGGGGGCAGTTTTCCTTCCTTTTCAATGATTTGCAGTTATTGAATATGTTATGATTTAACAAGTGAAACTCAGAGCTCTCAGTAATATAAATTCAAGTGTGTTTTTATTAACTAACTAGACTATTAAAAATGTGGTGTAGGAGGTGTTATAACGTTAGAAAACCAAGTGAAGTGTTTTAAGGTTAATTAAGAAGGACTTACAAAGTGACAGGTGGAAGTATCATATTTTAGATCTACTACTAAATATATTCTAATACTAGAATATGATGCTTTGGGGTTCATTTACATCAGAATATAAACTCAATCAAATATAAGAATACATTTTTTATTTAAAAGAACTAGAAAAATTGTTTAAACATTTTTAAAAAAATAAGTTAAATTAGTTTAAAACAGTTAATTAAATGCTAAAATCTAACTTTTTGTTGGAGCCGGTTTTTGAAAACCTTGTTATTACTTTTCAACATCGATCGGGATTTGTCTGTGGATGTGCATAAGTGCCAGACCGTAAAGGCGATTTTCACTCATTGTGAACCTTAAATAGGTTTTAAGAAAAAGACCGCTCTGCAGAAGAATTCGTAACCGGAAGCGTTGCAAGGATTAAAAGAAAACTGTGTATAATGCCAAACACATCCTTATTGCATTTATCCATCAACTCGAGAGCAGTAACGAGATGGTTGTTCTGCTCCTTTACCGTTAATCATTTTTCCCGCAACAACACCAGCTCATCTTTGAGCAAAAAACAGGCTGTGTCTGTATTTTACTCTAAGAGTTGACCAAAGCGATTTATTAGCGACTTAACGGTGGTATCCAACTCATCAGTATTATATCAAATTGCATTTCCGGAATGAAAATTGTAGGTTTAAATACATCTAAGGTTTCCGGTCGAAATCTTTCATGCCAATCGGTCAGGACAAAGTCAATTAGAGGTGCATATAACGAGAGTCTGTAGTATACCTCAGCTGAATTAGTGTCAAAATTAGCTCGGTGAATTTGGCGTCCACCATGACGTGGAATACGAGGAACTCTCAATTCAACATTCAACTGATCGCTGGTATGTATGTTCTCCCGGCGACCTTGAAGAACGGAAATCGTGTTCTTCACCAGCATTGCGCTGCTATTCAGGTCAAGAGATTTAGTTTGTAGTAACTTGCTCAAGGACTGTGTTAAAGACAACACATCACTCAGACACAAAACTGATACAGTAAACTGTGAATTGCATAAAGATGTTAGAAAGGAAGCCTTGCCAGCCGTGCTTGGGTCACGCCACTGCGATATCGTTTCGAATGCTTCCACAATTTTGATGAGGGCCATAGAAAATTGAAGTACACCTTCATGTCGTTCTACCCACCTTGTTTCGCAAAGTGATGTGAGGGCACACCCCAAGGTGTTCATGAGGACAGTTTTTCGTTTCGGATGCGATTTGAAGAAGAAGATAACCCCTTTCATTATTGCAACAGCGTCTCGAATGGCAGGTACTTTTGAACTTTGTGAAATGGAGTTATTTAGCTTATGACTGTAGCATGGAGGTCTAACAGTATTTTTCGCTTCTCTCTGAATTTCCATGACAGCACCTCGAACTTCTGAAAGCATAACAGCACATCCGTCTGTCCCTTTTCCCACACAGCATTCAAGAGGAAGTTTGAGCTTTTTCTTCAGTTGCAACAATACAATTTGGCCGATGGCTTTGCCAGTTTGAGATAACTCCTTAAATTTAGAATTTTCATCCAATTTCTCTTCGGCAGCTAGTTTTTTTCTAGTTTCCCTCCAGCTTCCCTCATCTGATTCGTATTCTTCATCAGTTCTGGAATAAGCTAGTTCCTCAAATGCATCCACGAAATAAGAGACAAAATCCTCACGAATGCTACCATTGTGAACGTAGCGTAATATAATACTCAGTTGGGAGAGGTGAGATGTATCAGTTCTTTCATCAAAAAGTATTGAATAATATTGTGAATCCCGAACGTTACTCAAAATTTGATCAAAACTTCTTTTTTGTAGCGAATACGTACAGTTTGCTTCAGACTTAACATTTTTATTGACAGAGAGAGGGGGGGGGGGCAATTGCCCCCAATGCCCCCCCTGGATCCGCGCCTGAATGTTTGGCGTAAGGTGAGAAAAATTGGAGACTTGTCCATTGGCATTAGATTAGATTAAAATTTATAGCGGTTTGAGCTTGCGCAAGTCTTAGCATTGCAGTGTCTGAATGAAACCTTTTGTGCCAACCCATGATAATTTTCAGACAAGTTCTACAGAAAATTCTGTAATAATGTGCAGAATTGTTTCTCGATTTCCGAGGCATATAGTCTGCAGATGTAGGAGTTTTGATGTTTTTCAGTATAAGTGTTCTGGAGTAGATTTGTCCACGCATAAAGAAACTAAAAAGATGCTTTGGAAGTTAGAACATGCTAAAGTTTGTAGCTTGCTTTGAATTTTAAACAAGTACGTTTTTATTAATACGAATTTTATTATGCCGAGTTGTTCAAATGATGATGCAAAAATCACACACACCATCATCTGCTTTTTTTATACAATACCCAATTCAGTTCAATTGAAGTCATTTATCTGCGTAAGTGTTTCAATTGAAACTTAAAAACAAAGGCAAGTGTCGTTTCAGTTTACTAAGACCCATTTTCATCGCTTCGCGTCTCGCTAAGCAAAAATTTAAAACTGACTGTGCATATCGCACTTCGCACCGACCGTTTTATATTCAAAGTGATTAATAGTTGGTCAATGACATCAATTGAGCACTACCCTTGCGTCCATGATACTTCATTAGAAAATCAGTTCCAGATTCCAATAATAAGGGCATCCAACAACGTGATGGTCGCCCTCTTGTCTGACCGTTGCACGCGTCAAAAGCGAAACACTCGCACACTCGCAACGTTCCTATCCAGAGAACAATTATTTAGTCTTAATGTGCTCGTTTAGTTGCAGTGGTGACGCTGGTGAGTGCCTTCAAAATCAGGCCATATTGTTACCAACGTGAACGGGAAGCGTGTTTTGAGTGATGCTTTTAAATGACAAAACAAAAACGAACGAAAATGACACATTTACGAATATCCACAGCCGTACTTTGATGATGTACTTGCGGGTGACCCAATTTGCATTGTTATACATGAATTTTCTCAATTGAATATGACGACAACATGGATAATGTTATGCTCTCTTTGGCAAAAGGGCGGAGTGGTCAACAGGCCAACTGGCGCACGGCGACACACGCAATTTCATAGATAAATGTGTTTTGATAGGAAAACTGACTGAGCTATGAAATGCAGAGATGAGCAGATGTTTATTCAAATTATAGAAAACCTATGGCATTTGACAAAAAGTTGCTATTGTTGTGAGTGGGCGTAAGCTTCTAATGAACCAACCAAACAGTGGCTTTGTCAATCTTTCATCAATCTGCATTCTTTTTGTAAAAATGGCAGATTTATGTTCATCTAGCCCTTAAAAAGTTCATCAAATGGACTGGAAACAAAATCTTGTTCTTTTCACGGGAAAGCGTAACATTCCAGATATACTTCCACCCACCATAAACGGTTCACAAAATCAGGTACAGCGAAATATCTTGGAATTGTCCTTGATCACAGCTGGAAAGAAATTTGAAAAGAAAGAAAAAGAAAAGCTTAGGTATATCTCTTTCTTTACTTCCAGTAAAATTTTTGGGAACCTGGTCTCAAAATTATTCTCACGTACGCCTGTTTGGTATGGTGGCCATCATAAGAGAAGGTGTCAAGCTTCAAGAACATGACCAAAATCCAAAGGCTTCCATGAATTGGCTCAACAAGTGACATGAAAAAGACACCAACGCCAACGGCGCGCGGCGGCGCGGCGGGTGGCGGCTCTGGAAGCTCTCCTGTCGCTAGTTCTTCTACTCACCTTTTGACTATGTTGATGGCGGCCAAAAACGCACGCGACCCAAACAATGGAAAATAGTCATATGAGGCCAATGAACCATTATGAATCATACTGACATAGACATTCAAACAGATATAGTGACCCTATCACTGTTAGGGCAGAATGCTCAGAGGAAACAGACTGTTCTAAAACGGTGGACGAATGAGGAGGGTCATTCCTCTTCTCAGACTATCCTCCTTGAACAAATCCATAAAACTCCCCGACTTTTTCAGTGTCTTCCAAGCAGAAGTATGTACTTACATTCTGTGAAGCCGCTAAACATCCGCCTGCCCAAAAATCGATCAACAAAAATATTGTTGTTGGCCAGGCGCCCATTAAAGCTATTGTCTCATCAAATGTCACTAAATTCAAATTAGTAGAAAGCAAAGACTGCTGACCTCAACGTGCACCGTAACTTTAATTTGGGTTCTCGGGCATCGTGACATAACCGGTAATGGAATAGCGGATAAGCTTTGCCAAAATCGGGGCAGCAATCGAATTCAGCGAAACTAAGAAAAATGGGCACGACTGGTTCGCTCAAACTTGCGATTGTGTGCTAATTGCGATATAAAAGTCTTAAGGCTGAGTAAAAGGTTTTAGTATTACTTACTTACTTACTTACTTAGGTGGGCATTACAGTTCGGGGTGAACCTGGGCCTCAACCAACATCCTTCTATAACGATTTCGATTTCGGGCGAGCTCTCTCCAGTTTCGCACTCCAAGTCGGTTGAGGTCTTCATCCACTTGATTGCGCCACCTAAGACGAGGTCTTCCCTTTCCGCGATTTCCCTGCAATGTGCTTTCGAACACCCGACGAGCCGGAGCGTTTGGGTCCATCCGCTCTACATTGTTCAACCATCGTAGCCTCGCGATGCGTACTCTTCTGGCTATGTCGCGGTACAGCTCATACAGCTCGTTGTTGTATCTTCTTCTCCACACATTGTCTTCGCATACGGGACTAAATATCATTCGGAGAATTTTTCTTTCGAAACGACCTCATCCCCTTTCGATAAGGTCCATGCTTCCGCGCCGTACAGCAGGACTGGGATGATCAAGGTCTTATACAAGGTCACCTTGGTTTTTCTAGAGAGGGTTTTGTTTCTCAATTGCCTTCTTAACCCAAAGAAGCAACGGTTGGCAAGAGTTATTCTCCGTTTGATCTCCGCACTGATGTTGTTGTCCGTGTCTACAGCGGATCCTAGGTAGACGAAGTCCTGTACTACATCGAAGTTATGTCTGTCTATTGTGACGATTTGTCCAATTCGTTCTGTGTCCCTGTTTGATAACAGCATATACTTCGTTTTGCCCTCATTAACCATCAAACCCATATTTGCCGCTTCTGTTTCAATACTCGCAAAAGCAGCTATGACATCACGCTTTTTTCTTCCCATTACGTCAATATCGTCTGCGTAGGCGAGTAATTGTACAGACTTGTGAAAGATTGTTCCTCTGGTGTTGACGTTTGAGTTTCTTACAATCTGTTCAAGTATGATGTTGAAGAAATCGCATGACAGTTTGTCCCCTTGCCTAAAACCTTTTTCGACATCAAAGGTCTCGGTGAGTTCTTTACCGACCTTGACGGAGCAGCGTGAATTCTCCAAAGTCATCCTGCATAGTCGTACGAGTTTTGCAGGGATGCCGAAACTAGACATGGCTCTGTACAGCTCGTCTCTGTAAATACTGTCATACGCGGCCTTGAAATCGATAAAGAGGTGGTGAATATCGATATTATGTTCTCGGGTTTTTTCCAAGATCTGCCGTAATGTGAAAATTTGGTCTATTGTGGACTTCTCTCGTCTAAAACCACATTGATAAGGACCTATCAAGTTGTTGACGTGGGGTTTCAGACGTTCACATATTACAGCAGACAAGATCTTATAAGCGGTGTTAAGGAGGCTTATCCCTCTATAATTGGCGCAATTGTGAAGGTCTCCCTTCTTTAGGATCGGGCATACGATACTGAGGTTCCATTCATCGGGCATGCTTTCTTCCGACCATATCATGCAGATCAGCTGGTGCATGCTCCTTTCCAACTGGTTTCCAGCTGCCTTGAAGAGTTCGGCATCAAGGCCATCTGCACCTGCAGTCTTATTTGATTTAAGTTTGCATATGGCAAGCTTAACTTCCTCTAGGTCGGGAGGCCGGCATTCTTGATCATCGTCCAAGCTGAATGGAGCAATCTGCCTGACAGCAGAATTTGTGTCCTCATCGCCGCAAAGCAGTCTGCAGAAGTGATCTTTCCAGATCCTCACTAGCAACTGTGACTCTACAACTATGTTTCCCTGCTGGTCTTTACAAGCTTGAGTTCGGGGTTTGCCACCCTGGCAGGATCTTTTTACCTTTTGGTAAAACTTCCGAATCTCGTTCCTGTCATGGCACCTCTCAATTTCCTCAAACGAGCGCTTCTCATGCTGCTTCTTTTTCTTTTTGAGAATTCGGTGTTCCTCCCTTCTTTTCTAGTTGTAAATCTCGTTTTGAAGTTATTTCAAAAAATTAAAAATTTTTTTTTAAAAATTTATAAAAATTTTTACACCATAACAAAGACAATTCAAAATTAATCCTTCGTACAAAATTTTATCGAAATCGTTGGAATTCGTGGCACACAGAAGACATGCTAACCATTAAAATACAATTTAACAGAAACACTCGCCTAGCCTATAACGCCCATCAGTTTCACCTCCAGCCCAACTCTGGTCACATCAATCAAGAGAACATATTTCGTGTAAAATTATACAACAATTTTCAAATTAAAAAAACAGGGAAAAGGTTTTTCGATATTCTAAGAACACTTCCCGGTCACTGCCCATTTGCAACGTGATTTAAAATTGCAGATGTCATAACATACAGCATCAGCATCAATACTAAGAAATATGTTTTCTTAGTCCATCCCAGTTTCATAACTTCAGGAGTTTCAAAAACTGATTTTTATAAATAGATCTACCCTCTGTTCAATATTTATTTATACTGGTTCGAAATGCAAGTCATAAAAACAAATGCCAATGACACAACGACCTCACTGAATAGCAACAATAAGAGTTTTCTAAATACGTCAACTTTATAAGAACATAACCCATTATACAACAAACATAAAACCTTTTCAATTCGTTCATCCACCTAACGTCAAATAAAATTAGCTGATCTGACAGCTGTCATTGAAAATTTCTGTCAACTTTCCCGGATACAAACAAAACAAAAAAATATTACAAAAGACGTTTATGCAAAAACAAGGAAACCCCCATGAACTTTCAGTGTAGCATAGAAGCACATAAGCGTAAAACGTGATTTGAATACGTATTGGCATTTTCAACGCGCTCCCAATAAAACTACCACCATTTATATCAGTGTTTTGTAGTGCTATACGACTAGCTATTCAAGTTCATTCACTATCGTAGAGTTGTTGTTGTAGAAATGGCCAACGGAACACTTTGAATGCATAATATTCACACAAGAAAAGGTTCTCGTTCTTGTGGTGTTCGGCATCTTCATTAGCATAATTTATTAAAGGTCATGGCACATCCAGCGCTGCGACAAATGCGGTTTAGTAGTTTAGTTGCGTTACCAAAAGGAGTGTACCTATTCGTTTTGAGGAAGGAAGACTGCAATACCATACGAACGTCAAAAGCTTTCTGAGTGTTTGTTGGATTTTTTGCTATTTTTGTTGATGTTGTGTAGAAGACGCTGGTGGACGACGTTTAAAAGCGAATCCTTTGCTAATAAATTAAATCTGTGCGTTCTTCTGGATTTTAAACAAAAAACGTAACAAGGACTCTCAAGGTTCAACCACATCGTCGCTGTCACATCACCACTCAAACAGCAAACGAACAACTTATTCTCAAGTTATGCTTTTGTGCAACTTTTCTTTTGCACCTAATGGTTTCATGTTTGAAAAAAACTCTCAATCCCCCTCTCTTTATCTCTCTTTCTCTCTTTAGATGAAAAAAAAGTAAGGGAGAAAGACAGGGATCCTTAAAATTCATTCACCCATTATGCGAAAGATATACATTTGGATTTTACATCCTCCTTCACAGCCAGCGAATCTATACTATAATCCTCTGGCTTTAACAAAGAAGCTGCTGCTGTTGTTGTTTTTGTTGTTGTCAAGCAAACAAGATCCATCCATGAAATGCACATCTATATGATGAACGTCGTCGTCGTATAAAAAGCCCGGCCCCAGGAAGAACAACGACCGTAAAGAAAAGTGAATATTCCACTGAATGTGACACAACAACACTCTCCATTCGAATGGAATAAAATTCTCGTTGTCCTAATTTTCCCATTTTATTAAAAGCCTTCTCCTTGTTGTCTTTTCAGGTTTGTAGGAGTTTTTGCATTGGTGGAAGGAGTATAAGGCACTACAATGCATCAGAGCCAAGTAGTAGGCATAGTAGGCCCAACAAAAGTGTCATCCTTTCCATATTTTTTTTTCTTTTCTTTGCCGTTTTGTATTTGCCTCGTTATAAATATGCCTAACGTAAATTTAGTACAGTATAGCGAGCGTCCTTATGCAATCCTCTCACGTTTGTATATAGTTTTTAAGTTGTGTGTCTTTGTTGGTCTGATATAAGTGGTGAATCAGCACTTGATCTACAACCCACATACTCCAAACTAAGCCCAGAATCAACCTGCAGGGCAACTACGCTCTTCTACAGACATTGTACAGTATTCTCTGCTTTGCCACTGCCTTAATGGGCAACATAAAGAAAAAAATGGTTGTTCTTATTAAGGTGGAAGCACGGTTCCTTTATTTTTCATCTTGTTCCTTTTCCCAGTCTTTGCTGGGGGTAGGAACACTTCGCGTCCTTTCTTGTGTGATTATTTTCTGGAGCATGATTGTTATGCTGATTTGGATTATGAAGATGAAATCGTTTTTTTTTTTGTTGTGTTTCCTTTTCGAACGGTGGATGGCTCTTCAGGTTTCATAAGTTTGCTCCTTTGCGGTCTGTCAAAGCTGTCCTACATGCATAACTTGCATTTGTTCAATTTAAGTCGGTCTAATGTTTTGGCAGGGCGGATTTCTTATCCGGTGATACTGGGGCTTCAGGTGGAGTTAAGTTCTATTGATGAGACATCGAGTGGAAACTTTAATCCGCTGCGCTGGGTGCATATGCACAAATGTGTCCCCGAAGTGCACTCAAGCGTAATCTTGTCAAGTATGGTTGCGGGATATTGAAGGAGATAATGCGATTTGTCAAATGGCATGTAGAACGTATCAAAAGAAGAACTCAAATTACACTTTCAATCAATTTTCATTACGTATACGAAAGAACATGTGACTGAGTACGAATAATCACAAAATGACATTTCTTCCACGACTAAGTTCTTTCTTGAGCAAAAAGAGAACATGAAAATTATTAGGTGCCAATGCGGGCAGAAAAAAATTCACATTTTTCAACTTCTATCGTGTATTTAGTATAGACACGTATTTAGTATTACCACTTTTTGGTAGCAGTACACGAATTTCAGCCCTTGGCTAAGACATCTGTTTCTAGATGATTCTAATACCAGCATCTGCCGAGCATATGCTACAGCTGAAACTAGGAGTTCTACTGTCTTTTTGAATAGAAACTTCTTTAGAATCGTTTTGATTTGAAACTCGATGGAACGAAAATGCGTCACGATAAAGAAACACACATAAATAAATGTAGAGGATTAAGTCGGAGGGAGAATGAAATAGAATGCGATACCAATTGTTTGTCTGCAGTGCTTAAGCCGCCAAGGCTAGTCATACTTGCATCCAACTGCACATCGACTAGACCCTAGTCAAAACATATTCTGCTTGCGAGAACGACAAAGATACAGTTATGCCAGGGATCACTTCTTTTTAAACGAAAGACTCCCTTGAGAGTACAGTCCATAATGTAAGCGTCAAAAAAGGGCTGCTCAACAGTGTCCAACAAGAGCAGCATTCGGTAATCGGTATGCTGGGAAAGACACCAACACATCCTAGGTTGTTCTTTAAAATTTGGTGAAAGAAGCAATAACGCATTTACATGAGAGTTTGGTCCGTCAAATAATGCACGATTTGGAGTTGAATTGAATATTCTTATCATAGCCATAGAGATCCGAGGCACCCTTTTTGGTGACAAGGGCCCAAGTGCTACCGTGGTAGTTTCCGACTCGAAACGTTTGTTTGAGATACTTAACTTCGTTTGAGAATAGAATAATTTGCAACTTTCAGTGCAAGTTTGATCAAATCAGTCAATAATTTTTAATGTCTCGTTAAGCTCGTTAAGAGGACAACTTCGGTCTTTTGAATCCGTAAATTCTCTTTACGGAGAGATCGTTTCTAGCACTGTAAGGACCCATTTCACACATTCCTTGCAATGTGTGGTTTTTACAGTTAGGTTGGGTTAAGGAAGCTGTCCGGAAAACGACTGACACACTTTGACCAATAATTGGTTCATTGTGATTCAACAAAAAAATTTAAGTAATTGCCTCTTATTAAAACAATTTAGAGCAAAGCAATTTTCTATAAAGCAATGAAGTGATGATGATGTGTGTCTATGTTTCTAGGAGCACTTGAATCGTCGAAAAAAAGAGCTCCCTCTTTTAC
The DNA here is from genome assembly GCA_949752695.1 of Melanostoma scalare. Lineage (NCBI taxonomy): Eukaryota > Metazoa > Arthropoda > Insecta > Diptera > Syrphidae > Melanostoma > Melanostoma scalare. Next base: position 179,167,839 of record OX456984.1, on the reverse strand, counting down.
GTCTTTGAGAGAGGGCAGGGCATGTGCAAAGAAGATGTGGAACTGTTTCCTCTTCTTCCTCATCCAAGATATTAGTGTGGAAGTTCCTTTCCTGGCTAGTTCATCGGTCTTGCAGTTTCCCGGAATGTCTGTGCCCATGGCAGCCTGGCACCCTAAAGAGAGATTAATACTTAACTGTTCTGTCTTCAAAAGAGATTGACAATCGCGGGTGGTCTAAGAGTTTGTAGAAACATTACTTAGTGATTTAGGGGCTGCTTGGCCATCCGAGAAAATGCGGATGTTTGTCAAATATATCATATTTTCTCTGAAGCATTATAAGACCTCTTTGGTTGCCATGTTTCCGCTACAGTGGTTTGTGAGTCGGAATGATAGACTATCATTTAGTACTTTTGAGTACATACCGCTACTAAGTCCTCGGTTTTCTAGCCGTCGCGTCAGTCTGAAAATGAATTCGTCTTGTTAGAAATTCGTGTCGTCTCATGTGATTTACGGTGGGATAGTCACTTAGAACTTCTTATCAAAAACTAGTTGGGGGTGCTGTGATTTGGTTTTGATCAGAATGGTAGAATGAATAAATGAGTTACTGGCCTATTGTGAGGTGGCTCTGAGACGAATTGCTGTGTTCACCGCGGGTTATTTGCGATAAATGTCGAGGGGTAAGAGATATAAAAGTATATCTAGTGCAGCCGAAATGTCCTGATCTTTGGACTTTGCTTAGTCTGTCGCGATAAGTATCGTTTTTCCAAAGCTGTCCACCAGACTGCTACTCCGTACGTAATAATCAGTCTGACGATAGCTCTGAGTAACTAGCTGGTAATATGTGCGGATATTCCCCATTTGTTTCCAGTTGTTCTATTGCAGGATAAGAGAACCACGCTTGATTTTCTGATTCTTTCTCGTATGTTTGATTCCCAATTTAGTTTTTTATCAAGGATAAAATTCGTCTCATCATTTGAGAAAATTAGTGGAATTACATTTATTGATGGAGTACTTATTTGTTGAATTTTGTATTTCCAGATTCAGTTTTGGGGGGATGTAAGCCCCGTCCACATCTTTGAGTACATTTAAGTATCTAGTTTGTTGAGGGCGGTTTGCTTGAGCTACGTTATCAGCATATGCGATTACTTTAAATCATTCATATTCCAGGTCCATAAGATGTTCGTTGACAAAATTGTTCCAAAGAAATGGGGATAGGACTTGTAGTCAGAAGCCTTGCATTGAAACATCGATAGATTTCTTTTACATAGCCTTATTGCATTAAATTCTGTAAGAAAAACATTCTACATCGAGCCTTAACTAAACCGAAGTTATAAAGTAGAAATTCAATTCAATGGTTAATTAAGTGAATAATTTTGTAGGATGAGGATGAAGAGAAGTGAGGAATTATGTCAAGTTGGTGGACATGGTATCGTTGAAGAGAGGGCAAATTAAAAATTTTCCGCAGGCATCAAACTACTTTGCGAAAACCCTGCTACAAATGGCGGTGTGCCTTTAATGACAGTTCTTGTGATAGAGAAGCCTTCTAGGGCTGATTTGATTATTTATATCGATATCGAAGAATGCAGCACGTACCAACGAATGTTTTTATATGTGATTGGATGTTGTTGGAAACTATGTGCAAATTGTTTCCACGAGTGAAATTCGATTCGTTTGCATTGATTGAATCAACAGCTTCAATGAAGGGTCTTCTCCATGTTAACACTTTGAGTCGTTGGGAAATGCCCATCGCCTAGTCCCTATTGTTGAGTGCACAATCGAGCTGACAAGATTTTGAATTGCAGTCAGCCTTACAATGTTTTGTACATTGGTAAATGTGTAGCATCTGACACAGCGCATATTTTCACAAGGATTGTGCCTCTTTCAAGGCATCAAGCTGCAAGGAACGAGAAAGATTTTAGGTCTGTATCTTTACTCAACTCAACCACGGGATCCCGCGGGATTCCAGAACGTTTATCTTTACTTTTTTTTGACGTAAAAGTGGCAGAGCTTCTGCTTTTTTGGCACTTCCCCTCCAGTAAGAATTTACCCGAACATTTTGCTCGTGCACTTTCTTGCTTGTCAAATCAGCTGTTTGTGAAATCAGCTGATCGAAACATTTCGACTGAATTCAAATTTATATTTGACATCGAATGAAAAATGGAAAGCACAATCTCTCTCAGTAGGTTTGAAAATTCAAAATAATGTTAAGTATGCAATGTAACATTGCTATGAGCTCATTTTAACACGTTTCTGATGAAACAAAATTGTTTGTATGTTTTTTAGTATCTCTACTGAGAGTGCATGTTAAATGCCATTCAGCAAGAAACATCCCAAAGGCATATCTTTAGTTTTCATTTTCGGATGGAGATTACAAAAACAACATTAAAAAGCTCGAGCCCAAACTTTTTCCCGGGCTTTTTCCCAAACTTTACCCAGAAAATAAAGAAACAGACCTTTCGTGGTAATGAAGCTCATGAAGCTTTTGCTTTTGCTTTCCCTCATATGGAATATCTGATCGTTGGATTTTTGATCACTGGGTTATGACTTATGATCAAGTTTCAGTAACGCAGGGTTGAAAGGCTATATGTATCTTTTGGCATTTTAATTTTGTTTTGTTTGCTTTTATCTCGCAAATATATTTTGGGGTACAAAATAAAAACTACCGACGATCTAACCCCAAGTCAGTAAGCAGAACCAAGCCCATTTTGTACATTTCTATGCGAATCAAGACTCCTTTTTTAAATATACCCATGCCCATACAGTTTTTGTCTAGTTCTTAAATCAGACCGGCTTAGTCCAAAAGCCTGAACCTGAACCTGTATTAAGTCTTCAAGTATGCCAGAAAGAGAGACCATCAAGCTATTGCTCAAAAGATTAATGGGACAACTAAGAATGAAATCCACATTGTTACATTGTTCAAGACGAACTATTTTTTCACTTGTGTTTGTTTTCATATGTATGCCTTGTAAAAAATCTGGAATCAGTTGCTTCCATTAAGAAATGCAACAGTAATTTAATTTGACCGCAACCATAATCGTACACTTTCGTAAACAAGCGTGTTCTTACATTTTTATTTGACTATCTCTAGAAAAGAAGCCACACGTTAGATTTCCAACAATACACAAAACATCTTTCAAATCCCGTTTCAAGTTTCTTATTTAAACGTACGTTCATTCATACAGTGTGAGTGTACCACCTACATTGCCTTATGCCTGTCAAAAGAACTTCATTGTTAAAAGAAAAACTGCAAAAAAGAAGAAGAACCACCACAAAAAAGAAATAGAAGTAAAGTAAGTACAATCGGAAACTAAAAACGTCCGGAAGCGAAAAAGTCCGTAGATTAAAATTTCCACAAAACGTTTTATCTATGGCACCTTCATGTCCATCCCCACCCACGCAACCATCGAATAGAAGGTGTATTTCGTGAATAGATTCGACGAAAGAAAAGTGTTTAATGCTGTTTTGTTAATTTTTTTTTTTTTTTTTTCATCCTGTGCATTTCTCCTTACTCGTGCAATTCATTGAGTGCTTTAGTCGTATCTATCTTTTGGCTAGTTGCAACAAGAGGTGAGTCTGCACAAGCAGAAACAGCAGGAGCTGTAAAGTGAATCTCATATTTCACTGTTTATTTCATGTTTGGCTTGCATGTTTCGGTTGCGTTGTGTACGACATTGCCCGAAGACATTGCTGGAACGACAGTGGGTATTGAATTGACTTGGCAGTGATTTAATACATAGCATGGTGTATTTATGTGATCTGTGTGATGTGATGCCACCATCGTATGCTTCACATATATGCAAGGTATTGAATAACTTTCACAAAAGTTACGGACATTATGTGCAGCGTATACTTCATTCTATCAGTGAGGCAATAGAAATTTAAAGTCTTGGTGATGTATGAAAACCAACGGTAAGAAGCGCTTACCGGAGCAATAACCTGGTAATTGCATTAACTGCTACTTTATACCTACTTCATTGTCTTTGAAGAAGGAAGAAATGCACTTAAGAAGGCTTCCCCCGTTCCGCTTATGGAGATTTAACAGCAAGAGTCAAGAGATTCACCTTTTGAAGGAGGACAGGTAGTGCATTCAAAGTTTTGTCTGGTTTTCCATTCCGAATATGTGAACTCAACCTTTAAAATTCATTGTTGGCTGATAGCAAAGCACTCTCAATTTCCCTTTCTCTACTTTTCAATTGGCTATGCGGGAAGATTTGGTGTTGTAACTGTTTATATGGATATAATCTACACTAAACAAAAAAGCTGACATACGAACTTGATATTCGAAAAATGATGACACATGGAACTTGATATGTCATCGCATCTTTTTTTGAACACGTTTCGTTATCGGTCCAATGATATTCATAGCCTTTTTTATTTCAACCAGCAGACCGTTAGTCAAATTAACAACCGAAAACCACTCTTCGACGTTAACAAAATTTCGTGTCAGTATTCCAGTGATTGAAAATTTAAACTCAAACCGAAACAATAGAACCTCTCGAACAGCAATAATCAAGAGAATACCTACACCGCAGAGTTCCCACCGAAATCAATTGAAACTAAAGCCAATACATTTTCTCGCAATAACCAGGTGAGCGTGCTGTGCCTCACTATTTCTGTTCTACACCTCCCAATTATACTGAATGCTTGGTTGAATGTAAGTACAAAAAACAGCTGCAGCTTCCTTCGCTATTTGCTTTCCATAGCTACACGACTACCCACTGTACTCGACTCGACTGTGCTATTCTCCACACAACAAAAAGTTCTATTTTATGTAGTGGGGGCACAACCTACTTTTACCACTTGAATGAACTCCACAATATGATGCAATTGCAGTGGTTCGCCGTTCCACAATTTGTGCGTCATTCAGACAGAGTCCCGGCAAAGTAGTGGCAGTACTCTTGGTGATGCTCCAATTATGCACGAAGTGCAGCCCTTAAACCCACCACCGCTGCCGCCGCTAATTGAAGAGCCACCACTGTTGCTCGTCTTCTTTTCTGATCCTTGTTTTGTGGGTTTTTATGGCGGTTTCAGCCTTGTGCTAGTAAATGCAAATGAAAAACAATTGCATTTTGCATGATTCCTGCAAAGTGCCTTTCAATGAGGTATGTGTGCGAGTGTAACATCTGGTTTCGCAAATTCACCTTGTGGAAGCCATCATACATTAAAGCGTGCCGGGAACCATATGATTACTTTGAATTTATGTAATCGACTAATTATCTGGATATACCATTTCTATTGCGATACAGCGCAACTGCATATCGTTTTCAATGAAAAGCAAAAAACGGAAGAAACTAGTCAAACTAATTAGCAAGTTGTGGCAATATTGGCGTGTTTTGTGTGTTGGCGGGAATCGTGTGTAGGCTGTGCAAAAAACTTGAACTCACACAGGAAAAAGCGGCTCAGTTTATTTTTGTTATTTTGTTTTATTTTGGGAAAAATAGTTTTCTTGCTTTTCGATTACTGGAGGCAATTACTCTGCATGAATACTTATCTGATGGACTGTAGGTGTAACTTGATTTATCACGACTGACCCAAAAAAATTGAATTAGCTAAAGTCGAAACGAATTTAGATTTATTCTGTATTATCAAACATCCATGAAAGTGCAATTAGAATGGTACTGAACAGGAATCCGACATATATTTGATAAGTTGGAAATTCCGTAGTCAAGATTGTAGGATTGATAGTGATGGTAAGTTTGTTGTCTGCTCCTTACACAACCAACAAGATAGAGACTAAATATTTTTGTCTGTTCTTCTTCGTATTTTTAGAGTTTCTTGCAACCAAATACAGTGGTACCGTATCGAAACAGAATTGTGTTCGTTTCTCTAGCATTTATTCGAAAACTAAGTAGGTATGTATTTGGTTAAACACTACAACCAAAGATCTTCTTCTTCTTTTCATTTCCGGCGTTACGAGTAGTGATCTTGAAGCGATCACAACTCTCCCACTTTTCTGCTTCACACAAGTGATCCACCTGTGGGGTACGCCGCGTTGACCTCAGAAAGCGTCGGCAAGCCTCCCGGTTTTGGATTGTTCCATGTCTGAGGCCAACCAAATGCTGCTGTTTTTGCATTTGCTTGTACCAGGAGTGTTTTGGCCTGCCTTTTCTTTTTCGTCGCGAATTTGTTGAAACGTTGTACGATATTGCCTTTTGGACGGGTTTCTGCGGATCTCTCCTTTGAACATGACAATACCAGCTGAGCCGGTCGTGCTGAATTTTGTCCAAGATGGTACTTTTGACATGAAGGCTTCCACGGATCTTAGTACTTCTACAACCAAAGATATAACGTCATAAACAAAATATTGCATGAACTAGTTCTAACTGCAAACCAGCTGGGAACTGTTTGTAAACTGATAAGAAACTGTTTTCGAACTTACGAGTTTAATCAAGAATTTGGTCATAAGTTTGTTGTGTTCTCTTTGAGAGGTATTCCGCTTCCACTTTTTCTTTGTACGATATCTATAAACGTCTACTTTCTACAGCAGAACTCAGCTCTGCCTACCCTAAGTCTCTTCTGCCGACTTAAAGGGTGTTTTTTTTAGAGGGAAGTTCTATACGAATTGAAATAAAACACAAGAAATTCGTTTTAACGTCCATCAATTTGGCTTTAGTGGACGGATAATTTTATGCCATTAAAGTTTAAATATGATTTCGGCCATGTGGCCGCCGCGGCTGGTTCGAATAAAGCCAAGTCTAGAGGTCCAATTTTCAACCACTTTTTCGAGCATTTGTGGCTTTATAACGGCAATAACTCCATGAATGTTGGCTTCCGAGAGCCCCCTCTAACGTCCATTCAGGTCCATTCTGCGAAATTATGCGCTCATCGAATGTTTCCTTCAATAAATCGATTGTGACGTGCGCTGTGTGGCATGTAGCGCCGTCATGTTGGAACCACATCTCATTCACATTCATGCGATCCAATTCGGGAACAAAATAGTCGGTTATTATAGCTGTATAGCGGTCTACATTAACGGAAACTGGCTCAACAGCATCATTTCGGAAGAAGTATGACCCAATGACTCCACCAGCCCATAGAGCACACAAAACTGCCATTTTTTGTGGATGTAATGGCGTCTCAAGGTACTCATGTGGATTCTCTTCACTCCAAATGCGGCAATTTTGTTTGTTGACGTAACCATTCAACCAAAAATGAGCCTCATCCTTGAACAAAGTCTTGCGATGAAAATCTGCATCGAGATCAATCTCATTTTCGGCCCATACACCAAAATCACGACGCATTGCATGGTCTCGCGGCTTTAATTCTTGCACAAGCTGGATCTTGTAAGGTCGTAAGTCAAGATCTTTGCGCAAAATCTTCCATAAAGTTGATGGACAAAGCTCCAATTGCTGTGCACGGTGGCGAATCGATTCATTCGGGTCCTCTTCAACACTTTGCTCTACAGCGGCAATAATTTCTTCGGTGCGCACTGTTCACTTCTCTGCGGATGCGTATTAACACAAAATGTAATAGTTAACCGATTTAAATGCTCTAATGGACGATTAAGTAAGTAAGTAAGTAAGTAAGTAAGTAATTCATTTTATTTTGTTTTTCCATAGTTGGTTTATAATATAATGAATGAATTTAAAGCTATGGCATTGCCGTCAGCTCGGTTAGCAATTTTATTCAAAAAACATTTAAATATATATATATATAGTTTTTTTTTTATTTTATTGTTATTATTAAGCTTGTTTTTTTTTTTTTATTACTTAGTTAAAAAATTTGCAAAGTTAATCATATTCCGTTATCAGTAGAGTTCTATACTTGTAGAGTTGATATACAAATTTGTAGAGGTTTTTCCAGTTGAACTCGTTCAAGGTTATAATTGTTTCTTGCATAGTTAAGGTTTTCTTTCCGAAATATGCAAGGCGCTGAGAAGAGAATATTGGACAGATACTTAAAAAATGGAAACAATCTTCTTTTGCTTTCAGGTTGCACAATGAGCAGAATTGGTTGAAACTTCCGTTGTATGGACTTCCATTTAGATGAAGGAGTTCACATCTTGTTTTGAAAATAAGAGATATTTCTCTGTAGCTGTACATATCGTTGAAATAATTCATGCTTAACAAAGTAGTGTTTAGTTGCGAGTATATGATCCTACTCTCAGATTCTCGAGCAATAGATGAAAACTCATCACGAACAGAATTTTCATACTTTTCAATAACTCTATAAAATTGTTCTTTGATGCAATTTAAGTTATTCGTGTCTATCGAAACGATTTCTCCACAAGCGATTCCTAAGCTTTTCCACTTGGATAGCCACCAATCGTGATTTCTTAGTTCATAAAACATCATTTTCTTTGTCAGACGAGTATCTGCGTGCGAGACAACTTTGGTAATGTAGTCGGCGTGCAGTTTAAGAGTATATGTGAAAAGCTTTGGTAGTCCTGTTTCAAGATAAATTGCGTAATTGGGTGTATTCAATGGTAAGTTAAACAATTTTTTCAGGAAGTTCCTTTGAAATTTTTCGATGGACTCGTATTCATCAATTCCCCAAACTTGTCCAGCATAACATAAGGAGGACTTAACAACAGCATCAAAAATTTTATACTTTGCTGAGAGACTTATTCGATCATTAAAAAAGATTTTTCTCCATGACATATTGAGAAGGCTTTGTGATGAATTTGACTTTTCTTGGAGATGTAGGTTAAAATCTAGGGACCGGTTCAGTTTTACACCTAAATATTTGTATTCGTCAACGGTCTCCAGTTTAGTACTATTATAGAACCAGTTGTAAGATATTTGGCTTCTGGTTGACGGGCTGAATATCATTACTTTCGATTTGCTTGCGTTGATTACAAGACACCATTCATGACAGTAATCCGACAGGCGGTTGATCATAAGTTGAAGGTTTTCGGGTGACTCAGATAGAATCACTAGATCATCAGCATACATTAATACATTTATGTTTGAATCGACTATTCGAATTCCACCAGGAAGGCATGCAACCACATCGTTAATAAATAGTGAAAACAGCATGGCACTGAGAAGACAACCTTGTTTTACCCCGTTATCAGTTTCGAACCATTCCGAGTAACTGGATCCATCCCACACCGCCGCTTTTGAGTCCGTGTATAGTTCTTTTATTAGCCTAATGAACTTCGTGGAAACTCCTAGTTTTGAAAGCTTGTAAAACAGAGCATTTCGATTTACAAGGTCGAAGGCAGCTCTAAAATCAACGAAGAAAGCGTATACTTTCTTATTCCTTGCTTGAAAGGCTTTCACAATTGATGTTAGTGTGAAGATATGGTCAACCGACGAGTAATTCTTCCGAAAACCGGCCTGAAAATCTGACAAGACACAGTTCATATCCACCCAAGTCTCTAATCTGTTTACTAGTATTCCACAGAATAATTTTGCAAGAACATTCATAAAAGAGATGCCACGATAATTTTCTACGTTGTTCAAGTCACCTTTTTTGTGTATCGGAAAAATTACTGACCTTTTGAATGAAGATGGTATTACTTCCGTCGAGAATATTTTATTGAACAACGAATGAAGTTGTGAATAAAACGTTTCAGTAGCATTCTTGTAAAATTCGTACGGGACTCCGTCTTCTCCAGGGGCTTTTCCATTTTTTCCTTTGAGAACAGCCAATTTTAGCTCTTCAAGAGAGATTTCGGAATCCAAAATTTCGTCGGATAACCATGGTTCAGCATATAAGAATTTTACATTAGTTTGACCATATAGTAAAGAACTAAAATAATTAGACAGGTCATCAGCTGAAACTCCTATTCCAATTCTAAAGTTTTCACAATTAATCTCTCTCGCTACCTTCCAAAATTCTTTCGAGTTTTTAATTTGGCCAAGTTTATAGGCTTGATTACTTTCAAAATTAATTTTTTTGTTGTAACACAATTGTACGCTGTATTCGCTTCGTTGTACCATTTCTTGAGGGTTTGAGAATACGAGCTTCTCAGTGTATTTAACAAGTCGAACGACACTTTTCGGGCCAGCATACATTCCTTGTCAAACCATTTTGCTTTGTACTTTGAAGCTTTATTTTGAGTAATGTTGTTTGAGGAGCTTTTTAACGCTTGGACGAGTTTTTCTGCAGATATTTCAACTGACTCAGCCAATGTAATGGACGATTATGTCGACCATAAAATGGACGGGGCTTGCGGTAAACTTCGCGAACTGATCCATTATTTTCGAAATAAATTTGCACGATTTGCAAGCGTTGTTCTTTTATCAACCAGTTCATGATGAAATGGTAAACCAAACTGGACATAAATGACATTACAATTGTTCAGTTTTATCTCTCTTCGAAAAACCAACCTCTAAAAAACACCCGATCCAATAGAAGAAGGCGTTTGATTTATTTCGTCGTGTGTTATCTTTACCAGCAAGATTAGAGTAAAAAAACTGGAAACTGATTCCCAGCTCGCTTCCAAACGGTTTCAAACCATTTGCATATCCACAAAAATCTGCACAAATTCCTAAGCCTAGACTGTTTTTCGCAAGAATAAACAATTTCTTTATAGACAATTACAGTGCTTCGCACTTTATTCCGAAGAGATTACAAAACACCCAAATACCTAGCCCTTGATTTTCTTAAAGTTTAAGACGACTATCACCTGAATTTTAGGCACTGAAAAACGTGTTGGAAACTCTTAAAAAAGAATCGGAAATTGTAGTTTGATAGTAAAATAGCTTTCCACCAACAAACAGTCTTTTGACGATACAATCGCCGATAGACGATTGAACGATAAAAGTTATGGAATCTCGGCTGTGCTTCACACTTCCAATTTGTTTGCTAAACTTAAGTGTAACAAAGCAAGAGAAGCTATCTAGCGTAAGAAAAGGTTACATTCCTCTATTACTCTATAAAAATATAAACTCATATTTAATTTAGACATTGACACAGCTCGACTGAGATATTTCTAAATTCACCCGAGCACCAATATCTGCCCTTTACATTCGTTTTAACGTCCAAAAAGACCGTGAAGTAAAATCGATTCAAGCGGCACGAGTAGTGCTAGTGTCGTATCGGCAAACCTTGTTCTACATTTTGTAGGTACTCGTTTGATGGACAAAATGAATCTAAGACACACTTTCAATAATAATTATTGTTCTTAGCATTGAAATATCATTTATAATCCTCAAAAGTATAATTTATTGTGCATTACAATTCACCTTCTATGGCATGCTAATGATTGCATTGTATTCTCTCTCTCTCTCGCCAAAGCAAATCAATAGCTGATGGTTGGTTGGGGGGGTTGGGCGTCTCGGCACATTAAGCATCCAGTTTTTGTGCCTCCACGAAGGAAAACGAAAACAAATTAAATAATTCTCACTTTCCAGTTTTCTAACCCACACAACACAAAACAAGCCCCTTCAGCCGTCACTATGTCTGAGAAAAGAAAAAAAAAATTAATTACCGAATCGGCAAACGCATACCGGAAAATCCTCCAATAACTCATTTACAACTCGTTACGAAACAGTTCGTCTGTCTGCCACTACATTACGTGTAATCAAATCACACCAAACTTCCTTCTTCCTCTTATTCCCTTCAATTAAAAAAGATTCCTTCTGGCAGACAGGAGATCTACCATTTATTCTCATTCACTTAGAGCCACGGACGACACGAAGTCGGAACGAGAAGTATGGCTATTGAAAAGATGTGTGTGTGGTGTGGTGCAGTTTGATCGATTAAAAGTTCATCTCGAGCTCATTATGAGCGAAGGAAGGTATCTATTTATCTTCTCAGGTAATATTTGATTAAGATTAATATACTGTTCGTACTAGTAATTCCTGCTGGGTAGAGTTGTGTGGTAGGGAAGGTACTTACTCCTGTGAGACACACGCATACCTCAAACTTACTAATTGCATCCGCTCCCATCGATTAGCCTGTGAATAAAGGGAGATGTTAAATGCTTTTCTTAGAATTACTTATTGAGGCATTGAAGTGGCCTGAGAAAGTATCTGACGAATAGATTAGGAACTACTTGGGTTAAGAGCTCTAATTCCTTTTAGTTATTTGGTCATAGACGACAACTATTTATTGTATTTTTTTTTTCTTTTTAGATATGCAGCCAAATTGAACTTCAATTAAATGTGAACATCGCTGTTTGAACCTTGGTAAGCATTTAATAAAATTAGTTGATAAGAACGATGGCGCCAGCATTTTTAAGATCGGATGGGTTTTGAAATAATTAAATTGGGAAAAGAAGATGCTTAGCGTATAGTTTTAACTTTTCTAAATAACTCCGAATAAGAAGAACAACAACTGTTGATGTATCGGCAAATAAGCAAATAGCCATCAAATGTTTTCTTTCTAATCTGAGATCATAAAATTTGCGTACTTGATTTTTTAAAAACCTATTTTCAAAAATAGTGAAAAATAAAAAAGCTGTTTTTAAAAATATTGATTTTCTCACATTGTTAACCGGTTTGCGAAACAATGCTCCTCTTACAGAAAATTTAAAAAATTAGCGTTCCTCCGGTTCTTCAATTAGCTTTTTCCGATTCGAGAAAGCTATTCGCCAAACTGTGAATATAGGCGGCGGTACCAGTGTTGTCCCTGCGTTCTTGATCTCAAATAAAGGGTCCGCCAAATAATATTTATTTTTCAAAAACAGGGCGCAAAACATCGACTATAGCTTTGGCTATGTGGCACGTAGCCCCGTCCTGTTAAAACCAAAAGTTGTCAATATCCTCCTCTTCATTTTTTGTGAACGGAAATTCGTTCAACATGGCCCGATAACGATCGCATTTGACTGTAACGGCCACTCCTTGCTAATCTTCGAAGAATGCCTCTGGACCAAAATCCGCACCAAACAGTGACTCGTTTTGGGTGTATCAGCTTTTCAATGTTTGCGTGCGGTTTTTCTGTGCCCCAAATGCGACAATTTGCTTGTATCAAAATGAGTTTCATCTGAAAAGATGATTTTTTTGGCAAAATCGGCATCGGATCTTCAAAGTAATGTCGCAATATTTCCCAGCGTTGTTCAAGCGTATACACAACCATATTCGTTCAGCGGAAGGATAAAACTAATTATCTGTTAAATCAGACATGAGCTAAGTGTTACCATTCACGAAATAAGTACTAGTTGAAAAAAAACCTTAGATTGCGGACTCTTTACATTACTCGCTGATTTCATAAAAACACTATCAAAGTATTTTAAATTTATCGCAGTAAAAACAGAAATGGTTTTACTATGGATAAAAAGTTTTTAATGTTAAAATGAGGATGGCGCCACCATTGATTTCGGAAAGTATTTTTTTTTTAACTCGATAACTTTACCAGTTAGGTACTGGCTTGAAAAAATAAAAAGCTACGATTCCGATTCCACATTTTTGTCGTTGTCACCATACTTCGTCGTTTTGGTGTGGTTCTGGTTACTTCCATGTTCTTCAGCGTAGTTAAAATTTCTTATCTGAAATTGTTGGCGACGGAAAAACAACAATAGCGCTTTTTGGAGAGCTCTTAAGCCTAAAAGTGAAAATCGGATTTCTTGAACTAACTATCTGTTGAAAAACATTGTAAATATTTTAGTGATATTTTTTCAAGTGGTGCGTAAATATTTGCACTACTTAAGCTTCAGAGATTCAGAGAATAATTTTTTTTTTTTGAAAACAATAAAACAAACATTCTATATTGTGACTACATTAAAATTCAGTCAAACCACATTTCTGAGGTATCAGTTTGTCTTATCCCATCACTAGCAACAAGAAATAACTTGAATCTCTGTTTGGCAACTAATATCACCGCAAGTTGGGCTACTCAGCGGACTATTGTCGACCACCTAAATATTTTTTCTATTTTACTATAAATGCAAAAAAATTTGTTCGAAAACTAGGATTGGTAAACATTGATGATTGCTCTGAGTTTTATTAATTTTTCGTTCTCACAATAAATTCAACTCTAAGGTACATGAAACGGTTCATTAAATTGAAAATTAATATTTGACTTCAATTTTATAATGAAATATTAGAAATTCTAAACTTTCAGAACATATTAAGGACTAAAGATGAAGGACCTCTATAATTGGAAGAGGGATCTATAAGACCAAACACTCAAGATAATTCCTTTGACATTTTCAATGAAATTGACTTTGAATTTCGCAGTAAAATTGAAGAATCCAATAAGGAGCGGTAACATACATTTAAAGGCTAAGTGTATTCCTCTGGAATTGATAATATTTCTAACATTTGTGTAAGAAATATAGCGTTCTTTTTTATTGATGTTCTGTCTCATATTTTTAACAACAGTATTTTGTCTGGAGTATACCCTGATGCACTTAAATGTGCTAATATTCTTCCGCTTTTCAAAAAAGGCAATACTAGTGAATTATGTAACTATAGGCCAATCTAGCTTTTACCATCACTAAGTAAAGTATTTGAAAAAGCCATTAAAAATAGGATGGTTAGCTTTCTGAATTCAACGGGTTTCTTTAGCGATATTCAATTTGGGTTTCGAAGTGAAAAAATACGTCAGGACTATTTGTTGATATTTCAAAAGCTTTCGACATGGTTAACCATGATTTATTGCTAACGAAGATTGAAAATGTTGGGTTCCGAGGTTTCATGATTGATTGGTTTAGTACTTATTTGAAACATAGAACACAAAGGGTGAACTTACTTTATGTTAGTAGTGATATTAGGTCTATAAAACTTGGGGTTCCTCAGGGGTCTGTTTTGGGGCCTATTCTTTTCTTGATATATATCAACTCATTGTTCAGCTTACCTTTTAAGGGCCTTCTGACAGCATTTGCTGACGATATTGGTTTTACTTATGGCACTGATAGTTATTTGAACCTTGTATCAGATATGAATTGGGGTCATAGCTTGTTAAGGGTTTGGTTTGCTGAGCATAAACTTATAATAAGTTCGAAAACTAAGGCAATGTTTTTCAATTTGTCTAGACAGAACCGTCCAGATGCAGATCTCATTTTTCATGCCTCAGATTGTCAAAAGTTTAGACTTTTTCATTGCACATGCAATTCATTCGACTCTTTCTTTAACTCGAACAACTGCAGCGATAAATGTTTTAAGATAGAAAATGTACATGAATTTAAATATCTAGGACTAACCATTGATTCCAATTTGAGTTTTTTTACACACACTGATAATTTAAGAAAGTATCTTCGCTCCATACTCAGGAATTTTTATTATCTTAGCAAAGTTTGCTCCATTAATTTGCTTATGAAAATCTACTACGGTGTCTTTGATTCAAAACTGCAATATGGAATTGCTTGTTGGGGAGGATCCTATAAAAATAAAATCCATCCTCTATTAATAATACAAAAACACGTACTTAAAAAAATTTGTAGAAAGCCTCGTCTCTCTCCTAGTTTTCCTCTATTTAAGGATTTGAACATTCTTCCAGTTCGACATCTGTACTGCTATAAAGTTTTAATGGTTTTCTTTGCTAGATCGGGAAATCTTAATTTTAGACAAATTGCTAGCCATAGCTTGCGGGTAAATTTTTTGAACCGAGTTCCAATACCGGCTTTTCGCACAACAGCTTTCCGTAACTTCTACAGTGTTGCTTCATGTCGTTTATTCAATAAACTTCCACCCTCCATCAGAACTCAAGCATCTTGTTTTAAGTTTTTAAGACTTTTATGAACATGGCTTTTTTCTGTCGATTTAGTAAACATTGAAGTATTGTTAAATTATTCCTCCTGATTATTTGGTGAAATTTCTTGTTTTTATGTTACTAAAAAAAAAAAAATCTGCACTTAAATTTTGTAATTTTTCTTTTTTTTCAATTTTTCATTTGTTTACTACCGAGGGTCACCCCACCCGTTTATCAATATTTTTGAAATGTATAACATTTAATATTCAGTCAAATGTGACAATAACACTATTTTTTACAAAAATATCTTATATTAATATAATATTTCCTTATAAATTATAAAATGTTTAAAAATTTTTGTATTGTTAAATAAGGATTTTTAAGAAATAAACAAACATCTATCTATCTATCTAATTGTAAGCTTTCAGAACATATTAAGGACTAAAGATGAAGGACCTCTATAATTGGAAGAGGGATCTATAAAACCAAACACTCAAGATAATTCCATTGACATTTTCAATGAAATTGACTTTGAATTTCGCAGAAAAATTGAAGAATCCAATAAGAAGCGGTAACATACATTATAAAGGGTGCAAGCTGTGCGCTGTGCAAAGGCTAAACTATAGGAGAATAACGATAAAAGCGCCAGCTTGTTAACATTGCTTTACGAATTTGTATGTAAACACACACCAGTTACCCCTCTTTTATAGTCGGTGTACCTAATCTAAATTATAATCGCTGTAAACAGTAAGATTAAAATTTTTGTAACCGAGGACAAGTGATTAAATTATTGCTGATTGTTTTCATAATTCTCTTGTTTGAATTCATATAAATCTTTTTTACAGTCATACCAACTAACAACATTTAATTTATTGACCGTGCACCGCTCGCGTGAAGAGCGGTTTTATAACCATCAATTTGAATAGGCTTAATTACTTTCGATTCCATAAATAGCCATTGAGCTTGAACAATGAGCATGGTCATGTCAAATGTGTTCAAAACGTTATCTAGTCCACTATTGAAAACGTAATAATTCCATTATCTCTGTAGAACCAACAAAGCAAATCCACAGCACAAACTGCAGTCACAGTCGCTTACCTGTAGTTCCCTTTTAACTATTTCAGTGCTCATGTTTTTTTTTTTTATTTACTTTTTGTCAAAGCAATAATTACACTAGAGACCGGGAGAGCTGTTTGCACAAGTTGCAAATGAAAGTTGGGTCTTGGTGTGTTCCCAATTTTCATTTCAACCGCCTCGCCTGCCCTTTGTGCATCCTACAAATTCGCTGATTTGGCACAGAATTCATCTGCTCTTTCAGCATTTCCAGCATATAGGTACTCAAACTAGTAAACGCTGACTTGTATCCTACATGTATAGTGGATTTGTTGGGAAGTTCCAATTTTTATGCCTGACTATTTGGATGAATCGAGGGGCGGTTGAAAAATTAAAGAGCCAGACGATTGCCAGTTGCCACTAATCAAATTTATTTCAACATTTTCGCTGTCTGACTCGTCGTGTGGTTGATTCACTGAAGTGGAACATGCTTCCTCTTTACTATGCTCTGTGCTGTTGCCTGCTGTTGGTATATGAGTGTTCATACATTTGCACAGTATCCACTTATAATCAGTGTGCATTGGTTGCACTTTGGTCGTCTAATGGGTCGTCCAGATTACATCCTTGACAGTCAGAGGCAAAGGAGACAATTTTAAAAAATTTATGGATGTATCTGTGCCGGATGGGAAATTGGGTCTTCGGGGATTGTTGTCAAAGTTGAAAGTTAAGGTACCTAAATTGATGACTTGTATTTGGAAACGATTCATAGAAATGAATGAAGTAAAGTAACCTACAAAGAAATTTAATAAATATCCCAGGCGGCAGAGGACAAATCAATCTTACAATCTTCAGTATAAAAAAAGAAATGGTGCTGTGTTGAGAGATGTGCTATATTTCAAATAAAATATCGGGATATCTTAAAAGTTCTTTGGAGATTCCATAAAACGCGTTTTCCAAAATGGCGGCTTGTATAAACAAATCAATTTTTCGGAATTTATTAAGAGCGTCATCCGCAGGACAAGCCTAATTTAGGAGATATTTCGATTTTGAATGCTATTGAGTAGTTTACTTTGCAACTGAGCCGCTTGGAACCTACAGCAAATTTAAAATCACCCTTTCATCAGATTTAATCACAGAAACGACAGAGACTCCAGAGAGTGGTGCCTTTGGCGTAATGCCTAGCATGTCTACCTGTTATGTGGGAGCTTGAAGTTTGAACCCTAGAGACATCTAAGAAATGCTTTTCACGAATATCGCCTTTGGCGAGGAGTTGGCAAGACTTGTAAGAGTAATTACACTGTCATAAAAAGCGCTTTATAACTCAGATTTTCAGAGGCAGAATAAGATTGCAGATCTGTGAAATGCGTTAGGTCACGAGGTCTCCACAGCTTTGTTGCGACACCCTATTTGTTTGTTTAATATTCGAGAGAAATTTGCTTCTTCAAGTCAAGTGTGTGCACAAAAAATAGGGTGTGCTAGCAATTCAATCTCGGAAGAGGTGAAACCTTAAAAAAGTCAAGGCGACTACGAAAGCCCGAACAAATAGGAGACGAAAATTGTAGGAGTTGCTTCTACCTCATTCTCTCGTAAACTGAACCTTATTTATGAATATTTTATATTTTTTTGGTGTCGATTTTTCGTTTCATCAAAAAGAAGGCTTCAAACCTTAAGACCATGACCAAAATCCAAAGGCTTGCATGCACTGTTTCAACCAGTGCCATGAGAATGACACCAACTGCAGCTCTGGAACTTTCCTGTCGCTAGCCCCCCTTGACCTGTTTAACAAAAGAGATGGCGGCAAAAAGCGCACTGCCACTCAAACAATGCAATAATTGGAAAACAGGCATATCAGGCCATAGAACCATCAAGAACACTACCGATATACACATTCAAACAGACTACACCCCTTGCATACTGATTTCATTCCAGTGGCCCTAACAGTCTTTCCGTCAAGAGAATGCTAGGAGGAAAACAGGGTTATAAAAGAAAATCGCATTTCCGTCTTCACAGATGTTTCCAAAACGTACCAGGGGGTAGGGTGGGTATCTTCTCAGATTACCCTACTGTGAATAGATCAATAAAGTTCCCCAACTGTTGCAGTGTCTTCCAAGCTAAAGTACTTGCAGTGTGTGAAGCCGCAAAACACCTGGCTACGCAAAACCTGGTCAGCAAAAATATATCTTCATAGACAGCCAGGCGGCCATTAAAGCTATCTCATCCATTACCACAAAATTCAAATTAGTAGAAGGCTGTCGCAGTAATCTTTGACTGCTCAACTCAACGAACACCGTAACTTTAATCTGGGTTCCATGACATTGTGACATAATCAGTAATGAAATGGCGGATAAGCTGGCTAAAAAGGGTCAGCACTCGAATCCAGCGAAGCGAACACTTCAGTTCTAAAGCCACTAGAACAAGAAAAAACAGAATTAAACACAATTTTCTTAAAACCGCCAATAACAGGTATTTATCTTTAGAAGCATGCCGGGTCTCCGGAAACCTTTGGCCAGATATTTCCAAGAAGAATCAGAATTTCTGCTTCAGATTAGCAGGCCTTGGCTCTCTCTGTTGATTGGCATTCTCATCACAGGCTATAACTCGTTGGGTACCCACATGATGAGAATGGGCATAAGCACATCCGACTTATGTAGAAGATGTCAAGACAGGCTCCCATTGAACAGCATCTGCAAATTTACTCAGGACTTCAAATGGTTCAGTAGGGGTTCCCAACCCCAATAACCCAGCCACCAGCCCAACCCTCTACCTCTCCAATCTTCCCACTTCCTCATCCTCTGTTTTCCCGGCGAGTACATTGGATCCTGTGATCCGAGTGAAGTGCTACCACTTGTGGCTGCACCCCGAATCTAACCAAGCCTAATCCTAGTGCTACTTTAGATCAAGTTAAGGTCAAACACAGGGCTCCAAAAACACTCAGTTTGACATTCAGGGTGAGATTGAGGAAGTTTTAAAAAACGCTTTGAGTGATTTGTTTTTAGATCGGAATTGGAATTATGGTATATAGTTGGTATTGTAATGTTCGAAGGAGAGATCCAGAGAACCTCGTCAAAATATCAATGTCATACAACTTTCAAGCACAATCGCTAAGAAAAAAAAGAAAGGCTGACCTGGTGCAGAAAAATGCAAAGTGGGAGAGCTGTGATCACTTCGAGAACGCGATGCTCGTAAAGCCAAAAACGGAAGAGAAAAAGAAGACGAAGGTGTTATTTGCTATTAGACTTAGAAAAAGGTGGTGGCTGGTACCAGACAATTCTTACTAAGTTCACTTGGCATCTAGTTATACATTTCCGTCTTTCTTTGAGAAATCAATTCCACGCAGATTATAGAAAAGCGAATGAAAAGATTTCACAGTTCAGAAATCAAATTTTGCTGCAATTTGAAAAATCAAACCGTTAATGAGTAAGCAACTGAACGCCGAACAACAAAATCACGAATATGTTGTTTAAATTAATACACCGGAGTAGAACAGACAAACTAAAGCAGATGCTTGAATAGAACAAAGAAAAGTTTTAAAAACCAGAAAGTAAAGTACACATACTTTGAATAAAATGTTCAGTCTTATTGAAAAACGCACGCACTATAAATGCTTTGATGAACAAATGACGTGTTCCGAACAAGCGATTTACTTCCAGCGTATTGTTCGAAAGAAGAAACAATTGAATACTCTGCTAAAGCTTTTGTTTTACAGGTTTTCACTTTTATTTAAAACAAATGATTGGGTAACTGTCCAAGTGAACACATTTTCATAATTTATTTTTCCATTCTTGAAAGGGACTATCAATCACTTCAATTAATGAAATTGTAAATTTTTTAGATACTTTTACTTTTTTATTAAAAGTTTCACACTTCCCTACCATTACCATAGACTCAAATTGTGTGTTCCTGCATGGATTTCCGTTACGTGTCATTAAAGTTAAAATGAATTTCCGCTTTGTCTGAGCCGATTAATGAGGAAAGACCCCTTTTACAAACGACGCACTTAACGCAACAACATCCTTTTGAGAAGGAAAAGCCAACTGTCAAATGGCACGAGATGGCTTACACCTAATCAATTCGATTCATTGCTGCCATAAATCTGCTGGTAGGTTAAAACTCGAATCGTTTTCCACCCTCTAAAAAGAAAAAAAGCCTGAGTACCACCATTCAAAAGACAAACAGCAAAGGAAGCACTCAGAAGCGTGCTCGACCTCGATTGCAGTTCGGTTTTAATCGGCAGACATTGACACGCGAATTTTCTCCCTAATCTCAGCACTTAAGGTCCCCACAGTAATGGGTATTGACAGTGCATTGTCATGAAACTCAAGCCAATTTCGGCTCCGAAGTGTCACTTGATACTCGTACATCTGGGACATTCATTTCGAGAACAAAAAGCTGATGATGGTGCACTTATGCATATGTGTACATGTGAACAGGATGCACACACAAAAGCTAAATAATTCGCACACGCAATTAACTTCGTTTTTCATTTTCAAACAGAAAAAGTTAATTAATTGTGTTTTTGGTTTAATTTTTTTTTCTTCTGTTTTTAGCTTGAAACAAAAGCGAAAGTGACAGTTACAAGTAACTACACACAATTTGTAATGTTGTTCAATGAACTTCTTTTACGCAATGGTGCACTTTTATTCTGTTGCTGTTTGTTTGAAGACAATGGCAATGGCTGAGTTGAACGCGCTGTTAATTGGATTATATTTTTCCATCAGTTAGACAATTGAAGACGGAGGAGCACACAAATGTATAAAAATAAGAAATAATTGCACAAAGTTCACGAATTTAATTCGACATAATTGGAACAGACAACATTAGCGGAGATGATTTGTGCATTTTTTTTTAAGTCACAAGAGTCAAATGCCTTTCCATGGGATGGGAAAGAAACCAAAGATTACGATAGTCTTTTGTAATTGGATCGATTATAAGTATGTATCTATATAATTATGGGATTATTTGCTTTCATAAAGTCTTCTTAATTGGAGGGCAATCGAGCGCATTGTGACTGTGGGTGAATGATCCGTTGAAGATGACCTATTCAACTCGAACCGATAAGTGGTTATCTTCTTGGGTTCTAAAGCATTTTTTTCTATCGCTGTGATGAAAAGGAAGGTTTATATGAATTCAAAGATTTTAAAGGGCGTTTGTAAAACTAAAATAAGTGATGTTGGGGTTCGATTAAACAGTACAAGTTTGAAGTTTTTTGTTCGCTTTGTTAGTAGAAGTTAATGTTTTTTCAGCTATTTAGGCCACTACCTATATTTTTTATCCTACCGATGTTTTCGTAAGAACTGGCTGTCTTTGGGATTCTAAACTTTCTTAGGTTAGATGGGGGTTGCAGCCGCAAGCGGAACCACGTAACTTCAATCTCAACGATCAGGAGGATGGCTGGGGAGGGGGTAATAGGCGATGCGGAGGATTAAGTTGACTAGATTATTGGGGTTTAAAACCCTTTGTGAACCATTTGGAGCCCTGAATAAACTTTACAATGCTGCTCAGTGAGAGGTTAGAGATGTCGCCCAGTTCGCCGAAGAAGTTATCTCCGAGGGGTTTTTTCTCTGTGTGAGTTAAGTTTGACCACTCGCAGAGGAAGTGGACCGATACTTTCTCAATCTCTTCCTCTTGACATCCGCAACATAAGTCGAATGTGCTAATGCCCATTCTCATTATGTGGGTACCCATTACCTAATGAGTTGTAACCTGTGATAATTTCAATCACCTTTTTAGCTTGGACTAGAATCCAGGACTAGGTCCAGCGGCTTAGATGGCTGGGTCATGTAGAGCGAATGGACACCAACGCTACGGCCCGGAAAGTCTTCGAATCCAATCCCGAGGGACGGTGCAGTAGAGGAAGACCGCGACTCAGGTTGCGCACGCAAGTAGGAGAGAACCTCAACCAACTTGGAGTGCAAAACTGGTGGCAGCTAGCTAGGGACCGAGCTGGCTGGAGAAGCATGTTGGTTGAGGCCCTAGTCCGACCCGGACTAGAAAACCCAGACTAGAAAAAAAAAGAAGCACTCCGGGAGTGCCGACAGAAGTGAAAACAGAATTGAATTTTCAGTAAATATTTTAATGTACAGGAAAATCTTTTCATTGAAATGTTTCTTCTTAGTACTTACTTACTTAGGTGGGCATTACAGTTCGGGGTGAACCTGGGCCTCAACCAACATCCTTCTATAACGATTTCGATCTCGGGCGAGCTCTCTCCAGTTTCGCACTCCAAGTCGGTTGAGGTCTTCATCCACTTGATTGCGCCACCTAAGACGAGGTCTTCCCCTTCCGCGATTTCCCTGCAATGTGCTTTCGAACACCCGACGAGCCGGAGCTTGGGTCCATCCGCTCTACATGGCCCAACCATCGTAGCCTCGCGATGCGTACTCTTCTGGCTATGCCCATGTCGCGGTACAGCTCATACAGCTCGTTATTGTATCTTCTTCTCCACACATTGTCTTCGCATACGGGACCAAAGATCATTCGGAGAATTTTTCTTTCGAAACGACCAAGAGTTTCCTCATCCGCTTTCGATAAGGTCCATGCTTCCGCGCCGTACAGCAGGACTGGGATGATTAAGGTCTTATACAAGGTCACCTTGGTTTTTCTAGAGAGGGTTTTGTTTCTCAATTGCCTTCTTAACCCAAAGAAGCAACGGTTGGCAAGAGTTATTCTCCGTTTGATCTCCGCACTGATGTTGTTGTCCGTGTCTACAGCGGATCCTAGGTAGACGAAGTCCTGTACTACCTCGAAGTTATGTCTGTCTATTGTGACGATTTGTCCAATTCGTCGATGTTCTGTGTCCCTGTTTGATGACAGCATATACTTCGTTTTGTCCTCATTAAACATCAAACCCATTTTTGCCGCTTCTGTTTCAATACTCGCAAAAGCACCTATGACATCACGCTTTTTTCTTCCCATTACGTCAATATCGTCTGCATAGGCGAGTAATTGTACAGACTTTTGAAAGATTGTTCCTCTGGTGTTGACGTTTGAGTTTCTTACAATCTGTTCAAGTATGATGTTGAAGAAATCGCATGACAGTTTGTCGCCTTGCCTAAAGCCTTTTTCGACATCAAAGGTCTCGGTGAGTTCTTTTCCGACCTTGACGGAACAGCGTGAATTCTCCAAAGTCATCCTGCATAGTCGTATGAGCTTTGCAGGGATGCCGAAACTAGACATGGCTCTGTACAGCTCGTCTCTGTAAATACTGTCATACGCGGCCTTGAAATCGATAAAGAGGTGGTGAATATCGATATTATGTTCTCGGGTTTTTTCCAAGATCTGCCGTAATGTGAAAATTTGGTCTATTGTGGACTTCTCTGGTCTAAAACCACATTGATAAGGACCTATCAAGTTGTTGACGTGGGGTTTCAGACGTTCACATATTACAGCAGACAAGATCTTATAAGCGACGTTAAGGAGGCTTATCCCTCTGTAATTGGCGCAATTGTGAGGGTCTCCCTTCTTTAGGATCGGGCATACGATACTGAGGTTCCATTCATCGGGCATGCTTTCTTTCGACCATATCATGCAGATCAGCTGATGCATGCTCCTTTCCAACTGATCTCCAGCTGCCTTGAAAAGTTCGGCATCAAGGCCATCTGCACCCGCAGTCTTATTTGATTTAAGTTTGCATATGGCAAGCTTAACCTCTTCTAGGTCGGGAGGACGGCATTCTTGATCATCGTCCAAGCTGAATGGGGCAATCTGCCTGACAGCGGAATTTGTGTCTTCATCGCCGTTAAGCAGTCTGCAGAAGTGATCTTTCCAAATCCTCAGTAGCGACTGTGACTCTACAATTATGTTTCCCTGCTGGTCTTTACAGGCTTGAGTTCGGGGTTTGCCACCCTGGCAGGATCTTTTTACCTTTTGGTAAAACTTCCGAATCTCGTTCCTGTCATGGCACCTCTCTATTTCCTCAAACGAGCGCTTCTCATGCTGCTTCTTTTTCTTTTTGAGAAGTCGGTGTTCTTCCCTTCTTCTCTCCTTGTAAATCTCGTTATACTGAACGTAAGCAGCCCTTGTTCGTGTTTGCATAAGCATTTGTCGTGCTCTTTGTTTGGCTGCATTTGCCTGCCTGCATTCTTCATCGAACCATGGGTTTCGTTTTGGTGGCCGAGTGAAACCCAGAACCTCAGAGGCAGCGGTTCTGATGGCTTCTTGGCATTGCTGCCACTGGTCTTCAATGTTTAATGCTGGCGGCATGGGATTCAAGGATAATTGAAGGGACACTCGATTGGAAAAGGCATTGGCAATCTCTTGCGATTGTAGCTTTCCGACGTCATATCTCTTCACAGCGTTAGTTCGCGCTGGTCGTGAACAAGATATCCTCATTCGTACCTTGGCTACAACAAGGTAGTGGTCCGAGTCAAAGTTGGCCCCTCGGAAAGTTCGGACATCTAGCACACTGGAAGAGTGCCTTGCGTCGATCGCAACATGGTCAATTTGGTTGACGGTTAATTGATCTAGGGATCGCCATGTACCTTTATGAATTTTGAGATGCGGGAAGCGCGTACTACTTACAACAAGATTCAGCCCCGCAGCAAAATCGATTAGCCTCAGTCCGTTTTCGGAGGTTTTGTCATGGAGGCTTTGCTGTTTCTTCTTAGTGCTTATAATAAAAATAGATAAATAGTGGCAAAATTTTATTCAATGTTTTATAATATATGTACATGTACATATGGAAGAACATCAATGAAACTTATGAGTTTTCATTCACATTTTCAGCTTTTCCATTCATTATTCTAATAATGAAGTAATAGGCCTATGGTAACTAAAATTTTGACTCGAACCTATTTAAATATATCGCAAAGACTGCACCAACTGTCGATTTATATTTCGTTGAATTAAGGCTGCGGTCATTCGTAATTGTTAAATTATATTCTTCTTTTAAAAATTAAAGGCGGAGTTGATGTTTAAAGTCACCATTCAAAATCATTGGCAAATCATCAAATCTCTCCCCAATTTTGCCGTGAAGGTGTGCAAAAGCGTATTCAGAATAAATAAATAAATTTTTATATAAAAACTGTCGTATTACGCTTAAAAACGTATTCGGTGAAATATAAACACCAACTATTATAACTTGCTGTTCATTTTCACAGTTGCAACGACAAACAGATAGATCGCCGATATCAAAATAGTACTAGACATACTAGTGTACCTCGTATGCAAATTCATATGATTTGCACAAAAAATGGCAGTTGTATCTGACAACCATTTATAGATAGCTACTCCTGCCGCTGGACGATCGTGCCTTCTGAAACTTGCAACTAAATTGAAATCAGGAATATCATATATTTCTTCTTCACCCATGTGAGTCTCTGTTAAAATTAATACGTTAATTTTCTTAGCGATAGTGTCTATTGAGTAATGGTTTTCAAGCTATTTTCATGCAACCGTTTCAATTCCATCGATAAATCATCGCGATGAGTTGTTGATCTCTTCTAATTTGTTGTAAAAAGCGTCTCCTACTCTGTCATGATGAAATTTCCAGCTTCACTTATCCAGTCACTCTTCATTGTAATGGCAGTAAAATATTTGGTGCTTTTTATTTTTTCTGCGTTGCATAAATTTTTCTCTATTTCTTCAATTGATTTCTTTCTTCTCTGTATTTCTCCGAGTTGGTAAGTACAATTACTATGTAATAATGCTATTGCATTCTTTTAAGTCATTTAGCAACATAAAAGTTAAGGTGTCTCTTGGCTCAATGGTAGAGTCGTTGGCTATTAAACTGAGGGTCTCATGTTCGAATCCCAGCCGTGGCGATCAATTTTTATTTATGTTTTCACTTTAAATAAACAAAAAAATGCAAGTCATGGCTGGGAAACGAACCTGAGACGCTGGGCTATGACGATTTTACATACGAATTACGATGAGCCAATCAAAAAATGGTGTCGGTCGCGAATTCATTGATTTACCCCCATCGCAAAAGTGCCAAACGCGCCTAAAGAAGTTTTCACTTCAAAAACCCCCCCCTTAAATGGTTAGCATCTATGCCTGTTACGTATAGGAGCTCGAGGTTCGACTTACAGAAGCATAAAATAGTTTTTCCCGGGGTATCGAATTTCGTGAGGAGTTGAGGAGACTTCTCGTAGTAGTTTCACTCCCTGAAAAGCGCTTTCTAGATCAACCGTTTCGAATCAGCAAAGATTTGTAGGTATCATCCGTTCCCCACAAAGTATGGTTGAGAGAAATGAAATAAGCCCCGGGGTTCGCCGCTTTGTTTTCAACCCCCCTCCCCCCTCCCATATATTGCCTTATGGTCACGGCATTGGGTGTTTTAGTTTGAGGAAGAATGAAGAAGCAAGATCGTGCAGTAGCATCTTTAAAAGAATTAGCAAAGCGAGTATTTTTCAAGCGTCATCAATAGTCAGGCAGCAATCAGCATCAGTAAATATTCGTATTGGAAAACAAGTCGGGTTCTACCATGTACTCAAGCCCAAGAAAAAAAACTTTCAGCGTCTAATTGGTATAACTTCTTTTGCACCAAATCTTTCGAATGGTCTACAAAAAAAAAATAGTTTATGGAAAATAGCATAATGATATAACATTTTGTCGCTTCTTTACATCCCCCATCGCATGTCGTCTCCTCTGCATAATATATTGTTCGTGCTTAGGAGAACTTAATCTACGTTATTTTCAGTTCATTCTATTTCAATAGTTTATTGAGCTTTGATTTTTATCATCACCCACTTCAAGTCCAAAATCTTATTTTACTGATGTTTTTATATGATGTCGACATTGTTGACTTCATCCACACTTCTGCCTCTTATATATTTTTTATGTTCAATTTTGTCCCTAAAAGATTAGACATTTTACTGATTTGACTGTGCGGGCACCAGATAGTCCGAATGCACTAAAAAAGATCTCTTTAAATCATTTGACACACTGATAGTGATTAATTGTAACCGATTGACCGTTTGACGTCCATACCACCACTGTGTCTAATGAAACAAATTTTTTTTATACAAATCAAAAGCTTTTTAATCATTGATCGATGAAAGGCTTATCTAATGAAATGCATTAAGAAGATAAGCTTAGTTCAAATGATTGTTGAGTGAAGATAGACTTACGAGTTGTTTGTAATTGAAACCATTGGCTGCATTTATTTGATTTTTTTTTTTTGAGACATCATACAAAGGGTGCTTTTTTGGAAGAACCTATACAAATTCAAAACTAAGTAAAGCACGTACAAATAAGTTTCATCATCATGATTTTAAACAAAAGGTATTCTCATTCCATGTCTGCCTGTTAATAGGGAGGTGTGTGGTTCGAATGCCTATGGAATTGGCAGAAAATTGTAGGTGCTCTCCATTTCCTCACAAGGCAATGGCTGTAAGAAATATGCTAGGCCTCGGGGCTCCTCGCTCTGTTGCGCCACCCAATTTATTTATTAGTTTATAAATTAGTGCTTAGAAATGAATTGAGACATTTGAGTAACACGGTTGGCTCGAATCAAATATAATCTGGGTGTCCAATTTTCGACCATTTTTAAAAGTGACTTGTGAGGTATGTCGGCGAATTTTGGCTTCGAAGTGGTTCAACATCAAGGGTTTATCTGTTTGGACGTTTGACTTCAAATATCCTCAAGGAAAGTATTCAATTGGTGTGAGATCATACGATAGTAGAGGCCAGCTTACAGATCCATTACGCGAGATTATGGGCGCATCGAATGTTTCCCGCAGTCCGGTTTTTGCCTTACATTGAGCAAAGGAAATCCAAATAACTCGGTCGGCTACATAAATTCAAAGTAATCATCTGGCACACATAAATGCATCCACTGAGGTACGAAAAGTGATATTTTTACACTATTATAAAGAGGAAAGATTTTTTTGTTTGTTTGTGCCGAATAGGCTCCAAAACTACTGGGCCGATTTGAATGAAATTTGGAACAGACATGGTATAGAGCCTAGAAAGAAACATAGGTTATATTTAATTTCCTTATATATCATTCCCATATTCCCCGATCGGAATGGACTATGTTTTATCCGCATATTCCCACGAGAACGAGAACGGCAAGTCGAAAAATCACTGGATCGATTCCAATAATCTTCTTCACCGCTTCAATACGGTGTTGTCCCCGAGTAATATGATTCTTTCAAAATAAGAATATTCCTCAATATTCCTCCGGAACATAGATTTCATTTCTAGATCAGCACTAGATCACCTTAGGACCCGAGCAACGCCGGGTGGGAAAGCTAGTCTAAAATAAATTTGCACAATTTTAAAGCAATGTGCTTAAGTGTATAGTGTATTCATTGTAAAATGGCAACAGACCACAAATATACCGCCAATTGTCAAATTGACAATCACTAGAAACAGTGTTGCGAATTTAAAAACCAAACGTTTTAAAAAAACACCCTTTTCTAAGTACCTAAGTAGACTGTAATCATTTGAAACAATCTCTTGGTTGGATATTCCGAATTTCTATTAAAAAGATGGGCAATATTCATTTAATTCTCTATTCTATTTACTCATTTAAAAGAAATTAGTTTCCCTTTTTAAAGCAAGACAAGACAAAAGTGAATAGCTTCACTTTTTATTGTTTTAGTAAAAAATATTAAACGCAACTTAGAATTTCTTTCACTGAAAGCAAAAAGTTATTAGGTATATATTTAAACCACAAAGAAAACCCACTTAAGGGGTCTACCCTCTTTTCACAGGAAGAAAGACTGATATTTTCAGGAATTTTTTTCACCGGTATTAATCATTCATATGAATATAAGAACTTTTAAGCCTGAAAAATACACTCTTAAAATACAGAAGAAATTTTTTTTTATATTTGTTCAGTTGTTGTACAAAAAAATGAGGGAGAAGACTAGTCCTAAAAAAAGATGTGTGTGCGCTGTTGATGAAATATCTGGAATGGATGATCAGAACCTTACCAAAATTCAACCACACGTTCTCTAGGAAGCGATTTTTTTTTTTTTTTTTTTTTTCAAAAATGACAATGGCTGATATTTTTCCAAAAATTACGAAAAAACACGTCTTTTTTCATCATTGTTTGCCAAAAAAGTTACACTCAAAATTTAAAAAAAAAATTGTCATATCTATACTCCTAAACGACCTGTGGTGAAGTTTTGGTATGGTTCTTTTGAAAAGTCCGGAGATTTTATGAACAAGCCGTCGAAAAACGTCATTCCGAGAAAAATAAGTTTAAAGTTTTCTTTAACGAACAATCGTCATATTTGGGGGCTACGTAAACCTTACCCAAAAAGTAAAGTTAGACTGTTCGGATCTTTATAAAATTGTAGTGTAATACTTTTTAATTTGTATACTATTGAAAAATGTAAAAAATCGATTTCGATCGATTTTTTAAAGTTCTTAAAAGGGTATACAGTACCCCTTAAGCACAAATTGTAGATGAACGCGTAAGATGTTTTATAGTTTGCTTTTGGCATCGAAACCATTGTTGCTCAGTTTCATGAAGTCAAACGTCCATTTTTAATGATATTTTATTACTGAGTTGAGTACACATATATAAAGTAAATAGAATATTTCGTGATATTTTTTAGGAAGATGAGCCGTGAGAACGTTTCAATGTGAGCTCTTGGGCATTGGTTCATTAAAAAAGGCTTCACAACAACTCAACAACTCTTTTTACACAAGAAGGTGTACCAAAGCTGTACCAAAGATATATGACTTCTTGTTGGCTCCAAGGCCAGCTCCTTTTAGCATACACCCCCTGAGCTCCAACTTATTCCCACCACCGGATAAAAAGTGTGTTTGACATTTTCAGACACAGCAGAAGGGAAACGTCAGAACAAACGAGAAGACGAAGATTGTATAATATTGTATTATGCCTCATTCTTTTGCAGACTGTTTTTTTTTTTTGTCGATTTTTCGTTTCATCGAACATTCAAATCGCACTGTGCAAAAGAAGTCACAATTCACTTAAGGTAACGCTAAACGACGAACTTGGTCACACAAACTTGCTCTTTTGCCTTATCACCTGTACGGTCCCGTTTAACAAACATTCACTTCTTTAAGAATTCTTCAAAGTGTAAACATATATGCGATAAAGAAGCCCAAGTAGGTTGGGCTCATGGTACCGACATAGCAGAAAACATGTTGCTGACTAGCATGGCCCTATATGACGAACATCGAAACGAACAAACAGCAGAAAATAGAAATTTTTCGCTTACAACGAGAAATGATGAACATATCGAGCACCAGCAAGTTAGGCGAGCATGTTCGACGTTTAGGGAAGCTTTATACAAGGGGCTTGATTTATGCAAAAGTTGAGTAATATGTATGCAGTCGCAAATACATGTCATGGACATAGACTGTTTGCTATCTTTTTTATAAACCAAGTGTCGACTTATATTAAAAGTTTGTTTTTTTTTTTTTTGTCGTGACGCATTTTCGTTTCAACGAATTTCAAATCACAACAATTCTAAAAGTACCCCAAATGTACATAGAACGAAAGAAGCTTTTCCCAAAATCATTTTAGTTTCAAGACTTTCTCAGTGACATCCATGATACGATAGCCCTCCGCACCCTTCCGCATCTTTAACGATCATTTTATTTCGAAATTTTAACTCAGGATCTTCGCTTCGTTGACTAGAATCTTCTTTTTTTTTTAATTGACTGAGTATTCAGATTTATATTTGTCAGTTAACGCTATTTTATTTCTCTCTAGTGATCTGCCTGTTCCGGAATGTTTCATGTTTGAGTCCTAATCGCCACTGTTAGCGTCGTTATATTTGACTACACCATGGTGTTTGGCCCTACCTTTCTTCCCTCCTGATCATAAACAATAATGGTCTTCCTCTATTTTCTGCAGAACGGTTCTGCTTTTGAATGAAAGCTGTCCTAGGTCTTAGCCGTTCGGCAGAAAATTGTAGGTCCCCTTCATTCCCTTACAAGCATGGTTGTGAGAAATGCACCCTATTTTTATTTTTTTTACCGCAAGTCTTAGTTCTTCAAATTAGACCAAGCTTTGTAAATTTTAACTCTTGCTTTCATCCTTTTCGTACATTGTCCAAAGTTGTTGTATTGTGCCTCACAGGCAAATCACTTGTGTGAATCAGACATGTAAGAAAACTGTGACGAAGGCATCATCGAAATACGCATACCTTCGCGCTGCCATGTCGGTGTCGTTAAAGAAAATGAAGAACGAAAATAAAAAAGGAGACATCCAAAAGTTTGAACCGTATATAAGAGCAGATTGCACTGATGAGACTAATTGAATCAATCAATATTCCCGGTTTAACTGTGGTTGCACCTTCGAAATTGGGCTTTGAAACCAGTTAACCATTCCGAGAGCGAGAGGCGTGTAGTTAATGCTCTCTAACACTATTTGCTGATATTCACTCGAATTGATTCACTCCATCAGTACTCAGTAGTAATGATACTAAAGAAAAACCATTTGTTTTGTCCTCGCGAAATTACTACGTTGAACAAATATGCTCTTTTTTATGAGGTTTGATTTTTTCTTTTTTTCATTTGTTTCCGTAAAAAAAATTTGTTCATGTAACTCTATCCGATTTTGACAAATTGATGCCAGACATATCAATTAAATTTTTAATCTCATACCAATTTTCCAGTCGAATGCCACGTCCGTTCTATCATAAAAGGCACACATCAAACATACATCAAACGGCCAGTGTAGCATACAACCGCATCTGCCACATCTGTTGTATCAGAGTTTTATCGAAAAAAAAAAAAATGCAAAGCAAAGTACAAAAACCCATTAAACCAAAGGGAAAACATATGTTTTACGTTACATTTGGCCTACAATTTGTCCATTTCTCCCCGAACCAAGAGAACCAAAAATACACACAACTTTGACATTTTACGAGCTGCAAATTCACATGGGACTCACAGCTCCTCTGCGATGCAATGGTTTGCTAAAGTGCATGAACCTCCATGATAATTATCTCTGTCGTCGGGGGAATAAAAATACTATATTGCCCGATCCGTGCTTGAAATTATCTTTTTTTTTTCTCTTTGATTAAACAACACACCACGCGAGTAATAAATCTTTCAGCTTCTTGTATGCACAGTCTCTTTGTGGTTACCTCCTTATGCAATCTACAAATCCTCACAGTCTTTATGAGAAATTAAAATGTATTTGAAATTTTAGAACTCAATAATGTCGAAAATTCATCATCATAAACAGTTAAGTGGTTGTTGGGTCTTGCTCAATTGGTCTACAAATGAATCTGTTTCCCATCCACCACTCCCGAACTATATGTCTATTGATGTGAACGCACAGCATTATTAAGTGGATGGCGAAAACTGGAGTTTGAATTTGAGTGTTCAAGTTATGTGCATGAGACCATTTGCCGCAACAGAGCGAGATCAGAGCCACTTTCGATAGCAGTACAATCGTGACCAACTCAAGTGGATTTCGTCGGTTCATTGAGAAATTGATGAAATGTCGAAGGTGAGCAAAAACAAAGTGGACTCGAAAGGGTAACAAGATGTTATTTGGCCAATGAAGAGTAAATATTTTGGTCATGTTATTTGTTTCGGGTGTCAAATTGAGTAAACGTTAACAAGGTAGTTTAATGTTAGGTTACTCTTCTCAAAGGCTTTTATGGGGTCGTGGAAAAGTATGCAGGTATGTGTGTCAAAGCTTGATTCTCACCCAAGCCAAATCGTTTTAGTAAAATTTATTATTATTATTATTATTATTGTTATTATCTTTATTTTTTCAGATATCAGATTACAAATATTTAATATTCAAAGAATTACAAGCATGGCTTAAAAGCCGTCTGCCGATTTAATCAAAAAATTTATTACATTATGAGTGCTTATAAATAAAAATTAAAACCATTAAAAAGTACATAAGATGTTCTAATGAAAGATAAATTTTACAATACAAAAAAAAAAAACGAAAAAGAAAATCAATAAAATATCAACGAAATTCAAAAACGTTAAGTGAACAAAAAAATAAGATTATGAAAAGAAGAAAGAAAATTAAAAAATGCAGAATTAATGGTAATTTTAGAGTTTCAATTTTCAATGTTGAAAAGTGGGCTTTTAGTTTAGCTAAAACATAACAACAGTAGATTGAGTCTACATATTCACGTACAAATTTCTGTAAGTGGTAGCTTCAGATACAAACCGGATAAGAACTTTCCACCCACTCTCTCCATTTAAAATTGAATAACAATCCTCCGTCGAAAAAAAGCTCTTGTTAAAGCATAAACGCCGATTTTCTTGAAGCATGGGACAGCAAGCTAGGAAATGATAAGCGTTTTCGGTCAGGTTAAGGTTAGACAGAGTACAATTATGATTAATATCACCTCTGTGGGGTCTATAATTTAGCTCGAGCATCTCTGTACGGACCTTAAATATCAAGCTCATCTCATTGACTGAGAACGTATTGCGAAAATAATTAGACTCTCCCAAACAGAGATTCAATTTGCTGTACACCGTTCTAGATAGACATGGATGCTTTCGCACGATTATGGGAATTTTGAAACATTTTATCCTCTATGACAGAAATACTATATCGTTGGATAGCTTCAAAATCTTCGCATATTGTATAACCATACACTTCATTAGCATAACAAAGTGAGTTTTTAACCGTAGAATCAAACACTTTGGATTCTTGTGGATTTCTAAGACTGCTTAGAGCAACAAACTCTAACCTAGCAAAAAACATGTACCAAGACGCTAATAAGGCTTTCAAAATTATTTGTCGCGAAAAACAAAACAGGTACTCACTTGACTTAATGCGCAAATTATCTCAAGTAAATGACAGCAGTACCTTCTGGAAATTAGCTCGCTCTCTCAATGGCATACCCTTTGCTCAAAACATTAAAATCGACACAAACATCTTAGCAGCACACTTCAAAAATTTACTAAACACACCGATAAACTCCAATCAGTTAATGCTCTATGCTTCACCGTATCTGGAAATCGAAAATCTTGATCAGGCTTTCACCGTTCAAGAAATCAGGGACGCAATAGACCGATGCAATCTCAACAAAGCTCCAGGCGAAGAAGAAGTGTGCCGTATGAGTTTTTCAAATATGCCACGGTGAGCTTTGTCAGAAAAATTACAGATGCTTACAATTACATATTTGATAATGGAGAAGTACCAGAAAGCTTTCAAAAAAATATTATCCTTCCAATCTTCAAAAAGGGCGATGCCGAAGACCCAAACAACTACCGAGGAATTTCGTTTTTGAACTCTGTTATGAAAATATTCACTGGTGTACTCCTGCACAGGCTCACAAACTGGGTAGAAAATAATGATTTACTGAGCGAGTTCCAAGCGGGTTTTAGGAAAGGATACTCAACTGTTGACAATATTTTTTCACTTACATGCATCGGTAAATCATATTTGGATAAGAGAAAGAAATTATACGCTTTTTTCGTCGACTTCAAAGCGGCATTTGACTCAATCAACAGGGAAGCACTTTTCTACAAGCTCAATTGCCTAGGAATATCATCCAAAATGCTAAACGCAATAAAATGCCTCTACAAAAACAACAAGTCGGCGGTATGGGACGGGACCGAAGGGTCTACTTGGTTTCAAACAACGTCTGGAGTTAGACAAGGCTGTCTATTAAGTCCGCTTTTGTTTTCCCTGTTCCTTGATGATTTGACATCAGTTCTACTAGGTGGTATCAACATTGCTGGCAGCAACGTGAAGGCTTTGATGTATGCAGACGATATCGTCATACTATCAGAATCTGCAGAAATGTTACAAATGATGGTCAACAAGCTTCAATCTTACTGTCAACTGTGGATCCTAACGCTGAATACCAACAAATCAAAAGTTATGATTTTTCGAAATGGAACAGGCAGATACGCAGTAAATGAGAAGTGGAGGTGGGAACATGTGGACCTGGAGGTTGTAAAAGAGTACAAATACCTTGGAGTTATCATAACACCACAGCTGTCGTTTAAAAAACACCTGAGTGCTAAGCTGATAGAATCAAAAAAGGCCATAAATTGCAGTTGGAAGGGTGTACTTGGTAAAAAATATGTTGCTCCGAGTGCCAAATATAAACTTTTCGAAGCCGTAATGAGGTCGATAATGTGTTATGCTTGTCAGGTTTGGGGGTTCGTCCAATATGAAGAAGTAGAAAAGTTGTTGAGGTACTTTATAAAAAAAATGTTCTGGCTCCCGGAAAACACGCCTACGTATATGTTACACCTGGAGACTGGTGTTTCGCCTTTGTATATATTCTCACTCAAGATGCACCTCAATTATATTTTAAAACTTACTGAGCTTCCCCCTCATCGCCTTCCTGGAACCATTGCAAGGCATCTACTCAACCAAAAAGCTCAGTTCTTTACTGAGTGGTCAACTTGGGAGCGGACTCACAATGTGCAGTTATTGGAAACCGGGACGGAGACTTGGAAACGTAGCTTTGAGGTGCTGCTTGCTAAGATTGAACAGGACAGCTTCTCTAAATTTACGGTTTTGGCGAACCGAAGCGAGAGTCGAAGTATGTACAAATGCCTACAACACAATCTTGGATCAAACAATTATTTTGATGATTGCTACAACTTAGAGACTATTCCAACTGTATTCAAAACGAGAGGAGAGTTACTGCACCTTAATTATCGACCGTATAGCTCAGAGGAAAACACGGACTGTACTCTCTGTAACCACCGAGTTAGAGAAGATGTGTTCCACTTCCTAGGAACGTGCCCAATTCTTGCTGCAATCAGAAGACAACACTGGGGAAAAAACCTATTAACTGATCATGAGACCAAGGAAATCCTAAATGGACCGGATTGGAACATTTTAAGCAGTTACGTAAAAACAGCGCTGAGATACCGCTACCAAATCCTGAATGAAGTATTTTAATCCTACCTTCTGTACAGCAACAAATCAAAACATCTCCTTAAATTAAAAACGAATCAACGGATTATTTGCTTATTTATTAATTAAACTTAAAAATAGCTTGAAAATGTTAAAAATCTACATTATATAATACTATTGATTTATTTATTTATTTTTGTTTATACTCTTTTTTTCTGGCTGACGGCAAAAGCCATGCCATAATTGTGAAATTGTAAAATAACAACAAAAAACCTTTAATTTTGTTAAATAAAATCACACACTACTACTACTACTACTCAAACACTTTGATTTTGACCGTCGGGTCCACATTTTTATTTTTGAAAAACCTTGGCCACATGCAATTAACAGCTGATTTCGCAATGGATGATTTGTCTTTTATATGTGCTGCTAGGTTTAAATTACTCGTTATTGTAAAACCCAGGTACTTAAATTCTTTTACAACTTCTAAGGTTGCTCCATTAAGGTTCCAAGAACGGTCATTTCGGGCACCGCGGTTATGGGTTCTAAAAACCTGTTATGGTGCGTCCACACTATGCCGAACGGCATCAATCGGAAAATGCTGATCGACAATACCGACTTAGTGTGGACCGGCCTTCCGCCTTACCGAAACCCGACCCGAATTCGAACCGAATGAAATGGATCCGTTTGCCGGTCGGCATAATGTGGACGTACCTTTAAGAATTTAGCAGAGGCACAATCCAATTTCTACTAAAAAGCTATCTAAAGGTTTCCATGAAATTCTGGTATATCTTTCTGTTCTGGTGATCAGTAACGATATTTTGAATACTTTTCTGTTTTTAAAAGTCGAATTTTTATGTTTCTCAGCTGTTGTCGGCAGCAATCTGGAAAAAGATATCTGATTCGTTCAAAATGTATCTAAGATACGGGATAGTTTATCCGATAGGTTCCTAAAGCGCCACCTGCGTTTTCATACACTTTCAATCGTCGCGACGATAAAAATTCTGCAAACCACATTTCTGTTACTATCACGACTGCAAAATCGCTTTGGTTTGGGATATCTTTGCGTTCACGACTTTCCAAACAGACTTGGAAATCGAATATATGTTCGTCGGCGCGGCGTCGGAAACACTCTTGTAATTTCACTAATTCTTACAAATTTGAGTTTCCCAGGAAACCGGAAAAGGACTAATACGATATATTTCACCCACAAAAAATATATTTTCCCTGCATTATCGCAGTCACCATGGTCCTAAAATTGTCTTTGTGAAAGGAAGTTCTTATTGAAGGGATAAAATGGAATTCTTTACCAATTGAATTGGATTCGGACTCAGCATCAGCATTCGGACTCAACATCCATTATTACTAAGATACATTTTGTGTGAATATATCGCCTGTATTCTTTCTGCACTTCACTTATTGTAAAGTGTATAACTGGATTTCATTCCCCAAATGTATTTTGCACACATTTCAAACTCAATAAAACTCGTCTTATTCGATGATTTTTTGAACAAGTTCACTAACCCCTTTCATCCAAACTCTTCATAAATAATAATAATTCCTCTCACATTCATTTTCCTTTTTTCTTTTCAGATGTTGACCCACAGTGGGATCAAGAAATCAATTCATCAGTGAGCTTTTGGTAAGATTTTTGTTTAATTAAAATTTTAATCAATTAGTAGGTGCTATGCTTTCTAACAAGCACACATAGGTTCGTTAACCCAATTTGTTGGTTTGTAGCAATTTTAAAGTCATTATAAAATAATTAAGTTCATATAGGTACTGGTACATGCTCATACAAGTTATGAAAAGAGTTACAAGCATTCGAGAATCAACAAACCGACAAAAAAAAATATCACGACTTAGTACCTACACTGCTAGGTAATTTGTGATGTAGAGGCTTGAATGAAATATTGAGCACTGTGGTGTTAAGGCTTCGAAACGAGTACACTTTTTTCTTCTATAACCGCAAATTAACAGTTGGGTATTTGAAAAACATGTGGTAAATATGGGATGGTTGAGTTGAACCAGTTCGTAAATATGAAATCTTTCGTAAATGACTAATGAGTAGTCATCAGTAAAAAATTTTAGTAGCGTGATTTGAGAACGATAGTCACTTGCCGTTTTGTGTTATGGTTGGTAGGTCGCAGGAGTAGGGCAAAATGATGATTACTTCTTACCAAAAGCTTAACAACAGAGTAAGCTCATTAGAAGGCTAAAACAAAACAAAACTAGTTGTGATGATATTATTGAAATAACACACTATGTTGCATGTGAAGTTCCTGAGTAATCGAAAAAATTGCTTTGCAAAGTTGTGAATAAAAAAAAAAGAAAATGGCTGTTAAATCAATTCAAAGTTTTGTATTTTACCGCTGTCATTGAAATCGGTTCAGTAGTTTTTCTAGTTTAGTATTTTCTTTTGTTAATAAAATCGAATATATTTGCAAGCCGCAGTTTAGGGTTTTACTGTGAAATTCAGGGTTTTACTCAATCAAAAAACGGAATGCGTCGTTCGATTAAGAATTCAGCCAAGCAAATGTAGGATTTGCAACCAAACAGAAACACCACGAATGTTGATGCGAAAGAAAACTAGGACCCTTGTGATCAACAACGAGATCTGAAAGGATAAAAAAAGGAAGAAATTCGTTGTATCAAAAAACAAAAAAATCCAACTGTATGGGATTTGTTCATTACTAAGAAATTGAGAGATGCTAATAAAGAAAATACCAAATGATAAAAAGATCATACCAGGGTGGTAAACCTCCAATTCAAGTCTTAAAAACCCAGCAGGAAAGTATAGTAGTAGAATCGCAAATGCTAGTGAAGATCTGAGAACATCACTTCTGCAGAATCTTTAACGGCGATGAAGACATAAATTGAGTTGTGATGCAGAATGCTCTAAATCTAATAAAACTGCAGGGGCAAATAGCCTTGACGCCGAACTTTTAAGGCAGCTGGAGATAAGTTGGAAAGGAACATGTACCAGCTGAGCTGCTATATATGTTCGGAAGAAACCATGCTCTGTGAATCGAACCTCAGTATCGTATGGCCGATCCTAAAAAAAGAAGACCCTAACCCAATTATAGAGGGATAAGCCTTCTTAAAATCACGTGATCGTGTCTGCATCCCTGCAAAACTCGTACGGCTATGCAGGATGACTTTGAAGAACTCCCGCTGCTCTGTTAAGATCTGTAAATAACTCATCGAGACCTTTGATGTTGAACAGACACTAGGCAAAGCGACACACTGTCAAGACATTTTTTTTACATCATACTTCAAAAAATTGTGTAGAACTCAAACGTCAACATCAGGGGCAAAACATTTTCAAAAGTCTGTACAGTAGCTCGCTTACGCAGACGATATTGACGTAGTGGGAAGAAGCAAGTGTGAAGTCATAGGTGTTTTTCCGACCATTGAAACAAAAGCTGGAAAAATGGGTCCTTTGGTTAATGAGGGCAAAACGAATAGAATATACTATCATCAAACAAGGACAGCGAACATAGACGGAGATAATACAGAATAAGTACAGGACTTCGTCTACCAAAGGTTCGTTATAGCGGAGATCAAACAGCGAATTACACTTAACGATCGCAGCTACTATGTATTGGCTAAAAAGGCAGTTGAGAAATAGATTTTTTTTTAGAAAAACCAAGGTAACCCTCTTATAAGATCTTGAACAACTCAGTCCTGCTATACGGAGCGGAAGCGTGGACCTCATCTAAAAAAATATTCCGAATGATCTTTGGTTCCATTCAAAGAAATCGAAATTGTGGTCAAGAAATGATGGTTTGAGGCTAAGGTGCAACCTGAACTGAAATACCCACCAATAATAATAATACCAAACTGAGCCCAACTTCGGGCGTACAGTCAAGTATAGAGATTCGTATTGTGGAATGCTCTACCTGACTGTGTTTTTCCCCTGCATTACGATTCACAAAGGTTTAAAAGCAACGTGCATCGGTGTCTCCTTTTAAATCCCCTCCTATTTTCCTTAATACTCGCACTGTGTTCTACAACATTATAATGGTATTCATAACCCCTTGATGTGCGCGATAATTATAAAAAAAAAAAAAACTACGAGACGATATTTCAAAAAATTGTGCTGTAAATCTTTCAACTGTTTATGAAAAATGTCCTAAGTTTGAAAGTTCTCGAGAAGTTTCTATTTTATAGTTTTTGTTTTAAAAGTTAAAATTAAGTAAGTTTACAAAAGACTGAAATTATCCAAGATTTTATTTTTTAGAATAAATAAGTAATGTTCAGTTTCTTAATTTGTTATTAATCTTTGTAAAATATATTCACTGAATAATATTCCAATCTTTAAATTCAATCAATAGGTTTGCTTTTTTATTAGTGATAAGATTAACGGTAAATTATTGATTTTAAGCGATGTCACCAAAAATGATAGACTATGTTTTTGGCATTGGCCGTTCGGAACGGGCAGAAAATTGTAGGTCCCTTCCATTCCCTCACAACACATGGTTGTGAGAATTGCAGAAGGCCCTGGTGCTCCTCTCTCTCTATTGCGCCACCCTATTATCTGACGATAAGCATAAAAGTTCATTGAGCTTACCTTTTTTTTAGTTCTTGACCTATAAATGACTAAGAACCATTTACTCGAAATAAACTTGAATGACAACATTGTTATATACCAGTTAATGAGTTAATCACTAAATGATACTCATATCCTTTTTAGATCATCGCAATATCTGCGTTTTTTTATCATCGGATCTATTTTTACAAGTTTGTGGCTTTCGCAGTCAAGAGTCTCGTAGTACTCAAATGCAGTTTTTTCAAAAATACCCCACCTGTTTTTGTTTAATATTAGACGTCGCTTTCAGCAACAACACGTCTACGAGATTCAACTGCCTTAATGGTTTCTGTAGCCTTTGAGGCGTCATATAAGTCGGGTATTAAAGACGCCGAGCTTGAGACTTTTGGGAAGTCTCAGAATCCAATTGAAGTGCAATATATTCAGCGTTCTGTTGACATCTACCTTGGGACCGTTCAGGTATCTCAGCAACTCGTTGAGAAGCCATATTCAACATGCTGGTCGACGCCGAGCTTGCGACTGCTCTGGTGTCTCAGCAGCTCTGTGAACTACTTGACGCTTCGCCTATTATCCTATCGGAGTTCGGATTGTGAAAACGTTTCGTTAAGTCTAGGTACTTCCATACCTAGAGCTTATTTAGAGCTTTGGGAAAAATTAGGTTTACACTTTCGCGGCATAGTTCTAAGCAGCTACCTTGTCTTCACTTCTTTTAAGAACAACGTTTTCTTAGAACAACAGAAGATATATGTATAGTGGTACCCGTGGTGTGATGGTTAGCATGTCCACCTGCTAACCCAGAGGTTCGAAATTTGGATTCCCAGCAGAGGCGAAAATGTTTTTCCACTGGTATCGCCTTTCGAGAGGAATTGGCAAGTCCTCCGTCAGTAAATTCATTGCCATGAAAAGCGCTTTCTCAATTAGCCGTTCGGAACCGGCAGAAAATTGTAGGTCCCCTCCATTCCCTCACAAGGCATGGTGGTGAAAAATGCGCTAGGTCCTGGGGCTCCTCGCTCTGTTGCGCCACCCTATTTATTTTTTTTGGACAGAAGATATCAAATTGTTAGACTCCTTACCTCTTCGTGGCGCATGCTTGTTATCAGTGGTATTATTTCCTCTTAAAAATACAACAGAAGGGCCTTAATCTCACACAACATTATTCACTAAAATATGTGCTTTACTTCTCTAAGGTTGAAAAAATCTCATTTTTGGTTTATATAGAATAAGTAATGTGTGTTTTTATCACCATATTGCTCTATTCTATTACAAGGAATTCCTTCTCATTTTCACTTTTGAAGTGCCAACATAAAACTTCTCTTAATAGTTTCTACGCTCTTCTCATAGTGTTTTAATTCAAATGCAATAGATTATAAGCTTAACCCTTGCATCTTTCAAATGCATTCCACATTTATCAGTATCAATCTTGAAATAGCTTTTCGTCCAATTCGTATTAATAGCCAACCATCCATGAGACACACTTCATCCAAAACAGACCAAATCATTAACAACACACAGCTGATCATTTGCATTTAAATTCAGATATGTATCTCAATCAGAACTTGAATAAGGCAGCCAGTTCGTCTCCGTACTACTGACCCAATTAATTGCATCCACTTAATTCTGAACTTAAAATTCAAACTCTCACTTTATGTTAAATCAATTAAATATACTCCGTCGCATCATCGCGTGGTCGGTCGATTCGTTTTACTCGGTTTAGCGGTCAGACATTGAAATGTTGAGATATTCACTTCATCTAAGTGCAGACTTCAATCAACGCCCTCTTCCGTGATCGGTACTTCTAGATAAGTGTACAATCACGATTCACTTTAAAGCCGCTGAAACACAAGTCAGCATCCAACCATCGCAGTTCGTCCTATTTTTCGTCATCTTCCTCAAAAACAAAAACGAAATTTAAAAAAAAAAGAAAAGAACAAACAAAAAAGACCTCAAAGTACCACAGAAACAAAACATCGCGAGCGTGACTTCTACTGCTGGGAAAAGAACAAAAATTATACTTTCTCTTATGAGATTTGATTTTTTTTTATTTTTGCTTTTGAGTTGGCACGGAGAACCTGATTCCCAAATGTGAGATCTCAAATCCCCATTCAACCTGCATGTGAGAGTGCATGGTTTTCTGAAATGAGATGGAATCTTATTATAAGTTTTTAAATTTACCGGAACCTTTGAGGTACCAATGAACCCACTGTGCTAGTTGTCAATATGTCTACATACAGGCGACTGTTGCAACTTGCAAGTGTCCAAAGGAACAATCTGCAAGTAATCAGCAACAAGTTCCATTAATTCATACTCACAGTCGATTTGCAATGCTTGAATGAGTCGTAGTCGTAGCACACATACAATCACAGATGATGGTGCACTCTATAACGCCCGCCACTATACAACGAACGATTGGAGATTGGAAAACTTGCAAGATCACGACACGTTTACTTCCCACGATCATCCGTTTATATGAATTGCGAAACTCGTTTTAGTTTCAGTGCTGGCTGTGCAGCATGCAACAAACGGCACAAGCTTGGGATTCAGCTGTACCGCATTTGGGATTTGGAAACACGTATCTGAATTAATCTATTTATCTTCTAACTGCTATATTCATGAAAAGAGTAGGCGGGCTGAACATGTTTTGGTTTTTCATACGCTTACCACACGAGCCTTTAATTAGGCGAATGTCTGATGTCAGAGTTGGGCATAAAATTGATTGATGTCTCGAGAAAGATTTTTATCTTTGAAGATCTCTTCCGTCGTAAATCATGACATGATGTTTTGTATAGATTACGTCTTTGTTTAGGTATTTTCATCAAAGCTGACGTCTGATTATGGAAGAAAAGCTCAAAACTTAAGGTTTCTGGGTTTTCCTCTTAGCTCAGTTAGTTGTGTAGGTGGTAAGTCTGTTGGACTGGATACCAAAATGTAGGTATTGATGCTGACGCAAAACCTTATCTTTATAAATAAGTGTAGCTTAAAGGAGAAGTATCGGTTTTAGTGCCGCAAGTGAAAAAATGTGTTCTCTAATTTTGGACGGATGTTGACTTTGAAGACAGTAACCAGATCAGAAGGAGTAAAATATTTCGTGCACCTTTTAGGAAAGCCTAAGCGTTTAGCAGCATTCTCAGCTACTTCAAATGTGTGATCATTTCAAGGATGATCATCGTTGACACACATAAAAATTACAGATAGCTTTTCGGCTTCAAGGATAAAGGTACCATTCAGGGATAATGGCATTGACAGTCGATTAAGTTTTAACGACAAAAGACAGTGCTGAGTTCTCAAAGCATTGAATTCTACTCGGTTCTTACCACCCCTTGTAACAATGCTGTCAAGGTCAGAATTCAATTATCATTTCTTATCAAACGCAACCGTTCTCATCCCACATCCGAAGAGGAGTTAGGAAGGTGAAATCGGGAACGAATATGAGAAGCTGATAGTTGCCAGCCAAGCAATTGAGTGGATTTGAAGTTTTAGACAAGAGCTCATTTATAAAAATAAAAGAGAGTCGTGAACTAAACAGAGCCCTAAGGTTAGATTAGGTGAGGTGGGAGTGACTGTCAGCTAATGTGTATCTACGTACATGCATTACCTGACACACTTAGACCACGAGGGTCCATTGTGATACCACAGAGATCAGTAAGTTAATCACTACTAATCCCAAAACCCGATGTTAGATTGATGAGTTGGTCACCCATTAATCTGTCATTTCTGGACCAGCCGGTCACCTGTTAGTCACCTGCTAGTCGAACCCCCCGGAACTTCTAATGCATTTTGAACGACTTTTAGGGTCTATGTAAGCTAAGTCTCTAATATCGTCGAAGTAGAATTCATCGAGATGAGTTTTTCTCCTACAAAGTAGTGCAGGGCATGAACAAAGATGGTGTTGAACGGTTTCTTCCTCTTCTTCATCAATGCAGTTTCTGCAGAAATCATTGGGGTGCACAACTAGTCTTTTGACAGTGTCCCGTAAGTACACCGAAG
Organism: Melanostoma scalare; assembly: GCA_949752695.1. Classification (NCBI taxonomy): domain Eukaryota; kingdom Metazoa; phylum Arthropoda; class Insecta; order Diptera; family Syrphidae; genus Melanostoma; species Melanostoma scalare. The sequence continues at coordinate 179,123,017 of OX456984.1, read as the reverse complement.
GTAGAGCCTATAGATACAGGCGGTTTTAGGTTAACAAACTCTTCGAACGTTTTGAGTCTACACACGGCCAGACTTTTCTGAAGGCAAGGCAGTTGTTACTCTCAGTTCATCTAGTGTTTGTTATCCTTAAAGCGTCTTGTCTAAGTAGGAGTTTGCATGCAGCGATAGGGATACCTATATTGTTCCATTCTGAACGTAGGGGAGTAGTCGTGCCCTTTTTGGCTAGTTCGTCCGCCATACAATGGCCTGGTATGTCCCTGTGTCCCGGCACCCATAAAAGGTGAATGTTGAACTGATTTGACATTTCCCTCAGAGACATTTAAAAGTTTTGGACCGTAATGGATTTTGTAGAGACAGAGGCAAGAGATTTAAGGGCAGCTTGGCTGTCCTAGAAGATTCGTTGAATTTCCGCTTGGAACACACTAAAATGATCAGGAAAGCGGAAGAAAAGACTGAGATTCAGTTTTTATGAGTAGATTCCACTTCCCACATCTTCGCTGGTTTTTGAACCATATCGGTGCGTAGAAGTTTATTGTTTCATTTTCCATATGATTGTATACTCCCATACAGATCTCGAGGGGATGGTGATTTGGAAACTGTTATCAAACACGAGTTTGGTTGTGGTGTAATCGGATCGATTCGGTATGAATCTAAAGATTTAGAGCCCTGTGGTGCATCAGCATTTAAATGGTGAGTGTCACACTTAAAATCGTCCAACACAACTTGTATCGAATGGTCTGAAAGGTAATTTTTAATCCAAAATCTAACGAAGAAGAGACTCGTAGATACCTAATGATCGCATTTTTGATAAGAGAGCTGGATCCCAAATTCTATCAATGTGCGATCAGATCACCCATAGACCTTTGGCCACGAAAGCCATAGAGGCTTTCGTTCTTCAAGATATTTCATGAGTTGATTGCTTATCAAGGTTTTCATGACCCTGCAAAGAAGGGTCGTTAGTGCAGTTGGATTCGCCTTTTTTGGTGACATTGTGGTACCCGTGGCGTGATGGTTAGCATATGTCCACCTGTTAACCCAAAGGTTCGTGGTTCGAATCCCGACAGAGGCAAAAGTATTTTTCCACGGTTTTTGCCTTTCGCGAGGAATTGGCAAGTCCTCCGTTAGTAAATTTCATTGCCATAAAAACACTTTCTCGATAAGCCGTTTGGAAGTGGCAGAAAATTGTGGGTCTCCTCCAGTCCCTCAGAAGGCAATGGTTGTGAGAAAAGCGCTAGGCCCCGCAGGACTCCTCGTTCTGTTGTGCCACCTTACTTATTTTTATCTAGTGACATGCTGTTTTCAAGCTAGAAGAACCCCTCTTCAGAATAATAGCAGGGATGGCATCTGGACTACCGGATTTATCTAAATTAAGATCTTTGAGTACTCTCGAAACCGAGCGAGTAATACTTGCTTCATTGTAAAACTCACTTTCTCAAGCTAAGATTGAGCCAAAAACTGTGCTGCCAGCAAACTTACTTGATATAATTGACAAATGGAGAGTTGTTAAAAACGATCGCTAGGAGTTGGTACCGATGCTATGACGTGATTTTTCGTCTGTGTGTTTGTGAAGGAATTATCTTTTGTTGTGTAGGGACACGAAACACATTCATGTTTTCTCATTACGCGTTTTTAAACTTAGGTCTGCGGAAAGGAATTTTGATCCAAAAGTGTTTTCAATTGTCTTTCAAAAAAGTTGTTAGTATTGCATTGGTTTCCTTTGTTAATTTATATTGCGTTGTTCACTCTCTGCCTTTTCTATTGCAAGCAAAACAAAACATTGTAGTCTGCCTTGTCTGCTTCGTCACCTGGGCTATTCCATTATTTTATACATATATACAAGGACCTTTATAATCATAAATGCCACTGCAATGTGCCTTCGGCTTCCTTTGTATTCCAATATATTTGAAGCAACCGACCCCGACATCTCTTTCAGCATCCTCTTCAGATTACCTCCTCATTGTGCTCAACTGACATTCAGACAGACGTAGAGTGAGCTAGTCAAGACAATTAACACTTCCGTCCATCAACAGATCCCAACACATAAATATAATAAGTGCGTTAATGCCGTTGCAGTTCCATGCCACATTATCCACATTACACAGCTAGAGCATATGAAAATGGAGACCATCTATTGCACTAAAAAACGAAGTAGAATCGAGTGTGATGTGCGAGGTGCGACAGATGAGCTGTTCTGAGAAACATGTTTCAATTCAATGAACTCCTCCTTGTGTCTTGATGTGTTTATAGTCCGCTGGCTTAACACGTTCCAAGATTAATATACACAACAAGATTAAACACCCCACTTCGGGGTTCTGGCCGGTTACACCCCTGATGTTCTCTTGCAGCACAGCCGCCGAGGAACATTCGCGCAGATGCTAATCGCCGCTAGGAGGTTGAGGCAAGAGTTATTGTTGGCTTTGGAAATAGAATTGCAATGGCATTTTACCATGTTTAGGTGTCGCGAATTGATCGTGCGTCGAGATTTATTACTGTGTATTAGCTGTGTATTGTTAAAGGGCCCACTGGGAACCATTGGTTCAATAAATCTTGGCATGGTGTGTGGATTTGAAAAGAAGTAGGTGCATATGATTCAGTAAAGTGAGTTTTTGATTTTGACGCAATGTTGTAGAACGTACATGTTGACCAATATATCTACTTATTTCCGAGTTTAATTGCCTGCGAAAATTTGCCCGCAATTGTTTGCTTTAGAACAGTTTATTCTTATAAGATATGAGTCAGGCTCTAAGGATAAATTGACTAAGTTGAACAGAATTTATACAAAATTTCAAACTAAAGCAACTCATCTCATAGACCTGAGAGACATTAAAAAAGGCGTTATAAGTAAACCAGTTGAATACTTTTTAAGATCATGCGTGACAAACACAAAAATAGTTTTCTCATCCATAAATAGGAGTTATGAAGTGTTTTCAAACTTAATTGAATCGGTTTTTTTTATTATTATCGATAATAGGTAGGTAATTCTTGAGGTTGACACTTCAAAAAAAATTCTCAAAAATTTCCAATCAAATGACCTCAAAAGCTCCAGAGAAGTTAAGCAGTCGCATCAAGTTGCAACTCTCTTAGGCTGTGTGAAGATGAGAGACGAAGGACAAAGCTAAACAATCTGTCCAGAAGAATTAGAATCGTTCCGTATTTTTTCCTACTGAAGCAAGCTACTACAATAAAAATAGTAAGGCCTCCAAGTCTTAGAGGCCTAAATTTCAACCGAACATAGACCAAACAAAGTTGGTATCCTTGCTACGGAAATCCTGCTATACAACATCTAGATGTCTGATAATTAACCTGAAAACAAAGGACTTTAGTCATGTGTTCAACAACAACCCAAGATGACAAAAGTGCTGAGTTTTGAAAAAAGATAAGAGACATCTGGCTCATGATTGTCATCTGCAACCTTATGGGAGGTGATAGTCTGTGTAAGCAATGCAATGAAGTGAAAGTTAAATTCTACAAATGTACAAAGGGAAGGAAATACTCGAAATAGTGGTAACTACCGTTCGATCAAACTGAAGTCCCACACTTTGATGATCATTGAGTATGGGTATTGGGTAGCTAAATGCGAAAAATAATAAAGTTATCTGATAGTCAATGCGAGTCTTTCGCGGTAAGTCAAAATGCAATGCATATAGTATAAGGATTCTAATAGAAAACATTGTGAATCCTTCGAGGACTTGTATGTTATGCATGTGGTGCTGGTTTATTTCGAAAAAGTCACCAAAGCATTCCAGATCACAGCACACTAGGGAAGCTTCTTGAGTCCTCTGCTCTTTATTACAGTCCTTGATTACCTGTTGGAAGATAAAGTACAGAACACCATAGTAAATCATCTATTCTTTGCTGACGAGTGAGCCATCATAAGTAAGGATCCTACTTCCCTGCAAAAAGCAATTAGAATATGGCTAAAAGTTTAAGAAAATACTTGTGTTGTGCGTTTTCCAATCCAGACATGTATATTCCATACATTTATTCGGATAAAAAGTGCTACACAAGTGTGAAAAGTTTAAAGATCAATAGATCAATAGTTAAGTAACTAAATATGACAACATCAATCAATGAGTAAGCGTAGGGTGGATGAAGCGGCGTGAAAACTCCCACATCTCTTGTGATAAGAAATCAGCCCCTAAGCTGAAGAAAAGACGACTTTCTAGACGACTCACATACTTTTCACAATGCTGGACATTTTACAAAAAGAGGTGATATCCGTGTACGACTTCAAGTTAAAAAAGTCCTAAAAACGCTTATGGTTTACAATAATTTTATCCTTTTTCGTTTTATCGTTCAAAATGAGTGTCCTGCGGTGAGCTTCCATAAACCTTACACCCCTAGACATTTTCGGCATCCAGTCAGCAGCGAACTCAATCGACTAAAAGCCAACTCTCAGTGAACCAACAATCAAATTGGTCACACTAACAACTTAAGATTCAAGAAGCAACTCCTTAGTTGGTGTTTGATAACAATTTCCAAATAACGCACTTCTACACTGACGGATCTAAAACCTGTGATGGTATAGGAAGTGGAATTTTCTATAAAGGACTGAATTCAAGCCCTTAATTCTGCCAACCTGACTACTGTAGTGTGTTCCAAGCGGAATTTCTGGCGATAAAAGAAGTCCTCTCCTGGCTCAGAGAAAACGTTGTATCCTCAACGGTTATTCGTGTCTTCTTGGACAGTCAGGCTGCTCTCAAAGCTCTTGCCTCGGTCTCTACAAAATCTACTACGGTCCAAAACTGTCGCAGGTCTCTAAAGGAGATGTCAAAACAGTTCAACATTCATCTTCCATGGGTGCAGGGACACAGGGACATATCAGGCAACTGCATGGCAGACAAACTCGCCAAAAAAAGAACGACTTCTCATCTTCGACCTGAAAGGAACAAGGACGAAGAGTATTACATGTCCTTATGACTAAACAAATCTGGCCATGTGTAGTCCAGAAACGTTCAAAGATCTTATTGAATCTAAATCGTGTGCATGTTAGCTCCACCATAGGTGTTCTTACAGGAGACTGCCTAATAGGTAGACACGCCAAAAGACTTGGTGTCAACTCTTTTTTCTTTTTTTCTTTTTATAATTAACTATAATGACTGTACGACCGAAGTTGGGCTCAAGGTAAAACTGATGAGCACAACTGGCGAGGCGGGTGTTGCGGTTAAAATGTTTCAGCTGACTATTTCACTATAGCACTGTTTGTAGAAAAAGCGATAAAAGAGACTATAAGACAGGTGACGATTCTGCGATTGAACTATCACCTAACGCTCTGTTTTCTACCCTATCAAGTGGGCGCAAAGATGTTTGAGGAGCACCTGACCAGATATGGGAGTTGTACTCCAGTTTTGGGTGGATGAAGGCCTTATAAATTGTTGCCAGATCAGAAGGGGTGAAGAACTTCCTGCATCGTCTTAAGAAACCTAAGCATTTAGCAGCGTTTTTGGCGACTTCAAATTTGTGGTCATTTCAACCAAGTACTGTCAGCTTTTCGGTTTCTTGGATGCAGGTACCATTCATGGATAATGGCAATGTGGGAATGTTAAGCTTCAACGATAAGAGACAGCATTGAGTTTTCGAAGCATTGAATTCTACTCGGTTCTTATGACCCCATGTAACAATGCTGTCAGATGAGCTTATCATACGCAACCGTTCCAGTTCCACATTCGAAGAGCAGAGACGTGAATTTGGAAACGAATATGAAAAGCTGAGGGTCGAGTCGTCAGCAAAACTAGAGGAGAGGACTAGAAGTTTCAGATAAGACATCATTTATGAAAATGAGGAAGAGAGTCGGAGACAAAACGGAGCCCTGGGGCACACCAGCATTTATGAAGTGGGTATCAGACTTGAAGCCATCCAATACAACTTGTATTGAACGGTCGGAAAGGTAATTTCTAATCCAACGAAGAAGAGACTCATCGATACCAAAAGCACGCATTTTCGATAAAAGAGCCTAAAGCCAAACTCTATCAAATGCTTTAGAAATGACTCAAATGACTTTTGTAGAAAATGCATTTACGATGAGAAAGAGGAGACAATCCAACATCTCCTTTGTTCATGCTCCACGCTTGCTAACAGACGGAAAACTCACCTAAGCGATTTATCTTTTCGACGCCAGCGGTTTTGCTAAAAAAGACCCTAAAAGTCTCTCCTTTTTCGTACGAAGTTCTAAATGGTTTGACTAACTGCTGATCAACTCGTTAGTCCAGGTTCAATTAGAGGGTGTTTCAACTCTCTCATCCCTTAGGGACCATAGGTTGATAAGCCTTCTCGTCTCAGAGTGGTATCACAATGGACCCTCTGTGGTCTAAGTGTGTCGGTCCCTGTATACTGACAGCCACATCTAACCTAACCTAACCTTTCATATTTTCGAAATTTATTAGTGAAAATAATAGGAGACCTTTTATTCGATGTTTTTTTTTTTCTTATTGCAACCCAGAAATTTCTTCTTTACATGAGAGTGATTTTTAAAAACCTTCATTTAGAAAGTTCTCACTTCAAATAGGTTGTTGTTAAAGCCCACTAAAACCCGAACTATTAACCATTAAGATTTTTGCTGAGTTTAGATATCCTTCTTAAATATTGCTTATTTTTCAACCCAGGACATCTTCTTATTTTGCTTAGACTTCACAGTCGTTCTCTGCTCCACACTAGAGATCGACCTGTGTTTTTTTTTGCAACATCACTCAGAAATTCACAAGTGTTTAATTTGCAGCGATTGAAACTTCATTAAATTTATAGTTGAAAACATTAATATCTTTTTTCAATCAAGACTTCAAGACATCCACTTATCTGCAGACAGAGTCGTTGAACTTGGCCATTTTCAAGAGCCTCCAAACAATGGAACTCTTCAAAGTTGTTTCAAATATAAAACACCAGAAAAACTCTATCAAAACTGAGGAATCGCCTTTTCCCCTGCTCCAATTAAAGCCACAACATTATTTAAAACTTTTTCTCCTATCTCCCTACTCATTTGACAGTTCTTCCTAAAGGAATTTCATTTTTATTCTGAAAAAAATGAAAATACAAACAACAAAACAAAAAACTCCGTTTCTCTAATTAAAATTCGTTTGTTCTCATCTCTCGTATCTTCCTCTTCTTCCAGCCAAAGGCAGACAGCGCAGCAACAGCAACTCATAAAGCCACATTTTTTGAAGTTGAAAAGGACTAGCCGAGGACGAGCCGAAAATCAAATAAAGGACCACCTCCCAACAACCCTATCACGTTAGTTGCGAAAAATCAATTATGGCAGCGATTGTGTACGGCGGCAGTCCACGGCACCATGGTGGCCGTATGACAAGCACTCATCACCATCATTCCTCCTCAGCCACTCACCATTATGGTGGAGCAGCAAACGTTACCTCACCCTCTGCGTATTCTCATCATCATCCGGGGGGCAATAGTCCCATCATTCTGCCACCGGCATCATATCTCTCAGGTGGTGGTAGTGGTGGTGGGGTAACACATGCGGCAACACTGCCCCCACCACAATTCAGTGGTGGCTCTCCCTTGGGCTCCTCGCAACAGACCATACATCATCACTATCAGCATTCGTCTGTGATGTATACGATAGGGCGTCATCACAAACGAAAATCGGCCGTGGAGCTTTTGGCTGAAAGCAAGCCGTTCTATGTTAAGTCGGAGACAGTCCTCGATAGGCATCAGCAATTGAATTTCCGTAGTGTGGTTACTTCCACTGGTGCAGGTGGTGTTGGGAGCGGGACTGGTGCAGGTGTAGGAGGCGTCATTGTGGGTGGCGTTGGTGCTGGTGGCAATGTTCCCGTGGCTATTGTGGGTGGAGCTGGTGACCGTATATCAAATATGAATACATCCGGATGCATTATGTCACCCTCGCGGACACATTCCGGTGGGGGAATGCACCATCATCATCATTCGCAACAGCGACAGGAGTCATTGCAACAGACGCACCAACAGCATCCACCTCATCATCGGCCATCGAATAGGCGCAGTGCATCATCTAGCTCGGATTTGCTGCAAACCAAACTGAGGAAGCTGCTCAATGCTGACTCGAAAGAGGGACCGATGTTGGTGCCTGATCGATACAAGAGTAGCGATCCACAGAAGTATGATACGTTCAGCAAGTTTCAGGGTGCAAAATATAACCAGGAGGTAAGTAGAAGAATGAATGATCTCCATCCCATATTCTAAGACTTATTTCTTTTTTAGCTATCAGTGCACGCCTCCAATGACCAAAGTGATCTATCGGTTATGTTCCCCAGTGCTTTTCTCTCGCCACAATCTCTGCCACCTCATCCAGCCTCGGATGAAGACATCTACTCCTATGGAGCTGGAAACAACGAGCCCCTTGTTCTTACCGAAGATTACAGGGCTATCAGCCCTCCTGCAGAATACGCTGCAGTAGAGAGCTCTCCAGACAAGGAGCAAAGTTCAAGGTTTGTCTATCGGTTTCTTTAGTAAAACAATTCCTCTCAATGTTGAATCCCACTTTTAGATACCAAAGATCCTACTCGCATTCACACGAAACTACTTCGGACGAGCATGACTACTCTTCGCCATCGTACAACATCAACAGCCACAAATCCTTGCCTGATCTTCACTCTCAGATAAGTCGACATTCACCGCATAGTGAAGTTCTTAGTTGTTGCAGTCGAGGAAATCGCTCCAACAAGTCTGGAGGAAGCTCCTTGAATCGCGATTCTGGGGGATCTTCTGGACATTACACACACCGAAGCGAACCGTGCTGCAAACAGCGTGGAGAACGCGAACCAAGCAAAATGGCCGTGTGTGTCAATCAATCTGACTACAGACGGGACAGTGGTTCTTCCACTCAGCACAGCGGCAACTCCTACTACACCTACGGCATGGGATCATCTCGTTACACTGACTGTCCCGAATGTCGACTCAAGTACCAAAAAGACTCTGAGTGTTTGTTGAACTTTACGACTCCCGAAGTACCCGAAGCATTCCAGGATGACTACACTCCAGAACAAGCCCGACCCATAACTCGATACTATGAAGACTCCAGATTCTCGTCACAACGAAAAGTCTATCCACCCCCACCAACCCACCATCTACCCCCTACTCCTCATAAACAATCTCACAGTCCTACGACCCGAACACCATCGGACGAATGTCAAAAGGAGCCCGAAGTGAGTCCTCCCCCTACTGGTTTCAAGCGACAGAAGTGTCTTCGTTTTAAGCATCGCAATCGTTATTCTACATCCAATGATCGCACTTCACAGCGCAGTGGAGGCAGTGGAGGGTGTGGGGCAGTCGGTTATGGCCCACCCGACCGAGATTCAGATGAGGAACGGAAGCCAATTCTTCGGTCGAAGAGTGACATCAGCGATCGATACTACAACCGCGGATCACCCATGACCGAACAACCAATGAGTGGCGGTAAGAACTCAAACGGCATGGAGAAGATCCGCCGAGCAGAGAGCATGTCACAGTTGGAAAAGTTCTTCGATCGACTTGGTCTCAACGATGAGAAATTCGAAGAGATCTACAGTCCACCAAAGAGACGCTACAGCTCAGACAACGACTCCGATCAATCGAGTTCGGTATTCTTCTCAGACGTCAGTACAGTTGATTCAACACGCCTACCTGACAGCACCGAGACACAACCGCAGACAACTCAGCCATATCGACCGACTGAACCGCCATCAATTGTCGAACGGAATGCCCGCATTATCAAATGGCTGTGCAATTGCCGAAAACTTCAACTGACATAATTTTGTTTGGGTGCCGCTGTATTATGATGGCGGCCCTAATAACACAATTAATGAGAGAGTTTGACTCCGTCAATATAGACAGGTCGAATTCTCCCGGTGAGATGATAATATTTTGTATTTGTATCCTTATAGAACAAACGTGCAACAAGAAATTAAAGTGTAGAATGTATTTATATGTATTTGTGAGTGTAGAGTTTAGCCTAGGTGAGTTGCATTCAGCAATTCAGCAATGAATGTAGATGTCGTTTGTATTTGATTCTCCTTATTTTCTAATTTAAATGTGTGTGTCGATATATCGTTTAATCAAAATAGCAAGAAGCTATACATATATGTATACAGTATGCAGGTTTACAAATCGGGTTCAGAAAAATTGACCTTTTAGGATGGAGTATGTACAAGAAATAGATTTAAGTTCGAGCAGGTGCTACAGGTCGGCCATTGTGCAAAATGATAGTTATTCCAAAGGGGAGTCCTTCAACCCAACACACGCACATCTCTAGCATCGCCGCTCTAATTACTGTCGTTATTTTTAACAATCACTGCCATGATTATAAATTGCAGAAAATTACTCATTTTTGATGAATGTGATCAACTTCATTTGAAGTTTTGGAAGGTGCTTTGTATTTATGTGCATGTGCTTTGCAAATTTTAATGGGATCCAAGAATTCCCAACAAATGATCGTGTCTCGTTCCTAAAGTTTGGTTTCTTTTCAATTCGTTTTTGATTGCCTTAATAACTTTCGACTATCGGTCGATCACGATCATATTGTGTCATTTGAACCGTGGGCATAAGGTAGTTGCACTAGTGATGTCTTCTAATTGATTTTCATATAAAGAGAGCTTAGAAAATGGGTTTGACAAATACTGAAAATACTTTGACACTGCATAGGAAATAACTGGGAAAGCCTAAGCGCTAAGCGCTAACAAGTTTGAAAAGGGTCAGGAGAAAAGAAAGTCCGAGCTTTATCGAACCAAAACCAAAAAAAGAAAAGTAGAACGGTCCCTTCCTTATCTACGTAACTCCTGCATCACTGGGTTTTCCGCCTTATAGGGTTATTGTAAAAGAAGTTAAAGTCAAGCGTACCCCCCCCCCCCCCCCCCCCCCCACCCCCTTCATATTGTTTTCAGTGTGGTGACCATATGAAGAAAACTAAAGTCACTTTTTCCGCTCAGAAATCAGTTCGATTCCAAAAAGTGGAGAAAAATATGATGGAAAATTTTGCTATTTCCTAAAGGCGTTGCCGAGGGCCCTCATTTTTAGTCAACTTAAGATATAAACAACTATTCTACAAAAAAAAAGTGAAACGAGGGAGGAAGCTTGGAGTGGTGGCTTATTTATCTTTATAGAGACAGTGATATCAGCTCAATTCAATTATGTCGAATTCCTTTAAAAAAAAAAATCGACTGCAGTCAATTTTTTTTTGAAAAGGAATTCATTTAGGAGGAAAAAAATCGACTTGCCGTCGATCTCTTTTTTGAGACGGTTTTGCACACAGATTTTCACACACACAACAATTTTGACAGATCGAAAACGGCAAACAACAACATCAGCATATGAAAAAAATTAAAGGAAGCAGAATTGTTTTGTATTTAGTTGTGAATTTGGAAAACATTTGGTGAAAAAAAATATAAAAATTGTGTGCTTAACAATATGAATGTAATTGTTTTGTTTCATGGTACTTGTTTTTCTTCATTAGCCAGTTGGACACACATACATTCATAAAAAAGAAAATCGCTACTTTTTTAATTTCCTAAATACCCAAAAAAGAATCGAATTTAGTAGCGACTGCAGTCGACTGCAAATTGGTGAAAGGAAATCGACATTAGATGCTTCATTTTTTGTATTGAGTTGTATCAGTTCTAAATGCAGTCTTGATTGATGATAAAGTACTTACCTACTTAGGTGGGCATTACAGTTCGGGGTGAACCTCGGCCTCAACCGACATCCTTCTATAACGACTTCGATTTCGGGCGAGCTCTCTCCAGTTTCGCACTCCAAGTCGATTGAGGTCTTCGTACACTTGATTGCGCCACCTAAGACGAGGCCTTCCCCTTCCGCGATTTCCCTGCAATGTGCTTTCGAAAACCCGTCGAGCCGGAACGTTTGGGTCCATCCGCTCTACATGACCCAACCATCGTAGCCTCGCGATGCGTACTCTTCTGGCTATGCCCATGTCGCGGTACAGATCATACAGCTCGTTGATGATATAGTAGCCAGTTTTTTATTGGATTGTTGCTTTCGATACAGTAAAGAGAATTTTGAACTCCACAGCAAAACCCAATAAGGATTCCGCAGAGAGATTAACGACCCCTCGTAGTCAGAGATAAAGCTCATTGCATTTTTATCCCTATGTTGGATTCACAATGCAAAATCAGCTCGAATTGTTATGAGACGGAAAACGTTGTCAAATCGATAAAGCAACACATTCGTTTCCAAAAATGCAAAAACAACGATTATTTTGAATAATGTTTTTATACTCTATTTGTTAAAGGGAACAGAACAAACGAAGTTTCAAACACCAAGCGTATAGTGTTCCGTCACTACACTAGGCCGCAAAATTACGGTAAGCTCCATTTAGGCGATCATTCATATCAGTTCCAGCGTCAGGTTGCTGCCAAATAAATACTCAGTCAAAACTAATGTTGCTTCCATTGGTTTCACTAGGGGAACCTCTTTGTGTGAGTGGAACACCTATGGCTCATAAAAAATATTCCTTGACGAAAATTTTCTTTTTGGAATTCGAGTAACATGTATTAGTGTTTCCTGAGTGGATTCTCACTTCAAATCGCGAAGTATCTGTCACTTCTCAGAATCAGGAGAAGCTATCTTTTTGCACTAGTGGAACGGTTTGAGAATGCTCCTGACGCTCCTGGACGGTTTTTTCGCCCAATGGAAGAAGACATAATACAATAATAAAAGTGGAGCAACAAAGCTATGGAAAACTGGTGACCTAACGAATTTCAAAGACCTGTACATGCATTTTCTAGTTCTTGTTTTCTGTCACAGTATGAGTCATATCCCCTTCACGATATGCAGTTATACACAATTACCGACCCGATGCTCAAACATCCGAGAGAATTTATATATCAAAAAAGTAATACGTCACCTTAATAACTACCACTAATAGAATTTCAAATATTGTTTCAAACGAAATAGAATCAAAAAGGCAAAATATCAAAATTTCTCACTTCTAACAAACACAGCAAAACAAAACAAACTAAAAATAAACTTAGTTTTGATTAAACAAAAATTAAATTTAAAAACAAAGAACATATACCTACAACTAACAACCAAAAATTATTAATTATTAATTAAACAACTATATAAAAAAAAAAATAAAAATAAAAAAATAACTAAGCATAATTTTAGTGTTTAAGTCTTGATCAACACAATACAAATATTATTACCAAGATCATATGTTAAAAAGATGTTCTAATAATTTTTTCGTATATACCTATATAATCTAAGAAAAACTAAGGGAAAAAATCTAAAATCTACTTTCATCAACAAACAAGCAACATTCTAAAAATTTATTAATAGAAGAAAAAATAAAAAAAAAATACACAATACCATAGAGCATTTGTAACAACATAAAATACAAAAACATTAAAATATTAATTTTGAATGGTAGAAGAGGCAAGATGATTCATCAATAATATAAAAAAAATTAGAACTTAAGTGTATGAACTTATTTCGTCGTTATTAGTGTTATTTTTTGTATATTTGTTAATTGTTTACTATTTTTTATTTATAATATCGAAAAGATACAAAATAATTCATTAAAGTTGTTGCGCTGCAGTTTGAAAATTTCTTCTAAACGCAAAAAGGTATACTTTCTTTTTTTAATAACATTACAATAAAAAAAATAAACTGGCCATACCGACCCACAATCACAGCTCAATAGAAATGGAATTACAAATAATACATTTTGTGAAAAAAAAAAAATACTTATCTTAAAACAAAAATCAGAATAGAATAAAATTTATTAAAGAAAAAAGAACAAAGTAATAATCAAACAACTAAAAGTAGTGCTAAAATCTGTTTAACACTTAATTGAAAGGAACTTATTCAACTGTTACACATATAATTTACCGTGTACTTCAAAAGTCAACTAATTCAATGAGCAAAATATTAAATTGGAGAAAAATATTACGAAAACAAGAAAAAAACAATATTATTATGTAATAATTAAATCCCAATCGATTTTCAAATTAATAAAATGGATCTTTTCCAAAAAAAATATTTAGCAATAAATGCATTAATAAATTAATAACATTTATGTAAAAAAATGGTTTTGTATTTTATTTGTGTGAGGGATGTCTTTTGTAGATAAATTCTTTTTGGAACCTCAACTAGCAAAGAGCAAATTGGTTTCAAACTGTAAAACAAGTGCGTTACGATCTAGAACTCAATTATAATAAACCAAAAATTGAGTTATGTGGATACCTTTTGACCAACATAGTTTATGGGAAAGGCGGGACAAAATCCCGAATTTTAAAATCCTGAGCAACGAAATCCCGAAATAACTTAGAACAATTTTCGCCAAAAATATAGGTGGACAAAATCCCGAATTTTTATTTCTGATACTTTCGGGATTTTTGAATTTCGCACCTTTCCTCCAGTTGCCGGACAGTACTTTTTAGCTTATTAAGAGTATAGTATTAAGTACTTTTCAGAGTTGGCGTTTTCTCTAAGGATTTCGACATGAATTGAAGGAAGGCGGTAAAAGGACTAGCACTAACAGGGCAGGGAGCATTTTGAGAAATAGCTTACTAATGAGCAGGGAGCGTTTTGAACAAAAAATTCAAGAAAATCAATTGTGAAGAACTAAGTGAGCAATATATAGGTCTGTTCGTTGAGCTTTCCCCAGTGTTGACCCAGGTTTTCTTGACAACCCTTTGAGTTGTCAAAAAAACTTGGGTTTTCCAGTCCTCAAAAACGCTAAACCACAAATCACCACACATCCCTGTCATTAAAAAAAACACATGCCATTTGACAGCTCTCAACTCGCCACAGCAAAAAGCTAGGGCGAGTTTATGGAAAACCTAGGTCAACCCTAGGGCTCAAAAAACACTCAATTTGACATTCAGGGCGACTTTGGGTTTCTCAAAAAAAAAAAACGCTTTATGGCGACCCCAGGGCGACCCTAGGGCTTCAACGAACAAACCTTACATTGAATAGCTTATTGACAGGCAGGGAGCGTTTTTTTGGAGAGCTTGTAAAAATAACGAAAACAATCTTACCTCTTAAAAATTTTTTAATAGCTCTCAAAAGAGCAGGGAGCGAGTCAGCAGTTGAAAGCCGAATAGCTTAGCTGTACTGTTAAGCGCGTCAGAAAACATTCTATGACTAGGTAAGCAGCACTGCTAACCACCGGCAACACAACTAGCCAATTGGAATCGACCATACCTCTTCGGAGTTCTTACAAAAACTGATCATCGGGAACCACTACCAGCCCATTGTAATTGTAATCGACCTACCTCGTTGGAGTTCTTACAAAAACTGAATCTCCCAACTTAACTGTTTAATCATTTTTATTGAGCTCATTATATACAATTGATTCTTAATTCTAAGATTACATTACATTTAGATATATATTTGTTTTGTGGGCACAGAAGGGGCCTAACTTTAAATAAAGTTTTTTTTGCTAAAATAATGGTAATTATTGCCTATGAAAAGAGAAAAAAATAAATATTTATGAGGTTGATTAAAAAAAATCTCGGGTTGTTCAGATTCGGTTGTCTTTATGTTGAAGGGGCTGAATTTTCCAACGGGAAACCACTTCTTTTATACATTTGATTCGACGAGGTGTGGTTTTTATGCGTTCTTGTTGATTCTCATTGCTTAATATAATTCATGTATTAATTCAATTGCTTGTCATATTCACCGACAACCGGGACGGAACATCCCGAGATAACTCAAGTCAGTCAACTTATAATCAAGAATTCTCTTTCTTTGCAGCTACATATATAATATTAAGAGAGTGACTTGCGTCAGTTTTAAATTCTATTGTAAGCGTTCGCGTTCTACACGCTCAAATCGCATGGGAATGGTTGGAATCGTTAGAAAATATCTTCAGGACTTTAATTCTGGGAAAAAAATGCAATGAAAAAATTTGTATGGACTTGTATGCTTTTGTGTCGTGCCGTGTCTTCATTCGATCGCTATACGCTTTTATCCTTCTGGCTTTTTTTGGATGTCAACGAGTCTTTTCTTGAAGTGATCCGCGTAATCATTTGTATCCCGTGACTCGGTGCAGCCAAATTCATGTTCCCTTAACAACCGTATGGTTTTCCCAAATAGGATTTCCGATGGTGATTTTCTTGTCATCCTACGCCCCCCACTCCTATAGGCCTTCAAGGTTATCTGTATATGCCAACCCCCAGATTCTTTCGTAGACACCTTTAACCTTCGCTCCGTGTTATTTCAAATTCCGGTTGAATCTGCCAAGTAGAGGACACACTGCCCAATTCAGTACACTAAAGTACGCGAACACAGCTCCTATGATCGAAAAGCAACTTTTACTTAAATTGTTGTGCTTCAATATTCGGAAGTCTAGTCGACTTATGCTATGTCCGCACCTGAAGTTAACCTGGGTTTCGTTCCAGTATGGTTTGAGTTAACCAAGTAGTGTCCGCATATGCAGAAAAGTTTTGAGTTTATCTTTTTGTCTTAAGTTAAAAAGAGACAGACATACAAGTGTGAGCAGAACAGTGTTGCCGAAAGTACTCCCATAGGAGTATTGTACTACTTTCAACACCTCCGTACTCCCGTACTCCTCCTTTCACATTCGTACTCCCATTTTTTTCAAAAACCTAAAGTATCTTACACTTGCAGTAAAGTGTAATGTCAACCTTAATAAATTTAATTCACTGTGAATTTCGATGGTTTTTTTTTTTAAGAAAATCCAAATATGTTCACTTAAGGGTGTATGTGCCATTCGTTACATAGCCCAAAGAAGCAAATCGAATTTAAAGAGTTTCAAGAATACTTTAATGTTGAAAAATATAAAATTCTAAAAACTTCTTTTACTAGGTGGCTAGCTCTTAAACAGGTTGTGGCAAGAGCACTAGACTTCTTGCATTGCTACATTACTTTCTGGAAAATTCTTTTGAATCTTCTGACAGTAACCTAGATCTTGTTCACAAGATTCAAGGAGAGCTAAATGATACCACTCGTTTGCATTTATTATTTCTAGCCTATGTTCCTTAGTTAACTAAACAGCTTAACTTAGAATTTCAATCAATCGGTCCGGTTTCATAAATGTTTGCCAACCGTTAAAACTTTCTACAAAACTATCTTATAAAATTTTATCAGATCGGTGTTTTTACGTGACAAGTTTCTCTGTAATCCAAATTTTTCGGAAAATTATTTAAAAATAATTGAATCTGTATACTTTGGGTTAGGTTCGGTTAGGTTAAAAATGGCTGTCAGGAATACAACTGACACACTTAGGTCCATTGTGATACCATATAAAAATTGTGCGAGGGAGTACCTCACTTAACAAAACCATTTGGAGCTTTTAATAAAGCGAAGGAGATGCAGGGGATCTGTGTTCACCAGATCGCTTGGATCATCAAGAAAATATTTTCCTAGATGCCGTTTTCTTTTAAAAGAAGAATGCAGGACATGAGCAGAGGAGGTGTGGAATTGTCTCTTTCTCCTCCTCATCTAAGCAACTTCTGCAGAAGTCATTAGAGGGAACGCCGAGTCTTATGGCGTGTCTTCCTATCAGACAATGTCCGGTGATGACATTTTACGGAGCTAACGTGCAATCTGATTATTTATTTTGTTGTCTTGTGCGTTTTGGCTCTAGTCCTGGCCATATACGTTTTGTTGCCACACACGTGGTGATATTGTTCCACCTATAATTTGTTCTATCCATTGCCTCTTGCTTTAGCATAAGTTTACATGTAGCGATTGGTATACCAATATTCAATCTGCTGGTTGAGATCGGTAGAACGGTTCCTTTTCTGGCGAGTTCATCGGCTTTGCAGTTACCCACGATATCTCTGAGCCCCGGCACCCAAATAAGGTGAATATTAAACTGTTCAGCCATCTCCCTAAGAGATAGACAACAGTTAAGGGCGTCGGGACTAAGGCTGATTTTTTTAATAAAACAAAAAAAAATTTAAAAAACTCAACTATTTTAAAGGTGTTTGCCGAGAGTATTATAAGGCCCTGTGTGTTCAAATTTCACAGCGAATCGATTTTGACGAAGAAATTTTGAGATCTATACAAGGCGTTGACCCTTTAAATTTAGCAGAAAGTGCAACTTCAATAACTTCTTCTATTCCTGATTTAATTATTGAAAATGAAATTGAAAACCTTGACATGTTTGGCGAACACTTCTTAACCAAACTATGGTTTCTAATTCCTTAGAAATAGAAAAATTTTGGTCAGAAATTTTTTCCTTAAGAAATGTTTTTAATGAACCACTGTTGTTGAGTCCACACAGCAGCGCAGCGGCAGAACGAGTTTTTTCCCAACTGTTTATCATTAAAGATAGAAAACGGAACAGATTGGAACTTAATACATTAATGCAGTTATGAGCTGCAAGGAATTATTAAATGCAGTTGATTGCTGCAAATGGATTCCTTTAAAACAACTTTTGAAATCTTATAAAAAGTGTAATAATAGTTTCTTTTTGTAATTTTTGTTACAATTACACTTTTATATGAATCAAAATACCTTACTTGTGTCAAAGTCACTTGTATTTAATGTATTTTAACGTGTACAATAGTTTCCTAGTCTTGATTAAAGAAAAAAACAGTGAATTGACCCAATGCCGTTAGACAGATTTTTTTTTTATTATTAAAGAGATATATGTTATTTCGCCTAATTGATTTTTTTTATTTAAATAAAGCTTAAACAAAAAATTTATTTATGAAAATGTCTGTACTACTATTTTTTTCAAAATACTCCCCTCTTTTGCAGCATTATGCTGTGTCCGCACCTGAAAGTTAAACTTGTTTAACGCAAAACAATCCCAAACCAATATGATAACCACAGAGTAGATAATACAGAGTATCCACTTCCACCCCTTCAACCCGAAACACCCGCAAAAAATTTTTCAACACGAATTCAATATGGCGTCCTATTTCTTGATTAAAAATGGAGTCGTGGTGAAGTTCCAAACTTCAATAAATAAAAAAAAAACAAGATGACATTTATCTTTGACACTTGCAAAATATTGCAAAATTTTGTAATGTTTTATTTCTTGTAAGTATTTCTAACTAAATTATTTCAGAAACAGTATTATAATGTACCTCTCTTTATCGCTTTTGTTTTTGTTGCAATAAGGAAGCTTCCCAGACCAGTATGCCACTGACAAGTTACAATTTAAATCAATAACAAGAACCTGAATCCAAGGCTGTAATGAATTGGATTCTTTCAATTCCGTTTGTCCTATCGTCGAACCTATGTACATGGGGGCAATAACACAAATTTACCGAGCGAAAAGCGTAATTGGGTTTTCTTATTGCGCAGAGATATTGGAAAACTAATAAGCAAACTGTATCCTGATGAGGCAACCTGCCCACCAATACATTTGGTTGGACATTCGATGGGTGGTACTATTGCTGTGCACATCGGATACATGGAACTCATTTCGTCACTAATTATGGTGTAACAGTAATCGATGTTGTTGAGGGTACTGAAAAAGAGGCACTTGCCAGCATGCAAAGCTTTTCGAGATGACCTAATTTTTTTAAGACTATACCGAATGCCATTGAGTGGTTCATTCGCAGTGGGCAGATAAGAAACATCGACAGCGCAAAGGTCTCAATGCCTGGCCAAATAATCAAGTAATATTGATGGAAAAGCTAAATGAAGTTTTTAATTTACTTCGGTTTTTGTTTTTTTTTGTAGTTGCACAACAAAGAAGCTCGCTACAAATGAACCTCCACTAGAAGACGACCCCGAAGAATCAGCTGAAACGTCAACATTTACCCATCCTCTGGTCATATCCGAGGACGAAGAAGTAGCTGAAAGTGCTAAAAACGCCACATACCCAACATCATCAGACCCCTCACTACCGCCAAGCATCGACTTTGAGAAGCCAGCTCCTGCTAACGCCTAATGTCGATTTCCTTTGCAAAAACAAAAGCACTCTAAAAAAGTGCTTTTTTTTCGTGCTCACTGGAACAGAAAAGACAAAATTCTTTTTTTATCATTGTATGTGTGCTATTTTTGACAACCAACTCTTCCCGTTTGTTTTGTTCTGCAATTTATATAGAAAGAATGTTTTCGAAACTTTATTAATAAATGCACTAGGAAGAAACCTCCTCATCCGAATAATTGTACACAACACTTTGAACAAAATTATTCACAGAATGACTTTCGTTTTGTGTAAGGAATTTCAGAATTTCAAACAGTTCTTCGTTAGAATCAGAACTAGATGACGACTCATATATATTTTGATAATTTCAGCTAAAATTGAGCGATCCATTTTCACAAAATAGTTTATTGTTTATTATAATAAAATCTCTCTTTCACAGTCTTTTAACCAAAAATGCAAAATAATCAAACTGCAAACTGGTAAACGTCAAATGTTTTGTGTTGGTGTACGTGAATGTGCGTGTAAATCTTGCCTCTGAATCGAGATTCGTAAAAGTGCTTTTTCGGGGCAAAAAAAAAGTGATCTAGTGCCTCAATGTAACATATTTCGAGCGAAAAAGCACTTTTAAAAGTGCTTTTGTGTACCACTGGAAATCGACATAAGCTAATAAAAAGTAAGTAAAAAATTGCAAATTTTCTATTATTTTTGATTCTTTGTCTTTCAGATACACTTGGCGGATTGACCTCTCAAAATCAGAGAAGTACTGAGTGGGTTGGTTCTCAGGGCTAAGCGAGAAATTCCTTAGTTTAAAATTCCAGTTTGGATAAGACACTCACTGTAGGACAGATGCAAGGTTAGTTTTTGACAAGAACTTACTTTCCAACCAAAACCAATAACGCTCCGTGTGTTTTTCAGGAAAATTTCAAATGCAAGTTCTTGCTCGTTGCGGTTAAATATCTTTAAACAGAACAGATTAACTCAAGTACTCTGCAACCTTAACGAAGAGTGATTTTGTCAGCATTTGCCAATTAAAAAAAGCAACTTCCTGTATCAAATTTTTGTGTAAATAATGATTAACACTAACGAAAGATATTTATATTTATCTACGCATATTTATTCAATATAAACAGAAAAAAATAATTACTCACATTCATAATTTGTCTTGAACAATTTAATAAAGAGAAAACCTAGTTTTTAAATCAAACCGGCAAATGTGTTTTCTTCTAAAGATGGTTTGAGTTAGTCAATGAAGCGACAACCTTGGTCCATTGATTCGATTTTCTTCTCGAGCAATTTTTTTCTTCGTAGGCGATCAGTTATTTGAGTTTTTATGTCTGCGGTATCTCTTGCCTTCGCCAAGTTTCAGCTTTTGGATACATTTCCGTATCACTTACGACTGTGTTTCTAAATTCGTAAATAGAAAGAGCATAAAGATGAGTTAGGACTTAGAACCGTTTAGAATTAAAATCGATTAAATGTACATGTTATCAAGTTTTATTATTACATGGGCAGGATTTAGTTTATGAACATTCCGCATATGCCGCCTTTGGTGAGATTTGCTTGAAAAGTGTTTGTTGCACAGGAGACATTCATGAAGATGTTTGAATTGTTCCCCTGAGCCATTTGGTGTATTTTTGACGCAAGTGTTAGAGGTTTGTTGGTTTGTACGCTCAAGTATGTTTTTTTGAGTTATTGTAAGACCATCATCGAGCCTAGTGTCTTGATCTGTTACCGCACTATCCTGCCTCGTTTCTTGATTTGTTGACACACTTTCAGTCTGATTAAATTCTCTGAAATAAAAAAAGTCAATTTTCAGTTGCTAATTGGATTTATGTAATTCAATACATTTCACTTGGTTCTCGGTCTCCGTATATAGCGGTTGGCATTATTTTATGTACGTTTTTCATGTGTTACAACGTGATCTCTGCGGGCGAACGATTTTTTGCAAATATGACAATCAGGTGCTGTCGTATGATATCCAGCTTCTTTGTGAGCTTGCGATATATGGCCTTTTGAGGCTGTTAAGCGTTTGAAAGAATTTTTACAGATCCAGCAATTATTAGCTGTTCCTTTGTGGGCAATTAAACGGTGTTCCTAAAAAAAGTTTCAATTAAAACTTATGTCTTTGAGAAAACCGAAAAAGCAATTTCATACACGCAGTCGTTCATATTTTATAAATTTCTTGTCACACTTCTCACACGGATAGAGGGTAGA
Source organism: Melanostoma scalare (assembly GCA_949752695.1). NCBI lineage: Eukaryota > Metazoa > Arthropoda > Insecta > Diptera > Syrphidae > Melanostoma > Melanostoma scalare. Next base: position 179,101,026 of record OX456984.1, on the reverse strand, counting down.
GTCTATTGTTTGAGTTTCAATGTCTGCAGTTGCAATGTGTTTCATGTCAGCCAACATTTGGTGATTTGTTGACAGATTCTGGGTACGCTATTAGCTTGAGTTGGGATTCTTCAAAATCTTTTTTGAAGCTGTAAGCACTTTCTATTCGTTCAATGCAATCGAGGTATATAAGATGTGGCAGTTCATCGTACCGGCGAAGCTGAAGCTAGAATTCAATCGGTTATCAAAAGTACAAATTTTCCATTGATGTCAATACAGATACCTTGTAGATAGTTAGTTCTGAAATCATGTCTGAAATACCAATACCGCTGGCTGCTTTTGGTTCTTCGAAAAGTAATTTACAATTTTTCAAGTTCACGAGTTCACAAACCGACGTTTTTTCTTGAGAGAACTCTGGAGGAGTCTGGAGGAGAGCATTTAAAACGTTGTATCACGAGTCACGACTCACGAGAAAACTTTCTTTTGAAAATAAAAAAGTTTAACAATTGGTTTATTAATTTTCCCGAATATTATTGAGCAAAAACTCTTTTATTTTGTAATCAAATCACTTCCTCGGCTGGATATAAATTATTGGCTTAATCGATTTCTGTTCATTATTTATTTACGTAGAAATGTCATTTTTCGACCTACCACACCAGGTGCTATCGAGTGGGGAGTTTAAGGCTATACGCACACTGGTAACTTCTACGAAACTTAACAAAACGCCTGCATCGGTAAGAAATTTTTTACTAATTTTTGTCTTTTTCAGTGAAATACTGGTCAAAATGGAAAAAAAAGTTAACTCCTACAACTAAAATTCATTTTTCTATGTTCTAGGCTGTATGATAATTAAAAATTATCGATTTTTTTGCAACCAAAAAAAAATTTTTTACTTTTCAAACTCAACTGACTTTATTCTGCGACCGCACACAATGGCGGCTGTGGTAAGTGACGGCCAGTGCGGTTTTCCGGGTGCGGTTTTCCGGTTTGATTTAGCTTGTAGGCAAAACGCACTACCTTGCTGCAGTGGACTCTCTGGTTATACTCTGTGATGATAACCAAGTGGTTTCCCATACAAAATGAAACCTTTTTAGTCACTGGGTTTCGTGATAACCTACTCGAAACCAAATGCGCTGAATGCACTATTTCCAATATTCCAGTGAATTTGACATTAAGAGAGTGGAAGTGAGTGGAGAGAGAATGAATTCTCTCATACGTCGTTGACGTTCTGTTCACACTTTATGTCTATCTCTTTTTAACTTTTGAAAAATAAGAAAAAAAAAAAAAACTTTTTTTCATATGCGGACACTACTTGGTTAACTCAAACCATCCTGGAATGAAACCCAGTTTAACTTCAGGTGCGGACATATCATTTGGTAAATTATACAAAATCTTTTGTTTTGAAACTGAAACTAATTTTAGTTCGGACTGAGATTAGTGGTCAATGCAGTCGAAACCTTAGTACAATCGCATTCCTATTTTCCTGAACGGAGGAGCTTTTACAATTTCCCCTATAATGGAATGTCATCACACAAAAGAATAAGAAGAAGTGACAACCAAAATAACACGTGCGAAACAACACTCTCTGGTCGGCTTATTTCTCCGTAAAATAATTTTTTGATTTCCACTTTATAGAAATAAGTAAAAACTATGCCACCAGCCATTGATCTATCGGTAAAACCGAAAAAAATTGTATTCGATGACGACGGTGAAGTTCTTACAGAAACTAGCACAAAGGTAAAAAACAAGAAGAAAAAAGAACCCAAAACTGAGGCCGTCAGTGCGGAAGATCAAAATCTTGAAGAAGAAGAGGATTTCTTTGCAAAAGAAGAAAAGTCGCAGAAAAATTTTGGATCACAGAGTGAAGATGATCAGAAGAAGTGGTTTTTAGTGGTAAGTACCTATAAAATGTTTTGGTTCAAAAAGAACTGAGAACCATATCGCCTGTCACAGTACCCGCAGTATCCAACAACTGATGAAGTTCTAGACATCAAAGAAAAGGAACAAACTGAGCTGTTCAACATTTGCAAAAGTGCCTATGAGACTGAATTACCGCGTTTCATTAAAAGTAAGTGCTATAGTCTTCTAAAAATAATGATGAACCTTGTTAAATGATCAAATTTCAGAGAATCCAAATGACTCGCGATGGCTTCAGACTGCCCTTCATAAAGGTACAGCAAAAGATCGTGCCAATGCCGGTGCGCTTCTGGTAACTAGCAACCCTGTGGGTAACCTCGAAGCATTACAAACTCTCATTGGCTACACAAAAATCTCAAACAAATCCAGCACAGAGGTTATATCAATTCTCGTAGACCTTTTCATCGAAGTTTTGCTTCCTGCTCACAGAAAGCTGCTTTCGATACAAATGCGTGCCGCTGACTGGAAGGCCGTTAAGAAGGATGAATCACTAACCAAGGAACAACAACGTAATATCTTTGCATATTGGTACTACGAGAACGAACTTAAGGACCAATATTTTGGTAAGTCTTGGGCGAAGTTTATAGTACATCTGTGATAATTTTTTTTTTTTTAAAGAATTTCTAAAAAACTTACAACAAGGTCTGCAAACTGGACAGGAGAATAACAAAACCATTTCGATCATAGCTGCCTCTCGACTCTTAGCCTATTCTCCAGAAAAAGAACAGATGTTGCTAACAATGATCATCAACAAACTTGGAGATCCCACGGCCAAAGTCGCTTCAAAGGCCCTGCATCATCTATCGGAAGTGGCGTACAAACATCCGAACATGTGTGGAGTCATAACTGCTGAAACCGAGAAGCTCCTCTTCCGAAACAACATCTCCGAACGAGCACAACATTTTGCGTTGTGCTTCCTCTCACAAATCGCTCCTAGTGGCCGCCCAGAAGTGTGCACAAAATTGGTAAACATTTGCTTTGCTCTCTTCAAAGTTCTTGTAAAGAAGGGCGCCGTTAACAACCGCACTATGCAAGCAATCCTTCGTTGTCTTCAGAAAGCTATCACAGAAGCTAAGCCTGTTGAAGGAAGCACAGAAATCATGACCAAAGACATGCAAGACACGATTTATCGGCTGGTTCATTTGGCGGATATTCGAATATCCATTCAGACGCTTTCACTTCTACTGCAACTTGTTTCAGGAAAGACCGAGAAATCCGATCGATTCTACAACGCACTCTACAAAAAAATGCTGGACCTAGAGCTGACTACAATTGGCAACAAACCAGCAGCGCAACTACTGCACATCATCCACCGAGCAATACACATCGACTCGAATGTGAATCGTGCACAGGCATTTATTAAGCGCCTTCTTCAAATGTCATTGTACTTTCCTGCTGCGGTGGCTGCTGGAAGCTTGATTGTAATACACAAATTGCTTCGCACCAAGAGTGAATTGAAGCGGGGTCAACTTGAAGAAGAAACTCTCACCAATGTGGTTGCTGCAGACGACGAAGAACTGGCCAAGTTTGACAGTGACGGAGAAGAAAAGTACGAAGATGTCCTAACCGAAGAAGACAAAAAGGAAAAGATTTCAACTGAGGAGGTGTCTACGAAAGAAAATTCAGCTGATGAAATTACCAAGAAAGAGGATTTAGTCTTAGCAGAAGAGGATTCCAAGAAAGAAGTGCTGTTGGGTTCCTCATGGCATCACGCTAAGTTAAAAAAGGATGAACCGCAAGTGACTAGTACGGTATCTGCCACCAAGTACGATCCTTATCATAGGGTTCCTGCATTTGCTGGAGCAGAGTACGCTTTGCAGGCGGAACTACTAGTCCTAATGGAGCATTATCATCCAACAGTGAAGGTATTTGCTGAGAGTATTCTTCAGAGTAAGTATAACAACTTTTTAATTGATACGCTTGACTTTATTTTTTGTTAATTGTTTCCAGGGAAAAAAATTGATTACTATGGCGATCCACTTCGGGATTTCAGTCTTTCTCACTTCCTGGAGCGATTTGCTTTCAAAAACCCAAAAAAACTAGACTCAGACAAAGCCGAAACGCCAATAATTCATAGCAAGCAATATGTTCCGTACGGCACTCGTGGAAGACCAGTTAGAAGTCTCACTAAAGCCAACTGCACCGAAGACGAAATGTTTATCTTCAATTATTTGGAGAAGAAACGGCAAACTTCTGTACCCATGAAGAAAAAAGGTGGTGACGACGACAATGAAGGAGCCGGTGATGTGGACGATGATGAGTTCGAAGACTATTTGGACGGTTTCTTTGGGAAAAAGAAGAAAGGCGCCAAAGATGAAGACGACGAGGAAGATTTGGACTTCTTGAAGGAGCTAGGTGGGGAGATAAAAGAAGGCGAAAAGAGTAAGAAAAAAAAGAAGAAAGTAGATATTGAAGAAGATGATGACGATATGGACGATGGTGAGTGGGGTGACGATGATGAAGATATGTCGGGAGAGGAGCACTCAGAAGATGAAAATGGTTCTATCGGCGACGATGATGGTTCGATTTCTTTGGACGAAGGTGGCAGTGACGATGATATGAGTGAACCCGAGGATGATGAAGAAGGCGATGAGGATGATGATGACGATGAATTGAAGCCACCCAAATCAAAGAAGGCAAAGAAACCTGTGCGGGAAATGAACTTCGCCAAAACTTTGAAGCACAGCGGTGGTGAGTTTGATAAAGGATTATTGTGTTTAATGAAATTTACAAAATTATTTTGTTTGTTATTTTTTTAGACATGAGCTCGTTGTTTGCGGCAGCTGACGACTTTGCGGAACTGCTCGAAGAGACAGGCAAGACAAAGGGACAAGGTACATCAAGTGCTGTGTACAATAAGGATAAATCGTCAGAAAAACAAATGAAATGGGAAGAGAAAAGAAGATCGAATTCCAAAAATTACACTGGCAAGGGCAAGAAGTTTGGAGGTGGAGCACAAAAATTTGGAAAAAAGAGAAAGAGTTAAAATGTGATTTCGCTTGTTTTTATTAATAAATAAGAGTTGTCAAACATTTGTGATGCTTTAGTTTTGGTTCTGAAATATGAGAGCTTTTCTAGACCGGTTACCTACAAATCTCAAATTGAAGATCGATACTGAATTTGTTACCTGTTGACCTCTACATGCAAGAATAAGTAGAACTTAGTAAAGGTAAACTAAAGATGATTTTGACTTTCGAAAATCGTTCGAGTGCATAATTCCGAATTGGCAGGGGTGAGAGCAAAGCAATCGGCCCTATCGTGGTAACCGTCGGAGCGGAGTTTTCTCCGGCACGCATCTTTTTTTGGAGATTCAATTTTGCTTCGAAGTAGTTGTCGTCGTAAGAAATTTTTCACAAATGCGGCAATGCGTTGCATTCCCAAAACTAAAATCTCGGCAATAAAAACTTGTCGGAGAACGTCGGATCGTCCGATCGGAGAACTACCACGAAGCAAAATGTCTCCGATCGGAGAGAATTCCGCTCCGACGGTTACCACGATAGGGCCGAATGTCTCCTAAATTATAGAAGCATTTTCACTGCAGACCCTAAAAGTGAAACAGACTGTGGAAGGACACTATCAGTGTGGTATAATCAGAGATTAAAGAGCAAATAAAGTGCAAGTATCAATTTCGACACTACCGCGAGCTAAGATGGAAATATCTTTCTTTACTGATAACCAAGGTTAAGTAAAACGATTTCCAAAGAGCTATAATGCTCAGCACACAGTAAAGCTTTTCCGAGTCCCTTGGAGAAAAGAGCGTTATGATAAAATAAAAAGCTGCAGAGTAATATAAAATATTCTTGGCGGTCCTCTTGAGGGCGAATAAGATTGGACACGTTTAGTGCGGTAAAGAAACATCTCATTTATTTGTATAAAAATATTTACATAGCTTTGTAAATGACACTCCAGCGGTGCACCCCACGGGCGGATCACGAGTGAGAAGCAGGGATTCTACAATAAAAGTCTTTGAGTGTCCAAGATTCCTACTAAATATTTTTTAAGGACGTCTGAGTAAATGACTTGAACGGAACTTGGAAGTTTTTGACAAAAAAAGTTTGAAGAACTCAAATTTAATTTTATTTTAATTCTTATTGGCAGAGTTACATAGTTGGGGTCCAGGGGCCGAAAGAATTTGGAGGTCTTCCTCATTCGTCAGAAGAATGATTGAGGAAATCGTTAAGTTGTTGGACAAACATGTTGACTTTTTTCTTCAAACTGAGAAAAACAAAAGAAAAAAAATTGTTCGTTTGAAAAACTTGCAAAAAAAGGACTGGTACAAAAAATTAGTTCTAAAATATAAGATTTAATGTCGCTTTGCAAATGTCGGTGCAAAAAGATCGTTTCTCATGATTCTGAGGGGTGACAACCACTTCTCGATTTGAATCCACTCAAGATGCACTAACACATGTTACTCAAATATCAAAAAGAAAATTTTCTTCAAGGAATATCTTTTAAGAGCCATAGGTGTTTCACTTAAAACAAAGGCAATTACATTAAACTGAACAGAAACAATTTTGGGTGTTCCATTGGTTCTCAAAATGACTATTATGAGTGAGTTAATTGAGAGAGCGAAGTGATCTCTTCGAGATCCCGATATCACAAAAAAAGAAGATAAAGAAGACTTTTTTTTATCGATTTATAAAATATAGGTAAGCATCATTATAAAAAATCCATAATCCAGAACATTATGAGCAAATCTAGGTAAAGATTACAAAAAGGGAGCCCAAGAAAGGGTTTTGGGACTTACTCCATCACTGTAGATAATCATTTGACTAGGACATAATGTTGAACATTCTGTATGAAGGTCCAAAACGCACGAAGGTTTCTATATGGTTATTTTTTTTACATTTTCAGAACTTCACTCGAGCAAGCGTTACTTGCAGATTGTCAGTCTAAGAAATTGGAACATCTGTATCCACACCACCCAATTTGGCAGATTAATGTGTATTTCATATCAGAACCATATTGAAGCATGAAAAATATCAATAGCTGGGAACTCAACAATCCGATAATCCTGAATACAAAAAAGTCAATACTTATTTCTAAAAAGTTCTATTTTTATCTTGTTCTGCAAAGGAAGTTGGCCAAGCATGTAAGACCACCATTCCTTCATTTTTTGAATTGTCCATATTCTAGAAGTTTTTGCGTTTTTAGTTCTATTTAATCATGCCGCACTTTTTTAAAATCAAAAACCGTTAATTTCATTTGGAATACCTACCAAAACTTATTCAAAACTTCTAACACGAACTCTAAAGATCCCTTCACTAAGTATTTTCTGCTTTAAAGCCCTAAATTTGATAAAAAAAACAAAAATTATATTAAGAACTAAACACATCTTATTCATTCTAAAGTGTTATATATTTATAAGTAATCATTAAATATAACTATAGTCTATGAATAGTTTTTACATTGCAATTTGATTACAATATTAACGTCAATTTAAAATTATCAATCAGTCTTTGTCATAATCGATAGTTTATAACGGTTGCTGATAATTTATTCTATTTGTTGTTATTTTAGGTATTCTTTTTGTTTTTGTTTTTTTGCTAAACAATATTTCATTTCATATGTTGTACGACTACAACTTCAATTATTAAGGAAAGGTGAACTAAAATAATAGATTATTGAGCATATATCACAAACAGCAACACATTGTTGTAGATATGGGAATCTCTTCAAACATCTCGTCATCCATTTCTGAAAAAAAAAAAAAAACATTTCAATATTTCAGTTTAATTAAATAAAATTAAATGAAGTTTCCTTACCTCAACTTATGGCAGCTCTCTACTCCAAAAGTGCACGATTTGCCAACACTCCCCGAAACAGATATGCTTTCAAAAAAGCTCTCAAGCTTATTTGTCATTCTTGACAGCTGCTGTTTGACGTTTAGTTATTTCACCACAAGAATTCCTATTAGTTGTTTTGTATATCAATTCGTGAGTTGATTGGATTTTTGTTTCGTCTATCCATTCAGATATCCAGATCCTTGGATTAAGCCGCAATTTGTTGTCTAGGTTAATTGATGTTTCCCGTTATAGAACCAAGAGTATTATGAGTGAAAGAATGCCTGCTAAGAGAAGAACTGCGAAATCCATAGCATCGAGTGGCAATTCGGATGATCAAGAAGGCGGCGATGAATATCGTCAGAAAAGGATGCGCAATAATGAGGTAAACAAACAGAAAGAAAATATGTTAGTAAATTGTTGGTAAAACATTAAAAAAAAAAATAATAAATTTTTTTATGATTAAGTGGGCTGACTTCATTGGCTTTAAATTTCTTGTTATAATTTGTTTGTCTCGTCCAAGTCGAGAATGCTTTCTTTTACCTACATACATACATTCATAGTTATGATTTTGTTATACAAAAAAAAGTTTGTTTAGAGAAGGGACATTCTTACACAAGGATTTTTCAGTCCCTAAATTCGTTTACTCGTTTGTTACGATAGGTACCTAAAGCCTTAAGAAGTGACGATTTATCGATTGGGGTAAATGAGAAGTAGGTAACCATGAACCATTCATCGCTAAAAACTTTATTTCACACAGTTTATTACCATAGATACACCAAGTGCAAGTATCACTTACGTCTTCTTTTTTCTAGGCTGTCAAGAAATCACGTGAAAAAACAAACAAAACCGCCAGCGAACGCAAACAACGTGTTGAAGCCTTAAAAACGGACAACATTCGTCTGGAAACGCAAATCAAGGAGACCGAGAAAAATATTGAAACTCTCAAAAGTCTGCTCCTTTCTAATGCCAAAAATAGTATGGAAAAAGATAAGCTAGTAAAAGAGATTCTTGCAGAAACAAGCGAAAGCGAGTGAATATGGCTCCACAAGTTTTAGTTAATTTAATTGTATATGTAAAATAAGTATTTTGTTAATAATATAGAGTAGAAAAGAAGAGTTGGTCAAAAAATTGTTTTTTTTTTTAAATTGCATGACGACGTGGGCAAATAAATTGCATCATTTTGGGAGGTAAGATACTTTGGTGGGATTTATGGAAAAGTTCACTTGGAAACAACTTTTTGATTTGGTTTTGCATCACAAAACAAGTTTTGAGTTCTGGTTCCTTTTTTTTGCAGCATAAAAGCCTGTAGCTAAAATATGAATGCGAACAGAGAGTACCACAAGTAAAACGTTAAATTTTCAATCCTCGGTTTTATCAACCTTTTGTTTTGGAATCATAATAAATGTTGTTTTTATAAAGCACAAGTCACACAGGGCTGCTTGCCAGCCAATTCCTACCAGCGGCTGGCAGCCCGGTCACACTATCGGCTGCTACTCGCCAGCTTCTCTTAGCAAACAGTTACAGGAAACCATACAAAAATTCCTTTTGAACTTTATTTCTAATTTTTAATTTTAAACCTATTTATGATGTTTGACACAAATTTTGAATGAAAAAATTACTAAATAGAACGTGTAGCAGTAGTTTTCTATTTTAGAAGCCGCTTCTAACAGCCAAAAGTTGAACATGGTCAACTTTGTCAGCCAGTGCTAAATACTCGCCGGTTGACAGCGATTGTCGTGAATTTCGTGGTCACATACAGCTGATCAACGGCTGGCAATAGCAGCTACTCGATTCGCCGCAGGCAAGCAGCCGTGTGTGACCCGTGCTTAAGGAAAGTCTGTGTCCCACAAGCGAATCACTAGCGTGGAGCTATAATAAGTGGGAGAGTTGTGATCTTTGAGATACCGATGTTACTGGCGCCGCCGCGCTGGCCGCCTGAAAGGAAGAAGATTATGATAGTCGGACATTTGATCTTATTACTTTCTGTTTCAACAAATTTAGTAAACGTGTAAACACAACCGTTTCCAGGTGCCAAGGACACCGCGCTCTGATTCATCTTTAAAAAGCAAAGACTGAATCTTATTTCAATGTGTTTAAAAAGCTGGCAATAGATTTTGTCAAAGTTAAACATAGAAGATAAACTTAATGTAATTAAAAAATCTGATACGATGCAAAAATGAAAACGTAATGTAAATCTAATGTGAAATTATAGTTAAATTAATAGCTAATAAATAAACAATCAATCAATCAATCAAGCAGTGGATGTTTTTGATGCTTCTGGGATTCCAACCTCGAGCCTTACACGAAACTTGAACACAAGCTAACCATTACGTCCCAAAAATTACGTTTTAAGACTTGAGCCTTTAAAAATTTAAACTTAATCACGAAAACGTTCAAACTTGTGCCAGGCCAGTAAAATTGTTGAAGTTCTTGGAGCAAATGTATGACCTATAGTCATCTAAAATTGCATTAAAAAGGGCCTTAACGTCTTAAGCTTAAAATGACTTTTCAATCAGTTAAAGTTGATACTCCAGCCATGTATTTTTCTCTTCAAATGACAGATATATGTAAAACACCTCACAAACTAGCGATAACTTTCAAATGGACTTCATTAAAAAATGCGAAAATTACCTAAATTTTGAAATGTAGTGAAGTAACAGACCGAAAAATTAAAAAAAGATACAATTATTAGTGAAAATAGCATTGCTCGAAAACGAAAATTTGGAATAAAAGTTTGGTGTTTTCTATTAACAAATAACTGGAATCATTAGTTTAGCATTAATTAGTTCAAAAATAAATAACCAAAATTTCAAGCAATTGACAAACTTCAGATGAGTAAAAGCAAGGTTTTTAGTATTTAAAAAGGTTTTGGTCTTACTTTTACTGTGATTTTCTAAGAAAGTGTGAAAAATAAAATAAATAAACAGGGTGGCGTAATAGAGCGAAGAGCCCCGGGGCCTAGCGCATTTATCACAACCATGACTTTGTGAGGCAATGGAAGGACAATATTACATCGCCATACTCCATTACTCCCGAGGAGCATGGACAATATTTCATCCCCATATTTCCACGGACACGGGAATGGGAATCCGAAAAACCACTAAATCGATTTCAGTTTTAATAGACTGTATTCCATCTCCATCCCATCGGGAACGGGAACGTAAAGTTGAACTTTAAATTGCTGAACAGATCTTCAAAATTTATTCAAATTAGAATATTTAAATCTAAATCTTCGGAGCAGAGCCTTTGGTATACACTAGATCACCGTAGGACCCGAGTTTACGTTAAGTGTTAAACAAACTATAAGTTTATTTAAGAGCCATTTCAAGCTAGTGTTGCACTAAGGGTTATTTTAAGGCGATTGTAAATGACACCTTCATACGTTTTACTAACTAAGCGACCAATTCAAAATGGACTTGATTAAAAAATGTGAAAAGTACCTAAGTTTGGCAGTTCACCCAAATAAAGCGTACAAATCAAGAAAACAAAGTTGATGAAGAAAAACAAAATATACTACGAAATGAAAAACGTTAGAAGGTTTTAAGAAATTAAAATGTGGTGTAACTGATTTCAAATTTAAAGTGGTTCTAAAATAACAGCTAGTGCTGGCACTAGCACTAAGCTTCAATAGCGTTTTGGAATGACATATTTTCAATTAATTTGAGGCTTGGTTTAAAGAGAAAAAAGACACATCCTTCTAAGAATAGAAATCATGACAAATTTTAGGCAACTTAGACCAAAAGACAGCCGGTATCAAAAAATTTTTTTTAAATAACAAATAAAAAAAAATCTTTTCTTATAATTCATTTATAAACAAGGACATATCAGCAGTCTTGTCTTGAATGAGAAAAGAACTAAACCTGCGTCTTTAAACATTCAAAAAATAATTTGTTCAGCAAAACAAGCAGACACTAAACGCTACAAACAAACTTCACCACCTTGGACCATCAAACCATCATCTACAATTCTTCATCTATCCAAGCTTAACAAAAACGACACCAACAACATTATTTTCGACATCATATTTACATACGGCTCAAAGTCTGAACATAATCACCCCTATTACCGATGTCGAAAACGACATCGAAAAAAACGACACGACACAATCTGTATTCCATAAGTCGTTTTCGATCTTGTGCACTCGTTTTGATGTCGTGTGCAGTCGTCTGTAAATGTCAAATGTCGTTGAATGGATTAGATTAGATTAAGATTAGATTAAATTGATTTTATTATCAGTTTCTTAAATTAAGATTCACATTTTAATATATAAAAAAATCGTTAAGCATGGCTTTTGCCGTCTGCTCGATTGACAGTAATATGTTAATTTTAAGTTACTAGTATTAGATTAAAAAAAAAATAAAAAAAAAAAATAAATCACATAATAAGAACGTTTATGTTAAGTGTTTCTAAAAGATAATTTGCTTTGCTTTTAAAAGGCTTCATTCAAAATTTGATTTCTATATGAAATAGCTTTCCTATAATAGTTGTAAAGCTGGCTTACATCCTCCTCGCAATTAAGAATTGCTAGCACTTTTCCTTCAGACAACTGGTTGCTCCCAAAGTAAGATCTTCTTATTTCTTTTAGGATCGGACATATTCCTATGAAATGCATGACGTCTTCTCTCACGGAAAGATTGCAAAGACTGCAAATTAATGGTAGATCCTCCCGGTGCGGAATAAAATTTAATTGAAGCAGCTCGCCTCTCATTCTAAACAAAGCTGAGATTAGCTTTTGGCTATTGTCAGACCGAAAGTAATTTCTTTCACAGAGATTGTGTTGCAGTACACTATAGATTTCTCTATGTACAGAAGTAGTCGCCTGGTTGATACAATCCAATCTGAGTTTCTCATCTGCTTTTGATACAAGGTCGTAGAGCGCATTCTCGACTTCTCTCCCGTCATTTCCCTGTAGATTCAGGTTAAAATCAAGGCCACAATAATCTGCAAGCTCCTTCAATTTCCCAAAGTAAAGACTCTTCCTTCGAATTATATGCCGGCTTATTATTTTCGGTAGTCTTTCGTCTTGCATTTTTGAAACTTTCAAAAGATAATCTACGTGTAGTTTGAGTGTTTTAATAAAAAATAGTTGAATGGAGTTATTCTTCATTCCATTCGTCGAAAAAATACGACGACGACGAAAAAAAACGTTGATATGTCTCGTTCACAAATTCGATCGCGACATAGAAATGGAAGGCCGCAAAACAGCAAGTAACCTTGTTCAATGAACTTATTTTGAAAGATTTTATAGGTAACTAATAAAACATTTTTTTGACTTGTATTTGAATTTGACAAACCAAAACCAGTTTGAGACGCTCGTCAAGTTGATGGGGAGGAAAGTTAGCTTAAGGTTTTTTGAAGGGAATTTAAAAAACCAATATAAAAAGGAATGGGCTGCGATAGCGGAGCAGCTTAAAAGCAAGGGTCTTCCAGTAAGAGACGGGGACGGTTGGCAAAATGATTAAATTACTTTTTTCAAAATACATATGTATACATTTCTATAAATGTTTGCTTTTATCAGGTTTGGGACGAAATGATGTAAAAAAAAACTGATACACAATTCGAAAGAATTAAATGCGTCTGGAAAAGGTCCAAACAAACTAAAAATTGTATCTTCACTGGAAAAAGCTGTAGCAAGTTTATTAGATATAGAAAAAGTGGTAAGCCCGAGCGGAAACCCCGTTGGTATATCGCAGAGTCCAATTTGCTTCCTAACCCCTTGGCAACTGCCACATCAGTTCCTTCATCATCGCAAATGCAAACTGCATACACATCGATTTGAAGTTCTGGAGAGGGAAGGGCAACATCAATACATCCGATGACACCAGGCAATCCAGTCTTTTTAAAAAGTAAAGCTTTGCTTCTGATTTTTCAGCCGGTTTCATTCGAAAACGAATCCATGTGGGGCAAATATGTTTTTCTATGACATTGATAATTTCTTTGAAAAATTTGCTAACTGTTGGTTCTCAAAATGAAGTCATTCCCGGCGCCGTGTTGTAACTTCCCTCAGCTAAAATTCTTAAGGTAACTACAAGTCTCAATATGATTGGAATTGATGCGTTTATCATGCCGAATCCTTATTTTATCCAACAAATACTTAAACGCTTCTTTTGTCAATCTAAAGAACTGCTTAAATCAATACAAAAGTTTTATTTAAAAGCAACTATTGGGATAAAAGTGTGAACTCACTTTGAATCAGGCAAGTCGAATGGATTTGAATTGTGCCGTACCTATTTTCTTTTTATAATTCGATTTTTCTTTCCGGATTCTTTCTTCTACATCTTCTTCACTTTCACTACTTGTGCTTTAATACATTTCTATACTTATAATTTTAATATCCTATTTATTTAGGTGCTAATAAATGTACAACCGCATTCGAGCTCTAAACAATGATTTTTTATTCAAACTTTCTTCCAATATCTGTTGACTTTGACAGATGTTTATTAGTTTTTAGTCGTTTTAAAATCTATTACGTATTTTTCGTGTCGAAGAAGTTATGGAATACCATTTAAAAAACGACACGACAGAGAAAACGAGAGTTGACGACGAGACGAGACGAAATCGGTAATAGGGGTGAATGTGTATTTTGCAGTCACTTTTGAAAACGGAACTTTTATACGAACTGGAGTTCTATCTAAAATTGAAGCGAAGTTCAATTTTTACAATACTAGAAGCAATCAAAACTGTTCAACTATAAGCAACAACTCTGATTTGCTCTCATCAACCCGAGCCGTGGTACCCGTGGCGTGATGGTTAGCATGTCCACCTGCTAGTCCAGAGGTTCGCGGTTCGAATCCCAACAGAGGCAAAAATGTTTTTCCACGGGTATCGCCTTTCGCGAGGAATTGGCAAGTCCTCCGTTAGTAAATTCATTGCCATGAAAAGCGCTTTCTCAATTAGCCGTTCGGAACCGGCAGAAAATAGTAGGTCCCCTCCATTCCCTCACAAGGCATGGTTGTGAGAAATGCGCTAGGATCAGGGGCTCCTCGCTCTGTTGCGCCACCCTATTTATTTATATATTTTTTAACCCGAACCGCAACTCTAATTTAATAAACAAAATAAAAGATCAGCTGATTGCCAAACAAAACTACCTCTTAAGCTTATGTTGGTTCCCAATCATATTGGAATACAAGGCAACGAATTCCCCGACCAAAAAGTAGTTTACACATTTAAAAATATTCCCATAAAAGGATTTTTCAAAATTCGTATTATTTTCTAGATACCGCATACTTTGTGAACAGGAACACTCTCGATACTATAGCCATCTACCTTCACAATGAAAGGTTTCTAGTCGGTCAATTTCTCTTTGAGTTATGATGTCAGCAATTTTGGAAAATATCATCTCTAGAAAAACCCGTTTAAAGTTTAAACTATCGAGGTTTTTGTCTGCGAGTGATCGGTCTTTAGAAAGCTGCCATTCAAAATCTATTCAATATAGTTGCCGCCTTCACAGAATATATTTGAAGGTGAATAAGCCAACAAAAAAAAAAATCAATTTCTTGAAGTGTCACAACTAGTATATCCCCTTAAACTTCTAACGCGTTTTTTCGAAACTACTTTTTTTAAGGTGCTTAACATGAGATCTCTGGTTCTACTAAACCGATTCCTTTCAAATTTGGAGGAGATTGTTGTTACACATGTACCTGTTGCACCTGCCTTGGATCTATACAGATAAATAAAGAATATTTTTCTTCTTTAAGATGGCCATTTTGTGATATTTTTTTTTAGCAAAAGTCAGTACGATAGCGCCATCTTTATCAATAAAGAATTTCTTTAGTTTGTTTGTTTCGAATCACTACAAGTGTTTCAATCATGTCAACCATCAAGCACCTTTTTTTCAGCAATCTTTAAGTATGATGTTAAATTATTTTTAAGATAATAAATACAAAAATACAAATACAAATACTTTAACGGCCTGATATTCGACGGCTTTTTATTTTCTTTAAACAATAATAAAAATTATATGAAAAATTGATAGTACTTAATAATTATTTTCTATTTTTTTTCCTATATGAAAAAGTCCTCAAGTTCAAGCTTCTAGACCAGAATACCCCCTTAATAAAAAAAGCGACTAGAAGAATGGATAACAACTCAAGCCATTAAACCTCTGGCAATCCGAGCTGCCACTCTTCGATGTACTTATCATATATCAACAACAACCCACAGCACTCAACACCACTTTTGCTCGCCTCAGATTGGGACACACGTAAACCACTCACCAGCACATTCTTAGAAGAGAAAATCCACTTACCTGCTCGTCATGCGACAACATCCTAAATTTACAACACTTCCTAAGTCAAATCGGCAATAACTCACTACAGTCCAACAATTCACTTCCGAGTAACAAGACAGTACATACAATCATACAATGCTTAACGCTTTCAATCACAACAACATATTACAAATTTACAACTAAAGGGTTTTCCAATAAGAGTGATATGACCTCTTTTTTGAAAAAAAACACACTTTTTGTTAAGGAAATTCAAATATTTTTTATTTGATGTGCAGTTCAATCAATACAATTAAGTTTTAAATAAAACGTCATTCAAATGGCCACCACGACTTCTTCTTCAGCAACAAATTGATGAACCCAATTTTTCGAGCACTTTTCCCACTAAATCAAGTCGTATATCATGAATTGGAAGGTTCAATATTGACTTGTAAAGCTGGAAAGAGAATCTGGTTTATTTTTAAAGACCAATGACTTCAAATAACCCCACAAGAAATAGTCTAATGGTCTTAAATCACAACTTCTTGGAGGCCATTCAATATCACCATTTCTTGAAATAATCGAATCTCTAAACTTTTGTCGCAATAATTCAATTGCTACATTTGCTGTGTGGCACGTAGCCCCGTCTTGTTGAAAACAAATGTTGTCAAGATCAACTTCTTCCAATTTCGGCCATAAAAGTTGGTTATCATCGATCTATAACGCTTTCCATTGACAGTAATGGTGTTACCAGCTTCATTTTGAAAGAAGTACGGACCGATGATTCCACCTGCCCAAAAACCACACCAAACTGTCAATTTATGTGAATGCAATGGTTTTTCATTTCATTTTGTGGATTTTTATCGCCAGTTTTGTTTATTTAACGCACTAGTCACATAAAAGTAAGCCTCTTCGGAAAAGAAGATTTTCTTAAAAAAAATCGTTATCGATTTCAAGTTGATCCAGGGCAAAATCAGAAAGTTCACTACGTTTACGGTGGTCCAATGGTGAAATGTAAACACTTCTGAATGCAATAAAAAACAAATGAGAGATCATGACTTACTACAAATGGCCGAAACGCCACTCCTAAATCATATCATACCTATTGAAAAACCCTTTACTTCAACAACGCAAGTCTTGCTAAATAAGGCTATGTTCTTTTTTTCTCATTCTTTTTCAAAACATCTTAATAGCGCCCCTACACTACTCAAACCGTTTGCGCAAACATATGTATTTTGTTTTTGTAAAAATGTTTGTGCAAACTGTTTGAGTAGTGTGTAGCGATGTTGAGTGTTTGCGCAAACCGTTTGAACAAATTCTAAAAATTTTGAATTTTCCGTGTTTGCACAAACATGTTTGAGTCGTGTGTGGTGAATTTTGCTCAAACACGTGTCGATTTTCAAGGAGTAAAGATGAATAAACAAGTGGAACTGATTTTTTGGACGGAATTTATCGAATTATATAAAAGTTTACCGGTGTTGTGGTGCGTTAAAAGCAAAGATTATTGTAATCGGGTAATTAATTAAAGCAGCACATGCGAAATCGCTCATTGCTCCGTAGGTCTTATTGATATCAAAAACGTCAAGCAACTAATATCTCTCAAACATGTTTGAGTAGTGTGTGGCGAAACTATGTTTGCACAAACACACGTTTGTGCAAACGTGTTTGCGTTGTGGAGGGGCCCTATAACTTATCTTTTCGGTAAAAATATTTGTTTAGAGCTGAAAGCCTTAGGTGCTAGGCTCGTAATAAAAAGCATATTTACTTTGTAATTTTAATCATAAGTAAATAAATATTAATAATATTTTTGGCAGATATTCTATCATTTCCATGCTAATTTAAAACATAAATGTACCAAATGCTTTTTTGTAATCACTTCAAGAAGAATACTTGTTTCTTATACAAATAAACAATTCTGATAGGTAATGTATTCGGTTCAGCTGGTCAAAAGGTTTTTGTCTGGTTCCTGGTAAAAATTTTGCTCGTCATATTCCACTTCTTTTGAGAAAATAAAAAAAGGAACACTTTAACTCTCTTTGGTTGAAGACGGTACCATCGTTTAATATTTAGTTAGACATATTAGCTTTTATACCAAGTACAGTTTGAACTGTTGAACTGATTAATAAAAACACAATCCCAGTCAAAGAAAAAATCAAAACAAATTAAACCACCAACTAAAGAAATATACGCTAATTGAATAAATAGATGTGAATATGAGGGCACTGCCTCATTGACCCAATATTTTTTTTTTTACTGACGAAATACATTCGAATAAAAATGTGTCATTTTATTTTAAGAAGTTTTTCCTAATCACTTCACGAAACCAGTTGTCTAAGCAAAGTATTTTATGTGAATGTATATTTGCTTAATCGAATTCGATAAAAAAATACCCTCTTTCCCCGCATGACTAGCCAAAAATATAAATCAACACAATTTCTATTTTGATGTGGTAAAATTAAAAATAGAAATCAAAGTTTAATTGTTAACGAAATATTTTTTGAATTGAGAATGGGAAAGATTTCAGAAATATGAATCACTGTAACTAGGTGATGTCGAAATAATAAAAGTTTACAATGATATGGCATATGGAACAGAAAACATTCATCTCAAGACTTTGGTCTGTCTACGCACCAAGCAGATGAAAGAGAATCGACACAGATAGCTTTGTTTTTGTTAGCTATGGTAAAGTTTTGCTCAGTTTTGTAGAATTTTATTGAACCACTTTGATCGACATTTGATGAGGAACTAAAATTAGAAATTCTTAGTAAGAAATAAATGATTATTACTTCTTCGTATAACTCTTTGTTCCAAATCTTGGTTGTTTAAAAAGCTTTTAAGTGCCCTTCCTCAGCAAGAAATCAAATTAGCATCAATTGTTTGATTTTTTGCACGTGTTGCTTACACGAACTTAAGGAGAGAAAAATTGTTGTGACAGGCAGAACTATTTAAATGATACACAAGACCAATGCTGCAACATATGAAATTTATATTTTAATCTCAAGAGATTGGTGGAATTTTGAAGAGAAATGTGTAGGAAGTCACTTAAACTGATTTATTTGAAAAGTCAGGAAACGAATTTAAAAATTTTTTTTGTGTTTTTTAAATATAAAAGTAGCTGCTCAAAGTAGGCCGACATTCAGGAACTTTTACAGCATCGAGGTAGATTCGTTTGACGTGAAGTTTTCAAAGTTGATTTAGCTTTGGTTAACAGTTGAATTGGGACCAACTATTTCGGCTGTGAAGGAGCTCTTCACTATCACTCTACCTACTGCGGTGACGTCTCGGTTATAAAGGAGCGGCCGATCCACGGACTTGCGGCTGAACCCAAAATCTGTCCTAAGTCAGCCCTTCCATATCAAAATAGAGGAAAGTTTCCGGAGGAACAAATCCACTGGAACGCGTTTTCTCTAAACACTCTACATTAGGGCAATAAGCCCTAAATATCACGCCATTGGTCGATTTCATCGCTCTTGTAGTGTGACCACAAGTCAGTTTTATAATCAAGGTTGATTCTGTTTATTTGAGCCCCGTTGTAAAGGACCCATTAGGATAATATTTTTGCACTCCGACTCCGGTTATCTGTGCAATCCAAGCCAGAGGTACGCAGACACTGCCTCTCAAACGCCTGAACCTTTCCATTTGAGACGCTGTAACGTTGAATCACACAGGGCACCCATAGAAAATCATTCGCCTTATGAAGACCATGCAGATCACTTTCATCTTGCTATCAAGTTGTCTGCTGTGAAACAGTCGCCTTATCAGAGCAAAAGCTCCTCTAGCCCTGGCCAGAGTCTGATTTTCAACTTCCAGTCATCACAATATTGCTGAATCTGATTGAAGTTACTTTGTAAGAGACTTCTGATGTCTTCGATCTTTGGACCTATTCTGTACAAAAAAAGGCCGTCGGCGTACGCTATAGCATATAGCATGGTGGAGAGAACCAATTAGATCACTGGTGTAAATGCTTAACAAGATAGGCGAGTTCACCGTTCCCTGCTGTAGACCATTTTGGACTTTGCAAGTTTTGGTAGAAGTTACATTACCACTTTTGAAAACAACGTTTTACCATGAAGCATGTCATTGAGAATATATAGCAGTGGTGAATTCATGCCATACCTGAGCAAGTTATAGAAAAGACCGTCTAACGAAACGGTGTCGAATGCCTTCTCCAAGTCAACCCGACACGCACCCGTACACTGATTTTTATAGCTTAGTTCCATTGAACATCAGATACTAGTTTAAAAAAACAACCTTGTATTGTATAAAAAAGATATCTGTGCAACACCATCAACACTGTCCAAAATGCAGCGAGCCAAGAAACATAGTGGTAGAATAATGAAGCTAAAGCAGTGATAAGTAAGAAAAAGATGTTTCAAAGCACGGTCAAAGTGTCTTTCAAATTATAAATTTAATATATATATAGCTTTCCTCGAAAGGGAATGTAGAGGCTGTAAGAAAAGGGGAAGACGAAGTGCGCCCAACTGCAAGCATAGAGAACGCAGGGCATGTAGGGAGAGAGCTGGAAAAAGTTTCTGCCCCGGAGTGTGATGCAACCAAGCTATTCAAAAAATACGACATAAAAATAAGTGAGCAACAATCTTCAAAATAGCTGCTTAAAGAAGGAGAAATGCAAATGCTCAGAAGACTCGTTCGCCGAAGTTGATTAACAATCCTCAAGGACAGCTTCTTATGGCTGAAGACAAAATTCTGCACAGGTGACCACAGTATTGTAATGGCCTTCCGAACGAACTGGATCCTCGAGAGCACTTTCCAGAAGCTGTCTGCTTAAGCAACAGAAGGAGAGTTACCTTCTTCCGATGTAGAAACGAAAGAGATATATACGAAATTGCGAAAACTAACCTTCGATCAAACTAATGCCCCACACTTTGAAGATTGATCTGCCTATTCCAGACATTCATTTGAATGGAAATGTGCTTCCCAAGTGTGATGAGTTTTGATATTTTAATATTATCAGCACGGTCGACTCAGTTGATATTGTCATGTTCAAAGGAGTGATACGGAGAACCCCGTTAAAAAGGCAATATATTCAACGTTCAGACACGATCGTGAAGGAAAGAAAAGCAAGGCATTCGAAAACACTCCTGGTACAGACAAATGCAACCAAATCTGCAGTTGGTTCAAAACCGGACGACTTGCCGACGAATTATGATGTCAACCGTATCAACTTACGAGCGGATCACTGGTGTAAAGAAGTTAAGTGAAAGAGCACAGATCCTTTCGAGATCACGATGCTTCTAACACCAAAAGGAAGAAGAAGAAGAAAAATTGGAAGAGAACACCGTGCCAATCTTTATTATTTGTTGGTATGTCGCTCTAGAGTCTAGAGTAAAAAAAAAACTATGGTGGTAGAGGTGAATGGGAAATGAATCCCTTTTCACTTTTATTCAGGTCCTAACCTTACATATAGTGCTTAAGAGTCTTACTATCTAGAGTTTTTCGGGGCTTAAGGGCAGCCGTGGTGCATTGGTAGAGTGTTTAGTAGATAGGCCGGACGCGTGGGTTCGTATCCCGCTCTGGGCATCTACTTTTCTTTCAGCCTCCCAGTTTCATATGGACGCCGCCCTTGAGGTTATACATGTGAAATTACTAACAACTTATTTCCAACTACTGCAACACAAAAAAAAAGGGAAGGCTGCTACTCTGGTAGTACAATGGACCGGATATTAGGTCTGAGTTCTCCAGATTAGCATATAAGCCTCCTCTTTTTTATATAAAAAAAAAAAAAAAAATCTAGAGTTTTTGTATACAAAAAAAAAAAAAATTAAATAAACAAAATTGATGCAAAGAGAACAAAGGGGGCAGAAATAACTCTTCGCCATCTTTCCAATGATCAAATCTACATACAATTAATTTACTGAAGAAGAAAAGTTCATTTGTTCTCTACTTAAAAGCTATTAAACTATTTTCTCGTAAGGTTTATCGTTCTTGAGACATTTAACAAAACTTGTTTTTGATCCAAACGTCGAGATCTGTTCTTGTTACAAAGAAAAACTTATTTCAACTTTCGTTTATTTACTTATTTGTTTTTTGATAAATTTTTAGTATGGTACGCCTCTCATAGTTTTTGTCTCAAATATACGCTCGTATGTACGTACCTACACGTCACTGTCTGTTTACTTAACAAAACAGAGCTTGATAATTATTGTACTTGTTGTTTGCTGATGGAACCAAGCAACCTTAGAATTAAGTAGCTATCTTATCATTACTAACCGCTTAATCTTGATGGTCTGTGTCATAGCTCACAGTTCATTTAAGAACTTTCTTTGTAGGAATATATCGATGATTCACACAGTTTACCAAAAAGATTAACTTTCAGACAACAGTGGTGTTAAACAATACTTCAAAAGAATTCTGAGTTTTTAAATTTATTCAACACCTTGCTTGGCTTCCTGTATGTGTCTGTCTGATTGACAGCTATTCATTGTTCATTATGCGATAGCACGATGATGAGACATTCGATTGAGGCGAACAATTATCGTTTACAGCTTGAAACTCGAACTGTAAAAGAACTAAAACTGACGGTGACAATGTTTCCATTAGGAAGTTATTTTAAAAAAGAAGAACTTCGTATGTTGCACATTAATGTACAAGAAAAAAGGTGGAGTTGATGACATCTTCGACGGACCTTGTCGGCTTGTATTTCAATCTTTCAACTAATGAATTGCTGTTTTTACAGTGAAGAAAACAGTGTTTTGTTTGATTAAAACCCATTTTTTTCAGGGACATAAACACTAAAAAAAAAAACAGGCTAAATAGTTTCAGGAAGGTATAAAAAGAAGTCTCTTAAAATTTGAGCTCTTAATATTAACATTAAGAGGTGCCTGTTCTTAACTTTCAATTTTCCATATAAATAACAGAGAAAAAAAAATTTTAATTTTTTCTTATTTTTGTAGCTTGACATTTGAGCTCAAAGTTGGAAATGTATGAAATTATGATTTTTATTTTATTAAGACTTGAAAATTATTTTTAATCGGAAAACTAGTCTTTGTGTGCTAAATTATTCATTTAGTAATAATAATAAATTGATATATTAATTTATTTATTCTCTAATTGAACAAATGTATTGAACACAAATAACTTTTTTTGATAGTTAGTAAAATAAAATGAAAAAAAAAAAATAATAATTGAGATGTACATAAGTGTTGTTTTATTATCATTTTTTTTTTTTTTAATTGACGTTTTAATAAATGTAAAAATATTAAATTATATGTTTTATTATATGTTTTTTACATAAGGAGTTGAACTAGATTTAAAAAAAAAGTCATAAAGACATGGAGGATCTAGAGGTCCATTGACCTCACCTCCAAAAACTCTAACTGATGAGCCCACTGTCGTACCTGGGCGAAACGCAAATTTTTGGAGTTGAGGTCAATGGATCTCTAGATCCTCTATGTCTTTATGACTTTTTTTTAAATTGACGTTTTACCTTTTTTCTGAAGCGTTATCCATCTGAGCAATAAAATTGACTTAAGGCACGCGTTTTCTCAAAGAGGTACCCTTAGCAGGCATACATTTATTTTGTGATAGAGGGTTGTTGCTGCACATTAGTTACAAAATTATATAAAATAACATGAAATATTAAATAAAATTTAAATTAAAAATATTCCAAAGGTTTTTTGAGAAAATGTTGAAACGCCATTATTTTGCAAATTCTAATACATCTATATCTATCTATATCTATACATATAATAAAAACGTAACAGTTTGTTTGTTTGTGCACGCTAATCTCAGAAACGGCTTATCCTATCTAGATGGGGCTTTCAGTAATATATTGTGGTAAGCTTCACTTAACATTTAGTTTTATTTCATGTCAATCGGTTGATAAATAAAAAAGTTATGCCAATTCTTGCGGAAGAAGTCGCTGGCACACCTATTAGTACATAAAACGCTGAAAATTTAATCCAAATCGTTCAAAAAGTTTCAAAAAATGGGTACGACTTTGTCGCACGGACTTGCGATTGTTTGCTAAGTACAATACCAAAATCTTGAGGCTGATGCTGGATTTTGCTACTTCGGGAGTGCAGAAAAGTAAAGCGAGACGGATGAAGATTATAAAGCACAAAAGTTAAAAAGCGAAACGAATAGAATTATTGCCGCAGATGAAAAATTACAGGTGCAGATGAACATGTTCATCTAGGTTTTCCCTCAAAACGCCATAGGTTTTTGCTGTGGCGAGTTGAAGGCTGTCAAATGCCATGTATTTTATTAATGACAGGGATGTGTGGTGATTTGTGGTTTAGCGTTTTTTAAGTACTGAAAAGCCCAGGTTTTTGTGACAACTCATTGGATTGCCAAGAAAACCTGGGTCAACCCTGCGGAAAGTTCAACGAACAAACCTAATATATTTGGTGGTATAGGGTTGCCAACTATACATTAACTAAGAAAACTAAATTAAATCATGGAAAATATTACAAAAAAAAATTAAATATGTATTCCAAAGGTTTTAAGGTTTTAATTCGACCAGGTTCGACCAGTTTAAGAAAAAAAAAATTTTTTCACTTTTTTCAAAACAAAGTTTTTAAAAATCTAGTAATAGGGCCCCTACACTACACAAACCGTTTGCGCAAACATATGTATTTTGTTTTTGTAAAAATGTTTTTTTTTTTTTTTTATAATTAACGCGCACATCAAGGGGTTATGACTACCCTTATAATGTTATTAAACACAGTGCGAGCATTTAGGAAAATAGGAGAGGATTTGAAAGGAGACACCGATGCACGTTGCTTTTAAATCTTTGTAAATCGTAATGCAGGGGAAACACAGAGCCAGGTAGAGCATTCCACATTCGGGTGGTGCGACTAAAATATGAATCTCTATACTTGACTGTACGCCCGAAGTTGGGCTCAAGGTAAAACTGATGAGCATTCCTAGCGAGGCGGGTGTTGCGGCTAAATTGTTTCAGGGGAGGAATGCAACTGGCTATTTCACTAGAGCACTGTTTATAGAAAAAGCGATAAAAGAGAGTGAGACAGGTAACGTTTCGTCGATGTTCTAGAGAATCAATCGATTCTACGATTGAACTATCACCTATCAATTTTAACGCTCTATTTTGTACCCTATCAAGCAGATGCAAAGATGTTTGAGCGGCACCTGACCAGATATGGGAGTTATACTCCAGTTTTGGGCGGATGAAGGCCTTATAAATTGTAGCCAGATCAGAAGGGGTGAAGAATTTCCTGCAACGTCTCAAGAAACCTAAGCATTTAGCAGCGTTTTTGGCGACTTCAAATATGTGGTCGTTCCAACGAAGATCATCGTTTACACACATACCAAGTACTGACAGCTTTTCGGTTTCTTCGATGCAGGTACCATTCATGGATAGTGGCAATGGGGGAATGTTAAGCTTCAACGACAAGAGACAGCATAGAGTTTTCGAAGCATTGAATTCTACTCGGTTCATAAGACCCCATGCAACAATGCTGTCAAGGTCAGAATTCAATGAGCTTATCATACGCAACCGTTCCAGTTCCACATCCGAAGAGCAGGGACGTGAATTTGGAAACGAATATGAAAAGCTGAGGGTCGAGTCGTCAGCAAAACAGTTAAGAGGATTAGAAGTTTCAGATAAGAGATCATTAATGAAAATGAGGAAGAGAGTCGGAGACAAAACGGAGCCCTGGGGCACACCAGCATTTATGAAGTGGGTATCAGACTTGAAGCCATCCAACACAACTTGTATTGAACGGTCGGAAAGGTAATTTCTAATCCAACGAAGAAGAGACTCATCGATACCAAAAGCACGCATTTTCGATAAAAGAGCCTGATGCCAAACTCTATCAAATGCTTTAGAAATATCAAGCGCAATAATCTTACTTTCTCCAAAACAATGTAAAGATTTGTTCCACTTTTCGGTATGATAAGCCATCAAATCACCAGTGG
Organism: Melanostoma scalare; assembly: GCA_949752695.1. Taxonomy (NCBI): domain Eukaryota; kingdom Metazoa; phylum Arthropoda; class Insecta; order Diptera; family Syrphidae; genus Melanostoma; species Melanostoma scalare. The sequence continues at coordinate 179,075,238 of OX456984.1, read as the reverse complement.
ACCGTTTGCTACGAAAGCCGTACTGACGGTCATTAAGAAGCTTTCGTTCTTCAAGATATTTCATAAGTTGACGGTTTATCAACGTTTCCATGACCTTGGAAAGAAGGGACGTTAGTGCAATTGGACGGTAATTGGAAGGGGAGGAAGATTCGCCTTTTTTAGGGACCGGCTGGACAAATGCAGTTTTCCATCTGCTCGGAAAAATCCCAGCAGAATAGGAAAGGTGGAAAAGTTTACGCAGTGGTTTTGCCAGCGTAGAAGAACACCTCTTCAGAATAACAGCGGGGATACCATCTGGACCAGCGGAGTTATGTATGTTGAGATCTTTGAGGACTCTCGCAACCGAGCGAGTTCGAAAAAATATCTGAATCATCAAAGAATTTGCAGACTCGAGCTCAGGTGGAGCCAATATGCTATAAGGAAGTGTCGAGTTGGCAGCAAATTGAGCTGCCAGCAAATTGGCTTTGTCGATGGAGCTGACATACGGAGACTCATTGAAGACGAGCGTTGGGACCGATGACGTGGTCGAGTTCTTAACGTTCTTAACAAAAGACCAAAAGTTTTTGCTTCCTTTTGGACACAACAGTATTTTTTGCCTTACTTTTTGGTCATGCAAGAACTTGGCCTTTTGTATATGAGCATTACAGATATTTCTGGCCCGTTTGAACAAATTTCGATTTTCTACTGTAGGGTTGCCTTTAAATTTTCGAAAACTACTTTCTCTATCCCTAATCGCCTCTTTGCAGCTTGAATCAAACCACGAATTCTCTTTGGGGATGATACTTTTTGTTCTGTGAGGAACAAAATTTCTCATGCCGTTGAGAATTACGTTAGATATCATATCAGCTGATGCGTCAACGTTTCCGTCGTTTGTGCAAACTGTTTGAGTAATGTGTGGCGATGTTGAGTGTTTGCGCAAACGGTTTGAAGAAATTCAAAAAATTTTGAATTTTCCGTGTTTGCACAAACATGTTTGAGTCGTGTGTGTTGAATTTTGCTCAAACAGATGTCAATTTTCAAGAAGTACGGATGAATATTTTTCGTTGCCAAGGCAATAATTAAAGCAGCACTTGCGAAATCGCTCATTACTCAGTAGGCCTGTGATATGAAAAACGTCAAGCAACTAATATCTCTCAAACATGTTTGTGTAGTGTGTGGCGAAACCATGTTTGCACAAACACACGTTTGTACAAACGTGTTTGTGTAGTGTAGGGGCCCTATAAGCGAAGTGAGAGGTACTGTTTCTAGACTTTTTCCAATATTTTTTTTATATCATAAGAAAGAAATCGTTGGAGCCGTTTTCGAGAAAAATAATCAAAAATTTTGAATAAAATCGGTCCATCGGCTAAGGCTGTAGATCCATATACGGACAGGCAGAATTGCAGGACCCACTCTTTTCGTATTCTCTATCATCGTAATGTCATGTTTAATTTAATTGTTATCTCAAAAAAAAATTTCTGCACGATTGCAACTTGCCTTATAGTACCTATTAACTATGATTACAAGTAAAAACAATCTCTTACTTTTAACTTTAAAAACTAGACAGGATCAAATTTACAAAAGTCAATGTGTCACATAAAATTGAACTTGTTCTGACTCTATTTTCAGAACAAAAAAGGTTTTTCGGAAAGAAGTAGGTACCTTCCTACCTTTAAATTTCTTAATTTCCCAAAAAGTAAAAAATATTTTCAAATTCGATTCGTTTGACTCAAAACTAATAAAAGCATTGATTATTTAAAGAAAAGGTGACCCTTAATGAGGCAAAGTTTTATGAAAATTTGATCTTTTTAATAATTTTGACTTTGGGTTTGGATCACTCAGAAAATATTCAGTAAATTTAATTCAACTAAAATACTTATTAAAAAACAAAGCACCCACTGTAGTTTGTGATAGTAAATTATTGAAAATTTCAAAAAATTTTCACCCCTATCACAGGGCCCGTCGTAGCACTTTCGGACTACGAATGTCAAATGATTAAAAACATCTTCGTAATGAACCCTTGGCAACAGATATTTGTAACTTGTTAATAACTTTATTAATAGTAACAAATTTTGTGGCAAAATATTCAATACAATACAAGGGCGTCTGTGATGCTTCTATTGTGGTATTCGTAGTCCGAAATCGCTACGACGCGACGGGTCTTGTGATAGGGGCCATTATTTTGCTTATGTTGTACGCTATGTTTTTGAACAACTTATAGACTTCTTTAATATACAAATTTGTTAAAATTGTGAAAGCCGTTAACAAGAAAGTAGATATTTTTCATTGACAGGAAATGCAATTATGTAGGTACATACATCGAAAATTTATCAAAACTTTCTTATGATTACTAAACAAAGTTTTAACTTATGTCGATTTCCTTTCACCAATTTGCAGTCGACTGCAGTCGCTACTAAATTCGATTCTTTTTTGGGTATTTAGGAAATTAAAAAAGTAGCGATTTTTTTTATGAATGTGTGTGTGTCCAACTGGCTAATGTAGAAAAACAAGCACCATGGAACAAAACAATTACATTCATATTGTTAAGCACACAATTTTTATATTTTTTTTCACCAAATGTTTTCCAAATTCACAACTAAATACAAAACAATTCTGCTTCCTTTAATTTTTTTCATATGCTGATGTTGTTGTTTGCCGTTTTCGATCTGTCAAAATTGTTGTGTGTGAAAAACTGTGTGCAAATCCGTCTCAAAAAAGAGATCGACGGCAAGTCGATTTTTTTCCTCCTAAATGAATTCCTTTCAAAAAAAAATTTACTGCAGTCGATTTTTTTTTTTTAAAGGGATTCGACGATAATCAAGCATACCCCAAAGTGAGTCAGCTATTTTTGTAAAAATTGTCTTGCAACAGAGATGCCTAGGTACCTAAAACCACAATCTTTAGGAACCGCTTGTTGTCTATCTGAATCGCAAAGCAATTTATGACTCATTTCCAAATAACCACGAATACTTAAATGCCGGCCAACACAAATGCTAAAATTAAAAGACCTTTTCAAAAACTTTAAATTAGGAACAAAAAATCTAAACCGATTCAACAATAACATCCTAAAGCAATCTGTCATTGTTGTGCTGTTGTGCAGATAACACTGTAGCATCAAGTTCAGTCATCAAATGGATGATAAAAACAATCAAATGCAACTGTGTTCATATATCATACAACTTCATGCCTGATTATTCGTAATTATTTTCAACAAAAGACCAACATTTTTTGCTTCTGAGCCCATTTATGGAATTTTAATTGAAACCCCTTTAAGGGAATAATCTGGTTAGCCAGCTCATCTTGTGCTGCACTCCCATTTATAGTATAGTGAGTATGCACAATACATTCAAATGCATTTGCTTGGGGATGAGTATTAAGGTCATTGAGCAAAAAGGAAACAATGACCTCGTTAATATATGAGAAAAAAATATTAAAAGTAACAAAGAAAAAACAATGGAATTCAATTAAATGCCAGTTCCGTGTTGAGTCAATTAGCTCAAAGCACAGATAACAAAGTGTCAATAAAGTAAAGCATAAGTAGAAGGTATCATCAGCTTTATCATGCCGTTGTATCAAGCAGGTTGTCACTGCCACTATCATGTCACTATAATTACTTAAGAAAAAACCAATCCGTGATAGAAAGACGAAATGAAGCATGTCCATTTATATAATAAACACAGTCGTGGGTAATTTGACAAAAAAATGTTAAAACCGGCGCGCTGTTTATTTATTTTTATCGCAGAGCCAGAAGCAACATATTTTATGGTGGCAGGTGCCAGCCAAAGAGTCCACTTCCCCACCCATATATAAGTACGTTCTAAATTCTAATTCTACTCACCATCAAATAAGTCAAGTTTTTCCGTATGCAGGGAAAAGACCTCGTCCATCTTCCTTGCTAAGATTTGCATACGTTCTTTGTGTAGAATCCGCTTGTCCCTGCACATGTACACGCTGCGAAAGCGTGTAATTGGCAAAACGTCAAAGAGTTGTCACCCCAAAAACACTCACACAAATCCAAGCAAATTGATTGTTAAACTAAACTCCTCTTTACGGCGAAAATATGGTGTAAACAAAAAAAAACTTTTTTTTCTAGCAAAAAAGCCCGACCGACTATGTAACAAAAGAACAAACACTTTTTCGTATCAAATTCTTCTCACTGACATAATTTTAGTGAATTTTCACACCCGAAATTAAACGGTTGGTTTGATCAAACTAAAAAAATTAGATGAATCAATGATAAAGTTAATCCACTTCCACTGAACACTTACGGCGACAAGCAGGCATCACAGATCACACGAGTTTAGTTTAATTGACTAGAACTAGACTAGTTGTTTTAGTTTATGGGGTCTTCTTCGTTTTCGATTCGAATCCCATTAAGTTTTCGGTTTTGAGTGTTTGTGCTTTGTGGTGTGCCAGCTGCGCCTGAGAGTGCGACAGAGAATTTGCAAATTAAGCAAAGCACAGATGCACACAAAGTAGAGGAAGAGCGACAGCCGACAGGAAAAGTAGAGTGCAAACACAAGCACAAGTGCACATGGAATAAAAAAATATGGAATGAATGAAGCAGAACGAAGAGTAGGGGCGATACCTGGTAGAGCGACAGAGAGAAGAGAATTAGGGAAAGCTTTTAGAAACGTTTCTTATCTGGCTGCAACACGCTAGTGTTGCCGATGCCGGGTACCGCAGGCAGTTATTGAACTCGAGCAACATTTAAGCTGCATACAAAATTTATTGTACAGTAGAATCTTTGAAAGATAAACTCGTTCATCTTTTAGAGCTAAAGCATTGACATTCTAGATATGGACTGCTAGAAACATGACATTTTCATCCTTACAAAATTATTATCGATAGTGAGTAGTGACTCTCATGCTGATATCGACGCCGAAAATTAAAGGTGGCCTATGATTTAAACAATTTTATTAAAAAAATTTTCTGTGAGAAGGTAATGAGCAATGCTTTCAAATTTTTTTAACACTCATTTCAAATTACATAAAAATGAAATGTTTTCAACTTGAGCCATATGCTTTAAATCTCCCTCTCTAAAAATTTATTTCACTAATGAGTGGTGATTTAACTCTCCCTCTAATCTTAAATAAAAAAAATTTACCAATTTTGAATCAGAATAAATATATTTGGCTTTCGTAGGAACTAGAACTAAACAAAATTTTTTTTTTGTAAAATGGCGGGCAGTTAAACGTAAAAATTTGAAAACAATCGGTTTTTTTCCATAAAAAAAAAATATAAATATTTAACGGAAACTATTTGTTTTGGTTCCAGCGATAGCTAAAACTGTAGGTACCGAAGAACATACTGAATTTCAGACCAATCGGTCTAGTAGTTTTTTAGTTCAGGCACGTACCTGTAAGAAAAAAAAATTTGTTTCGAGATAAACGCGTTCACAGTTTTGAGAATACAAATTGATATATTTTTTAATAAAAATTAAAACACGATGTTAGTATCGCTGGGGACCACCATCAACTTACCAATATAACTCTTAAAACTAAGGTATACGAACCCGAGTGGTACCCGTGGCTCATGGCTTTATAGTTAGCATGTACACCTGCTAACCCAGGGGTTCGAGGTTCGAATCTCAAAAGAGGCAAAAATGTTTTTTCCAGGTATCGCCTTTCGCGAGGAATTGGCAAGTCCTAAGCTAATAAATTCATTGCCATGAAAAGCGCTTTCTCAATTAGCCGTTCGGAACCTGCAGAAAATTGCAGGTTCCCTCCATTCCCTCACAAGGCATGGTTGTGAGAAATGCGCTAGGCCCAGGGGTTCCTCGCTCTTTTGCGCCACCCTATTTATTTTTTTAATTTTATACGAACTCGAGCAGCTGCAACTAGCGAACAATAGAGCCCGACTCACCGATTCTTCTACTTACCTCTTCTGATTGGCTGTAGATGTGTAGATCCTGAAATACTCGGAATGTCGTCATGACATTGCTTCAGAATATTTTTACTAATGTACCTACTTTCAAAAAAAAAAAAAAAAAGAATTGATTTTTCGAAAATTCTAGACCACCAAAGATTTATGTTTCTTCTAATGCAAGTTTAAAATAACAAAGTTAGGTATGCTAGACTTTGTTACAAAATGACGACTCATTTAGAAACGATTTGCTGGACTATCAAAAATAAGAATAAAATATTTCTTAAAATATAAACCTAACTGTGGAAACGTCTAACGAAACGATTACATATACGGCAGTGGGTACAGCTGTCAATACTACGTACGTCTGCCGGTACAACTGCAATACGAAAACGAGAAGGTATAGAGCTACGGATACGATTACAAAATACAAATACGGCTGTGGGCGTGGTTGCCGATACGATTGTGAGTGACCACCATTGTAGATGAGACTGAATAGCTATATGGCTGGTGAAAAGCGGCAGATGGTTTGTCTACCGATGTAGCTGCGGATACAGCTGCGCGGCTACCGATATGGATACAGTTATGGCTGCTGATACAGTACTGCACTCAGGGCTGCGTTGCGTATATGGGCTACAGAAACGACTGCAGATACTTGTGAGCGTTCATGCCCACCATAGTTAAGCTTTTACTAAGCTTAACTGCTCACAGAACTGCTCTATTCATTAACGCATAAACATTACGGATGACTGTGGAAGACAATTTTGAAAATATTGCCCCATGTACAGTGTACACGGATGACAAATTTCTGTTTTCAAGGCATTTGTTTAAACAATAAATTAGAAATCGTGTAAGGCATAAAGATACTCACTCATTATTATAATTTAATGGGATAACAAACCTTTCCTTGAGTATTACGGAAAAAATGTAACAGAAAAAAAGTAGTAGGTATTCGTAAAACGTATCACAGCAACACACGCAATATGGATAGTAAAAAGCTCAGTATTTTTGCAACGGGTACAGTAATCCGAGCACACAAATCAAAATTTAAGTGGCTTTTAAAATAAACTTTAAATATTTTTTACTATCGTCATTTCACTTACTATCAATCTGCTGGAATAATCGGTTTATTGATTAAAACAAAAAACATCAATAGCCATTCAATATTAAAAAGAAAAGCGAAGGCTATTGTGTTAGGTTTCTACAATTTAACTCTTCAGTGATTTATGTATCTTCTGGGCTTTTAGAACCTCATCATATTTTGTGAATTAATAGGGGAAGGCAAGTAATGACCTAGATAATAATAGGCACGTTTCTTTCCTTTTCGTTATCACTTTTTTCTCAAAATGTACAGTAATTCTTGTAATGACAACAACAAAACTTAATCTTGAGTAAAGTAGAGCGACAGTGAAAAAAAAAGAAGAGAAGATTATGAATTCCAACAGTTGTGTGCTGTGCTCCATTTTTCAACATTCATAATATACCTACTCCTCTTGTAATAAGTAGGTATGGGTTAGGGGGTGGTGGCGGTACAGAATTAAGGGGAAGCAAGTAAACAATACTTAATCAAAATCAGCCTCCTATCTACTACCTACTACTTGTAAGAAAACTAAGGCGATAATGTAATGCTAATGTATTTTTAACACTCCTACAAAGTACAAACAAAATTGTGTGATGCGATATGCCAGGGGCGCACGCAGAAAAATTTTTCGGGGGGGGTTTTGAAAAAATTAATGAAATATGAACGAAAAATTTGTTTTTAATATTTTTATGCTTCTTTTATACTCTGTATTGATTTGTATAAATACTCGTACATTGCTAGGAACAATCCTAACTAATATTATAAATGTGAAAGTAACTCTGTCTGTCCAGCTTTCTATGTTACCGTCTCCCGCCCAAACTACTGAACCCATTTGAATGAAATTTGGGACAGAAAGAACTTGAGGAAGGACACAGGCTATGCATTTTATCTCTATATTCTCATGAGAACGGGAACGTAAACGAGATCTTAGAAACTACTGCACCGATTTCAAAAATTCATCCACCGTTAGAAAGAATGCTACACTATCCCGAGCGAGTAACATAAACTTTAACTCATTCCCATATTCCTATGAGAACGATCACCATATTCCCACGGGAACGGGAGTCGTTACTAATATTCCAAAAATTTCAAAATTAAATCTGTCTACTTTTTTTCTTTGTTCCATTATTCCCATGGGAACGGAAGTACTTACGGCAAAACAATTTTATTTTGCAAAATTTGAAAAAAGTAAGAAAATCGTGTGCAAAAATGTACTTAAGTAAAATTATATAACAAAAGGTTACTGGAAAATTAAAAATTCTGCCGAAAGTCACTATTCCACGCTGTTGAAGTCGCGGGCACAGCTAGTATTTTATAAAATAAAATCAATGTGCCTTGGAACCTTTGCCCTTTTTTATATTTATAACGTCATCATAGTCAACCTCAATACTCCTAGATGTTCAGCAAACAGCAACATTAAACCGTTCAGTCGCTCCTCGCTGGTTCTTCCTCGCAGATAAGTTTTTAAACTGCGTAGAAATGAAAAAGATCGCTCGCTTGAAGCCACGGATACCGGAAGTGTCACACCGATCTGCATAAAACAATGAACAGTTTTATATATGGACAAATCGCAAACTTTTAAGGTGTCTAGCATACTCTTATGGTAATAACTTTGGCGTTTATTAATATTTTTTCATGAAATAAAAAGGAAATAGTAGATAGACATCAGGCGCATCTTATAAAATCATTGGTAATAGTTTTAAGTGTTTTGAAACAGGATATGCGAATGGTTGAATGGCCGGTTAATAAGTTATTATGAAGAGCGTTTTGAATGTAGGTGGCATTTTTTATGTTGCGAATTTGGTGCTGTCGTACTGAGCTTATTCAGTTTCAGTTTCAGTTTTCTTAATTGAAACTTAAATTCACTAGTTTAGTTTTGACATAGGTAGGTACCTACCTACCTACCTAAGGTTTTTTAGTTTTAATGTTGCCGACTTTATAAAGTATACCTAGGTTATCAGGTAACCGACTGAGGAGTCCTTCTATATGAGGAAGTGGATTCGCATCACCGTTCTTCGTCACCGCGTTAGCTCTTCTAGCATCTAGGCAAAACCGGTATTTTACGGCGTTGTTTTCACCTAGCTTCTTGATGAGTGCAACGGGTGAGCACCAAAGACTCTCACTCTCCTCAATCACACCGAGCTGAATGCGGTCTATTTCCTGATACAGCACGGCTTGTACTGCTGGTGACACCGGGTAGTGACGCTGCTTGACAGAAAACTGGCTCTCCAGTATCTATCGCGTGCTCCATCAATGACGTTTTTCCGAGACCATGACGCTCATAGTCAAGAAATTTCAACCTTACAGCATCCAACCTCGATGTTTGTTGAAGAGTAAGCTGATGCGCATTAGATAAATCGTCCGGGCTCTAACACACCGAAATTTCGCTAATGACTCCTGGAGCTATGTGGAAAGCCTTAGAGAAGTCAATCCCTAAATATAATTCTTGGTCTAAATTTGGCACCAAGTAAAATGTTATTGTTTTTGTTGTTCCTTTAAAAGTTACTTCCGCTTCGATCTTACCTACAATTGCTTGATTTTTACCATCAGCGGTTTTAACTGCAGCTATATGTGGTAAAATTGGTATTTTTAGCTGATCAACGACACTTTCACAATTTTTTCCTAAAATACTAATACTTGCGCCGCTATCTAGCAGCCCAAGTATTTCACGATTACCAATCTTTATCATGGCATAAGGTCTCGGGTCAGAATTTGAGCACACTATGGTAGATAAAATCATCTTTCTTGTCTCTTTTCTTTCATCTTTCTTGTCTCAACTCTTTGAAATTGATCAAAATTTAAACGAAGAATGGCTTAGTGCCTAATGTATGCCAATGACTGACAAAAGCTGACAACAAAGCGCTTTGAATTTAAAAGGATCACATTGAGGTTGGGTTTATTGAGTCCTTTGTCTTTGCCATTCATAATAGGTTTAAGACGCATTTATTATGTATAGATGTGTACTATACATAATAAATGCGTCTTAAAATGGTTTAGCTTCTTATCATTTATGAAGAAACAGCTGGGTTGGGTTCGATATCCCGTTTTTTATAATCTATCTTTTTATTTTCCCTCATTTAAAATCCCGTTTTGATATTATCCCGCTTTTTTAAAACCCCGTTTTTAAAATCCCGTTTGTTGAAATCCCGTTTATTAAAATCCCGTTTTTATAAGCCCGCTTTTGTAATCAACACCAGGGGCTAGATTCCGCAAGAGTGAATTTTTATTGTGTAGGTACACGAAAATTTGTGCACACTCTCCAATTTGGATTCCGCAAGGGTGAAGGTGAGTTTTTTTTGACAGAAGACGTGTACACTATACTTCAAATTTACTCACGGACTTTCAGAGCGTGAGTTTTCAGTGGGCCGTGTTTTATTTTAAGAATCGCGCGATTTTTAAAATAAAACACCTGATGTTGATTACAAAAGCGGGATTAAATATAAAAAAGAAGAAGAATATTTGGTCTAGATAATTTTATTGCAAACATTATGATATATATATATATATTTTAAAAAACGGGATATCGAACCCAACCCATTTTATTGTTCTCTTGCTTACGCAATAGTTTTTTTATGCAGAAAATGCAACAAGAAAAACAGTTATCAGTTATGTATTGAAAGATCTGTCCCAGTTTCTCTGTATAATGGTATTAGTAAAAAAAATGTTCAGACAACAAAACTTTCAACATTTGAGAACTGATATGTAGTGTTTAAATGAACAATATTGAATAATACTTATCCAAATATAAAACGGGCTAAGCGGGATTAAACGGGATTTTAAAAGGCGGGCTTTTGATAGACGGGATTTTGATTAAACAGTATTGTCACGAACGGGATTTTAACAAAATGGTATTTAAGAAGACGGGATTATAAACTTTTTTTTGTCGGGATATTAAAAAACGGGATTTTAAAAAGCGGGATTCCAATACGCTCCCGAAACAACTGGTAGGATCTCACTGTTGAAGTACCTATTGGTAAAGTAACAAAAAAGATTGAAGTTCCTGGCTTACATTTTAGGATTTTTTCATATTAGGATAAAAAAAAAGAAAACAATTTTAACTATCAACTTCTTATATGATTTTTATTATTGTTTAAACTAATGATATTTGCTTATGTATGTATAATTAAATATAATGTATCGTTATTGAATGAATTCATGTTTGATAATGATGAGTCAAGAATAAGATCAACTTAAGTTCAAATACATTTTTTTGTTTAAAATTTTTAACGTCAGTTTTCTATGTCTGCGCATCTAATTTGGATTTATATGCACTCTTTGAACTGTCAAATTGAAATCCATTGAAAAGATTATTAAATTCTTTAAATAGCTGCAAGAAAGAATAAAACGGGATTAAATATTATTGGGTTCTGTTTCACAATAGCGCTCAATTTACATGAGAAGACTCGTAGTTTTCTTCAAATTGATTGCTGGAAAGTATACCAAACGGGATATTTAGAAGGGTAAGCGTCTGTAACTGGGGCTTGATGAAGTTCACTTTGTCAGATTCATGCTGAGAAGTTTTGCTGTATGGCGATAAGTATAAAAATGCTGCAATTAGAAAACATTGAAAATCTACATAGTCTAAGAATTATGTCTTACATTTCTTCTTCGGTTTTAGCTTTGGCTGGTTCAAAACTGGATTTTGAATGTGTAGCTGTTTGAAAATGGGATATGCTGGTACTACTGGTGCGGTTCGTTCAGGATGGTCATGTATTTGTGGAACGAGGTATGTCGTTTCCACTGATGGCGGGCTGTCAAAAAAGTATCGTCCTTCATTTGGAATGTATCTACCATCTGAGCTAAGGGCAACTTTGTAAACACTTCTAGACTTTTTATTAAGAAACGGGTACACCTTGAAAGAAGCAAAAAATTATTTGTTCGCAAAAACAAAAGAGAAGGAATAAGAAAATGATGGAATGAGAGTATTACTTGTGGATTGCGTTGTTCTAGGACTATTCCATCTGGTATTGCTATGCCTTCCTTTTGCAAGTGATTCAAAAAAAGTCGGTCTGACTGGAAGGCAGTGTCTGGAATTTTTCCACCGGCATGAGGAAGAACTTGTTCACGGTATATTTGTCTCTTCTAAAACAAAGATTGCTTATTACAAACAAAAATTCATAAAAATTTAAAAATTGATAAGAAAACTTTGAGATCTCCACTTCTTAATCTGTCCTCGAAGCGAAGTTGTCTGACGAAAATTATCTTAGGGAAGACTCACTTTGCCACCATACCCTGCTGGAAAATCAGTTGATTTATTTTTATAATGACACCGTCATAATGACGCAACACAGTTCATTAACCAACGAAAGGAATTCCAACGGCCTTTTTTCGCTTTGCTATCTTATTAGTAGGCGAGCCCAAGAGGGGATTTTGCGCGTTACTCGAGTGGGTCAGAAAACCATATTGGGAGAAACCTTGCACCCTGTAATGTACTCCTTAATGTTGGGGTACCCGTGAGATTAGTAAAAAAAGTCGATCCTCAGAAAAACTCAAGCGCGTCAGATAAAGAGTTGGTAAGTTGATCAATAATCTGACAATTTGAGCGTGGCCTAAGTTTTTTAAGTCACAAAGGTCACAAGTCACAAAGGTGTAAAAAAAATCGACATTTTGAAATACTCGAGCGCGATTAATTTTCTTTTTTTTTTTAACCTAGTCCTATCAGGATTAGGGAAAACATATAATGTGACATTTTTCTTAGGGCGATTTAGGTGAAATTATGGTTAATATCTAGCTTAATATTGATATTAGCAACTAGGTCCAGAAAATCTTTTTGTAGGAAACTAAATTCTCTACAAGTTTGTAATTTATAATTTTTCCATAGCTTTTGTTATTTACGAGATAACTGCGAAAAAACGTGAATTTTATGGAAAAATCTGGTTTAGTGGCCCGTACCACCTGGCCGGTATGAGTAACGACTTTACCAGAATGAACACTTATGTTCAATTTTACGAAAAGACCATCTTCGGTTAAAGCGATCCCGAAATGCCGCAGAGCTATAGAAATTTAAAAATAAAAAATCAGAGTTTCCGTGTATTTTCAATGGGAAATCTTCACACCTCTTGATCGTGCACTAAACTAATATTAAGGGCTCAAACTTTCAGAGTTTTTTTTTTTAGTATTTTCAACAAAATTTCAAATCAAAATTTGTTTTTACGTATGTGTACATATTTTTTTATTATTGCATACAGTAATATAAAATAAAAACCACAAATAATTGTTACTTTCAAATTGTCAGACTAAGAGTACTCCTCCATATAAATGTCAGATTTATCATCCTGGAGGACGAAGACATCAAGTTGATCACTCTGTATAAAAATCTGACGCGCTTGAGTATTTCAAGGTCACGTGTTTTTTTTTACATTTTTGAAAATCAGCCATTACTTATGGCCCCACTCAAATTGTCAGATTATTGAAATATACACTTTTTTGAGTACACTTTAGATAGATTGATAGATAGTTATTTTTATTTGATTACATTTATAATTCTTGATTATACATAGTTTACAAAAAATAAAAAGCATGGCTTTTCTGCCGTCTGAAACAAATTTAACAATAGTTACTATAACAGTTGAACAAAATAAATTTTAAATTGAAAACCATTATTAGCGTTCGGAGTACACTTTACATTCACCTTAACAATCTGACACGCTCGTATAACTTTTTTTTCCAACCTCTCTATACGCCCACCTGCGCCCAGTTAATCGTCAAATTAATATTTATCGGTTATCAGAATGACAAAGCGCGTATACTCTATGAATATTTGACGCGCTCGAGTATTTCAATGTGACTGATTTTTTTTACATTTTTAAAAGTTCATACACGATCTTCGCCCCACTAAAATGGAAAACTGCTATACACTTTTTTTCGTTTTATAACGTAAACTTCACAATCCAATAAGTCCCCATGTCGCTTTAGTAACTGCAAATTTAGCATCCTGATGGGCTCCCCTACTAAATGGAGTGCGTCCCAAATGTATTGTTTGTCACGAATGCAATACAACCTGGCTGAGAGAAAAGTGCTACCTAAAAGGTGCCCATGTTTTGCAACTGTATGCTATATGCTCTCAGTGCATGAAAAAGCTAAAACTAAAAGTTCGATTTTTAAGCAAAAACAAGGTATTGACTGAATAAAACAAAGCTTGAGCTGATGTTAAAAATGCAAAAAATTTGTGTGTAAGTGTTGTCGGATTAGTAAGAAGTAGAAAAATATGATATTTCATGGTTCTGATTTTGAGAGATCGTGCCACAAAGTCTACTATGTTGCACCGGCATAGGTTTATTCAAGGACTCGTCAAGGCCATGACAACGAAAAAAATTTGATTAGATTTAGATCAGATTATATTATTTATTTATAAATGACTAACAGTTTTTACACAATCATATATGTAAAGGGTTTTCCAAAAAGAGTGATATGATTTCTTTTCTGAAAAAACACACTTTTTGTTAAGGAAATTCAAATATTTTTTATTTAATATGCAGTTCAATCAATACAATTCAGTTTTAAATAAAACGTCATTCGTATATCATGAATGGAACGTTCAATATTGACCTGTAAAGCTTGAAGAGAATCTGGTATATTTTGAAAGACCAATGACTTCAAATAACCCTACCAGAAATAGTCTAATGGTGTTAAATCGCGACTTGTTGGAGGCCATTCAATATCACCATTTCTTGAAACAATCGAATCTCTAATTTTTTCTCGCAATGATTCAATTGTTGCATTTGCTGTGTGACACGTAGCCCCGTCTTGTTGAAAACAAATGTTGTCAAGATCAATTTCTTCCAATTTCGGCCATAAAAGTTGGTTATCATCGATCTATACCGCTCTCCATTGACAGTAATGGTGTTACCAGCTTCATTTTGAAAGAAGTACGAACAGATGACTCCACCAGCCCAAAAACCACACCAAACTGTCAATTTAGGTGAATGTAATGGTTTTCATGAATATTTTGTGGATTTTCATCGCCAGTTTTGTTTATTTAACGCACTAGTCAAATAAAAGTAAGTCTCTTCGAAAAAGATGGTTTTCTTAAAAAAATCATTATCGATTTCAAGTTGTTCCAAGGCAAAATCAGAAAGTTCACGACGATTACTGTGTGGTCCAATGGTGAAATGTTAACACTTCTGAATGCAATAAAAAACAAATGAGAGATCACGCCACAGCAAAATCATATCATACCTACCTATTGGAAAAATCTCTCAAGGCATCGTATACAAAGCCTTGAGAGATATTTGCGATCAGAAGTCTCAAGCAAAACTCAATGCATTATATTTACTTCCTTAAATTGGCAAAAAAAGCTTGTGTACGTCAAAAATAGCGCCATGTGTTTTATATTTTAGTATTGAATTAGCACAAAATCATTAAATAAAGAATTTTTGTGGGGGCGCCACCACCCTTATGTGTAAGTGGGTTACGTCATTTTTATTTTGGAAACGTTCCAACAGAAGAAGTGTTTTTTTTGTTCTACTTATAAAGGAAGAATTTAACGGTTTCCTTTTATTAAGGTAAAATATTTCTTTTGTGATGGTACTATGGCCGGTAGTGCAATAAACCCAGAATTGAGAAATTAAGGGTTGCGCCACTTTTGCTCTCAGGGAAGTAACGGTTTCCTTTTATTCAGTTAAACTTTTTTTTGCTCTCAAGGCCTCATATATAAAAAAATATTTGCATATATACATGTGCGTAAGGTATAAGCTCCTAAGCCGCCCAACGGATTGTTATGAAATTTTTAGGGTTTATATAGTTTTGACCATTGATGGTTCCTGCATAGGAAGTTGGAAACTCATGGATTAATTTAAGAAAATCTTTCAGCACTAGAATCAATTATCCCTTAGTAACACAGATTATATTTCAACATCTAAGTCCCACTGGAACGGAATCTAAATCTTTCAGACAATCTTCAGTTAAACTCAGTGGGTGTTAACGACAGTTTTTGTTTTTTTTTTTGCACATTTTGTGTTTGAACAAGTAACAGACTACCCTGAAACATCATGTGTTCAACCAACACGGACAAGAACAGAGCGCAAACAGTTTTCATCATATCTTGAGAGTCCTGGTCAAGAACACAGATTCGATACCGTTCAGTGAAGCTGAAAAGTGATAATTAAATAAAACGTAATTAAAGTAGAACATTATTACAACGACTTTTTATCTTATCATATCACTATGGCGTGCACAAGTTGTGTATGTACACAACTGTTTGCAATTCCTACTAATAACGGTTCATAAGATAGGACAATGTAAAAAAAGTATGAAAGTAAAATGACAACAGCTGAGATGAAGATACTCTTTAAGACAACAAAACTTAATCGTATTCAAAATACCAAGATTCGTGGAAATCATCACGTCAAAAATACGATTGTCCAAAAAAATAGAGCTAAAACAGACTAAAAAGACATAGAGGAACAAGCGAATAAAGTGACCTCAACTCCAAAAAATTGCCTTTCGTCCGTTTACGAATGTGGGTTCATCAGTAAGATGTTGTCGTTTCAATCAGGCTCATAAATTAAAACTTTACTTCAATTCTTCTCAATTGTAGATTGTATTGTTCTCCAGTATAACGAGATATACAAGGAGAAAAGAAGGGAAGAACACCGACTTCTCAAAAAGAAAAAGAAGCAGCATGTGAAGAGCTCGTTTGAGGAAATAGAGAGGTGCCATGACAGGAAAGTTTTACGAAAAGGTAAAGAGATCCTGCCAGGGTGGCAAACCCCGAACTCAAGCCTGTAAAGACCAGCAGGGAAACATAGTTATAGAGTCACAGTCGCTACTGAGGATCTGGAAAGATCATTTCTGCAGACTGCTTAACGGCGATGAGGACACAAATTCCGCTGTCAGGCAGATTGCCCCATTCAGCTTGGACGATGATCAAGAATGCCGTCCTCCCGACCTAGAGGAAGTTAAGCTTGTCATATGCAAACTTAAATCAAATAAGACTGCAAGTGCGGATGGCCTTGATGCCAGTTGGAAAGGAGCATGCACCAGCTGATCTGCATGATATGAAGAAAGCATGCTCGATGAATGGAACCTCAGTATCGTATGCCCGATCCTAATGAAGGGAGACCCTTACAATTGCGCCAATCACAGAGGGATAAGCCTCCTTAACGTCGCTTATAAGATCTTGTCTGCTGTAATATGTGAACGTCTGAAACCCCACGTCAACAACTTGATAGGTCCTTATCAATGTGGTTTTAGACCAGAGAAGTCCACAATAGACCAAATTTTCACATTACTGCAGATCTTGGAAAAAACCCGAGAACATAATATCGATATTCACCACCTCTTTATCGATTTCAAGGCCGCGTATGACAGTATTTACAGAGACGAGCTGTACAGAGCCATGTTTAGTTTCGGCATCCCTGCAAAACTCGTACGACTATGCAGGATGACTTTGGAGAATTCACGCTGCTCCGTCAAGGTCGGTAAAGAACTCACCGAGACCTTTGATGTCGAAAAAGGTTTTAGACAAGGGAACAAACTGTCATGCGATTTCTTCAACATCATACTTGAACAGATTGTAAGAAACTCAATTGTCAACACCAGAGGAACAATCTTTCAAAAGTCTGTACAATTACTCGCATATGCAGACGATATTGACGTAATGGGAAGAAATAAGCGTGATGTCATAGGTGCTTTTGCGAGTATTGAAACAGAAGCGGCAAAAATGGGTTTGATGGTTAATGAGGGCAAAACGAAGTATATGCTGTCATCAAACAGGGACACAGAACATCGACGAATTGGACAAATCGTCACAATAGACAGACATAACTTCGAGGTAGTACAGGACTTCGTCTACCTAAGATCCGCTACAGACACGGACAACAACATCAGTGCGGAGATCAAACGGAGAATAACTCTTGCCAACCGTTGCTTCTTTGGGTTAAGAAGGCAATTGAGAAACTAAACCCTCTCTAGAAAAACCAAGGTGACCTTGTATAAGACCTTGATCATCCCAGTCCTGCTGTACGGCGCGGAAGCATGGACTTTATCGAAAGCGGATGAGGAAACCCTTGGTCGTTTCGAAAGAAAAATTCTCCGAAAGATCTTTGGTCCCGTATGCGAAAACAATGTGTGGAGAAGAAGATACAACAACGAGCTGTATGAGCTGTACCGCGACATGGGCATAGCCAGAAGAGTACGCATCGCGAGGCTGCGATGGTTGGGCCATGTAGAGCGGATGGACCCAAACGCTCCGGCTCGTTGGGTGTTCGAAAGCACATTGCAGGGAAATCGCGCAAGGGGAAGACCTCGTCTTAGGTGGCGCAATCAAGTGGATGAAGACCTCAACCGACTTGGAGTGCGAAACTGGAGAGAGCTCGCCCGAAATCGAAGTCGTTATAGAAGGATGTTGGTTGAGGCCCATGTTCACCCCGAACTGTAATGCCCACCTAAGTAAGTAAGTAAGTATTTCAATTCTTCTGATTCAGCAAAAAATTCATTATCCGACAGGAGCGTTGTTGCTACCAGTAACTGCTGAGAAAATTTTTTTTCTTATTTGTATAATTAGTAAAAGTAGTAGTGACAGAGAAATCAATAGGCGTTGTGCCGTCAATTTAACGAGAAACCATTATGCAACTGAAGCTCTTACATGAGCAAGTAATTGATCAAACTCTTCAAGGCTGCTCTAGAAATTATGCCTTCAGATGATCACAAAATAGTGACCACAGAGCAGATAAAAGACAAGCAGGTGAACATGAAAGACACTTAAATGCTCCCACGTTGAATTAAGGTGCTATTTTGGTTATTGAAAATAATTTGGAAACTCACAAAATTGTTGTCTCAATCTTCAGCATATCTGGGAAACGCATCGTTCATATATGATAAATTACAATATGCGTTGGTATTTAAACGGAGAGAAGATAGGCATCAAAAACGATGACGTAGAGAATTAATTTTTTAAATACTACACAACGACGTTGTTTTCAATCTCAGCTCAAACTAAAGCCTTTTCACTTATTTTTTAGTCAAAAAACAATTTAAAAGGTTCAAGCTACATGAATATTAGCTTATCGACTAATCATTCG
Organism: Melanostoma scalare; assembly: GCA_949752695.1. Lineage (NCBI taxonomy): Eukaryota > Metazoa > Arthropoda > Insecta > Diptera > Syrphidae > Melanostoma > Melanostoma scalare. The sequence continues at coordinate 179,056,290 of OX456984.1, read as the reverse complement.
TCAAAAAAAAGTGTTGGTATGATTCTTATGGATTCTTAAATAGCAGGCGATCCGTTGGAGGTGATCGGTACTTAAGAAAGAGACCATAATATGGGTGTAAGCAGCGTCCAGTTCTCCTCTTCCAACGAGTATCATTCCGTTTCAAATTTTCTGTTCAATTCTTTCTCTGACAACCATGAATCTCATACTTGGAAAGAAGCTTCACTTCAAAAATCCACAGTTCTTATAGACTTTTGACGTTTGCAAAAGTTAAAAAATAAACACAATTAAGAGTTAGTAGGGTCATGGCTCATGGCACCAGTTTTCGATAACTTTAGCGACTTCAAAGATTGGATGATCAATAAAAAATATTTGCCTTTGACTCAAAATAATACTGTTAATTTATTTTGTTAGCAAAACTCAATACTTTTTATCACTATTAGTATCAAAAAATAAAAAAAATAAAAAGAACTAAAAAACGTATGGTTTTTCCTATTTTCGAACACGAGTTGCCCAAACTCGAACAAAAAGTTTCCTATTTTCGAACACTGAGATTGTATGGGAAAATTTAAGAAATTTAGATTTGAAGTGGAATGATTTCCTTTGTTTTTATTTCACTTAAAATAAAATAAAATAAAGTAAATTTCACTCGATAACAAAAAAAAAAACATTTTTTTACTCCTTTATTCGTTGCTTGTTTGCCATAAATTTTTTCCATTTAATAGAAGATATGGACATAGGTCCTCTATCCTTTTCTTCTATTGAGATGTCTTTCTTGTCTTTTATTGCATCCGGACATTTTAAAAACTTTTTAAAGCTCGAAAATGGACTGCAAATTAAAAATTTTTTAAGCTTACACGCCTAAAATTAGTAGTGTTTGAAGTGGCTATTCTTGCTTCTGGAAAGCTTTCCCTAATTGCTGAAGTGATTGGGATGTTTAAATTTGAAAAAAAAAAAAAAAAAAATTACCATAAAGTTATTAGCATTTATGAATAAGAAGAATTCTAACCAAACCTACAGTCTCGCATATCACCCCAGGCTAAAATTGGGTTCATGACATCTCCCAATCAGGGTTGCAACATCGTTATAAAAAAAAAATAAAAATGTTAAAACATGTTGCCTATTCCGAACACAACTGTTCGAAAATAAGCAACTAGGTAAGAATGAGTTTCCTATTCTCGAACGAAAATGTAGGTATTTTCGTTTAAAGTGTTCGTATTTACGCAACTGCTCTCAAGTAAATTTTAATAATATACCTACTAACATAGATAAGATTTTACAGTATTTATCATCTCTTCATGATGATTTTTCTTCTGGTCCAGATAGTATACCGCCAATTCTGTTAAAAAAATGCCGTTCTGTAATAGCGTACCCACTTCAGTATCTCTTCCAGCTCTCATTGAAATCAGGCGTATTTCCTAGTCTTTGGAAAAAATCCTTCATCACACCTGTATTTAAAAAGGGTGAAAAGATAGATATCAAAAATTATAGACCCATTTCCAAACAATCATGCATTCCTAAGCTCTTTGAACAAGTTGTTTGTGACTGCCTCTCTTTTTACACAAAAAATATTATTTGCAATCAACAGCATGGTTTTATCCAAAGAAGATCGACGGTAACCAACCTGCTATCTTTTTATCATAATTGTTCCAACTCTCTTGAAAATGGGTATGAACTCGATCGTATTTATACTGACTTTTCCAAAGCATTCGATCAGCTTTCTCATGATGTTATATTATATAAACTTAAGGCATTTGGTTTTCCCACTGCATTTATTATATGGATTTGTTCCTATCTGCAGAATAGAACTTATCAAGTTAAATTTCGTAACTGCTTTTCGAACACTTTTATTGCCCTGTCGGGTGTGCCAAAAGGCAGTCACCTTGGACCTTTACTTTTCAATGTCGCAATCAATGATGTGGCCTCATGCATTTCTTATAGTAAAATTTTGATTTTCGCAGACGATATGAAAATTTTTAAATCCATTATGAATGCTACTGATCGCGTACTTCTTCAAAAAGATATCGATAGTTTTGTAATATGGTGCAGTAAGAATGGCCTCAGTCTCAACCCTTCCAAATGCCAAACTATGACTTTCTCGAAAAAACGGGAACCTTGTAAAGCTGTGTATTCGATGCCTGGTCATTTATTATGTAATGTTTCAAGTTTTCGAGACCTTGGTGTTTACTTTAATATTAACCTCGAATTTAATGAGCACATTAGCTCAATTGTAAGGAAAGCAAACTCTATGCTAGGTTTTATAAAAAGATGGGCAAAAGAATTTAATGATCCTTATGTAACACTATCTTTGTATAACTGTTATGTTCGTCCTCATCTGGAGTATGCATCTCAAGTCTGGTCTCCACTTTATGAAATTCATAAGTCTCGTATTGAGGCAGTTCAACACAAATTTATACGATTTGCTCTGAAAGGTCTTCCTTGGGAGGATCCTTTTAATCTGCCTCCGTATGAGCACCGTATTCAGCTTTTAAGCTTGCAAACCCTTTCCCAAAGACGTATCAACAATGATCTAATATTTATCCATCAGCTCATTGCTGGTTATATTGATGCTCCTTACTTGCTCTCGTCCATAGGTTTTAACTACCGCGGAGGATCTCACCACTTACGTAATTTAGAGTTAATTCACTGCCCCCATCACAGAACCAATTATGGCATGCATGAGCCGATATCGCGCATGAGTAGATTATTTAATTCTAATCATTTACTTATTGATTTTAACATTAATAAAAATAGTTTGAAACAAAAGCTTAAAACCAGTGCTTCACATACTTGATTTTTTTCTATTTTTTTTTTTCTATTATTTATTTCATTTGTAATCTGTATTAATTTTTATATTATGTAGTATAGTCTTGTTTAATTTGTTTATGTTATGTAGCTATACATTTTCTTTGTTTTTATTTGCTTTATACGCTCTCTTTGTGCTGGTGTAGGCGTTTTACTAACTTCTAACACTTGCATTTATGATGAAGAGCGTAAATAAGTACGTACAAATGGGCTTGCTCTAAGCCCAGTGCGACTTATGTCTCTGAGATGCAAAAAAAAAAAAAAAAAGAAAAAAAAAACTGGGGATGTTCGGAAATAGGTGCCACTACCAGACACAGATTTTGTGCTTCTACAGCTACTACTTTGAGTAAAGAAATTAAAATCTTCAACTTGATTGAAAAATCCTCCAGTTACCTACGGGCAAAGTAAATGACCACAAGCTCAAAGCCGAAAACAAATTGCTTTTCTGTTATGGGTAAAAAAATCTAGTTTTTTTATAATGTTTGCTAGAAACGTTTTAAAGTTGGTTTGTGTGCAAAATTATTGTATAAGAAAACACTCATATTTACCTTAACAATTCTTTCTGACGACACTTCCGCAGCCGAGACAACGACTATAAGCACAGCCAATGTCCTTAGGACTCGTAACTTCATATTGATTTGTGTAGCCTAATAAACAATTCAACACAATTTTCATACACTTACGAAGTAGGAAATAGACTTTCTAATTGAAAAGTAAATATGATGATTATAGTTTTTTACAAGATGTCTTTCACCCAAGCCTTCACGTATCACTTTCTAATCGATGATTGAGAAATGTTGTAAAACCAAACGCGTCGCCGGTTACCAGGCCACCGATTCTATGTTCTATACAATGCTTCTTTCTTTTTTAACTAAAAAACTAAACAACTATTCATAAAAAGTTATTAATTGATGTAGAATGACATTGCAAAACACAATCTTTTAAGTTCTCCAATGTGTGTTTGTATTTTTTTTTCTTTCTTATTGTTCAACGAAAGGAAGACTCCCGCGTAGGAATCAGTGACGAATGAATCTTTGAATTTCGTAATGAGTATAATATGCAGAGATGCTACGATTGTGCACAACACGACGGTACTATCCGAAAGCAAAACAATAACTGAACAAACATCCACGCAGATGGTAGCAGTTTGTGCAATGTCAAACTCCGGACGCTATTCTTTGGATCTTTCAAAGGCAATCGAATAAATCCATGCGATCGTCGAATACCAAAGAATTAAGCAATGTTACCTACCAGCAACACACTATAAAGTCTAATACGAGACTCTAACCATCATGTATGTTAAAGTTGTTGGAATCATCACTGATGGTGCTAAGAGCTAAGGCAACATCATCCGAAGTGGCAAACGCTTAGATTTAACGATCTTCATCAATCACATGTGATCTTTCGAGAGTAAAAGGTATTCAAATTAATCGTATAACGAATGAGGGGTAGAATTTTATTTGATTCGTGTGACAAAGATCCAATTTGGATCAGTTATATGTGCATTGTGGTTGCCTGACTTGTAAACCAAGATTTTTTGGTTTAGTGTGGGTATTCAATTACGGTCTTCTAACCCACTTCAAAAAGGCCTTGCAAATTTTTTTTTTTTTAAGGTTTGTAGTTGAAGCACCTTTGAGGTGTCTTTCTTATTTCAAAGGTAGGTATTCTATAACAATTATGATTCTGCCCAAGGAAGAGTTCCGCAACATTTCTATTGTGGCATTCCACACCAGAAGTGATGGACTTCAGGAATTGGTTCAGTGCTGTTTCTTCTAGTTTCTTGTTTCGGCTTTAGGTACTGGAGCTAAGTTCAAACAGAGAATATCTTTTTTTCTCCAATTTTAATTTTTTGTTGTTACAAATGATGAAAGGCAGACTTTAAACAATAAAATCAAAAAAGTTTAAAATGAAATCATAATATGACAACCCATAAAAGAAACCATATTGACCAACTTACCCGGTTTGATTCTGATGTTTTAAGATTCTGAACAGTATTAATATTTATTTTCAATAAATCAAACATATAAAAATTAGAACAATTTAATAACAATAAAATAAACAAAGTATTTAAAAACAAAGTATCAAATCTCAACTTTCAACACCCCCACTAGATTTTTATACTTTTATGCCAATGAGAGTACAACAGTTGTTATGTTTTGTAGCAGGGAGTCCTTTGGTTAGAACATCAGCAGGCATCTCTTCAGTTTTCAAATATAATACTTCTAATTTACTTTCTTCTATAAGATCTCGAATGAAATGATGCCTTATGTCGATGTGCTTTGAACGTGCGTGATAAACGTTGTTTTTAGATATGTTTATTGCACTCTTGTTATCGCATTGCAATATAAGTTGTTGATTCCAATGAATTAGTTCTTGCAATAAAGATTGAAGCCAAAGTGCTTCTTGAGATGTTGAGGCTAAAGCCATATACTCAGCCTCTGTGGTGGAGAGAGCGACAGTAGGTTGTTTCTTTGAATTCCACGAAATAGGTCCTCCTTGGTATTTAAAGAGATAACCTGTAGTTGATTTTCTGTCATCTGAGTCACTAGCCCAGTCAGCATCCGAAAATCCTTCTAAACGTCCTTCAATGTCTCGAGTGTATTCTAGCTTGTAGTTTATTGTTCCTTTAATGTAACGGAAAAGTCGTTTAACCGCTATCCAGTGAGATTTTGAAGGATTATTATTAAATCTTGATAAAGCCCCCACTGCAAAGGATAAATCTGGGCGACTAACTTGTGCTGCATATAAAATACTTCCAATAGCTTCTTGATATGGAACGGTTTTCATGTAGTCAGTTTCGTCTTTGCTTTGTTGATGTGTTTCTTTTATAAGCTTTTGGTTAATATCTAAGGGTGTGGATACCGGATTACAATCCTCCATATTAAATCGCTTGAGAATATTCTTTAAGTATGTCCGTTGGTCTATCCATAACTTTCCCTTTTCTCGATCGCGAGTTATTTGCATACCAAGCACAAATTTAGCTTCTCCAAAATCTTTCATCTCGAATGATTTAGCCAAATTTTCTTTGATAATTCTTTTTTCATCTTTGTTGTTTGTAAAAATCAGGATGTCGTCTACGTAAATAGCGACGAAAGTCTTATCTGTGCTGTTTGTCTTGTAATAAATACACGGATCGGTTTTGGATTGTTTAAGTCCAATTTTCTTTAAAGTTTCATCCAATTTCTTATTCCAAACTCTGCTAGCTTGTTTGAGGCCGTACAGTGATTTCTTGAGTTTACATACTTTATTTTGAACACTATCAAAACCTTCAGGAAGATTCATGTAAATGTCTTCGTTAAGTTCACTTTGCAGGAAAGCAGTCACAACATCCATTTGATCGATATCCAAATCATATCGTACAGCCAAACTTAAAAGTACCCTTATGGACGTGTACCTTACGACGGGAGAAAATGTTTCTTGATAATCGATCCCTTGACGTTGCGAATACCCCTTAACGACCAATCTAGCTTTATATTTTTCGACATTACCACTTGCATCTTTTTTCGTCTTGAATGTCCATTTGGAATTTATGGCTTTCTTTCCTTTTGGTAATGAAACTATTTCCCAAGTGTCATTTTTCAAAAGAGCTGTATATTCATCGTTCATTGCTTTTTTCCAGTCAGACATATGTTCGCTCTTCATTGCCTCAGCAATTGTCTTTGGATCTTCATTGTCGTTAGCCATGTACGATAGGTAACCGTATCTTTCAGGTGGATTTCTTATTCTGGTGGATCGTCCTATTCCTCTGTCAGATATGATTCCTTCTGAAGATTCTTCAACAATGAAATCATCTTGGGCATCCAGAAAACTGTTTTCACTTGCCGTTTCGTCACTTATTTCTATTGGTATTTCATTGTTTGAATCCGCTGATGAAATTTCGTCTTCATTCCCCACTGAATCACATCCTGTAAAAATATCACAATAAGATGTATCGTTTGTTTCACCATCCTTTGGAAAAATTTGCTCATGGAAAACTGCATCTCGACTTATTACGACTTCTTTTTTCTTTACATCGTAGAAGCGATATGATTTTGAGTGTGTGCAGTATCCGACAAAAATTACTTCTTTCCCTTGGCATCGAGTTTCTTCCGCTTTTCTTTTGGAATGTGAGTAACTGCTTGACAACCGAAAACCTTAAGATGCTGCAGATTCACTCTTCTTCCACTCCAGATTTCTTCAGGTGTTTTTTCTTTTGTACCTTTGCAAGGTGTTCTGTTTGTTAAATAAACGGCCGTATTTGCAGCTTCGGCCCAAAATCGTTTGTGTAAACCAGACTCGATGAGAAGACAACGTGCTTTTTCGATTATGGTTCTATTCATTCTCTCTGCCAACCCGTTTTGTTGTGGAGAATATGGAACCGTTGTTTGATGTTGAATGCCTGCATCTGCTAGAATCTTCTTCATCTTAAAATTACAATATTCCTTTCCATTGTCACTTCTAATGGCTTTTATTTTGTTACCAGTCTGATTTTCTACAAAATTTTTGAACTCAAGGAACTTTTCCGCTACCTCATTCTTGCTTTTAATGAAAAACGCAAAGACTTTTCTTGAAAAATCATCAATGAATAAAAGCATGTACTTTGAACCTCCAATTGATTTTTGTTCAATCGGACCACAGAGATCTGTATGTATCAGTTCTAAAATTGATTCTGCCCTAGTACCAACTGAGTTAAAAGGCTGGCGTGCCATTTTACCTTTGATACATGTGATGCAATTGATTTTTGAGCTATCGCAATCAATATTCTGCACCACTTTCGGAATCATAGCTTGTGTGGTTTCGATACTTGGATGCCCAACACGCTTGTGCCAAAGTTCTAAGTGTGAAGTTACATTTTTTGTAGAATATGCACTTTGGTTGTGTGGTCTGTTGAGTCGGAACATATTGTTCACCAAGCTTGCAGTTGCAACAACATTACCCCTTCGGTCTTTTACTAAACATCCATTCTTGGAAAAAATCATTGAAAAACCCTTCTGAACAATTTTCGAGACAGATAAAAGATTAATGCATAAGTCAGGAACATGAAGGACTTCTAAAAATTCAACCTCACTTTCTTTGAATTTTCCAATAGATACCTTCATATCGACTCTACCTATACCTTGGACTTGCATTTTTGAATTATTTGCAACAATTACCTCAGAATTAAGATTCTCCATCTTACTTGAAAAGCATGCACTATTTGAGCACATGTGAGCTGACGCTCCCGAGTCAAAATACCATTCTTCTTTTTCAAGAGCCGAGACAGAAAAACATCCTAACGTCGCATTCTTCTTTTCTTGAAGGTTCTTATTCTTTTTTGGACATTTAGCAGCAATATGGCCAAATTCGTTGCAGTTGTAACATTTAGGACCCTTAAAGTTCTTATTCCCAAAGTTTTTCTTGTTCTTGCCAACAAAAGCAGTATCTTGACTTGAATCCAGATTAATGTCTTGAAGAATTTTGGTTTTAATACTGTCTCCTGTAATAAGAATCCCAGAGCTTTGGATTCCCATTATCATTGGCTTGTATTCTTCGGGAAGACCAGCTAGAAGCATTGATCCTATCCATTCTTCATCTAGGTTGAGACCAACAGACCTGAGCTTGTATGATGTATTTAACACATCGTTAACGTACGCATCTACGGTAGAAAAATCTTTCAATTTTGTAGAACAAAACTTTTGGATGAGCCCAACTCTCCTCACAAGACCAGAATCTTGAAAAACTTTCTGAAGAGAATCCCAAATCTCCTTAGCGCTTTTGCAATGTCTTATATGAGGATAAATGGATGTTTCAACAAGCAGTATAAGCTCCGATTTTGCGTTTAAGAGCTTCGTTGCATCCTTCTCCGTCTCACTACCTTCAGAAACAGCCGTCCAAAGTCCTTTCATTTGGAAATAAGCTTCAACGGAAAATTTCCAGTCTTCGAAGTTTTCGCTTCCCCGAAGCTTTTCAATACTGAATTTCGTTTCAGACATCTTTTCCCAATACAAATTTCCTTATTATTTTGTATTTAGTTCGTGATAAGGCCCATAACCTGATGTTTTAAGATTCTGAACAGTATTAATATTTATTTTCAATAAATCAAACATTTGATAACAATAAAATAAACAAAGTATTTAAAAACAAAGTATCAAATCTCAACTTTCAACAGATTCAGACTTAGCAATTGAGGTATGTATTCTTTCTTTTCCTTCATTCCTTTATTTGCATCTGTATCATGATATGTAGATGAAAGATAGATAGATGGAAAGATTCCTTATTTCATCAATATTTTTGACAATTAGTTTTCTTAAGGGGGTATTCTGATGGTATAAAAATTTAATTTTTTTTTTTTACATATTTTCATAGTTTATTCTTTTCAAAGGATTTTTCAAAGTTTTTTCGGAGATATAACAGATTTGGTTTAGATGAACACTCTCGATACTATAGCCATATACCTTCACGATTAAAATACTTTGCGGTTTCTAATTGAGTTTGGTGGTGCACTTAGGTTTTATATATACAAAGTACACGTCACTTTCTTCCCGATCCAAAAGAGCAGATTTTTTGACCCAGCATCTAAGACGTTTAGTTTCATATACTTTCTTAAAAGAATAATAAAAATCATATGAAAAATTGATAGAAAAAATTATTCCTAAAATCGAAGCTTCTAGACCAGAATATCCCTTAATTTAAGTTCATGGTTATGTGAATGTTGATTTCCATTAAAAGATGAACACGAACAGTCCTTCTGTTTTGTCCGGATTTCATTTTCTGGAAGGTAGGAATTACATTTTTCCCCAAATAGAACCTTTTAACCTGTTTAAGAAGCAAAGGTTCCACTACCTTACTTAAACCCAGTGAGACTGTTGGCCTTGTTGGAAGGAATATACTTGTTCGATATTGGAGACATGAACACAAGAGGTAATAAATCATTCCTACAACAGCACACTGATGCAACTGACTACCGAGCGAAAGGCCTCAGTCATAACCTCTTCCACTTAATTTGTTAAAATTTTACAACTGTAATTGAATATGAACTTGTTGTACCAATATTAAAAGACAATCATTCAGAGATGCTACCATACTGTCTTCAAATTATAGATAAGTACTGCTCAAGAAAAGAGTTACCATTGAATTCATCCATGTATTTCAATAATTTATTAAGATATGCTTTTGCACCAGTCAAAATCTAGAGTGGGTGAACAGCAGTTTATCAACACAACCGATGGTATTGCTCCTCAATTAAAATAGAAGGTCATGACTAAAATGAACTTAGCAAAAGTATTCCAATTGTTAAAGATTGATGGTCTATTGTTTTTCGAAAGTAGTACATTCTCCTTTCAGTTGATTTTAAAGGCCGTTCAATTTATAATTGCCTACAACAACTTTCACAAGTACGAAGTACCTGCATACCTGCTATTGAGAGCTAACCAATAGATACCTTTACTGCAGTGGGAGAGGAGCACTTTAGGTCAGCTTTGACTTAAAGTTGAAATGAATATCAATTTGAGCATAATAAGTTAGATATTTATTGTCGCAATTGAGATATATCTGGATCTGTTATGTGTTTTATTCATACACGTTTTATCTGAAAGCGCCAAGAGTGTAAATAAGAACATGTTTAGTCCTTTTTTTTTTAAATGATGGGTAGTAATGATGGCTTAGAAAATTTAGATTACTTACGTATTACTTTATTATTAAGGGGCTGCGAAGTATTTAGGTATCACTTTCGTACAATCTGTTCATAAAAAAATTCGAAGCCTTTTCGTGTCACGTAGGTATTACTGGAAATGATGCGATGTGAAAATTGTCACTTTGAATGATTGGGAAAAAGTTTCAACTTGGTTGAAGGATAAATTTTCCATGAAAATGGGGAATGGTTTAGTGGAAAATCGCACTTAAGTTTGTCACTCCTCAGGAACAGTTAAAAATATGCTGAAAAAATCGACTATAGTTTGTTTAATGTTCAGGATGTCAAATGATGACAATTTACTTCCAAAATGCTGAACTTTGTAGTCTTTATAAAAGTAGGAGAGAAAAAATCACACTTTTCGAATTTATTTTTGATCAGCTGACAGTAAAATGTATGCCTGGGTTCCTGTTAAAACACTTTGGTAAATTACAATTACGTCCCTTTTCATACCATTAACTAATAATATAGTTATTAGCGAACTTATATGTATTTTATCTTCAGATAACTTTTACAGTCGTTGGGACAGAAAAGGTAAACATTTCGCCCAATCCCTCTTTTACAATTACAATTACAATTAAATATGACATTACGATGATAGAGAATACGAAAAAAGTGAGTCCTGCAGTTCTGTCTGTTTGTCTATCTGTATATGGATCTACAGCCTGAACCGCTTGATCGATATTCCTCAAATTATGCAGTTATTGTGGGGCAGCCTACAAATGGATTTCGGAATTGGGTTTCTAGGTCTTGAAATGACTGTACATACCATTTGACAAACAACCTTTATGAAAATACTAGTTTTTCTCGAAAATGGCTCTAAAGATAAAATTTTATGTGAAGGATTATTTCATAGCACTGTTATTTTGAAAACCGACTTTCTCGTTAATGTCTTACACGATTCTAACGAAATACTAAGTTAAAAAAGTTCTATGCGCTTCAAAAGGGATTGCGTATCAACATTTGAAAAATTTTATTTTTTGATAATTTTACTAATTAACACATCGGGTTTCTTACAGGGTGTCCGGTAATTCGTGTTACATACTTTGGGATGTGATTCTTGGTCATATTCTAAGAAAAAAATTGTTTTATAGTAAATTCCGTTTCTCAACTTTGACATCACTTTTTGACAATTTAAGAAAAGGCTAACTTCGGTGTACCCTGACCTGTATTAAATTCGATATCTCTGTCAATACTGATGATAGAGACCTAATCTTAGACTTGATTTTTTGTAGAAATAACACTCTTTAAGACTGTATTTAAGTTGAGCTTCTGTAGGCTTAGGGTTGCCCGATTTTTAATTTTAAATGGTGTTCAAATTTTCTTCCCAGCAAAGTTTTTTTTTTTTCAGAAAATGCCTGATAAACATAGAGTTTCTTTATTTTTTACAGATGAACAAAACAATAATAAAAAAAAAAATCAGTAATAAGTAGACTCAAAACGCTCGAAGAGTTTGTTAGCCTTAAACCGCTTTTATCCAGATTCTACCATAAGCGTTCTTACGGGACACTGTCTAATAGGAAGACTCGCCAAAAGACTTGATGTGTTTTCCAATGATTTCTGCAGAAGCTGCATGGACGAAGAAGAGGAAGAAACCGTTCAACACCTTCTTTGCTCATTCCCTGCACTACTTCATAGGAGGAAAACTCATCTCGGTGAATTATTCTTCGATGATACTAGCGACTTAGCTTACATAGACAATAAAAGTCTTTCGAAATACATTAAAAGTTCCGCGTGGTTCGACTAGCGGGTGATTAACTGGTTAGTCCCGTAATGGAAGATAAATGGGTGAGCAACTCGTTAATCTTACATCGGGTTTCTGAGATCAGTAGGTGATTAACTTGCTGATCTGATCTGACTGATCTCTGTGGTATCACAATGGGCCCTTGCGGCCTAAGTGTGTCAGGCAATAATGTACTCATTGGCTGACAGCCACTTCCACCTAACCTAACTTAGGTTTCTATCATCAGTATTGACAGAGAAATCGAATTTAACACAGGTCAGGGTACACCAAAGTTAGCCTTTTTTTAAATTGTCAAAAAGTGATAAGTTGTGAAACGAACTTTACTGTAGAACATTTTTTTTCTTAGAATATGACCAAGAATCACATCCCAAAGTATGTAACACGAATTACCGGACACCCTGTATTTTTGAATATTTTCAAAACTGTTTCCTTGATTTTTTGCATGTTTTTTGTCGAAATATCTTCTGGCAAGGTCTTAAGACCTGCATACTTGAATTTTAAAAAAACTAATTTTTTAAAAAATTGATTTTTAAAAAAGTTGCCTCTAACGATATAATAATAAATAAATAAACTATATACAACAATAAACTTTCAATGTTTAAACGTATTAAAAATTGCTAAAAAGTGGCGTTTTTAGATTTTCGCTATAAACCTCCGGAATATTTAATTTAGTTTTGGCAGCCCTGTACCACCAAATATATTATGAAGAGCATTAAGCCTTATACTCGGCCTCAAGACTTTGATATTGTACTTAGCACACAATCGCAAGTTCGTGCGACATAGTCGTGTCTATTTTTAATTTTGCAATGCACATCTGATCTGACAGACTTTCCCGGAGGCACAACAATGATCAGAGGGCCTTGGGGTCCAACGCGTTTCACGGACATACAATTTTTTGTAAATTCTTAACGATGGTTCTCTTTCAATCTCTATGTATCTATCTTTAACGTAATAAATAGACACGTCAACCCTTATGCAAGGGGAACTACATGGAGTGTATTTACTATTCAAAAGAATAATGGCGAAATTCGGAAGATGAATGTTATTTTGAAATTGATAAATAAAACTGCTCTCATCTAGAAACTACTATGACTGAAACAAAGTAGGAGGAGGGAGGACACTAGTGATCCTGTTTGACTTGTTTTCGAAGGCACACTGAAGAGAAATCTCGATAGGCTTTTGCATTATAGATCTTAGCGAACGTCTCAGAAAGCAACAACCATTTCGTGGTTTAATTTTTTGAGAAAATAGCGCACTCTGCCGAGGGATTCTATTATATTTCAATTCTTTACATAAACGCCCTCAGAACGTTAAAATTAAAAATACCACTTTAGAAATCGAATATTGAGTTATTTTTTCTCGAAAGAATTTATTATTTAAAAATTTTATTTCAAGACGGACTACTTTTGCACCGCACCTTATTTCTTTTTATTCCTTGACGTAAAAACATTTGCCGTTTAGACTTAGTAACCTGTAATTGTGGTTGTTCAGTATGAAAACCACATTCTCACTATCGTTTCCCACCTTCTTCAATAAGCAATAAAAAAGTGCAAATAACAAATCTGTACTGCTAACAGAGTTTTATCATGTACCTTTATAAAATGGGAAAATATGTATTCAATTGATTAACCTTCCCGGAACTTGGTGAAATGAGCTAATATATTGTACAGATGAGCAAATGTGGTACCCGTGGTGTGATGGATAGCATGTCCGCCTGTTAATCCAGAGGTTCGAGTTCGAATCCCACCAAGATTTCACGAGGAATTGGCAAGTCCTCCGTTAGTATTCATTTACTAAGTGTTCCTGTTAAAACACTTTGGTAAATTACAATTACGTCCCTTTTCATACCATTAACTAATAATATAGTTATTAGCGAACTTATATGTATTTTATCTTCAGATAACTTTTACAGTCGTTGGGACAGAAAAGGTAAACATTTCGCCCAATCCCTCTTTTACAATTACAATTACAATTAAATATGACATTACGATGATAGAGAATACGAAAAAAGTGAGTCCTGCAGTTCTGTCTGTTTGTCTATCTGTATATGGATCTACAGCCTGAACCGCTTGATCGATATTCCTCAAATTATGCAGTTATTGTGGGGCAGCCTACAAATGGATTTCGGAATTGGGTTTCTAGGTCTTGAAATGACTGTACATACCATTTGACAAACAACCTTTATGAAAATACTAGTTTTTCTCGAAAATGGCTCTAAAGATAAAATTTTATGTGAAGGATTATTTCATAGCACTGTTATTTTGAAAACCGACTTTCTCGTTAATGTCTTACACGATTCTAACGAAATACTAAGTTAAAAAAGTTCTATGCGCTTCAAAAGGGATTGCGTATCAACATTTGAAAAATTTTATTTTTTGATAATTTTACTAATTAACACATCGGGTTTCTTACAGGGTGTCCGGTAATTCGTGTTACATACTTTGGGATGTGATTCTTGGTCATATTCTAAGAAAAAAATTGTTTTATAGTAAATTCCGTTTCTCAACTTTGACATCACTTTTTGACAATTTAAGAAAAGGCTAACTTCGGTGTACCCTGACCTGTATTAAATTCGATATCTCTGTCAATACTGATGATAGAGACCTAATCTTAGACTTGATTTTTTGTAGAAATAACACTCTTTAAGACTGTATTTAAGTTGAGCTTCTGTAGGCTTAGGGTTGCCCGATTTTTAATTTTAAATGGTGTTCAAATTTTCTTCCCAGCAAAGTTTTTTTTTTTTCAGAAAATGCCTGATAAACATAGAGTTTCTTTATTTTTTACAGATGAACAAAACAATAATAAAAAAAAAAATCAGTAATAAGTAGACTCAAAACGCTCGAAGAGTTTGTTAGCCTTAAACCGCTTTTATCCAGATTCTACCATAAGCGTTCTTACGGGACACTGTCTAATAGGAAGACTCGCCAAAAGACTTGATGTGTTTTCCAATGATTTCTGCAGAAGCTGCATGGACGAAGAAGAGGAAGAAACCGTTCAACACCTTCTTTGCTCATTCCCTGCACTACTTCATAGGAGGAAAACTCATCTCGGTGAATTATTCTTCGATGATACTAGCGACTTAGCTTACATAGACAATAAAAGTCTTTCGAAATACATTAAAAGTTCCGCGTGGTTCGACTAGCGGGTGATTAACTGGTTAGTCCCGTAATGGAAGATAAATGGGTGAGCAACTCGTTAATCTTACATCGGGTTTCTGAGATCAGTAGGTGATTAACTTGCTGATCTGATCTGACTGATCTCTGTGGTATCACAATGGGCCCTTGCGGCCTAAGTGTGTCAGGCAATAATGTACTCATTGGCTGACAGCCACTTCCACCTAACCTAACTTAGGTTTCTATCATCAGTATTGACAGAGAAATCGAATTTAACACAGGTCAGGGTACACCAAAGTTAGCCTTTTTTTAAATTGTCAAAAAGTGATAAGTTGTGAAACGAACTTTACTGTAGAACATTTTTTTTCTTAGAATATGACCAAGAATCACATCCCAAAGTATGTAACACGAATTACCGGACACCCTGTATTTTTGAATATTTTCAAAACTGTTTCCTTGATTTTTTGCATGTTTTTTGTCGAAATATCTTCTGGCAAGGTCTTAAGACCTGCATACTTGAATTTTAAAAAAACTAATTTTTTAAAAAATTGATTTTTAAAAAAGTTGCCTCTAACGATATAATAATAAATAAATAAACTATATACAACAATAAACTTTCAATGTTTAAACGTATTAAAAATTGCTAAAAAGTGGCGTTTTTAGATTTTCGCTATAAACCTCCGGAATATTTAATTTAGTTTTGGCAGCCCTGTACCACCAAATATATTATGAAGAGCATTAAGCCTTATACTCGGCCTCAAGACTTTGATATTGTACTTAGCACACAATCGCAAGTTCGTGCGACATAGTCGTGTCTATTTTTAATTTTGCAATGCACATCTGATCTGACAGACTTTCCCGGAGGCACAACAATGATCAGAGGGCCTTGGGGTCCAACGCGTTTCACGGACATACAATTTTTTGTAAATTCTTAACGATGGTTCTCTTTCAATCTCTATGTATCTATCTTTAACGTAATAAATAGACACGTCAACCCTTATGCAAGGGGAACTACATGGAGTGTATTTACTATTCAAAAGAATAATGGCGAAATTCGGAAGATGAATGTTATTTTGAAATTGATAAATAAAACTGCTCTCATCTAGAAACTACTATGACTGAAACAAAGTAGGAGGAGGGAGGACACTAGTGATCCTGTTTGACTTGTTTTCGAAGGCACACTGAAGAGAAATCTCGATAGGCTTTTGCATTATAGATCTTAGCGAACGTCTCAGAAAGCAACAACCATTTCGTGGTTTAATTTTTTGAGAAAATAGCGCACTCTGCCGAGGGATTCTATTATATTTCAATTCTTTACATAAACGCCCTCAGAACGTTAAAATTAAAAATACCACTTTAGAAATCGAATATTGAGTTATTTTTTCTCGAAAGAATTTATTATTTAAAAATTTTATTTCAAGACGGACTACTTTTGCACCGCACCTTATTTCTTTTTATTCCTTGACGTAAAAACATTTGCCGTTTAGACTTAGTAACCTGTAATTGTGGTTGTTCAGTATGAAAACCACATTCTCACTATCGTTTCCCACCTTCTTCAATAAGCAATAAAAAAGTGCAAATAACAAATCTGTACTGCTAACAGAGTTTTATCATGTACCTTTATAAAATGGGAAAATATGTATTCAATTGATTAACCTTCCCGGAACTTGGTGAAATGAGCTAATATATTGTACAGATGAGCAAATGTGGTACCCGTGGTGTGATGGATAGCATGTCCGCCTGTTAATCCAGAGGTTCGAGTTCGAATCCCACCAAGATTTCACGAGGAATTGGCAAGTCCTCCGTTAGTATTCATTGCCATGAAAAGCGCTTTCTCAGAAAATTGTAGGTCCCCTCCATTCCCCTACAAGGGATGGTTGTGAGAAATGCGCTAGGCCCAAGGGCTCCTCGCTCTGTTGCGCCACCCTATTTATTTATTTATTTAGATGAGCAAATGATGAAAACGTCAAATCGTGTATGTGACTTTGTCAATATGAGTTAAAGTCATCAGAGGAAAGAAATTATCGACGAATTGGACAAAACTTGACAATTGGAGGTAGTGTGGGATTGCGTCTAGGGGATCCGCTTTAGACCGGGAAAATAACACCAGTGCGGAGAACTACTCTTGCCAATCGCTGCTGCTCTAGGTAAGGCGATTGAGAAATAAAATCCTCTCTTGAAAAACCAAGGTAACTCTTTATAAGATCATCTCAGTCCGTCTATATGGCGGCTTGGAAGCATGAACCTTATCTAAAGCAAATGAGAAAACCCATAGTCGCTTCGAAAGAAAAATACTCCGAATGATCTTTGGTCCCATATGTGAAGACAATGCGTGGAGAAGAAGATTCAACAACGAACTGTGTGAGCTGGGACATAAGAAAAGCTAGAAGAGTACGCATCGCTAGAGTGCGATGGTTGGGACACGTTTAGCAGATGGGCAAAAACGGCCCGGATCGACTTATTTTCGAATGCAAACTCAGGAGAAAACGCGTAAGGGGAAAGACGAAGACCTTGTCGTAAATGGCGTAGTCAAGTGGTCAAGTCAACCAAGTTCGAGTACAAAATTGGAGAGAGCTCCCTCAAAATTGAATTCGTTATCGTAAGATGTTAGTTGAGGGCCATGTTCACCCCGAGATGTAATGCCTACATCCATTCTTAGTCACAGTACAATTCACATGTTTGGTCAGGTTAATCGCAATACACGCCTCGCAAGGAATGCTAATCATTTTACTATGAAATATAGATTCAGTCTTTAGCCGTACGACCCGGAGGCAGCGTTGCCGGAGTAAATTTTTTTAAGGTGCCATTTTCAGTAACCAAAAGTGCCAACTGGGTGCCACCAGCCCTTCAAAGGTAGAGAGATATTTAAAAACACAAAAAACAAATAAACAAATACGCACTAGTATCCGGACATATTGACCTTTTTTTGCGATTAATAGATAAATCAAACAAAAAAATCCACAAACGTCAACACACATGGGTCCTTCAATGTGTTTTATACATGCATGCAAGGTTTCAGGTACTCGAAATGCGTATTTTAAGAACTACGCCTCATTTTATTGTTTCAGGTTTGAAGGTGCGGTCGCGTTACATGCTGTCCGGATACTAACTATGTGCGATTATCATGTATTTTCAGTATCCGGACAGAGCTTGCCTCTTAAAATGATTGTGTCCGGATACTAAAACTAAAGCGTTCGGATACTAAATTTTGGTGTCCGGATGCTAACGAAAATGGAACTTTTCTGAATTGTTGTTTTATTAATTTCAACAATGATTTCTTTGCAATTTACTTGAACGCTATATTATTGAAAAATGTAAATAAGTGTCCGCGATAGCATTTATGGTTACAAAATGGGATACTAGTTCGTTTACCCTACTTTTTCAAAAAGTACCATTACGTTTATTTGGGCATGAATTAGTAGGTACACACACACACGATATGTGTATTTCACTACTTGAAAAAAAAAAACAATCTTTTCAGTCTTTTTTAAATGACTTTAAGTTTTCTTCATTAAAATGTATCAAGTTCTTAAGGTGCAAAAATGAGAGCTAAAGGTGCCAAGGTGCCATTCAAGACTGAAGGGTGCCAAAATGGCACAATTGTGCCACTTCGGCAACGCTGCCCGGAGGTGGAATGCTATTCCTAACTCTGTCTTTCCCTTACATTGTTATACACAAAAATTTTAAAACATTGTGCATCAGCCCCTCCCTTTTAATCCTTTCCTACTTCCTTCACCGCTCGCACTGTCTTAATAACATTATAAAACTATTCATAACCCCTTGATGTGCGCGCATATTATATAAAAAAAAAGCCCACCTAAGTTGAAATCTGTGGTGAAATCCAAGTTTGTGCCTTGAATTAACGACTATATTTTGGTGCGGTTTAGTTTCATAATACTATCTCTTTTCTTATTGTTTCCTCCGCTCTGATGGTGAATAGCGTTTATTACGGCAGCTAAAAATGATAAGTTTTCCAAATTCTCCACTGTATCA
Source organism: Melanostoma scalare (assembly GCA_949752695.1). Taxonomy (NCBI): domain Eukaryota; kingdom Metazoa; phylum Arthropoda; class Insecta; order Diptera; family Syrphidae; genus Melanostoma; species Melanostoma scalare. The sequence continues at coordinate 179,037,008 of OX456984.1, read as the reverse complement.
AACTCGAAAACAGAGGAAAATGTCAACTTTTTAAATTGGTTTAAAACCAACTAACAAAGTTTTAAATCAATTTAAAAAATTGACGTTTTTCCATTGTTTTCGAGTTTGATACAGTGGAGAATTTAACTTATCATATTTAGCTGCCGTAATAAAATGGCGGCCAATAGTTTCCGATCAGGGCTCGAGGGTTGTCGGTAGAAATTAACTTGTGCATACATCGCACCACCTTTCCAGCAGTTGTTCGCTCTGGTTGTACTCTGTGGTGTAGGTCACATTCAATGACTCATTCAATTGAATGACTTATTAGATTAAATAACTGATTTGATTGAATTATTTATTCGATTGATTGACTCATTTGATTGAACGACTCATTCGATTGAATGACTCATTACATTAAATGAATCATTTACTTGAATGGCTCATTCGACTGAGTGACTCATTCAATTAATTGAATCAGTCAGTTGAATGACTCTTTTTTCGTTGAATGATTAAATTTAAGCTGAATTTGATGTAAGGACTCAAATTTTATTTTTTGAGAATTTTTTCAGTCTCATATTCTGATTTAGATTTCCAGTAAATGAGTACCTATATCATTCGTATAGTTTCATAATGTCATTCAAAGCGCTTTTGGATCCAAAAATAAGGGCAAAAAAACCAAAAATAGCAATAAATATGTTCTTCCAAAGAATCCAATTGAATTTTCCAAAGCCAACTTCCAAATTCATAACCGTCTCAATAACAACCTTTGAAAACCCAAATGCAAATGAAATCATCTAAGTAATTGTGAATTATTATTTACAGGCATCATAAGTCCAAGTGTTGAAAAACAAAAAGCCCCAATAAGGCCCATAAACGGAGCAATGGACGGTACGGCAACTGCAAGTCCTACAGCTAAAATGACTAGCACAGTTCTGAAAAAACACAAGTTAGTTTAGTTAAAGTGAATCAAAAATCACACAAAATTAATTTCACGTTGTTTATTTTTTAACATACCTCACAATATAGTTCCCCAGAAGAGGAGTATTCACAAAATATTCCTTAACACCATTCCATGATATTTCCAAGCACACTGTAAACTGAAGCCCAAAAGAACAAAACATTGCGAGGGCTATGAGCAAGTGTACCAATTGAGCCGGCCTTCAATTTGAATTTGCTGAAATATATTTGACAATATTTTTAGGAAATTGAGCACCTACAACTCATCAACGGGCAAGTTCAAAGTAATAGTTTCTTCTGTTCCACTGCCATATCGCCAATAGCCCAGGAATCCAATCGTAATGCAAAGCACTGCAACTCCACACATGCCCTGAGAAAGAATACCGAAAGCACCCAAAAAATGCGTAGGAGTACGCATACTGTTCTCCAAAGGCATCATTATACCAATTGCTTCCATGGCAAAAATTGTTATCGCAAAAAATGCCGGCAGTTTATCAAGCCGAATAAAGTTTCTATCTCCAATCGGTGGCAGATCGATCAGCAAATAGTAACAAGTAATGGTAAGACCACATCCAACGAATACATTTGCCACCATGGAAATAGGGGCTAGTTGTTTAAGATCCGGCACCCACGTTAGAAGGACCAAGGGAATAAGCAATGCTGCTATGAGAAGACGCTCGTTGAAATGCTCTCCTGTCCAGTGTTCCAACACCTAGAGGTGGAAAGTGATGTCATCAAAAAAAATATAGTCTAAAGCGCCCTCTTCTACCTAAAACTTTATTATTCAATGATGAAGAAGGGAGGGCACATAGAAGAACAAGAGAGTCTTCTGCGGCAAAGTAGTGCCATTTTGCCTACAAGCCAAGTTTGACCTACAACCCTCGACTGGGAACCCTTGCCGCCATTACTGTTATTTTTTTATTCTTCTTTCAGTTGGTATGAAATCAATTTCAAGTGAACATGTTTTCGATATTTTCTTGTTTGTCACAGAGGAGAATAAAGAAAAATACGAGGGCAGGTCAATAAGTCCGGGATTTTTTGAATCTCCCGCCTCTTAATTGAAATGGCAACACTGCGGTAACGTCAACAGTCATCATCAGTTGACTCTTGTTTGACTGAAATGGCGCAAAAAATAGTGCACAACACACGGGGAGTAAACAGCAGCCAAAACAGTGGGTTTCTCGAGGTGAATCATTTTTTTCCATTTTCTTCTCAGTCAATGTGGTAGTCTGATATTAACGGCTGTCAAAAACAAACTAAATAGCTTGTTCAATTTTTGACAAGATTCAACTGACAGATCATTGTTGACGAGAGCAGTGTTGCCATTTCAACTATTCAAAAAGTCACGGATTTATTGACCCGCCCTCGTACGTACAAAGCTGCAATGCCGTAATTAATATTGTTTGCAATCAAAGTGAAAACTAAACTACAAAAATGAAAATATTCATTATTGCTATTTCAATTATATCCACTGAAATAGCCGTTAATTTAAATAAGACACTTTTATGGATTTCTCTTCCAAAAAAGTATGAAGGTGTTTCAGGCTGTTTGAAATACGAGCAATGATTGAAAACAGCCATAAGCAAGTTTAAGGTTTCTTTCGCAGTTTTTATTGTGCAATGTTGTTGTAGGTATATAGAGGCCCTTTTTAAATTAGTATGGATAATTGATGAAACCAACCAAATAGAGTTTTTACTGAACTAGATGAACAACGAGACCCTGAACTAGGTTCCCTTAGCTCACTAGAGGCGTTGCCTTTTTGATTTTCTTTGTTTTTGAATTACAAAATGGTTTGGTTACAGTCAACATACATTGGCCCATGATAGAAACATTTTGAAGAAATGCGATAAATTTTTGTTCTACATAGCTGTGCAAGGATTATGATTGGCAACTCCAGGACGTTCTATTCAATTAGGGAACTCGATAAGGGAAGGTCGAAATCTAAGACAGATTTCAGAATCAAATGTCAATACGAAGCTGTTCCCAAACAAGCTGTATGTTGATTCAAGAAAACTCTTACAGCAATAAAAAGTTAAGACACTTGAAAAAATTAAAGCCTTACGGATAAGAAGATTATACAAAAACCTATAACTCACCTGTTGAAGGTTCTTTCCAACAATCACAGTATACACAGAGCACGTCCCAAAATATGTTAGAAAAAGTCCAAAGAGAATTAAGATCTTGACGAATCTAGCGCTTTTCTGTGCAAACTTTGGACCGGCCAAGAAAGCCCTTTCCGAAACTTCAGCGAAAGTCATGTTTGACATTTGCTCGGTATGGTAAAGACGATGTGAACATTTGACCTAAACTTGTAGAAAAATATGATTTTAACAAAATTTTATCAAAACTATGTTTCTCTACTTACCAGCACGTGAGCACAGTGAGTGCAAATAAGTGCCGTCAAAATTGTTGTGAATACTCCGAGAACAAGTCCCGAATACATAAAAGCAATTGGCATTGAAAGGATTCCCGTTCCAAGAGCAGCTTTGAATAAATGTGTAAGAGTTTGAGCATCTCTAAATTTAAATCAAAAAAATAAAAAACATCTTGAAGTGAAAATAAGCGAACACTAACAATAAGTGGAAGTTGTTTTATTTTTGATCACATTAAATTAAATTAATTTGTTCTAATCAGAAATTTTTAACTTACGTCATTGCGTTCTTCTGAGTTAAGCGGCCTGCGAACGGATCAAAGTTATCTGTGTTAGCCATTTTGTGGTCTTAAATGAAATAACATTATTTTTACCAGAAACATATTAAGCATCGAGAAGGTTTGTGCTCTGAATGTTATGAAAAGCTACATAAATATTTTTACACAAAGTTAATTAAAAGAGGTTGAGAAGAGAGCGAATGTTTACATTAAAGTCTTTCAACAAAAAAAAAAAAAAAAAACATTAACGAAATCTAGAATCCAATTATAATGTAGATGAAATTTTAAATTTCTGTTTTGTTTGGAAAATTTTAAGCAAAGATTCATTTTTTATTTAGTGTATTCCTTTTAATTTAACACTAGAAAAACTGCTGCTTCGATTACGAAACGAGCCGTGGATGACTACTATTTTGATAAATCGTTTAACATTTATGCGAAATGGATAAAGGAATGGTTAAGCTGAATAAAAAATCAAAGATCACTCGGGCGTATGAGTACTATTTTCGCGAAGTTTAAAAGTATGGCCCCGATTGCGGTTGTCGATTGACTAATCGATACTCGACTTTTGTCGATTTCGATCGACATCTTTCGTTCATAATTTTCTGGTCGACTGTTGCGTTAGGAAATTATTTTATGGGAAAATGTAAGTATTTTATTGAACAAATGCTCATATTTTGATATAATACGAGTATATAATACGAGTATTATATCAAAATATGAATTTGTTCAATAAAATACTTACATTTTCCCACAAAATGATTTCCTAACGCAACAGTCGACCAGAAAATTATGAACGAAAGCTGTCGACCGTCAAATCGAAGAATGTCGATCGAAATCGACAAAAGTCGAGTATCGATTAGTCAATCGACAACCGCAATCGGGGCCTATGACTTCAAGAAAAAAGTACAAAAAAAAAGAAGGTTCTTAATTATGTGCATTGTACAGGTACATATGTAAGCACATAGTACACTTTTGTAAGTTATAAAAACAAGAAAACCTCATTGTTCCGAAAAATCAAGAAACCAGCAAATTCATCTACATACACCACTGAAGTTCGTTCATTTATAGGAAAAAAACAACCAAAGATATAACGTCATGAGTATAACGACGTTTGCAAAAGAAAATTTATGATTTCTGTTTTAGCTTCTTCAGTTCTTCAAATGTGTTAAATTAAACCAAAAATACGAAAGATTCAGTTTGTACTTACATGATCCTTAAGAAAGATGATCCCGATCCAAACTTGAGTGAAATTAAAGGTAATAAGAAAATAAGAATCAAATTCAAGTAAAAAACTTTTAATTTTTGTAGTTTCATTTGATTGAAATTAGTCTCAAATTAAAATTTAAAGTTTTCTTGAGTACTTTATTTATTACCAGCTACCGGAGGGCGTGGCTCGGGTCCTACGGTTATCTAGTATATAGCATCGATATAAGGCGCCATTATTGGATGCAGGAATGTGGTTGAGAGACATGGTACTAACATTGTAGACGAGGTAAAATGTACGAAACAAGTTGTGGTACTCGAAATTGAGAACTTTTGGTCCTTGATCTTGCTGCACTGCTCGCAATATGGCGATTAAATAAAACCTATGTTAATGAGGGATATTGTGTAGCACTCTAGTGTTAAAAGAATTTCGGAAATCAGTTAAAAAGTTTTTAGATTCCCCTTTACGTTTTCGTTCCCTTAGGAAAATGGGGATGATATATAGTGTTACTCGGGGATAATGTTACATTCTACCGGTGAAGAATTAAATCGGTCAAGTAGTTTTTAAGTTCCCGGCTATGTTCCCGTTTCCGTTGCCGGGGAAAAATTGAGGAGAAATTGCCGTATGTCATTTCTCAGACTCTAGACCATCTCTGCTCTAAATTTAATTCAAATAGGTTCAATACTTTTTGAGCCTATTCAATAAATAAATAAATAAATAGGGTGGCACAACAGAGCGAGAAGCCCCAAGGCCTAGCGCATTTCTCACAACCATTGCCGGTTCCGAACGGCTAATCAATAAAGCTCTTTTCGTGGCAATGAATTTATTAACGCAGGACTTGCCAATTCCTCGCGAAAGGTGATATTCGTGGAAAAACATTTTTGCCTATTCAATACAAGCATTAAGTTCTCGTCAAAATAAGCCAATTGATCAACCATTTGTTATTATGCTAGTCAATTTATAATTTTTTCCCAATTTGAATGTGCCAGGTGCTGCTACATACGACCATTTATACTGGGCCGTAAAGTTTAATTTTTTGCAGAGTGAAAATCGCTCTTCTTCTCTATCCTCATAAAAATAGTTAATATCATTTTTAAATATGCTATCGCTAAGACATCTTTGACACAATTACAGTGGGTATCAAAAAATTCACATACTTTTCACATGAAGAGTATTCTCCTAGCAATTATTTTATTACTAGCTAGTTGTTATACTCTACTTCTTTTTTTATTTTTGAACAAAATCATAAATTAAAATGAAAAAACAACAAAATCGGGTTTTTTAGTGAGTTTTTATTCAAATCAGCTTGTTTTTTAAACTAACATTGCAATTCGTAAAAGTGTGGACAGTTAATAGCTCGGTGTTTTGATTTCTTTTTTGTTTTTGTCTTTACAAATAAATGCAGCCACATTGCTTACAAAAATAGTTTTCTTTTATAAAAAAAATATTTTCTTCTTCAAAAGTAAAATAATAATGATCGCATTAATAATTGTTACATGCCAACAACTGACATGTTTAGCTAGTTTAATAAATTAAAATACAGTAATGAGTTTCCTATTAAACGAATTCTAAGTTCTATAGGATAACAATATCTTATAGGTGTATATTATGTAGGTACTATTAATTTTAACTCAAACGCACTACAGTAAAGGCATTAAGCTTTAATCAAACACGTTTCATGCTAAGTAAATTGTTTCAATTAACATTTAAAACATCTTATCTATAATGAACTTTTGAAACATGGTTTATGATTTATGGTCTCAAAAAAGCATTGTGCTCTAGTTAAAAGAAAAATAATGTTTTGGAGGCACTTCAAATAATATTTAGTTTGTATTTCTAGTTTGAAAAATGATTTACAAACACCAAACAAAGTTTTATATTCCACAAGCCAGTGTTATTTCGGTTGTTTATTTTTCATTTTATACAGCACAGCCATAGGGTTTCATTTTTTTGTATATACTACAAATAGTGTTCATTTTAAAATACATTTAATTAATATTGATACAAATCTGTACTGGCCATAAAACGTTAAGTTTCTTTCCCGCTTTGAGCGCAAACAGATTCAGAAACTAGCTGAAGTATGAAAAATCAACATTATATAAAATACTGAATGGTTTTTTCTTTTTCTGTTGCTCTCCAAACGGAAACTAAAGCTTAAATTGATTCTTGTCAATGAAATTTTTTTTAAATATAAGCAGTTACATGCCATCCTGAATTATCTTAGCACACACTCGTTTTCGGGTTAATTGTTTTCTAGGTAACACCAGTGCATATCAAGACTAAACATATTCAATGAATGCGCATAAGATAGAAATTGAGATCAGGTAAGAGTGGATAGCGAGTTGTAAGAATTGTGGTTGCCATTGGTCGGTCGGTTCATAAACAAAGCAAATACACTTTCTGAATCTAATTGATACTTCTTGTTTTATCCATATCTGATAATTTCATTGAAAAATGTCTCGAGACTATTTTACTTCACTTTCAATAAACGAATATTTGGAAGCCCTGTAAAGAGGCTACAAATTTGATTGGCAGTGTTATAAAATGAAGCAATTGGTTAATGTTATACTAAAAGGAAAATCCTAAATGTATTTCAATTAAACTGGATAATTGGCTTTCTCGGTACGTTGTTAATGTGTTGCAAGTACATACTTTACAAACTAACATTTTTCCTGTTACTTTACAAATAAACTTTCTTTTTGATAAAATTAAGATAACAGAACGACATATGTATATTTTTTCGACCCATTGGGTTGTTTATTAACATAAACTTGGTAACATAAAAATAGACGTTACACTTACACTAAATTGTCGAGAACAATTATTGCTAACATAACAATTTTTTACAACTCGCCTTGCATATATCAAAAAACTGACCTCCTAAGTTCAAAAAGTGATATTTTAAGATTCTTATGGCTTCGCGTACCTCAATCAATTACCTAAGTTAAAACTAAAGGTACACAAAAATACACTTGATCGCAATTTCAACTTAATTTACAAGAACACTCACTTGGAAATACCACTTCTTGTCATAAGAGAGACCTTTATACACAATTTCAACTAGCAAACGCACTGCTTACATCCTATTTAAATATTTATATATAAAAAATTAAATTTAAAAAAGAAGACCCTGCGGAGTAAAATGAAGAATGTCTTTTTGTTTTTGTTTTTCTTTCTCAAAATAATAAAGCCAGCAATGTCTTTATGTGTAAATCTTTAAAATGTCATCTATAGCACTCAATGATCCAAAAACTAATGCAAACAATCCAAACAAGGTAATGAAAATGTTCTTGAAAAGAATCCAATTGCAAGGGCCGAAACCAGTTTCTAAGCACATTATGCACTCAATTGCGGCCTAAATGTAAAAAAGAAAATACGCACAAATTAAAAACATGAATGATTTTAAAAGAAAAATTAAAAACTTACGGGCATAATAAGACCAAGGATTGAAAAGCAGAAGGCACCGATTAGGCCCATGAATGGAGCAATTGTTGGAACAGCAATTGCCAATACTATAGAAGCAACAACCAATACAGTCCTGAAAAAAAAGATAAAATATTGTTAATATTATTTGATTTCTCTTAAGAAAAAAAGCTCATACTCCAATAAATATAAGAATCAATTCACAATAAACATTTGGATGTGAATGGTAATTGAAACGAAGTACTTTTGAAAATTATTACTATTTATTTCAACAAATTCGCGACGAAAAAGAAAAGGCAGGCCAAAACACTCCTAGTACAAGCAAATGCAAAAACAGCAGCATTTGGTTGGCCTCAGACATGGAACAATCCAAAACCGGGAGGCTTGCCGACGCCTTCTAAGGTCAACGCGGCGTACCCCACAGGCGGATCACTAGTGTGAAGCAGAAAAGTGGGACAGTTGTGATCGCTTCAAGATCACTACTCGTAACGCCGGAAATGAAAAGAAGAAGAAGATCGTTTATTGCTTTATGTAGTTTCTCTTTCATTGATAAAGCGATAGCTAATTTGCTGCAGTCTTGTGAAACTTAGTAAACAATTTTTTCTTGAACACGTTTTTTCAGAACATAGATTTTGAACGACACCTGCGACGATCCAGACAAAGGAGATATCTCGAGAAAGATCCTGTCAATGTGTGACTGCATATAAGGCTACGTTGGAAGGGGGAGGATACTGCAAGCGGCAATACCTCAATCGAATTTCAATGTGACTTCAATTCACTAAATTCAAAATGAATGAGAATTGAAGTTATTGTATTCTGCATTCGAATGAATTACTTCTTTTACAACTTTGTCTACTAGTTTCCAAAGATGGCCAGCTCATGTAAGCAGTTCTGATGCAATTTTTATGAATTCTGTTCGTTTTTTGCTCTAGTAGCATAATGCAGTTTTAGATCAAATAATGATTTATCTTGATCCAATTTATTTACCATATTTATATCACGGTGTTCTGAGACCCAACTCAGAGTGTTTTTGAGTTGAACAGTCTTGATTGATGCTGAACCTTCCCATTTATTTAAATATTGTGCCTTTGAAAGAGATGGCTTTTGTGGTCGCTTGGATAGCTATGAAAGTGTCAATATTCTCTTTGGCTAGTTTTCACGTGACGCAACGTGATGATTTTCAGCTCAAACTTGAAACACGCTGCTTTATGATTTATTGATGTGATGGTTATCTTAAAAGATGCCTAACCCAACCACTTGTTCAATTTCGGATATTTGTTTGTTTGTATATAAAAATCCATGACTACCTTAATTTTCCTTTGAACATTACCTTGGCTTGTGTGGTTAGGTGGTGTATATTTTTCTAATGAATATTTATATCAATGGCTTTTATTATGATTCTGAGAGGACTATCCTCTAGTAATTATTTGAGTCTTACTGCAATTTTAGTCGACATAAATAAAGATCAAGAGCATTCAGCGAAAGAAAATATTCTAGAACTGCGTTTGATAGGTTTCTCGAGATAGCTTTTTTAATAGGAAGCATGACCTTATCTGAGCTGGATGAGGAAAATAGTTTGAATTATCTATGGCCTCGTTTGTGAAGACAATTGGAGAAGAAGAACGAACTGTATGAGTTGTACGGCGGCATGAGCATATCTAAAAGAGTTCGCATCGCCAGACTACGATGGCAACGTAGAGCGGATGCACATCAACGCACCGCTTCGATGGGTTTTCGAAAGCACATTACAGGTAAATAAGGGGAATACATAATCTTAGGTGGTGCAATCAAATGAAAGAAAATCACAACCAACTTATAGTGCAAAACTTAAGAAAAATCGAAATTGCTGGCGAAAGATGTTGGTTGAGAGCCAGGTTCATCCTGAACTTCAACGCCCACCTAAATAAGTAAGTTTATGTAACTTTGTTTCGTGAGCACCGCCGTAAAAATATCTTATAATGGAAGATGTTAACGTAATGTGAAGATGTGTTACTTTTTTCAGAACAAATATTTGTTTCAAGACATTTTCTAACCAATAGACGCTATTAAAAAACCTCAAAAATTGGCTTTTCAACTGCTTCTGTTGTTGTTTACAAAACCAAATATCAAAGCAGTAGAATCGCAGTCGTTACTGAAGACTTAGAAAGGCCATATCTTTGGACTATCTATTTAACGAGGATGATGATAGAAATCCCTCTGTCCATCAGAATGCTCCATTCAAGGTGGACAATAATTGAAAATTTCGTCCCACATACATGGAACAGAAATTTAGTTTTTTAATTTCAAAAAGGCCTTGATGATGAACTTGTCAAGGCAAATGAAAATCAAAGAAAATAAAGCTGGTGAGAGTGAGTTGACAGAGTAAAAAGTAAAAAATCACAAAAGACTAGACGAGCAGATCGTTGATTTAATGCTCAAAAGAAAGATCCTGGAAAATCTGTGAGAACAGTTATTTCATACTTCGTACTGAATCCAATATGATCGCGAAGAGAAATAATCAAATTCTGGCATCAGAACTCTTTTTATAAATAAGTACAAGAGCAATAGCAGTTGATTGATCTTAAACATGCAACAATTATAAAGTTAGAGGACTGCTTAACTTTATAATAACACCAGAGAGAGCTTTACAAATGGATAACTTGTGTAAAGCAGACAAGATCTCATTTAGATGACAATATTCATAGCAGTGATAGTTGTGATAACTTTTAGATTCAATCAGCAGAAAAACCTCAAATGAATATGAGCATAATGTTTCAAGTGCCAGAAAGTGAAATTTTCAGGAAATACAAAAAACAAGTAAACGCCCGGCACATACAACAATTTACTGCAATAAAACGTATTTCAGTTCGTGTGGCGTTTAAAACGTCCAAGTTTTATGCTTAATTTTGAAGCATTTTCGATATATCCGACTAGATATATCCAACAAATTGATTAGGTATCATCAACCTCATTGTGCTATGGGTCAAATACACAAAAAGAAGTTGAAATCAACATTTATCAACAATCTTTCTCAGAGTTCGACGACAAATCAATAAATAAATGCCAAGCGAAACTGAATGAAAAGATTTGGAAAACCCAAAATGCCTATACAGCTTTTTTATCACCCAGTTACTCTGGCTTACTAACTATGTCAACAATAAAAAATAAAAATGAAAAGCAACAATGTGTAAAAAATTTACGATTAAACTCTGCAGCGCAGTCATTTTTGTCAAGAAATTTCATTAAGTTAGCCTCATTTTGATGATTCAGAGATGTAAAAATAGCGTTCAATTGTTGCTTTTGACAACTTTTTTGAAGAATACTGTTGACTATTACTTATTTGACTTGTTTTTGTTTTGAAAGATTATAGGTCACATTCAAACTCTTCGATTTTCAACGAAAAAAAAAATTTTTCTCAACCTACCTCAAAACATAATTGGCAAGAGTAGGTCTCTTGGTGAAGTTGTCCTTGATTCCATCCCAAGCGATTTCCAGGCAGACAGTGAATTGAAGTCCAAAAGTGCAATAAACTCCCAAGGCGATCAACACCTTAACGAGTTGGGCTGGTCTGAAAGGGGAAAGAAACATTACATCAATCTTAGTACTTTAGATGATTTTATGTTTTTTGTACTCACAATTCTTCAACTGGTAGATTCAAGGTTATACTTTCTCCTGTATCCGCTCCAAAACGCAGATATCCCAAGAATCCAAGTAGTATATAAATGACTGTTACTCCTGACATTCCCTTAGAGAGAACTCCAAAAACACCAACAAAGTTCTGAGGTGTTTTCATACTGTTTTCCAGTGGCATAATAACTCCAATGGCTTCCATTGCGAAAATTGTAATAGCAAAAAATGCAGGCAACGTGGACAGCTGCACGTATTCCCGTTCATGTACTGGAGCTAAACCAATTATTAAATAATAGAAGGTGATTGCGAGACCAAGGCCCATGAAGACATTAGCAGCCATTGATACAGGGGCCAAGCTTTTGAGATTGGGAATCCATGTAAGTAGGATCAATGGAATCAACAGAATGGCGATCAAAACTTGAAGATTTACACTTCCTCCAGTGTAATGATCAATTACCTAGAAATAAATATGTAGTTACTAGAAAGAAATGAAAGCATCACAAGTCACAGCGTTGTGACATGCTGAAAAACACTAGGTCGAGTTTTGTGGGGTTTGGGGTGCATCGGGGTAGAAGAATGCTTACCTGTTGGAAATTTTTAGCTACTATAACAGCGTACACAGAGCAAGTACCGAAGTACGTTAAAAACAATCCGAAAAGGATAATAATCCTTGACGGTACGGCAAAACAGCGTATCCATTTCGGACCGTTTCTAAATGTGATCTCTGATATTTCGGCGAAACTCATCTTTGACTTTTGTTCTTTGTAATATAATCTGTGTCCACATTTAACCTGAAAGAAAAAAAGTATTCAAAATTTTACATTTTTGTTGCTTTGTAGAAAAATGTTCACACTTACCAAAACATACGCGCAGTGGGTGCATACTAATGCTGTGAACATTGTTGTGACTATACCAAAAAACAATCCCGCATACATAAACGCTATAGGCATAGATAGGATACCAGTCCCAAGAGCGGCCTTCAGAAGATGTGTAAGGGTTTCGTTGTCGCTAAATTTAAAAATTGGAAGTAATGTTAAATAAATGTCTATACAAGAACAAGCATATGACTCACGTTGTTGCACTTTCCAATGTTAGACGTTCCGAAAACGGATCATATCGTTTTTCGCCTCCTTGTTCAGGATCGGCCATTCTGTATCTAAAGTTATGAAGTTAGATTATTATTTTCCAAACACAATTGATTGAGCTCCTTCCCCAACCTAGCTAAGCTAAACTATGAACTCGACTAAAAGGTTACCCTAAAATTAAGCTACAAATCGAACTGATTTCATTTTTGGTTTTCTTTACAAAACTACTTCTGAACGTCATACCAACGAAATTCGCAATGTCAGTAATATACAATTTTGCACGTAGAAGCATTTAATGTAGTAATTTATGAATGCAATTGCATCAGGAAAGTTAGGTCTTATGAAAAAATTTTTAAATATTCATGTTTCTCAAAGAATACCCCAAAGGAATGATGAGGGCAGACAAAAAAAACCAGTAACATAATGTACTACACCACTCGTGGTTTCAAATTATTGTGATATGTTATTTCTTATGTAAAAAATGCCAGTTCATATTCGGAATATTTTTGTGTGGAATGTAAATTGAAATTGAATCCAATCGAATATTCATTTCCATTGCTACGAAAGCAGAAAGAAATTCCCTTGGAATGTTATTGTTTAGATTTTTTTTTTTGTATTTTGTTTTATACAGTAGAACCTCGATGTGTTTTCTCTTTTGATTAGTATTTTGCAAAAACTCTTATAATTAAGTTGGGAGAGAAAGTAGTCGTGTCTAAAAATGCATCGAAATACATCACCACCGATTCCCCGTAAGCATAGGTATCATACTAATTTTAAAAACGTGGTTTTTCAAATATCGAAATAGCGGCTTATACTACGAAAAAAAGAAACAAAAGGGCTTCTAAAAAGCCTGTTCTTGTAGGATAAGCCGTTCCTAAGATTTTTCAGAAAATGTGGTTCACAAAATATCAGTATCACCTTTTACCACAATGTCATAAGGCGGCAAAATAACCGAGTTACCGAAATAAATACTGCAGTAGATGGCAATGAAAGAATGGATAAGGGCTGAGTTGGTGACTAGGTTATTGGGGTTCAGAACCCTTTAGAGCCCTGAAAAAGATTATAAAGAAGCTTAAAGATTTCTCTAAGTTCTTCTAGGATTATGTACAGGTCAGGTTTGGGCGCTCACAGAGGAAGTGGAATAATCGCTCCTCTACCTCTTCGTATTGACATTATCTCATAGGCTACTGAGTCAGTTGTGACCCGTGAGAATGTCAATCAACGGGTATACATAGGTAAGTATTCTTTTCTGGTTCTTGGAAATATCTAGCCATACGTTCCTGGAAACCTAGTAAGTTCCTAAAGATAACCACCTGTCATCATTGGCGGTTTATGTTCTGAATCCAGATAAAAGCTAAGGTGTTCGTTGAGCTGACCATTCGCGACAGTTTTCTACTAATTTGAGTTTTGTGACAAAGGATGAGAAAGCTTTTATGGCCGCCTTGTTGTCTATGAAGGTGTCAATGTTTTTGTTGGCTAATTTTTGCTTAGCTAGTTGTTCTGCTGCTTCAGACTAGAAGCCTTACTTTGACTACTTTTTACTATGAAACAATCTTTAGCAGTGCGAATTTGGCCGAATTTAAACGATTAAGTCAACCGAAAATCTGAAAAAAAAACGGTTGGAAGCTCGCGATTACGAATTTCAGCAGACTTGTCTGTTTCAAGAGAGAGTGTCTTGTGTGACGTGTGAGTGGCTTCCTATTTTTTTTTTTTTTTTTTTTGATTTTTCAGAGCGTAATGGAGATACACTAACTTCTGAATAGACGACGCAGATATTTTCGAAATATCTGAGTGAACATGGATTTCAGTTCTGTGTAGGACAAGACATTAGAGTAGAACACACAACAGTGTATTAAACTGTTAAACACATGGCAAACAAGATAATGGAAAAGGCTCGTATCCATATTCGATTTCCGTCGAGTCGTAGAGAAATACATCAAAGCAGAAATGGCAAAATGAACGGCAAAATCCACATTCCCTGGAACTTTTCGAAATTTCGGCACATTGTTATTGCTGCTTCCACACCCCAGAATTTTTGAAGAGCAGCGCGCGCGTCAAGGGGTTATGAATACCCCTATAATGCTAGACACAGTGCGAGCATTTAGAAAAATAGGAGAGGATTCAATAGCAGACATCAATGCACATTGCTTTTGAATTTTTGTGAATCGTAATGCCGGGGAAAAACAGAGTCTTGCAAAGCATTCCACATTCGGGTAGTGTGACTAAAATATGAATCTCTTTACTTTACTGTACGTCCGAACTTGAGCCCAAGATAAAACTGATGAGCACTCATAGCGAGACGGGTGTTGCAGCTAGATTGTTTCAGGTGAAGAATGCAACTGGCTATTTCAGTAGAGCTATGTTTTTGAAAAAAGCGATAAAAAAGAGAGAGACAGCACATCAATCGGAAAGGCTTCTATAGCCGATAAAAAAAATGTCCAACAATGAACTCAGAGCATAGCTCAAACAAACAAGGTCCACACAAATCTTGTTTTTTGGATTTGATTCAAAATATTGAAAAACGTTAGGTGAATTTAGCTCGAAGAAGACTATGATCAGAAAATTTATTTAAAAGATTGTGCATAAAGTCATTCAAGACTTTTTTTTCAGACTTTATAGACCACAAACAATAGTCTTACAACATAGCTCACACAAGCTCAAAAGCATTTATGCCCTTTGGGTAATATAAACAGTAGGTTGTCTTGTGATTTATGAGTGCCCTCGAGGCAATCAGTCGACACTTCTCGAACAATTTGCTGTTTAGCTATAAAATTTACGATTGACTTCGACAAGGATCATTGGATTAGAATGGGAGCGTGCTTTATAAAACCACGACAGCCAAACTGATAATCAAGAATGTATGATCGTCAAGAAATTTGCTTCATATAACTCGATCACTATTGTATCGGTTTTCGTCTATTTAAAAATTAAGTTTTGCAAAACAGAAGAAATTTTTAAACTAAATTCCCAAAGAAAATAAGTTTTACAATTGCTTACAAACAATCAATTATGAAAAAGCATTGTAAATCAATATACTCAAAATTAAGTAAAAGACGAATCATTTTTAACTATCGTCCAAATGTAGTTTTATTTTGAAGACTATCGTAATACGTGAACCTAGTCTGAAAACCTCAAAATATGATCACGTGATAGTCATTTTCAAAGTAACATGAATTGTAAAAACAATTGTTTTTTAAACGACAGTCATTTTCGAGGTAACGTGAAGCAAAGCAACCGTCGAATCGTTACCGTCGGCCGACAATCATGAAAAATACGCATAAATCAGAGATATCGACAAACGTGGCAAAACTAAAAAATCGAACAGTAAACGTGAAACGAGGCTAAAATCAGTCTTGCCAATTCCTCGAGAAAGGCGGTACCCGTGGAAAAACATTGTTGCCTCGGTTGGCATTCGAATCATGAACTTCTCGGTTATCAGGCATCATGCCACTGGTATGGCGACTACTTGAAACAGCTAATATATTTAGAGTAAGATAATAAAAGATTATTTTTGGATGGGTATTTTTTTTTTTTTTTTTTATATAATTAACGCGCACATCAAGGGGTTATGACTACCCTTATAATGCCATTAACACAGTGCGAGTATTTAGGAAAATAGGAGAGGATTTGAAAGGAGACATCGATGCACGTTGCTTTTGAACCTTTGTAAATCGTAATGCAGGGGAAAAACAGGGCCAGGAAGAGCATTCCACATTCGGGTGGTGCGACTAAGATATGAATCTCTATACTTGACTGTACGCCCGAAGTTGGGCTCTAGGTAGAACTGATGAGCATTCCCAGCGAGGCGAGTGTTGCGGCTAAATTGTTTCAGGGGAGGAATGTAACTGGCTATTTCACTAGAGCACTGTTTATAGAAAAAGCGATAAAAGAGAGTGAGACAGGTAACGTTTCGTCGATGTTCAAGAGAATCAATCGATTCTACGATTGAACTATCACCTATCAATTTTAACGCTCTATTTTGTACCCTATCAAGTAAGCGCAAAGATGTTTGAGAAGCACCTGACCAGATATGGGAGTTATACTCCAGTTTTGGGCGGATGAAGGCCTTATAAATTGTAGCCAGATCAGAAGGGGTGAAGAACTTCCTGCATCGTCTTAAGAATCCTAAGCATTTAGCAGCGTTTTTGGCGACTTCAAATATGTGGTCGTTCCAACGAAGATCATCGTTTACACACATACCAAGTACTGACAGCTTTTCGGTTTCTTCGATGCAGGTACCATTCATGGATAATGGCAATGGGGGAATGTTAAGCTTCAACGACAAGAGACAGCATTGAGTTTTCGAAGCATTGAATTCTACTCGGTTCATAAGACCCCATGCAACAATGCTGTCAAGGTCAGAATTCAATGAGCTTATCATACGCAACCGTTCCAGTTCCACATCCGAAGAGCAGGGACGTGAATTTGGAAACGAATATGAAAAGCTGAGGGTCGAGTCGTCAGCAAAACAGTTAAGTGGATTAGAAGTTTCAGACAAGAGATCATTAATGAAAATGAGGAAGAGAGTCGGAGATAAAACGGAGCCCTGGGGCACACCAGCATTTATTAAGTGGGTATCAGACTTGAAGCCATCCAACACAACTTGTATTGAACGGTCGGAAAGGTAATTTCTAATCCAACGAAGAAGAGACTCATCGATACCAAAAGCACGCATTTTCGATAAAAGAGCCTGATGCCAAACTCTATCAAATGCTTTAGAAATATCAAGCGCAATAATCTTACTTTCTCCAAAACAATGTAAAGATTGGTTCCACTTTTCGGTGAGATAAGCCATCAAATCACCAGTGGACCGTTTGCTACGAAAGCCGTACTGACGGTCATTAAGAAGCTTTCGTTCTTCGAGATATTTCATAAGTTGACGGTTTATCAACGTTTCCATGACCTTGGAAAGAAGGGACGTTAGTGCAATTGGACGGTAATTGGAAGGGGAGGAAGATTCGCCTTTTTTAGGGACGGGCTGGACAAATGCAGTTTTCCATCTGCTCGGAAAAATCCCAGCAGAATATGAAAGATGGAAAAGTTTACGCAGTGGTTTTGCCAGCGTAGAAGAACACCTCTTCAGAATAACGGCGGGGATACCATCTGGATCAGCGGATTTATGTATGTTGAGATCTTTGAGGACCCCACAACCGAGCGAGTTCGAAAAAATATCTGCTTCATCAAAGAATTTGCAGACTCGAGCTCAGGCGGAGCCAATATGCTATGAGGAAGTGTCGAGTTGGCAGCAAATTGAGCTGCTAGCAAATTGGCTTTGTCGATGGAACTGACATACGGAGAGTCATTGAAGACGAGCGTTGGGACCGATGATGACGTGGTCGAGTTTTTAATGTTCTTGACAAAAGACCAAAAGTTTTTACTTCCTTTTGGACACAATAGTATTTTTTGCCTTACTTTTTGGTCATGTAAAAACTTAGCCCTTTGTATTTGAGCATTACAGATATTTCTAGCCCGTTTGAACAAATTTCAGTTTTCTACAGTC
This sequence comes from Melanostoma scalare, assembly GCA_949752695.1. Classification (NCBI taxonomy): domain Eukaryota; kingdom Metazoa; phylum Arthropoda; class Insecta; order Diptera; family Syrphidae; genus Melanostoma; species Melanostoma scalare. Next base: position 179,018,602 of record OX456984.1, on the reverse strand, counting down.
GGGTTGTCTTTAAATTTTCGAAAACTACTTTCTCGATCCCTAATCGCCTCCTTACAGCTTGAATCAAACCACGAATTCTCTTTGGGGATGATACTTTTTAATCTGTGAGGAACAAAATTTCTCATGCCGTTGAGAATTACGTTAGATATCATATCAGCTGATGCATCAACGTTTCCGTCGAGAAAACACAATGACCAATTAAAATTTCGAAAAAAATTATTCAGGCCGTCCCAATTGGCTTTCTCGTATTGCCAAACAGTTCTTTTAGGGACTTTATCTTTTTTTACCGTGACGGAAAACGAAAAATCTACCGATATGACACAATGGTCCGATTTGCCTAAAGGAGATGATACTACAACCCTGTATTTTTCGGGATGAGAGGTGAGAAATAGGTCAAGAGTGTTGGCCGCTTGGCCTTCAATATCTGGAACCCGAGTGGGCTCATCAACAAGTTGAGTTAGTTCGTTAAACTCAGCGAAGATCTCAACACATTTTCCTTCGGGTGTTGTCTGGCCAGAATGTCGAAGCCAACCTGAATTGTGTACATTGAAATCGCCCGCAATTGCGATTTCAGTGTGAGGATAAAGGGAAACAATTCTTATTATGGAATCAGATAGCGCATCAAACTCGTTAGAGGTTGAATTGCTATCTAAATTGGGGCTTCTATATATAAAACAATAGTGAATGATTTGCTTACGGACGGTGAATTTTAACCACATGAAATTAAAGTTCGTATTAGAAAAAAGGCCGTATTGTGGTAGAAGTTGGTAAGCAATATCATTTCGGACATATACGGCGAGGCCATGGGAGGAGAAGAATAATGGCACTAAGCTATATCCAGGCAGGTTAAACTCTGTGGGATCAGAATCAACACCTACCTGTGTTTCACTCAGTGCCAAAACAGCTGGCCTGCATTTTGCAGTGTGAGCGTACACAGCAAAGAAATTCGATCTTAGCCCCCTAATGTATTTGAATTATGTGTTCGAAATGACATAAGGGCTTTGGGAGTTATTTAAAAAGGCACCAACAAAGTATTGTAAGACTTTGACATTTCATTTGGTGGGCAAGAGGTGAAGAAAAGGTGACAGTATTTGCAATTGATTCTTTCCGTTCTCTTCCATAAATAAATAATTGCCAGTAATAAAATCATCGCTTATAAAAGGGATCAAAGAAAACAAATTCTAAGCAGAAATGAAAAACTAATTCCATTTTTTGTAACTAGGAACAAGAGGCTGAACAAATTCCTGATTTGTTTTTACAATTCAAAGGGCTACAAAGTCTCAAAACCAAAAGTAAAACGATATAGCGTCGCAGAGTTGTTATAATTAACTTGACATTATCACATGTGTTTTTCAGCTCAACACATCCGTCATGTTTATTACAAAATGACAAATTAATTAACATTCTGTGGAGCCGACAACAATTAACAAAATTAGCACCAACATTCAGTGACAAGGCATTAAATTACTATGTCAAAGTCTTATGGTGCAACTCTGCGGTACTCGTATATGCAGGAATTATAGGAATTTCATGGTTGCGGTGAATTTTTTAAACTTATCAATTTTTAACGAAGGTTCAGAAAAGGCATATAAAGATAGCGCCTGTCAAACTTCATTTCGAATAAGGGCTAACGATAATTACGTACGGCTGTGTGTTATTTTTTTTCTATTTGGAAAATGATCATCGTAACTATTTGCGCAGTTTATGCAATAACATTATTGAATTGAATACGCAAACCTCCTCAAAATGACGTACCATGTATATAAACAAAATAAAAAACAACATTGATTTGTTTTCCATAGTGATGGGTTACCCTCTAATGGGAAAATTTTGTAAACAACACAACACTTCTGATAACAACAAAAAGTTCTAGGTTGGTAGTTTATTCTGTTCATTCCTATCTTAGTAACGACCTCTTTATCAGCGCACTTCGTTCAATAGCAGATTAAACTTTGTACTAATGTGTCTTCAGTGCATCATCCTTACAAAAAAAAAATACATATTTAGTTTCCCGCAACAATAATAACAGTTTGACATTTTCCTAAAATAGCTTTCAGAAAAATGTAGGCATGTACAATGTATGTACATACATATACGTTAATAAGAAAATCATTTTCGTGCTTTTTTTCTCAAGACAATTCAGAAGTAATTTTGAACGAAATATTTTCTTGTATTTGAAAATATCTCTGAATAGAACCTATTGTCCGCTTAGAGACAGACAACAAAGAATGTGTCTGCGAAGTAGGTTGAAAAGATTTTTTCTGAACTTGAACTTTCCATATGAAAGCGTTTATTGACAAAAGGAATCTCATTTCTGTAAACAACATGTGTTTCGTTTGAGAATATTTATTTGGATTATAGTCATTGGTGCTTACAACCGGGTAAAGTGCAAAATTCAAATATAATGCAAGACATTGGTAAATAAATATTGAACGTATTGTTGTTGTCACCCTCACCTGACTGAAAACTTGGCGAGATATCAAAAGCCACTTGGGATGGAATAGGTACAGAATTTGTGTGACAATATGAGGCTGTGTAGTAGTGACACACTAGATTTAACATAGACAAAAAGACAAAGTATAAAATTAGACACTTTATTTAAAGCTCAATAGTTGTGCTCTCGTTTGTGACTGGTTCGAAATCAATAATTTGAAATATTAAAAAAAAAAAATGGAACATGGAGTAGTAGTAAAGCATGTCAATTGATCGAAGTCTACCCAAAGTTAGGAACATCTTAGACCAGTGATTCCCAAAGTGGTCGATATCGACCCCTTGGGGTCGATATCGTTTTCTCAGGGGTCGACAAAACGAAATCTGAATTTGGGGGTCGACAAGTTTTTCAATCGACCCCCTCAACACATTTTCTTATTTTAAACTTCAAAGATAGTATTGCGTTACTTTTGCCATTTTTAAAATGAAAAGTTTAATGAAAAATTTTAAACATGTATATAAAAAATTTACATAGTATTGTATAATTGTGATATTATAAGTAGTAGTTTTGAACATTTTTTGCTAAAGATTGGCGGTGTGATCGCAGACACGAAAAAAAATTTAGAGAGTACAGTTTGGACTACCTAAAGTTTGGACTTATTTCATCTCCATCAAATCAACACTTGCCGATGTGACTCATATGTGAAAAAGTATTTAGTAACGATGCCATGAAGCCTTCAAAAATGGAAGACCACTTATCACGGTCCTATGCAAAACGTTGATGGCTTGCGAGCGTCCTACAATATATCTCTGCTAATAGCGAATTCGGGGATGCCTCTCACAATTGGAGAGCAGCTTATTTTACCAGCCATTGCAGAGGTCCTCAACAATGTATTGCATAAGCCCGCTCAAGATATTATAAAAATAATACCCTTGAGCAATAACAACGTTCAGAGACGAAAAGACGAGATGGGTCGCGACGTGGAAAACATTTTATGCAATTTATTGCAGACCAAGAGATTCTCTCTCCAGTTAGACGAGTCTACAAACATTAGCCGGCAATGAAGCTTTGTTGTTAGGATACGTTCTATATATCATAGATGAAAATATGTGTCGAGAGCTGCTGTTTAGCATATATCTGGAAACAGATACCAGAGGAGAATCCATTTTTCTGGCAGTGGAACGTTTTTTTACCGACAAAGCTATTCCATGGAGAAACATTTATTTCTGTTGCGACTGATGGAGCACCATCTATGGTTGGTCGTCATCGTAGTCTTACAGCTCACTTAAAGCGGCAATTGCCTGATGTACTGGTGATTCACAGGCAACATTTAGCAGCTAAAAATCTGAGTCCTAGATTGCACCAGTGTTTGCAATACGTTATAAATGCTGTCAACAAGATTCGAAGGAATTCATTGAACTCTCGGTTATTTGCTCAGCTTTGTGAGGATAACGACGAAGTTTTTACTAAGTTACTTTTGCACACTGAAGTTTACTAGCTTTCAAGAGGTGCTTGCTTAGCAAGATTTTCAGCTATTTTTGGGTCTGTGTTGGAGTTTCTAAATGAAAAAGATCCGAATTTGGAAGAAAATCTGAAAAATTCTATGACGGATGTTTATTTACATGACCGATCTCAACTTGATCAAAACAAAATCAATTAAAGCGGCGCGGAGTTTGTGGGAAAACTTATTCTTTATAAACAAAATTTAAGCTGAAAATAATACTTTCAGTTTTCGCATTTGTTGCATTGAAACTCAATATACTGCATTGTGCAACATTGCTGAAAAATATCTCATCGCTTTTCCATCATCATATTCAGTTGAAAAAGGCTTCAGTGTGGTTGCAAACATTTTGACGAAAAAAGAAACAGTTTGAAAGTCAACGAACGCGGAGACTTAAGGCTGCAAAATACCAATATTAAACCAGATTTAGCTGGATTGGTATAAAGTCACCAAATTCATCCATCGCATTAATTTTTCAAATCATGAATTTATTATTTGTTTTCAATTAAGAGCACGATTTCTAAAAACCTGCATTAATTTGTTATGAATTACACTTTATGTTTATTGAAATTCATACCTGCTATCATCGTAACGTCATGTTTTATTGTTATCGCAAAAAGTTTTCTTTCAGCACTACTGCAAAACTTGCTTACGTAACGTACTAAGTACCTATAAAATTAAGTAAAAAACTTGAGACAGGATTTTTAAAGTAATTTGGCCTTGGGGGTCTACGGTATCAGTTCATTTTGGAAAAGGGGTCTGTTGCTCAAAATAGTTTGGGAAACCCTGTCTTAGACTATAACCTAACTTAACGACTAGGTCACTAAAAGTTTTCTTTATTTCGGTCGATTAAGTAGCTTGAGTCTTTTCATTCTGGTAGAAACTAAGGACATAAGCTTACTTTGCTGAACACCAACCGTTCAAAAACGTTTAGTTCTTTTCTGAGGCTTTTCATGAAAACCTATAATCTGCTCATGTTCTCGAATAAGTGAGTGTTTGTTAGAGAAGAAAAATACTACGTTGGGCTCTAAAGTCGTTAGAGCTTCAAGCTGTTACATGTGAATGGGGGTTTCATTCCCAATTTGCGCTGCTACTCTCGAGGTACAAAATAAAAACATATGAGCTAGCAAGCACATCCATACTTGAAATTACGACAATGAAAACAATGCAGTCCCAAGTTCAAAACTACCACAAATTATGTAACACTTGTTGTCGCACGATTTTCCGTTCGTCGAATATGAGAAAATTAATTTTTCTTATCCACGCAGACCTTCTGAAGTGAGTTAGACTTTCAGTGTTTTTGACTGAAATCAAAAAGACGCCTATCCTTTGATCAATTCTACCCAGATAATTTTGTGACAAATATGTTTAGTCGTTGCGATTGAAACTATATGAGCGCGTCTAGCCGAAAATTATATCTCTAGGGCCTTTAAGTTACGCCATAAAGTGCATGCCTAAGACTTTTCTGAAGCGACTATAATTTTCGTGGTCGCGACTGGAACTGCATGTATGTGCCAAGCCTCAGATCAATACATCCAAGTTGTTCTCGTTACCTCAAAAGTGCATGCCAAGGACTTTTCAGAAGCAACTACGATTATTTAGTCGTTGCGATGGAAATCGCATGTGCGTGTTGGGTTTAAAATCAATTCTGCAGAGATTTTGCCGTTGCAAGTGCGTGGGTGCATGCCTTTTACTAGCAACTGGACGCTAATTAATTCTGCCGAACCAATTCCGGATCACAAGTACGTGAATGGGACTTTTCTGAAGCAACTACCTTTTTTTACTCGTTGTGATTGAAATCGTATTTACTAGTACAAGGGTGTGTCACTTTTCTAAAGTTATTACGAATTTAAGTCGTTCAGGCTGTCATTGTATTGCGTCTATCTGCGAATCAATTCTATTCAACTATTCCTATGATCAGTCATTGCGACTGCAGTCCCATTTGGGTTTTTTAACAAAAAATCAACTCTGCTGAGATTTTCCCATTACCATGGGTGTGGGACTTTTCGAAAGTGATTAATTTTTTTTGCGACTAAAATCGCAATTCTACTGAGCTATTTTTGTGATCAAAACAAGGTAACTGCGTGAAGCAATTAAGACTGAAATCAAATGTGCACGGTGCTTGTTAAGCCTAAAATCGATTCTACCGAGCTGTTTTTATTACCATGATAGTGTGTTTCTGAAGTAATTATGAATTTTTTGTGGCGGCTAAAGTCAAATCTGTTGAGCTATTCCTAGAGACTGAACGCCAAAGCATTCAAATAAAATAATTCCACATTGCAGAGATTTTATATTATAAGTGAAGCCTCTGAATGATTTAAGATTTCTAAAAATATTTTAAATATCTTCGTGCGGAAGATTGGTGGTACCCATGATCCAGTGGTATAATGGTTGGAGCGTCGTTGGAGGTCATGGTTTGAACCAAAGTAAAATTCAAAATGCTTTTATTACTTCTTGTGAGGAAATGGGAACGCTCCGAGAGTTGTAGACCCATGAAAAGAAAAACATTTTTATCCAGCCGTCCTGAACCAGCAGAAAAATGTAGATCATCAGGACTCCTCCATTCTTCATAGTAATAAATAAAAAATAAATAGGGTAGCGCTACAGAGCAAGGAGCCCCTGGGCCTAGCGCGTTTCTCACAACCATGCCTTGTGCGGGAATGGAGGGGACCTACAATTTTTTGCCGGTTCCGAACGGCTAAGCGAGAAAGCGCTTTTCATGGCAATGAATACTAACGGAGGACTTGCCAATTCCTCGCGAAAGGCGATACCCGGGAAAGAACATTTTTGCCTCTGTTGGGATTCGAACCACGAACCTATGGATTAACAGGCGGACATGCTATCCATCACACCACGGGTACCACAGTAATGTGAGTTGACTGACTTCATAGTAATGATTATGAAAAATGCTAATTCCCAAACTTGTTGCGCCTAAATGTTTCTATTTCTTTTGATTTGTATTGGAGCTAGCTGATCCACCCGACGCGACGTTGGTTTGGGGTCTTGCTTATTTAAAGCGTTTAAAATTGACCAAAAACGAAAAAATTGTCGGAGAAACCTGCTGGGCTAAGCTGAAGATTGCTTGAATGTTTTTAGTCTCTATGTTACTGCGAAATAATGCAGCTTCCTAATGTTGAAACAATTTTTGAAATCGGGCTCACAGTTTTTGAATGTTTCTGAGCTTCCTTTTACTTTCTTGACCCCGTCCCCGTAGGAACATGAAAATGAAATATGACCAATAGCTTTTTTCAGGCTCTTAGACTGTCTCTGTACAAAATTACACTTAAATCAGCTCAGTAGTTTAAGCGTAAATGCGTAACAAACGAACTCAATCTCACATTTACAATATTAGTTAGTATTTTTCGCGTTTCAACTTCGGCTACCAAAATAGTTGTGAAGGGTTGCTGTCAAAAGCTGAATATTTGTTATCACAGCATATTAACAATAATCCTGGCCTGTACACACTCATGAAGGCCGTTGAATTTAAGTTCACTCTAATGAATTGCAGAATTCAAAAGTAACCCGAAAATGATCATAGATACTCTTTCTTTCAGAATCTTCTGAAAATAACTTTCAAAATCATAACAGCTAAGCATTTTGTATCTAATGTATTTACAAGTCTACAATTCAAGCCATTTGATATCTCTATAAGCGCTCCACAACTTCAGGCAGCAAAGACATTTTAGATTCAGCTTATGAATTTTTCTTAAATCGAACATCCATTTACTGTGAAATAAATCTGTGTGTAACCTGTCTGATCTTATGAATATTCTAGACAGAAATTTGGGGGTAATAAACTTCCATCAATAGAAAACTACATCTTCTACCAACCTATACATCCAAACATTATATCAATTTCTATTCAATCTGTTGTCCTAACAAGTCTATTGATCTTAATTACGTTAAATCGGACAATTTAATAAATCAATTTGAGCAAACTTAATTGATTCGGACATTCTCATTTTGCTGACAGCAATTAATTAAGGAGAGAATTCCCGTCTAGTGTCTTAATAACAATTAGAAACAAAGTCATTTCTTCTGAATGAAACACACAAAATAATTTCGATGATCTTCACATCATTTTTAATTGAAAAATCACGAACATGGCATATTCGTACATTATGAGATAACATATGAACTTCTAAGTCACAATTTTGAATTAATTTTTGCTTTTAATTCTCTGAAACCTATTTTCTAACCTCTTTACTACAAAAATCTTAATTTACTTCAATTGACAATTAAAGAACAAAACAATGCACGCACGCTTTGTGCGTTAAAAGATACTCACACAATGACCGCCTTCTTCTCACCCGGTGGGAGGAACTGTTCCATTTCTTGCGGCACATTTTTGCCGCCATCCTAAAATAAAAAAAACAAAAAAACATTATAATGACTCACTCAATCAATTTAAATTTTAAGAGTTATTCAAATTAAAAATATGAGGTGTTTGTTTAACTTACAGATATGTTAACCATGCTGCCGGTTGCGTTGAAGTCAAATGTTCTATAAATGAATGAAAAGAAAAAAAAAATCACACATTAATAAAATACCAAATAAATGTCTCAAAATCATATATTATATGTACATAAATAATTCATGTTAGGGGCAATCTAAAATTTAATTGAAGAACAAATTTTTTTTTTTCTTGACTATGATGTGATATGGTGGTGTGATGGACGATAATGTCCATTTAAACTCAATTAATCGATAGACGACAGATTGGCGGATCGTTTAATGTTTTATTAAATAAAATTTGTAAGCTTCAGATAAATTTAACGAATTCCGATAACATTATTCAAACACCAGTAAAGAGATAGAACAAATTAGATACCGGGTTGGTAACGAAAGTTAAATACAACACATTTATGGTTATGAGTACTTTTGTAAAAACATCTTTTAAGATGAATTAAAGCGGTATTTACAGACATATTTTTCCATGGATTTCATAGAATAATTTCACAAAAATCACATTTAAAGGAAGATAATCTTCCTTTCAAGGTACAAATGAACGTTTTCCTATCGTTCAGCAACTTACAAAATGTAAGATAACGCCAAAAATATCTTTAAAATTGGCTCAGTTGGCATTGTCATGTCCAGAGAATCTCGTCGAAAAGGAAATATCTTACAACGATCTGACACAATCCCGAATAAAAGAAAGGCGGGCCGAAACACTCCTGGTACAAAGAAATTTTCACGAGCGTTTGATTGGCCTCAGACATGGAACAATCCAAAACCGCGAGGCTTACCGACGCTTTGTGAGGTCAAGCGTACCCAAAGAGGGGACCAATAGCTTCAGCCGAAAGATGGGAGAGTTGTGTTCCTTTCGGAATGACTATACTTGAAACACTGCCCGCCGTCGTCGGACCGGCTAGCCGTTTGAAATGGAGAAGAAAAAGAAACGCGATGAGGCTCTCATAGTATTGGCCCTTATTGCGAGTGTCGTCTAACATTCGATGCGACAAGGGTCGAAAGTTTCGATAAATTTTTCTTTTGGTATTGCGTATCTCTATCGACAAGGATTTCTGTTACTGTGAACAATGAAAGTAGTCATTGTGAATAAATGCTATATGTAATTTGATATTTGAATTAATTTCAGTGATAGTCGAACGCAAAAATACAGACGATAACGACCGAATTCAAAATTGAAAGTATCGAACAATAAGAATACGCAATACCAAATTTCATTTTCGATGTTCGACTATCGACAACCGTCGTGTATCGACAGCCAAACGACACTCGCAATAAGGGCCATTATTGCACTATAGACTACCAGAAGCGTAACCGTAATAAAAAAAGCTTAATCCGTTTTATTAAAATCTGCTGTTTAAACTAAATGCATATTGAAACAAGTGGTACCTGTGTAACACAACACAGCACAATACGACTTTTTGTTATTTATTATAAACAATTGAGCAAACACGTGCTAACACATGACGTGGTGAGCTCCTGAAAAAGAAAAACGCGTGGCACAACCGTATGGCACGCGCCAGGTTACGTCACAAGCGTCACACCTCTTTCAATAAATAAAGATAAATAGCTACCCCTCTTGCAAAATGAAAAACAGAAGAGTATGTGAGACGTGTGCTTTGCAGAATAATTTTGCTAAATGGAAAATACTCTTTGATATTTCAGAAAAAAAAACTGTTCCGATAAAGTGAAAAATTTAATTTTCAGAAAACCCTCGCTAGGGAAAACTCCTATCTATCGAAATGATTTTGATTTTTTGATTTCGAATGATCCAGTACCGAGAAAAGATTTCCTATTTCACAAAGGAATGGAAGAGAGAGATGCCTTTGGTCGTGGATTAAAAAAGATTTCAAGTTGAGATATTCCAAAGTGGGTCACATTAAAGATGTGGGCATTCCAATGAATGCAATCGATTAGAGTTCGCGATATCTCGAGATATCATCAAAAATCACTTACGGGAATTTCAGTTCGAATTATTTAATATGCCTTATTTTTATTCTATTCCACTTTTACTCTTACGAACACAGCACACGCACAACCAGCAATGGGTTAAGTGTGAATTCATTGAAATCATTCGAATTGATATCTCAACATAATGTAGCTCTAAATCAATATAATCGATCAATAATCTGTAATAATGATCGTATAAAACAGGGATGAATACTCTTTCTACTGAGACTAGTTATCGACTTGCGCTTGGCATAATTTCGTTACTATTCCCACCAATGATTGAATCTCTATTTCCAACACTAATTCATTCGTTTGAATTAAAATAGTAATCGAAACCCAAACACATTTTCGGTTTCACATTTCGCCATAATATCATCGTTACTGATCAGAACGAAAGTGTCTCAGATTTGCACGAAATGAAAGATATTTGTTTCATTGCAAGCATTTCTACTAATGAATCGGGCGAACCTCTCAAGAGAATTAAAATGTTAGGTGGGAATTTGCAAATCACAGTAACGTGTTGTAAATTTTTTTACAAAGGGTGATTTTTTAAAAGTTAAGTTTTTCTGGTTGTTGGTACTGATTGGTAACGGCACTGGTTCCAAACGTCATCTGTCAAAGTGACAGGTTCAGTATTCTCTGCCATTCCATCATCATGGAAAAACTTACAAACGAGCAACGATTGCAAACTGTTGAAATCTATTGTCAAAATTCGCGCTCTGTGAAAAATGGTAGTCATAATCGATCTGGTGAATCAACACATCGTGCTGTTGTAACCAAATTTCGTAATAAATCTCAAAATTAACTTTGTAGACATTAAACCATCGACTCGCATGCGTATAGTGCGGTCTGAAGGGATATTGCAATCCAGTCTTAATGACGATCGTGAAATTTCAATTTGTCGCCGTTCTCAGCAATTGGACACGTGTTACTCAGGACTCCACCATATGGAAAATTTTATGTATCGATTTTGGTTTGAAAGCCTATAAAATTCAACTTTTGCAAGAATTGAATCTAAAATCGAGAAATTGTGTTCAGCGATGAAGCTCATTTCTGTAAATAAGCAAAACTGTCACATCTGGATTGTTAAACAGCCACATGTCATACAAGAATTACCGATGCATCCCGAAAAAACTGGGGCTGGTGGCATCATCGGTTCATATTTCTCCAAAGACGAAAGTCGAAGAAACGTTACCGCCAACGGCTAACGATCTAACGATGAAACACTTAATTGACAAGTGATTTTATCAAGGGTGCCACATGTCACACAGCTCGTCAAACAATGGACACGTTGAAGAATGAATTTGGTAAGCAGTTTATCACTCGAAATGGCCCTGTGAGTTGGCCATCAAGATTATGTGAATGAACCATTCTTGATTATTTCTGGTGGGATTATATATAAAGCCGTTAGTCTATGTGAACAAGCCACACACGATTGAAACCTTACAGGCAGAAATGCTCGAAAAAGTGACTCAAAATTGGACCCTCCGAATGGACAATTTGAAACGGAGCTGCGAACAACAAGGACAAAAGCCATTTTATCGATTCCAATAAAATTTTTGAATATAAGATGCAAATTTGAGTGTATTATTCGATTTAAAAAAAAACCGAGCTTAAAAATCAACCCTTTACTTGTTCACAACAGTTTTTTTCCAATTTTCTACGTTCATAAAATTTTATATGTGCTTTTTGTTGAAGATTCAAGTAGGTTGTTTTGTTTGAAGTTAGCAAGCAAAGAAGGAAAACATTTTTAATGAAAGTTCTTAGGTCTAAGGATTCCTCATATTCGTTACTCATTTCTCTCAGACATTAATTCCCTTTCCTCAAACATATTGATGATATTAAACCAACACTCAACTTGGATTAGTGAAACGATAGTCCAACAAATTCCCAAACCTCATGAAATTTTTGCATTTTCACCTTAAGTATCTATATAAAAAAATTTACTTCAAGTTCAACAATATTTCATATCTCGAATGATATCTCGATTATTTAGATCACTCGAGTACTAAAACGATAATTGAAATCATTCGAAATAAAAAAAAAAACAATAGTTTGTAGTTAGTAATTCAACCAAACCTCGCATTTATTTGACAATTTGTTTTCAAATTCTACAGATAAGCCATATTATGCTAAAAAAGTTTAATCTTTAACTAAAGTATTCCTATTCTGACAAGTCACTCTGACGGGGGAAAAAAACTATTCACAAATGGAGCCCCTTACAACAGCTAATAAATAAAAAGCTATATAATATTTCCTCTAAACGTAAAATCAATAGATTTAATAGTCTGCATTAAATTACGTGTATTCCATTCTTTTCCATTTGTTCTTTCGGTTTTACAACTAGTGGCATTTGTGGTGAAATTGAAAAGAAAATTTGTTTTATCAGACATCAATTTATTAAACACTTGCCGATTCTGGTAGATTCAGGAGCTTTATCTTTCTTCGCAAACAACGTGTAATCCTTATCATATACAAACATTTATATTAATTTAGTCTTTGAGAACGAATGCATACAACATGGTCACGACTTGCTTATCAACATGCCCTTGAACCATACAATTAGCCTGAAATTCATCGGGATTGATTAAATATATTGAAAATGTTTTAAAAGGGATGGTGACTGATGACTCAAATTACAGACTGGAATAAAAAGAGCAGGAGAGATGGTGAAATTGTTATTTACCTAATGACTATGAAATATACAATATAAACATAAAATAAAACGCCGAACTCTGGTTTTGACGATTTTCTACCTTACCTTAAAGTAAGGTTTAGGTTTCTTCGGGTAAACAGATCTTCAAAATCAAAGTGCATTACAAAATCCCAAACTATTCATTACTGTTTACTTCCATTACGATCAAAAGTGCATGTGTGTTGACAAAATTTTATTCCAACATATCACAAAAGTCTAATAATTCATTGCAGTTATGTCTATCAAAGTAAATACGACCCTGATCAAAATTAATATGCAAGGTAAGCAAACAATCAGCTTTATTTACTTGCCCGGCTGATAGTATTCGTAAACAATAAACCCACTTTGGCTATTTTTATTCATCGAAAAGAAAAAATAAAAACTGATAATCAGGTACACTCTCGTTGGCAGCTATGCGTGGTTCTAACCTACATGACATTTCTTTATAAACTATAAAATTCATCGAAAAAATATAACCCCCTTACTCTCTCATGTGCAAATAATCGGTACATAGAATAAAACATATTTTTTTATGGATATGGGATGTGATATAATAAGGTACAATTATTATTCTTACATGGAACAAAAAGTTGAGTGTGTATGGTAGTGTAGTGCAGTTTACTCATGGTGCTTAATTTAATTATCACTACATTATTACGCAGTTGTTGTTTGATTTCATTACCATCCCACCGCTCATTCACATAAATTAAAATATTGTATGAAGCTAATCGCAAGTATATTCATTAAGGGTTATGCAATATACAACTGAGATAGATAGAGGCCGTTCAAAACGTATTTGATATCCAGCCTGTATTTACATAGCAAAACCAACACCTTAAGTGGGCAGATTTAGTTTAAGATATTTCGTTACCTTCTGAGAAACCCGAACAAACGTCTGCGGTTTCGGTGGTATGTAATCCGACTTTTCATATTTGGACTACTAAAACAAAATAAAATAAAAAACTGGACAATAATAAAGCAGGTTTTAGTTTTTCGAATATGAGGTTCAAGACATTCTGTGAAAAATAAGGGTGAGCATTGGGGTGTTTTTCCAAAACTTTTGCAACTCAATCCCGATTCCAATTTGCTCTTAAGTTCCAGCAGCAAAAACTATCATTTTGAAGCTAGATAGACAGACAAGTGAGAACAACAAGCTGGAATAAGACAGGGACAAAGTGCACCTCCCCCAACCATGACTTGTTAAGAGAAGGAATCATTAAATGGTTGCCGATTATAAACTGCTAAGAAAGCGCTCTTCATGGCAGCGAAACTATTTTCGGAGAACTTGCCGATTCATTCCGAAAGGCGATACTTGAACATCTACTTTCCACTTCACTGACAGAATTGTTAACAGTTTTCAACACAATTTGAAGTTTACAGTATAGCTGCGTGGGGGTAAAATTTCTCTGAGAGCGAAAGAAGTACATTGAAATACTCGAACGCTTTTTTAACATGTTAACACAAAAGCTACACACGTTTAAACGTCAAATTTGAACTGACTACATTCAGAATTATTTAAGTCGTCTCGAACATCTTCGGCGTTTCGATTTGGTGCATTCACTGGTGTTTATTTATTAATCACTCTCGCCGAAAGCGAGCAAGGCTGAAACTTAAAATAAATCAGATACTGGAACGTTTTGATAGAAATGCGCACGTACTCAAACGCAGCTTATATGTATGTAAAAAGCTTTTCAATAGGGACTTGACAACTTTGAATTTATTTTTATTATTGTGAACATACCCTTTCCTAACTGTCATTGTCAATTTATTCAGTAAACTCAATATTTTCATCATGATACGAGTAACGTCGTCAAATTGTAAAAAGTTAAAGCTACCGAAATTCGAAATCAGTGACCGCAACTTTAAGAGCTTTAACTGTAATTTTCGGCCGCAATTCTCGCCCTAGCAGACAGGCAATAGCATAAGTTTAGTGCAAAAATTTGAGTCGGAAATATCACTGCCGTTCAATTGTTTTTAGAAAACGATCCAAATCAGTCAATTAAACGCCACCGGCGCGGCGCCCAAATGGGTGCAACGAATTGACCGCTGCAAACGTGGCCACGGTGGTCATATGAAATAAGTCGAGTTCTATTCATAAATGATTTGATTGTACTATACAAGCCGATAATGAAGTTTTTAAAATATCTCAAATGATTTGCGTTCAAAAAAAAAAGTTGTCAAGTCCGTATTGGAAAATCCGAAACTCATTTATATGTCAAAATGTTGACAACCAGATTCTGACAGATTGAAGTTGGATCTTGAGGCTAGGAGTCACATTAGCGGAGTTCACACTGTACAATTAGTTGGACAGAATTCGTTTGACGGATGTTGGATGGCCGGATGAAGTTTGCGTTCAGACTTCCAACATTATGACATATGTTCCTCCGATCCGTTCAACTTCAAAATTTTCAAAAATATTTGAAAACCATCTAACAAGTTAAACAAGCTGTCGTCTGAGGGTTCACATTATCCAACATTGGTCGTTCAAACCAAAGTCTGTCCAACTAATTGTACAGTGTGAACTCCGCTATTGGATGCAAGTGAAATTAAGCTCCCCATTTGATATTTTCGTGAAAAATTCAAAAAAAAAAACTGTATGAAACCTCAGATATCACATTTATCATCTTATCAAACAACGTGTTTTTGGAGGCCTTTCTAGAAAACAAGAAGCAATGAATACTAAAAACGTTCAGTATCAATTACAGTGTTTTTGTTTTACTATCTACATATGTACATATAAACCATCTTTAATCACCAACAGGCAACCATTTTTACCTTAAAATAAAAGTGAGAGAATGAAACGCACGAGAAGTAGGTTGAGAAAACCGCCTAGTTTGAGTGGGTGTAGAATAGCATTGTGGTTATGTCTGCCACTTGTTAAACTCTAAGTTATGGAAATGCTCTGAGAATTAAACGGATATGCATTCAAACGGAGACAAAACAAATTTGGTATTTTGTATTAAGTCTATGAATATATTCATTTGAAGTGATGATATTTAATTCGTTTGCATAAAGTTACCAAGAAATACAGCGTCAGGCGGTTCACTTTATGCTGTAAATTCGCTGTGAGTTATTGAAAACGAAAGCGCGATTCTTGTTTCAATGCGTTTCTTTTATATTTTTACGAAATTATAAAATCACATATTAGATAATTAGGTTAGCTAGTTTTCAAAATCAACCGACACCTCATTTTTTTATAAGCAAACGCCATCCAAAGTCCGATATTACTATTTAGAGAAACCATTTTTATCAATACAAAGTGACGTTATCATAGAAAAAGAAATACGAACGAGAGATACTGGTTATCATTAAAAATTGTTCAAAAATATGTTGTGTCTTGGGCATGTCAGAAAAAAAGGGGTATGATTTGTTATTTAACAAAACATTTTGGTTGTGTTTTGATAAAAGAAATTCATTTTAGAAAACACGAAATTGTTCTTTGGGAAATTACATGTACATGTACATGCTTACATTTAGTTTGCTTTAGTCATTCCGATTTAATATTTCACTGGTAAACAGGATATCTTTGATTTAAAAACAAAAGAAGTTATTTCATTGAATATAGAAAGCGAAAACAAAAGGAACTCGCCAGAAAAGTAAAGATGAGTGTCCATTTGAGACCAAAAACACTGAAAGTAGCTCTCAGGGTTTCAGGGATCTCTCGAGAGGGAAGTATCAAATGGACATAGCTTTGGCAGTTGACGTTTTATGTACTCTTCACATTCTTTTCGAAAGTAGCTCGCAAGTGGACAGAGGACACATTTTTCCTATACAATTCTGCGATGAGTTCCCAGAGTTCCAACATATTTTGCTATTTATGGACACGAACGAAATAATAGAAAAATATGTGTTTTTTGGATTCTGTGGAAGTCATTCCGGGACAGAGACAAAACAAATAAATATGAAAAGAAATTTTACTAGTTTTCATTCTCTGATAATAATTAAATCTCTGATTTATTGAGTGTCTTCAGTTTAAAGGTTTATTGGAAACTACTACTCTCAGGAAATCATGTCTCGAAACTGAACAAATTAGCCCGCGATAGCAAAGTCTCAAAAAACTAACAAACTACCACGCACCTTAAGATTATGCGGAATGTTTTGAAAGCAGTTAAAACAAAACCAAACCAAAGAGGTTTTGCAGTTGCGATTGCGGCGAAATTCTGTCGTTGCCACAACTGCAAATATATGTAAACGAGCTGACCATTTGTCGCGTCGTCAGTGCGGGCACTCTCAAATGTCGCTATATAAACATAATTTGGCAGCTGAACTAGCCGCTATCGCAACTACAAAACTGCTTTGGTTTGAGTGAGCCTTTAATCTTTATTTAATAAATTAATTACTTAGAAATACTTTTCTGCAGAAGGTATTACTTTTATAAGCAGCCTAACAGTCCATTTATAAGAAGCTTTTATCTAAAACCGGTCGGATGTTATATGAAGAGGTTCTCTAAGCGGGCGTCTTGTTGAAAATGAATGCAACATAGGGGATAACTGATGTTTTCCATATGCCTTTTTAAAACGTCAAAAGCTGTTTGTTATAGGAATCCTTGTACTCTTCTTTTGATGTTAAATTTGTGATCTATTCCTATTGGTTTTTTTATATCGCTATCATTGTATTATTTTCTAAGAATATTTAGTTGGATAATGTCTGCCTCATGTTCAAAATTTTTGAACATGTTTTAAGATTTTATTTTGTATTTTTTTGTATTGATGTTTTTGCGATATATCTTTCTGGTAGGTAGCTATGTGTGATGTTTGCCCGTGCTAATATTCCGTATTTTAATGTGGATTTTAATAATGAGAAGTGAACTGAACCTTTCAATACATGTAAATTACTGTTCACACAAGTCAAATGATGTAAAGCATAGACTGCTCTATGTATACCCCCTTTTGTAGAAGCAAATAGCAATCAAGGTCAACACCCAGGGAATTCATAAAATAAACATTATCAATTAACTCGTTACAATTATCATCATATAATTAAGACTTTCTTGTGTTTTATTCCCGAGATATGCGGAAACCAGGTGTGGATTAGTTTAGATTTTTTTTATGTTAAATACAATCGGATACAAAAAAAAAGTGTTCTGCGGCATTGGTTTTGTCATCAAACAAACACGAAATGTATTTATTTGTATGGATTGACTCATACTATTGAAATATTCAAAATGAACGCGATCATTTAAGAAAATATCAACCTACCTGTCCCAGTTTTACCAATTTGAGAACACCCAACCCATTTATGTTTTCTATTCATGTACTAGCTGAGCCGGCCGGCGTTGCCGTTTTAAGGTTCCCGTTCTCATTCCTGTTTCTGTTCCCGATTATAGGGATGAAATGTACGCTAAGTTACTGAGGGACTGCATCACAGTGCTGAAAGAATTTTTGAAGTCTGTGGAGTAGTTTCTAATTTTCCGTTCCCAACCCCGTCCCAGTGGGAATCTTCCGTTCCCATTGAAATATGTGAATGAAATGTAAGTCTATTTTACTGAGGGATAATGTAACATCCTAGAGTTGAAAGAATTTCTGAAATCGGTCAAGTAAGATTAGGATTCCCGTTCTCGTTCCCGTGGGATTATAGGGATGAAGTCTAAGTTACTGATGGAAGGGGATAATGTAGCTAAAAGAATTTTTAAAATCTGTGGAGCAGTTTCTAATTTTCCGTTCCCAACCCCGTTCCTGTGGGAATATGGGGATCAACCCTTGAGAGGAACCATCTCTGGACTAAACTGTCAACCATGAAAATTTCATAGAAACCCGTTGGGTGGCTTACGAGTCTTTATCGGACATTACATACATTTTTACTTTGACTAGTTTGGGCATATTTGTGGTCAGTTAGTTCCTTTTGCTATCTATTAAACAATGAACAGACAACGCTTGCAAATTATGCAAATTTATTTTGAAAATCATGGTCCAGTTTGCTAAACTTCTCGATTACAACTCCCGCTGGATGTTTTTTTTAGGAGTTTTGTTTCAAATTTAATCGTTGTCATTTCACAATGAAAAGGTTTAATCAAAAAAGTGGTCGGAAAGCGGTCGATTACACTTCATTCGAGCCAGCCGTGAGACTCATATGTCCATAAGAATGTCTTCAATTTAAAACCATGAAAATTACATTTATTTTTACGCCCTTTATTTTATTTTCAAGAGGAATGCATCTCTAAAAACAACTTTACTATATTGATTTTTTTTTTTTTGATAACGTTCAATTTGTAGTATAGTTTTGTAGCCTTATTGCCATTACCTATTTCATATATTTTGTTCATTTATAGGCAGAGGAAGTATTCATAGGTCTATAATTCAAGTTGTCAGTTTCTAAACCAATAGCCTTTGCTAATCTGTCATAATACAGCAACTTCAAATTCTTCTGGTACATATGACTGCCTAAAACTTAGTTTTGTTGTGTTTTCAAAAATTGGGACAAGGATTTGTTCATTTAATGCAATGTCTTTTGCTCTTGTTTTATCTGTTTTGGGGTTTTGTTTATATTTATTTAGATTCGTCATGATTTTTGAGGATTGCTTCGCTAGTGACTGAGTATGCACAGCAGGTTCAACTTCATTCATAAAACTTGAAGCAGTTTTGTTCACAATCTTATCTTTCTGAGCTATTTTCATGTATAAAACCTTAAAACACATTACTCTGACCCTTTTTGAATAGAAAATATGTAGGTATGTTAGATTTTTTGAACAAAAATGATGGCTTCTACCATATCTTCGACAGTGAAACAGTATTACCGCAGTAATCAATTCGTACATACCGATTGTGTAAGTCTGGCTTCAAACAGCTAGGTACACACAATACCACTCAAATGCCAGGATATTTAATACAGAAATTGTATTAAACTCAACCGCAGAACGATGCAGCTCAGCTTTCAATTTTGTTCTTATTCTGCCGTTCTGCCTCTCAGTGCGTGGTAGTGCCCTTAGTGTGGACGACATGCATATATAAAGGGCAAATCAGTGGAGACCGCACTTCATGAAGTAGTCGGTACTATTGAACAGTCAATCCAATATAAAGAATATACGTTGGCTGCATTCCTCGATATAGAAGGGGCCTTCAACAACGTTGAATACAGTGCTATTCGCATGGCATTAAGTTCCATAAATATCGAGCCAACGTCAGTATCTTCAGGTATCTTCTCAGACTACCCCACCATGAATAGATCAATAAAGCTTCCCGACTTCTGCAGTGTCTTTCAGGCAGAAGTACTTGCAGTGTGCGAAGCCGCGAAGCACTTAGCTACGCAAAACCTGATCAACAAAAATATTGACTTCTTTATAGACAGTCAAGCGGCCATTAAAGCTAATCTCATCCATTATCACAAAATCCAGACTAGTAGACAGCTGTCGCAGTAACCTAAGACTGCTCAGCGAAACAAACACAGTTAGTTTAACCTGGGTTCCAGGACATCGTGACATAATTGGTAATGAAATGGCGGATAAGCTGGCTAAAATCGGGTCAGCACTCGAATCCAGCGAAACGAACACATCAGTTCTAAGGCCACTTGAGCAAGAAAAAAACAATCAAACACAATTTTCTAAAAACCGCCAATGACAGGTGGTCATCTTTAGAAACATGCCGAGTCTCTAGAAACCTTTGGCCAGATATTTCCAAGAACAGAATTTCTACTCCAGCTAAGCAGACCTCGGCTCTCTCTGTTGATTGGCATTCTCAAGGGACACAACTCGTTGGGTACCCACATGATGAGAATGGGCATTAGCACATCCGACTTATGTAGAGGATGCCAAGATGAGGAGGCAGAGGAGGGATCATTCCACTTCCTCTGTGAGTGTCCTAGCTTGGCCCACACTCGGAAAAAAAACCCTCGGAGAATACTTTTTCGACGAACTGGGCGACATCTCAAATCTCCCACTGAGCAACGTCCTGAAATTTACTCAGGGCTCCAAATGGTTCAGAGGGAGTTCCCTACCACAATAACCATTTACCTTTCCAATCCTCCCATTTCCTCATCCTCTGATTTCCCGGGGAGCACAATGGATCCTTGAGATCCGAGTGAGGTGTTGCCACTTGTGGCTGCACCCCCCATTCAACCTAACCTAACCTAGTGTGGACGACCCCATCGGCCTTCCTCCTTTCTATGTTTAAAGCTCTTAGGACACGGCTACGTACAGAGCGGTAAAGTAAAAAAAACATTGAAAACTATAAGCGTCTTCGCTCAGCTCCTAATTTCGTTATAATTTTGCCGGTTTGACGCTCAGTCCATGGAGGTGACCTTAAAACAAATTAAAATAAAGCACATTTCTTACAACCATGCCTTGTGAGGGAATGGAGGAGATCTACAGGTTTCTGCCGATTCCGAACGGTCAATCGAGAAAGCACTTTTCATGGCAATGAATTTATAATCGGCGCACTGTTGGAATTCGAACAACGAACCTCCGGCAAAACAGGCAAGCATGTTAGTTAACCATCACGTCACTGGTACCGCCGTGACATTACTCTTACTTTTAATACAAGAATCCTTCAATTTAATTTAAAAAAATCTTCGCAGTGTTGAGAAAAAAAGTTTGCTAAAGAATCATTTAAGCTCATATTCAATGAACGTATTTCAAAATAAAAGGGATAAAACAGAAATAGAAATAAAAAAATAAAAACAATGCCAAAAACACAAAAATGTAAACATCTTTCGCATCTTCTCAAAGCAACGAGCGGATTCATTTAGTTGCTATTGATAAATAGATTGCGAACTATTTTAGTATTCAATAACTTGACTAGAACGTTATAAATAAGCACTTCCTCTTTACAATACCTATCTAATAGAAGAAAGTGGATGGGAATACTCGTACATTTCGTTCAAAGTATATTAAAGTTTTTCATTCTTTTTCGCTTCTCTTATAACAATCGGCAGTGCCGTTTTTCTTGCTTGCCGATATCAATTATCATTGACAATTGTCTTTGAATTGAATGTTTGAACTGAAATAAAAATTGTTTTCATTTTTAACTTTTTTTCTTGCTTGAATGCACCAGCAACTAATCATGTATATAAGTTTCAACTGGACATCTTTTACGCTTATTTTTTTTATATAAAACAAGTCCTGACAAACGAAATTTATGGTAATGGAAATGATTTGAGATCTGCCATTGTTTTACTTTATGGTCATCATTTCAAATGCTTTGCAAAAATCTCTCAAAATCAATGTCTCATTCGAAAAAAATTTAACACATCATCAAACTCCTTTCAGATATCGTACGTCTCATCCAAAATCAACTTCTCCCTAGAAACTAACTATAACCAATCTCAAAATGACGTCTTTGCTCAAATTGAAAGGACCAGTTCTATTATTTGCATTACGGCGTAGGAAACGTGAGATAATCTCTAATCACAGCCATAAAGATAAGGAACACCAAAAGCCTGGTGAATATTTATGACGTGCAATTCTTCATAACAGGAAAAAATATGTTATCTTTTGGCAAACAAACAAAGTACATTTAGCTTGTTTTTTCGTTGATTTAGGAATCCTAATCAACACATAACAACTGTTGATGCCCCTCAACATTTAGAGTAATGTCAATAAAAAAAAAATTGAGAGAAAATTCAAATGTATATGTTTGACTATAAAGGTGCAAAGGACAAACAGAAGTAAGTAAACTAGGAATCACTTAAGGAGCTTACGAGTCCTCTAAACTTCCACAATTTCATCAAGAAGATCAATGACCTGCAAGTCTATCTGGTATGACAAGACATGAACGGTTGAATGAATCAGTCCATTTTATGGGAATTACTGCGGAAGTTTTAAAGGCCTATTTCACATTCCTTAACTAACCCAAAAGTAGATAAAAATGTTCCACTACATCTAGAAAGATGTGAACCACCAAACAATGTGGTCCCACCGGCAAATCCCACACAAACGAACTAATTGGAAAACACGACATGATAAAGCCAACATATACTCGTATGTAATTAACCTCGGTCAATGGCATATCGGGGAGCATGCGACAAAGTAGAACATTCCTCATTATCATTGCCACAGTTTGGGAGAAAAAAATAGGAAAAGGAAACAGTTGTCCACATTTTTTCTCTGCCATTGTCCTGCGTTACCCCAAAACTTTCTTAGCAACCTCTTCTTTTAGGAAAAAAGATAAGAAATCTTAAATCTTTCATAAAAGTTATAAAAAGGTTCAGAGAAGAACGAACAATGACTTTACAACAAATAATGCGAAGAACAAGACCAAGTCTTGAAATTGAATTAATGTATAAATTTAAATGGAGAACTTTCTGCCTAAATCTTTGTTCACTTTGTAAACTTTTATACTTAAAAAGGAATAAAAAAAAGGAGCACACTGCATTTCAACGTAAAGACTCTATTTAAACAAAATGTTTATAAAGCACCAATTAGCGTTGATGAGACCCAATTTATTTGAACATCAAGCTTTAGATTTCGGGCTTTTTCATTATAAAGAGAAAAACATTCAATACGAATAAATTTCAATGGTCAATACCTCCCAACAAGTATTTCTTAATTGGCGTGTGATAGGGATTTTTGTACCTCGATTTCGAAATCAGAATTCAGCATGTGACATAAGCTGCAAATAAATTGATAGTAGGTTCTTTTTAGGTGGGTGTGTGCTGTGTGGTGATAAGAGGTCATTAATTGTATACTGTATGAAATATGCCTCATGACTTTTCTTGGAACGAAATCAAAGATAGGAAAAAAGAGTGGGTGAAGCTACATGGCTTTATGATTCTGGAAAGTTTGTCTACTTGTTTATAGATATATTGATCCTTTAAAAAAGAAACAGATATAACAATTGTTGTCCTTGTTATTGGAAAAGGAATTAAATGAAATCCAACATTAAGCAACTGAAGGGTGAATTGGTTCTTTAGCAAAGCAGCAAACCGAATGCAGTCGCAAACATTTGTTTTAAATAAAAATCAATAATAAAATGGAAATGTATGAATCGAATGTACATCCTTATGTCAAAAAAAAAACTATAGGCTGTGTCGTTTAATGTACCGCACCTATTCTATGTTAAATTGGCTTTATGCATGTGACTAAAAAGGGAAATTTGTATGAAGCCTTGAGTGTAAGATCCACAGAATTGCAATGTATTGTAAGGTTTTCAACATTCAAATCGAATTAACAGCGCCCTCTTTAAGCCCATAAGTTCAAGAGCAGTACAATACCGAGATTTCCTAAACATTGAGTGAGTAATGTGAGCTACTTTTCACTGAAAATCAAAAAATGACATCATTATGTTTCCAAGCTATTTACGGACAAACTTCACTCACTGAAACAGCTATGTAAATCTCAGCACAGATATAAAAAACCCAATGAAAACCTTAAAAAACATAACCTTGTTTTAAAATAGAGTATTCTAGAGTGTTCTAACCTGGAATAATTTAGGAGCTACTGATGACTAAACAAGCGACATGCCAGTTTGAGGGGAATTAAGGTTTGATTTTGACCTCGTGAAGAAAACTATTGAATAAGCTGAAGTTAAAATTAAGCAAAATTACATATTGAATTTAGTCTTTTTTTCTCTATGGATTGGAAGATGCGAAAATATTTTTTGGAGGTATCCACCTTACTGACCTATCAATGGTGTGGGATATAATACTGTTCAAATGACAGCAGAAAAATTATGGTAACTTTAGTGCAGATTACATAATATGAGAGCGCGAATACTAAATAACCAGGCTTTTCAGAATATTCATTGTGGCGTTAACAGCCAACAAACATTGGATATCACCTGAAGGAACAGCACGGTAACGACACAGCGGTTCACATTATCTAGTGACTTAATGTAGATGCATTTTGTCATTATGTGGAGTTACTGGGCTCTACAATCTGCCACAGGTGTCCAAAAAATTATTTAAGTTGGAGAATTAAAAAAAAAAATCCCTGCTGCCTGAATCCCTGCCTGCCTGAGTGATATAGCTCTGGGTGCTCCTAATGAAAAACCCTTTGATTTCTGAATGTTTTTTCTAATAAAGGGTGTTTCTTAAGAGGTATACAAATTGAAAATAAATTAAGACATGTAAAATTAAGTTTCAGGTATTGGTTTTAAATAAAAGACATTCTTATGCTATTGGTACTTAGAAACGATTTCAGGCAATCAATAAAAACAGTGTTGCCAACTTTAAAACCTAACTTTTAGGAAAAAACCCCGTAAGAAAGATAATGATTTTCAAAAAAAAATTTGCACAAATTGCAAGCATTGTTCTGAAGTAAATTTGTTTATTGTGGAATGGTAAAACGTACCGACCAAAAATACACGGCTAATTATCAAATTGACAATCACTAGAAACAATGTTGCCATTTTCAAAACCAAACCTCTAAGAAAAACATACTTTATAATGCTCTCGAGAAAGAAGAAGATTAAATATTCCTTATCCGCTGCTACTATATTTGAAAGTTATTTTGTATTCAGTCGGAAAACCGAAGAACTAAGTTGCATAAAAAAGCGGGGTAGTTTCAACTTAACAAACAACTGGCACGAGCGTCACCAATTCAGTCTTTATTTTACTGTATCGCATAATCTGAACACGACTTCTTGATGGCGATTTTAAGTATGGAAAATAGGTTTTGTTTTTATCCTCTTTTTAATAGGCGAAAAATCTGACTAAGGTTAGGCTGTGGGTAAGCTTAAAAAAAAATAAAGCGAACATACTGCACAACTTTAGCTTCTGATTGGACTTTGAAATACGATACGATTGAATACTTAGCTGCTAAGAACTGCCACTAACAATGGACTATGGTGATTTGGGTTTTCGTGGCGATAATACGAAATAGAGCACTAGAAATGAGCTTTTTTTTAAAACATTCCTTCCATTCCATCGGCTACATCAGAGTTTGTTAAAGCCCTTTTAAACGAACAGTTACAGTTCAGTTATCAGTTGAACTGAAAAAAGATGGGAGTCCCATCCGTTTCAGTTTGACAAGCACTGTTTGCATTTATATATCATTTTTGACTGAGTGCTTAACTGATGGTTCAACTGAAACTAAAAAGGTTCGTCTAAAATGTTCATAAACTAATTTGTTTCACACAGACACCAAAAATTTACTTAAATTATGCAAAGCAGTTCCTAAATGTCCCAAAACGTAGTAGATTGCTTTTTTGCAAGTGAACTTGCACAACTGTCAAAAAACACTTGCGAACTTTTAATTGCATTGCAGATATGGTTTAGGATTTTTTCTTTCTTAGCATGAGACTTGCTTAGCAAGACTTGCGTTTAGTAATTCACCCATAATATAACACAAAAAGCAATATATTTGGTTAAGACTGAGGCCCAAGATGGCGGCCAAGGGTTGGTTTATCACAAATTCAAATTTAAACAACTGGTAGGTGTTTTCAAAGGAACTTGAGTCGTATTACACAAACAATCAAAATAAGTACAGTAAAACGTAATATTACTTTGAGAGGACCAGTGATAACTTTTGAGAGGAGCGATAATTGGTTACGTGAAAGCTGCTGCACCACCCAAACAAATAAAGCAAACATACATAGGTACTGGACTACCTTTGCTACGTTTTATTTATCCTTGCAGAGTTAAAAATTTCAAGTGGAGACCATTTAAGGGGGGTAAAGTTAATTCAGCCGAAAAAAGGCATATGTTTAAAAATTTTTTTTGGGTGTTCGTTTATTGAAAAATTTACATTTAATAAAGAAACATTTGAACAATATTATCCTAAATTTGCATTGCGTAATATTCAATCGACCGAGTGAAAATTAAACTCGTTTATAAAGGAATTTATTCGGGGTCGAAAAATACAATAGCGCGCCGCGCAGCTGCCGCCAAGGTATAAAACCCGGCATGGAGCAATAGACGCTCAAATACTCATAACTTCGTCAATTTTACTCCGATCGACTAAACATTTTAACACAATATTCCTGAGATATTATGCATTCATTTAAAACATTAAAAAAAGAAGAAAAAAAAATTTAAATACTTCACTCCCGCCCTTAAGCAGTTTTACTTTTATAGATCGCAAAATCAGCTTTAAAATTCAGACAAACTGTTAATAGCATTTAATTGTTCAACCACTTTGGTGTTCTGTTGATTGTGTTATAAAAAAAAGGTAAAATGTATGTATGCTCTAAAATGCCACACAATCTATGTGTCAAGTTCTCAAGCTGAAAATAGCTATAACACTCAGCTCTATTTCCTCTATTACAAATGTTGTTAGTCATCAAGCTTCGATTTAAGATGATTTTCCCTTTCTAACTGTTAAATATCATGGGCCCTATTGGCAATCTCCCAAGGAATTTCGTTTCCCATGTAGCCGATACCAATTGTTTGTGGGAAATGTTTCCCGAGAAATTTGGGTGAATTCCTTAACGCAAGCCTTGCACAAGTTCCTAAATGGCAACAAAAAAATCACTTCAAAGCAGAATGTCCCAAAACGTAGTAGATTGTTTTTTTCAGCAATTGTATGTGAATTTGTGCAACTGACAAAAAACACTAGCGAACTTTTAATTGAATTGTAAATGTTGTTTTGGATTTTTATTTCTTTAGCATGAGACTTGCTTAACAAGGCTTGCGTTTAGGATTTCACCCTTTTATTCGCAATGGAATCTCATAAAGAATTTTTGTTCTCAGCCTTTATACCATCAACACGTTTACTGGGAATTTAAAACTGAGCTATAAGTTTTAATTTTCAAAACTAACCCATCGTCCATCCTTCCATCCATCCATTTCCGTCCATCTTTTGGAACACTAAATGAAAGTATGTATTTCAGTATGTATTTCCTAACAATCTTCAATTCATTAAAACCGAGCAATGTTATAAAATTCTTTAATTTATTCAAATTCATAGCTAAACTGAACAAACAAAAGTTCAAAGTAGATATGTACATGTACACCCAGGAATCACCTACCCCCAAATTAATATTCTTTCGAAAAACAAGAAACCAGAGCAAAAAGAGGAGGTTTGTTCTTTCTCAAAGTAAATTTCTACAGACAAAAAATGTACTTTTTTCTTTAATTTTTGTAAATTTTTCTTAAATTGTTATTTCAATATTTTATGTACCTACCAAGCCATAGGAAAAATATAAACGTTTTTTGACCCACTAACAAAACTATTGAGATATTTTTAGAAAAACACGATCATAATGTGTTTGTATAAGTCAGCAGAGGAATCTCGGATGATGCATTGCTCAAGTAAATCAAATTTTGGCCTCTATTTATTTACACTATCTATTCATTCACATACTAACAGACTTAAATACATTCGGTTTAAAAATCGAATTGTTTGAAATCCTTGAATATTTTCTCAATCAATCTTTTTCTATGAATCTCCGATGTCAATCTAATGTTAATGTCTCTAGTCTCTATGTCTGTCTGTCTAGTCTACCGTGTGGCGTCTTCAGTAAAAATCGAAACGCATTGCATGATTGCATCAGCCGCCAAGAGCCACAGCAAAGTCTGTCTTATATACCAAGCAAGCCCTATTGTCTCTTAAACTCAAAAATAGTTTAAAAAAAAGTTTATACATATATACCGACAGATGGTCTCTCAAACTCAACTCATCTCAACTCTCACTTTACTACTACGTGTACACAGTCGCTTACCCACGTGGTTGCTTGATTGTAGGAATTGTTGAATTTTTCCTTCGAACTCATTCAACACAACCTAAATATAAATTGGCGCCCAAAAACGAAATAGCTTTACAGTCCAGCCGCACTCTTGTCATAGCACGTGATAAATTAATTTTATAATGGCACTACGATGCAGCGCAGGCGGCAGGCCTCCTGAGGCTGACTTCTTCAATGGCATCAAAGTGAGAGTTCGGTCTTCTATCTATGTTCTGTTCTATCACCAATATATACTCTTCAACTGTAGAAAATCTTCTCTTGAAAGAGTGGGTATAAGAGATTTTTATATCCAACTCAACTCTACTTACTATAATAGAAATATTCACAGCGACTTTTATGTGTTTGTATGCCTTCTCTTTTGGCAATGTCTTTGGTTATGTTGAATCAGTTGAACAATGTCCAATTTTTTACTTGGACTGAAGGTTGGTCTTGGTAGACGCACAAAATCTACATCATAGTTCATAGTATTTTCATTTCAGCGAATACAGAGGTTAGCCACAGCCCTTCAATGTTTCTAAATTGGTTTTTGAAAGAATTATGACGTACGAAAACAGTTCAAACCAGCGGCAAATGTCGCTTCGCTATTAGATAACATAAAATAGATATTTTGAAAGAAAAATTGGGGTTGTACTGCGTTTGACATTCCAGAAAGTTAAGTAGGTATCTAATCGTAAGTTAAGTTTTCCAACAGGAAGTTTGTTTTTCATACCATTACGAAGAAACACACACATAACAGTGGTTCTTTTTTTTATCCAAAAAAGCACATGGCCATGACTGACTCTTTTTTGATTGTTTCTTAGAATTGTTTTGCCGGCTAGGTACATAATATGTTGTACACAATCAAGTTGAATTGGAAACTTGTCCAAAACATTTCATCAGCAATTTTTATTCCAGGGGCAGTGGCTGCCACTGCCGTGGTTAACGATTTCCATGGAGATTTGCAAAATTGGTGTGACGTCATGCGTGCCTTAAAATTTCTCCAAATTTCATGTTATTTTTAGAATAGGTATACCAACAGCACTCCCATCCCAACCCTCTCCCACTAGGTTGTGCCTTGTGCCTTGTGACTAATGTGCGGATATACAGTTGTTTTTGTACCCTTGTCTGCATGGAGGTAATACTCATTGTTGGCATTGTTTGAATTCCGTTTTAACCTAATCGAAAGAGTGGAATTAAGTGTATTTCTGTACTTTGTATCCTCACAATAAATACCTACTAACGTGGGTGTATAGTAAAGTATCGGGAAAAAATAAGTAAACATTAGATAACTCGGGTGTTTTGAGTGCTGAAGGTTAACGCTGTTATTGTATGTATTTATTTGTTTTTGAGATTGGTATCGCGTGTGCTCTTACGTCGGCTATGGTCGGCGTAAAGCAGAAATATTCTAAAAAAACACACAAATCCGGTGGATTTCAGAATGTCAAAAATCAGTAATCAAAGAAAATGTCTGCACTGAGCGTGTGACATGAGGTACCGAAAAAATAGATGGTCAAAGTCCACTATTCAAAATCTCGATATTTTTGTACCATACAACTTGCCTCAACTTGTGTTTGAGTTAGTCCCAAGCAAGAAGAGAATAATAATTACAGTAATTTATGTGATTTAAAAGAAACGGTTAATTTAAGTGGCACATTTGGCACACCCAACAGCTAAGCTTTGTTTATGCCATAAAACAAAAGCGACACACTAAAAAGGCTTGGCCATCTTCAATAAACCGTCGCTTGATCAATTGCAAATGAATTTTTGGCAAAAATTGTGGAATGGGAGCCTAAGAGAAATTGAAAGAAAATATTGGCATAGAACCTATTGACTAAACAGGGCTGGAGTGTCACACATTTCCAAGCGTTGTTTTGTATTTCTTCACCTAGTTTCTAGCCTCACAATTCACAAAGGAAAAGAAGTTATAGGACTTAATCTTTTAAAAGCATTTTGTGAATTAAAGCATAAGTTCGTTCGACAATACAAACTTACAAATGTGTCTTCCATCTTATTGGAATATTTCATTTTGAATAAGCCACTATTTTAAACAATAGGTTCGTTCGTTGAAGGTTTCCTTCACAAACCTTACGAATTGTAAAAAACCTGGGTTTTCAGTTCTCAAAAAAAACCAACCTGTTCATCGCTTGAACTCGCCTCAGCATAAACCTAGTCCTATTTCAGGACGAGTTGAGGGTAAACCCAGGGCTCAAAAAACACTCAGTTTGACATTGAGGGTGAGTTTAGGTTTTTAAAAAAATGCTTTGTGGCGACTTCAGGCAACCCCAAGGCTTCAAAAAACAAACCTAATGACAACTGACACAAGTTGTCATTACTTGACAGATGACACACCAATTAAAATAGAACTATATACAATTATTAACAACACATTGTAATCGTTTAAAAGAAAAAAAGGAGTAAAAATCATAAACCTTCTCACACCAAATGTTTATTATCCCTAAGCAGACTGCACCTTAGCTCCGTAATAGATGTTATAACCAGACAATGCCTCGCAGGTGGCATATTTACCAAGCAATATCCCATCAAACACCTTCCGTGGAAACTGCATGAACGAATAAGAAGAGAAACCCGTTCCGCATCACCTCTGAACATGCCCTGGGCTCTATCAAAGACGTAAAACACATTTGGAAAAGATCTTTTTCAACGATCCAATTGATCTTAGGATCATAGACATAAATAGTTTCCATCGCTTTATACAAAGGTCCAAATGATTTAAATAGTGAGGCAGTTCCTCACATTCTTATCTGGTATCACAATGGACCTATTTTATTGGTCTGAGTTTTTCGGTCGTTTCCCCGATAGGCACCTTAACCTAGAATCACCTTATTCGCCACTGATTGAAAATCTAGTAAGAAAAAACGAGCTTCTTATTCGTGGAACGTCGCTGAAGAGCAAAAAGTTTGTCTAACTATTGTCGTCTTTGGAATGGGACATCCCAAAATCGACAATACAACGAGTTTAACATAGAGATTTAGGTTTTAAGACTTTTCAAGTTCATTTAACACAAGAACTTAACCTTACGTGTGTTTGCTGATTGGATGCTTGAAATGTATTCAAATGATCTTGAATGATGCCACCTACTTTTAATTCGGGGCTTGGAAAACCCAGAAATTATTGCTGAAAAGGAAAACCATCTTCATCTTTATGTGGAATGTTTGGTACGGTTTGCTCTGGGTCTTTGGACCTTACTTTTTTTGAAAATGAGGTTGGAATAACAGTGAATGGATAGAATGGATAGCGAAATCTATTGAACGATATTTAATGATTTCATATAACCGTTATTGGAAGATAATGATTCAGACGATGTTCATTTTCAACAAGATGGAGCCACATAAGCAACGATTCCATTTTCTTTTTGCGTGAAATTTTTGTGACCGTGTTATGCGACCACAATTGGCCTTTAGACACTTTTCTTTGGGTCTACGTGAAAGAAAAGGCCTATCCCAATTACCCACAATCGTTTCAACACCTCTAAGATCGAAGCCGCGACGGTATGGAGGACATACAGGCCTATTTGTGCAAATTTGTAATGGAAAATATAAAAAAAAAAATATGGTCTTGCACGCGTACGATGTTTCCTTTAAAGATTGCTCTTTTTACAATTTTTAAAATAAATAAATATAAACATTCAACTTCTTATTGAATGATATAAATACAACAAGATATTATGGGTCATTTAACGATTTGAACAGATATTCCAGGTCAATATTGTTTTATATTAATTAAATAATTGTTCAGTTTAATAAATAATTGGATTGATAATAAGGCATTAAAAAAGGCGAACCTTAAAGAACTAGAAATCTTACTTGAAATCATATCATGGGACAAAGGAAAAATCGGACGAATCCAGTCCTGGGTATTTATTTATGAGGGTGAAAATCGCACCACGGCTTTTAAATTTTTCGCTGCTGACGATTTTTCCGGTTTCTTTTTTATTAGCTTATGCAAATATAATTGGTAACATTCTCTACGAAAATAAAAAGGCAATAAAACACAAGGACAGGACTTCACAATTAACCTTTCTTGTGATGTATGTCGAACAAGGGAAACTTGAATACAAAAATAGACATTGCTTTGGAATAGGAAACTGAGAAAATTACAAGCTACGTTAGCTGTGTTTCATAACAATAGAACAAAAATTTTGACTGCAAGAAAACTTAAAAAAAAAAAAATTATTTAAAATATTCGTTAACGTCACAATCACACGTGTATGTTCTAATTACTTAGATAAGAGTAGTTTCTGAACAAATTACGACTGAAAACAGCTTTATAAGTATGTAGTATACAGTAAGTTTTACTAACGTAGGTTTCGAAACTCTGAATTGAGCGAAAATTGAGAATTTAATGAACAAGTTTTCAGGTACTTACGAAACTCTTCAAGTACCTGATTACCAAACCAACCGTAAAAAAAAGAGAAAGCTCGCTGACATTTCTCACTATTGTTCCACCTTTGTGGTATACCTTAAAGATGTAAGTCTTGCAGACTCAGACTATGTATGAGAAGAAACTTCTTAAACAATTATGACCACAAAAGAGACTTTTGATTCAGGTAAAATTAGCGACGAGTCATTTCACGTCGAGAAAAACTTTAAGCTGTTGAATGAACTACTTTAGGAAGAAATTGCATAAGTTGAACTCACTTTTATGTTTTATCTAACGAAGGAGTTTCATACTCACTGCGAGACTTGATAACTTTCTTAAGTCATAACTACTTTTTTAGATCAGACGACGCCGACGCGACGGTGACTTGACGCTCAGTTTGATCATCACCTTACATGAAGCTAGGCTAATGATATTTTTCTTTTCTTGTTTTCTGCTTTCATTCATCAACGACATCATTTAATAAAGAATTTTGTGATAAGATTTTTATATAAATAATGATATTGCCATCAACGATAGCTTATTATCTTAGCCGATACCTGCGTACCGCCGCACTGCCGCCGGGCGGCCCAATAGCGTTAGCATCATTCAATCAAGTCATCCATATAGTGAAAACTGTAGTCAGTTTGAGTAATGTTTGATAATTGGGAATGAAGTTCAATAGCTATGGTTTCGAAACGAAAAAAGGAATAATTCCTTAAAGTTAAGAGCATTTACTTTTGAATTCGAACTGTCAAAGCTGCACTCTTATAAAGTTTTCGTTTGGTAATTCGGAATAAAGGTTCTTCCAAACGAAATTTCGATATTTTTCGGTTGCAGTAGCGCAAATACAAATTTTTTTTAAAAAGCGCTTATGAAAGTGTACACTGAAGAGACAAGAACGACAACGCGTTTTCATACATTGGCAACTGTCGCGACAACAGAAATCATGTCAACAGCGTTCTGCCGCGGCCGCTATTGGAAAATAGCTTTGGTTCGGATGAGCCTTAACTCTTACCGATGCTAATCCAACAAAGAATTGCATTACTTTTAATTCAAACAATTAAAGGAATTTCTAAGCTGCGACAGCGGCAAAAACGCTGTTGACAGTATTTCTGTCGTCGCGACTACTGGAAATATATGAACGCGGCGTCATTCTTATCGATTTAGACTTGGCTCTCTTATGTAGCACTATGTAAATGTAATTCAACAGCTGAATTTGTTGCAGCCACAACCATAAAATCGCTTTGGTTTGGGATAACCATAATGCTGATTGCATCGTTAATGCATGAAACTTGCAAGAACAGTGTGTCTGTGTGCCATTTCTAATTTTTTTTTTTTGAAAACTTTCATTTTCAGAATAAAATTTTGAATGTGTATTGAAAATATTAATCGACAATATTGGGTGAGTAAACTTTCGCTTGGAAACATTTCCTATATTCGGAAAATTGTTATCGGCAATAATGTTCAAAAGTTCGTTGCGGAATTCAAAACGATCGTAAATGAATCTTCAATGGGAAATTTACATCTCATTTTATGAGTTTTGTAGTTGATTTGTTTCTCATTCACTTTTGTAGGGAGGTAGACGTAAACACCAGCCATGAAAGTTCAAAAACATTTATGTTTTTTTATCATAATTTTGATAATTTAATGAGTATTAACATTTGTTCCGTGCAACAAAATATTACGAGTGAAACAAAATTCCTTGGGAGATTGCCGAAAGGGGCCAATTTCGGTGCCACGCCTTCAAATATATACTTTAAGAGAGACGTTGACGTTGGATTGTGAATCATTACTTCAAATTTATTTTTCGTATCTTATGAGGAACCGCCTTATTTGATGCCAATCCAGACGATAGAACCAAAACGACATTTAGTTGTTAAAAACAACATTCAAAAATGATCTACTAAGGAATAAGATAGATCAAATGCTATGCTTATATTGAAAATTAAGACACTAGCATAACTTATCAGGTTCAGAAGCTTCTTCAAACTGAATTTGGTATTGGAAATTGCCAGACATGGTTACGATTTTATTTTTATTAGAAAATCAAGAGAATTTATTGTTAACGAAAGTTAAGTCCTTGGAAAGCAATTTAAATTGCAGTAACTTTTATACATACATTTTTATAAGCGATTTATAAATAAATTTTATTTTTATGATTTTTTTTTAACTACTCACTAAACACGATCCTGTTCAGATTTATAAAAATAAATTGAAAAAAATATGAAAAAATACTCATGTTAAATTCTCTGCACTTTTCTATGATGATGATGAAACTAAGCGTAATCGTTTAACCACATGCCAACTTCGACCTCAAAACCGCTTTTAAAAAACAAAAACAGATGTAATCAGTTAACGTTGTGGACATTGAATAAAATAAAAAAAAAAACTCATGCTACTATAGACAAACATTTTTTATTTTTATTATGTACTTGTACATAGTTCAAAAGTTGATAAAACAAGTTCGTATCATTGTTTATGAAAGTTTTCCTCATTCACAACGTTACGTAAAAGTTTGATGGACGCTTTGATATAAAAATATATCAAAACAGAATATTCTAGGTAACGACTTCTGTTTTTAAATATTGGGGAGCATTAACTTTTCAAGTGTTTATCAATTAAAACAAATATCGATAAGATAACAAATATCCACGACCACTTTCAGATCCAGGCCAATTGGACGGCGCCGGACGGCGGATACTTTTTAGTGGAAGCGAATAGGGCGCCATTTATTTTATTGAAATTAGTTTATTGGTAGGTACCTATTCCCGAGTATCATTCTTTAGGTACACTGTCTAATTATGCTGTCTTGTTGTAGATTATGCAGACATGCATTGAAACAAGTCTCTCTGATGACGCTCAATGTCAATAACTAACCTGATGCGAAACAAAACGCATAAACCTAGCTCTAAGGCAAAATTGAATCACGTGCATAGCTAGTACTCTACCTACCTATACCTAGTAGCTAGACACAAATTATAATCTAACTGCCCACTGAAATAACTCTTTTATTATTCCTATGTATAAACTTTGTCTGATTAGCTTGATGTCATTATTCAATTAACAAAAGCAGGGAGGTAATTGCTGAAATCAAGTCTTAAAAGCAAGTAGCAATGGCAATGTCAATAAATAGAAGTAAAATCATCCACATTTCAAGATATAGCTGCTATAAAACAAACCGAATACATGACATGTGAATGAATAGCTTGTAGTTTTTCTAACCCCATTTACATCGCATATACGAGTATGTATACCGACGGATTTCCGTTTCTTGTCTCAACAAAAAACCAATCGAAAATATTTGTTAAAAGAAGTATCTAACATTTCCACTTAAGAACAGTCAAGTCATTCATCGTATTCTGTTCATGCACTTATGGAAGCGTGTATTGACTTTCCTTCTAGTTACTGCACGAGTCGAATAGGTAGGTGTACCTACGTACATTTTTTAAAATGATAAAAATGATGACTTGACACAATTAGGTATATCTTTTATGATTTGAAATTATTTCATCATCATAGAGTAGTGATTATAAATAATTGATAACAACAATCTGAACAAATACGAAGGTTTGCATTGGCTACGTATCAAGTTTTGTTTGAACAACAATTTTCAAAAATATTTGCATAGGTAGAGCTGAAGCAAGCAGAGTTAGTTACGTAGGTAGGAACGGACTGGACACCTTTATTTTATTATTTTCTTTGCAGATAACACAAAACATCTTTAGAATTGTCACACGTGTTGAAGTTGATTTAAAAAGATTTCTCGTATCATTCGGCCAAGAAAATTATCTACGCAGTTTTTCATATTTTTCCTATTTCACGCCTTTTAGTCGTTTCGTCATTCAATGGGTTAAGTATATACACCTACGTAGATACCTTGAAATACTTTTCGTTTGTCAATTTTCGCGGGCATCTAATCAGAAATCAATTTTCCTGTACCTGCTACAGTCGTTTTACCCAAATCTTTCTAAAGAATTGCCAACGTGTTAAAGTTAAAGAGAAGACGTTGTGGTACGCGAATGGCAACGACTTTTTATTTCATCGGGCGATGTATACCAACCAATTCAACACATTCTCATACGAAATTGAGTTTAAGGAATACAAATTCGTTGCACACAGGCTGGTAATGAGACATAAGGACTTCTTACCTGTCCAACAGAAACTAACAAACAGAGAGAAAAAAGAAAACTACATAAATACCAATATGTACGGCTTAAAATAGCTCACAGTGCGAGTGCACTTAAAAAAAAAAAAGTACAGAAACGTAACACTAAAGGCACAAATCCAACGTGTCTCTTTAATACGGCGACATGACGAGAAAAAAAACTTGGGTACATCATGAATTGATTTTTTGTTACAACCGTGTCAATTAAAGAGGAAAAAGTGTTCTTCAAAGTTATTTTTTTTATATTTAATCCACAGTCATTACTTGACAAAAAAAAAAAATAATCAAGTTTAAGAAAAAAAAAACAAGTGAGGACAGATAGAGACTTACATGAAATATAACTTTTTTTAAATCGATTTGTTTTTTTCTTTATAATGAGCAAAGAACTGTGTAGTATTTCTATTAAAATCAATAATTAATTGCAGTTTGAAAGCGCGCTCTTCCCATTACCGATAGACACTTCTACACTACACACGAGGTTGCGACAACCTTTCGCTTCGACTAACCGACGCAAGTGAATGTATAAAATGCTAGCTAGCTCTTGGTTTTTATAATTTGGCATCTTTAACCATGTTTAACTGTGAAAGTGTGGAGGCATATCATATGCACAGTTGGCAAATTTAAGAGAAATTTATAAAATGCCGAGTCCCTTAAACTTCTATATATATAGAGGATCTCTTATACATATTTAGTACAAATACAACAACTATGTAGACAACTCACTTGATTCGGTTTCGCTGACGTAATATCTGACCTCACTAGAAACGAGACAATATGAGAGTACTGCACCATAGACACAAACCTGTAGCAAAGCCTATACACAGTTCCTTTAATAATCTAGTGAAATAAAATACTTCAATAAGTGCTGCCAGTTCAATGAAAAAAAAATATTCTCAACAAAATGTAGTTGTTTGAAAAATTTACCTGAAAACACAATTTGATTATTTGAAAATACCATTTTTCATATATTTTACGAAATAGGTAGAAGAAAACCCATGACAATATAAATATAAATAAAAAACAACACTTAAGTTAATATCTAATGTAATGTGTTAGTTTATAAAACAAAATATAAGAAAAAGCATGATTTAACAAAAATCCACACACTATTTAAATATAACATTACTCAACACAAAAGAAAAATAGTTCAATGTAATGTGTGTGTATATCTGATCTGATCATCTCTTTTTTAATGAAAGCAATGGATTTGACTAGTTTTAGTTTTTGAATTGCTTGATGTGGTCTGGTCTTGAAACTATTTTTAGAATTCTAATTCTATTCTAATCCTTACTAATATAAATGTGAAAGTAAGTTTGCTACGTCATCACGCCTAAACTACTGGGCCGATTTCAATGAAATTTGGTACAATGATTGTCAAGAGATTGAAATTCTATCACAATATTCCTAAGGGAGCGGGAATTTGAACAGGAAGTAAGAAACTACTATACTAAATCTATAACTAAACTACTACAGCAGTAGCTACTTCAGTAGCCCTTCAGTAATTTAGACTGTATTTCATCAATTATATTTCCACGGGAACAAAAACAGGAACGAAAACAGAAACCTTAAAACTGTTGATTCCAATGCAAGTGCAGCTGAATCTAGAGCTTCCTTCTTTCTTAAGACTGATAAAAAAACACGTGTACAACTAGTAACACATTTATTAGGAATAATTAAGAATTTAATAGAAACGACATATACATACATGGCTGTTCTAATTTCTGACCGGATTTGGAACGAAAACCGAAAATGAATCCGTACTTTAAAAAAAAAAAATGTGTTCTTGTTTCCGAACGGATTCACTATTGATTTTATGTCACAAAAACGATTTGGAAATTAAATTTGTGTGTTCATTGGAACTGTTTACTACTTAATTACAAGCTAATACTAATATCTTATATATAAAATTTCCATGTCACAATGTTTGTTACCGTACTCCTCCGAAACGGCTTTACCGATTTTTACCAAATTTTATATGCGTATTCAGTAGGTCTGAGAATCGGCTACTATCTATTTTCCATACCATTAAGTGATAAGAGCCATCTACCCTTACCATTGTTTTTTTTTAATTTGCACTGTGACACGAGAATTTTATATATTAGATTTTACAGTCTCAGTGTAAATGTCATATCAACTATTTTCTCAAGTAAATTTATTATTAATTTGTTCGACGACAATTATTTATTCCTTTCTTATTGAGTGTAGTTCGCATGATTAGTTAATGAACAGATTTATATAACCTGAAAAGTGCTTGTTCACTTATAAGAGCTCTAACTTCCACATAATTTTAATGGGTCGGGAAAAGGAAAGGGAACCGTAACGGGAACTGGAACTCTAAAACTTACATTATACCCTACATAGTCTATACTTCATGACTATATTCCTATGGAAACGGGAAACTTGAAATCTGCAGGCATTCTTAAACTTAGTCTTCTTAGTTTTCGTTTCTTGACAGTTTTTTGTGTTTTTTGTATGAATAAAATTAAATGGCAAAGTGATTTCATAACAAGTAGTGAATGAAGTTACCAACAAAAACTACTTGGCTGATATCAAAAATTCTTTCAGCTTTAGGATGTTACATTCGGCCCTATAGAGGTTTTCTCCGCAACTCATCCTTTTTCGGAGATTCAAATTTGCTTAGGAGTAGTTTTCATCGTAAGAAATTTTTCACAAATGCGACAACGCATTGCATTCCCAAAACTAAAAATTATCCGCCGCAAAAACATATCGGAGCCGGAGCACGTCGGAGAAATGTTTGTTTTTATCTTTCAAAAATAATGCCAACAAAAGTACTTAATCGCAAAGCATTGCATATAAACGGCAAACGATGTATTCTATCGGAGAGAATGTTCGATCGGCCGATCGGAGAACTACAACGACAAACTACGACAAGTGAATGTTACAGCGGAGAAATTCGATTAACAGAATCAAGGTGGACACCAAAAAGTAGAAATCCGTCCTTGAATGAGCTATACCAGATACATATTTGGTTTGTCAATACGCGAGGACAGAGTGGTGGTTGTTGAGCTACTGGTAGCCCAAAGGCAGCACTCAAACCCCTACAGCAGGGTTTGACATTGAATCATGAGGAATTGTATGCATTAGAAAAAAACCTAGCCCTACAGATAATGGGGCGTGAGGTAAACTACCCAACCGCATAAAAACACATCTTGGCGCAGAGGCATGGACCTCATCTTTAAGAGCTACGTGGGTTTCACGCTTACAAAAAATCGAATTTTTTTATTGTGTTATCATAATTTTTTCCATTTTTTTTTTAATTTTGCAATGTCTCGAGAATATAGTGCTAAATTTTCAAGTTCATCCGAATAATAGTTTTGGAGTTACAGTTCTCAAGTTCACACATTCGAGGTCGACTAGGCTTAGCAATCAAAACATTAAACACGTTTTTAAAATCGGTTGTCAAGTTTACTCTTGAACTACTCTACCGATCTTGATGAAATTCGACACAGGTCTACGAATTACAATATATAACGACTTGTACGAAGGAATTTTCGTTTTCGGATTACAACTATTTTTTACAGAAATACTTGGTGATATTTGCATTTATTTATTTATTTAGAACTTAGTATTAAGATGTACATGTACATCTCTTAGATAATTAAGCCTTAAAGTGGATGGATTTAATAACAAACTAATTTGAATTTAAATCTAAGTAAAGTGTATTGTTGAAAATATTACTTACTTACTTAAGGTGGCGCTACAGTCCGGGTCGGACTAGGGCCTCAACCAACATGCTTCTCCAGCCAGCTCGGTCCCTAGCTAGCTGCCTCCAGTTTTGCACGCCAAGTTGGTTGAGCTCCTCTCCTACTTGCGTGCGCCACCTGAGTCGCGGTCTTCCTCTACTGCGCCGTCCCTCGGGATTGAATTCGAAGACTTTCCGGGCCGGAGCGTTGGTGTTCATTCGCTCTACATGACCCAGCCATCTAAGCCGCTGAACCTTAACTCGTTTGACAAGGTCAGTGTAGTTTTACAGCCCGTACAATTCGTCGTTGAATCTTCTTCTCCACTCTCCATCTATGCAGACGGGACCAAAAATCACCCAAAGAATTTTTCTCTCGAAGCATCGTAAAGCGTTCTCGTCTGCCTTTGACAAGGTCCATGCCTCTGCGCCATATATAAGAACCGGAATGACAAGTGTCTTATACAGGGACACTTTAGTTGCTCGAGAGAGGACTTTACTACTCAATTGCCTTTTTAGTCCGAAGAAACAGCGATTGGCAAGAGTTATTCTTCGTTTGATGTTTGATGCTGGTGTCGTTGTCTGAATTAATAGCGGCGCCTAGGTAGACAAAGTCCTTAACTACCTCAAAGTTATAGCTGTCTATCGTGACGTTCTGTCCAAGACGTCGGTGTTGGGTGTCCTTTCTTGAAGACAGCATATACTTGGTCTTGCCCTCATTGACCACTAAAACCATCTTCTTCGCTTCCGTCTCAATGCTCATAAACACGCCATTGATATCACGCTGCGTTCTTCCAATTATGTCAATATCGTCGGCATATCCGAGCAATTGGACGGATCTTTGAAAGATTGTGCCTCTTGTGTTGACGTGGGAGTTTTGCACTATTCTTTCAAGAACGATGTTGAAGAAGTCGCATGACAGTGCAAAGTCTTGCCTAAAACCTTGAAAATATTACGACTTTTTTTATCCCTCAAAACCCATGCAACCTCTTAAGCGATAAAAAAACCATAGTCATTTCGAAAGAAAATTACTCCCAGTGATCTTTGGTCCCGTTCATGAAGACGATGTGTTTATAAAAAGATTCAATAAAGAATTGTACAAGCGGTACCGCAACATGAGCGTAGCTAGAAGAATACGTATCGCGAGACTACAATGGCTGTTGGCTGGTACATGTTGAGCGGATGGATACCAGCGCTGCTTGCTGCATTGAACTCTCGGAAAAGGAAGACACAGTCGTAGCTGGTGCAATCAAATGTAGGAATACCACAACCGGCTTAGACTGCAAAACTGGACAGAGCTCGCCCGAATTCAAATTGTTTTCGAAAAATTATGATTGAGGGAGGATAAAAAATCTCGATAGCCGAAATAATAAGGGTTCGACTAACTGCGTAAACACAATGAACTGCAAACGCAGCTACAGCCGTAGCCGCAAGAGTTAAAATAAAGTTAACTTGTGAACAAAAGTAAAATACAAAATTTTAGAGCGGTACTGCTTTAGTGAACTATTAAAATCTTTGAGTTTTCGCAAGATTAAAAAAAAATTAAAAAAAAATTACTTTGAAAATTTTTATTGAATTTGGTTGCATTTTAACCCTTAAACAAATTAGATAACAAGAAATGCCCATTAGTTTAACTTAAACCCAACTTCTGTTGTACAGAAAACATACTGGTAGCCGCTCAACCTGAATGTGAAATGATTTAACCGACTCTGGGTTCATATTACAAATTACGAAACGCGATGCGAAAAAACGAAACCCAAAACATGGATAGCCACCAAAAGCTGTGGTAAATGACAGCAAGTATCGGAGAACAGTCTTCAAGCTAGGGTTGAGTCTCAGTTTAAATTAGCGCTTCTTTTGGCAAAGATTCTAGTTCTCAGGAAGGGTTAACAAATTACCACCTACTGCTGTGAAAATCGAAGAGCTTGTGACATGGAGATTTACTGTTGATAGGGAAGTGGAGTAAAGAATCAACTGCGAAAAGAAAGTTTTAGCATTTGCATCGAAAGCCAAAATGATGCATAGGGATAGTTCAAGTCTTGAATATTGGGCCGCTTCAATTCCGATGTTTCTGATTGTTGATTTGCAATTTTTCAGCTGCACGGAGAAGTTTTCGAAAATAAAGGATAATTTTGTGCTAGTGTGACGTGAATTCATACCAGGTGAAGTTTATGGATAAGGGCTTCTAGCCATGTACTAACAAATGCTTTCTCAACGGATACACGATGGCTATTGAGTGCAATGCTGACTCATGCTGAAACTTGAATGCATATCAGAGATGATGCTATTTTCACTGAAAAGATTCTTTGGTTTTTCAAGATCAGTTCTTTCAGAAACTAACTCAAGTTGCTGAGGAAAGATATTGGCCTGTAGTAAGAAATTATGTTTTTGCCACAAACTTGGTTACCGTCACAATTTTCACAGTTTCCCATTTTGTTGAGGCTGGTAAATCATTACTGCTCGCTGTAGCTTCTTGAGAATAAAATTGGATGCACCACCAGTCCAGTCCAGATGATTTTTTTAGCTTACAGTAACTGATTATACCGGCTATCTCCTTAGGATTCCTCAGGTTGGAACTGTCGCAGCTATACAACTTGTAGGGCAAGCATTACTAAACGCCGTTCTCTCCAAGCTTGCTAGCATTGTCTGCTAAATAGATTTCTCGACTTCCACAAGAGTTAACATTTGATGGAATAGGCACAAAATTGCCTTCAAAATGCACAGCAAAAATTTCAACAACGTCCAGTGTTGTTGTTGAATGTTGATATATTTCCGGCACTGAAGATCTCTGAACCATAATTCAGTTGATGTATTTAAATGCATCAGTCCCAGTTGGTTTAGTTTATTGGAACCTTTCATGGAAAAAGCTGTTATTATAGTGCTGGATGGAGTTCCGGCCCATTATATTGACTAATTGCCCTACACTTTTTTCATAGTTTACTTTTACCTTATTTAGTTCCTAGTGATGGATTCTCTGGAGACGCTTGTTCTACTGTTGTTTGTACTCATAGAGATTTTGTGCGGTTTGTGACTATTCAATGCATTAAAAATAGCTAGTTCCAGTGAAACTACAGCATCGTCAATTTCGGCGCTTTCGTCCATGTCAATGTATATTTAAAACCTCTCTAAATCCAGCCATCTATGATTTTACTTTTAGTCGAATCGTCCCTATTTCCCCTGTAAGTGTATGGCATCTATAGAAAACTTTAAGATAAACGCTA
The DNA here is from genome assembly GCA_949752695.1 of Melanostoma scalare. Taxonomy (NCBI): domain Eukaryota; kingdom Metazoa; phylum Arthropoda; class Insecta; order Diptera; family Syrphidae; genus Melanostoma; species Melanostoma scalare. The sequence goes on along the minus strand of OX456984.1, from coordinate 178,974,559 downwards.
TGCCGATATGATAAGAACCTGACCTAATTGCCGCTTTCCATCGAACTGTCCGTGTCCAGGATAGATTAGCAAATGTAAAAATACACTCACCGGCACACAATTTAACTTGACAGAAAAACTTGATCGCATTAAACATACGGCAGTGTTTGATTGTGCCCATGACTAAACAATTGTAACGCCTAGAGAATTATTCTTGATTACAAAATAAATTATTAAATTCAGTTGTGAAGTAAAACCTTCAAGTCACACTCATATCTTCACTGGTGTAATCAGTAAACATACAAACAACGCGATTAATTAGATTACAATTTAAATTGAGTGAGTTTCTTTTCACAGAGAAGTATTCTTCCCCGAAAGCACTTCATAGTTGACCGATTGTTTTGATTAGTTTCAGTTCAACTTCATCTTGATCCAGTCATGGCTACAACGCCGGTTGTTGTTCTACTGATTGCACTTCTCTGCTTTGATAAAGTTACTTCTAAAAAAAAGTATAATTTTGAATGTGGCGACCAAGGAGAGTGTGATAATAAAATTAGACAAAAATATGAACCTACGTGGGAAAGTTTAGACAAAAGACCTCTGCCGCAGTGGTATGATGATGCTAAAGTAGGTATATTCCTCCATTGGGGAGTCTATTCTGTCCCAAGCTATGGTTCCGAGTGGTTTTGGACAAACTGGCAAGGTGTGTGTTAAATTTCGTTCAATTAAAATCTATAAGATTGTGTTTTGTTATCGTTCTGAGTGAATTTTAGGACAGAAGATCGATTCCTACATCGATTTTATGAAAAAAAACTATCAGCCGGGTTTTACATATCAGGACTTTGCAAAAGATTTCACAGCTGAGCTATTCAATGCAACTCAATGGGCACTTTTATTTCAAGACAGTGGGGCTAAGTTGGTATCTTTAACTTAAAGCGAAAGTGACATCACTAATATTTTCATATCTGTTGCAGATATGTTGTTCTCACAAGTAAACATCATGATGGCTTCGCTTTGTGGCCATCTAGCCGTTCATTCAGTTGGAATGCAAAAGATGTGGGTCCCGGAATTGATATAATTGGTAAACTTGCTCCCATTTCTTTTTTCTGGAATTAAATTAATGCATTTTCAGGGGAACTATCTACCGCTATCCGTGAAAAGACCTCAATTCGATTTGGCTTGTATTACTCATTATTTGAGTGGTTTAATCGGCTGTATATTCAAGACAAGCTCCACATATTTTTGGAGAACAAATACGTGCAGGACAAGGTTCTTCCGGAGCTACACGAATTGGTTGCACTCTACAATCCTGAAGTGATTTGGTCAGATGGCGATTGGGAAGCTCCTCCCCCGTATTGGAATTCTACTGACTTCATCGCATGGTATATTTGTTTTAAAAACTAAAATTCAATGATAAAGTTCTCTATTTTACCTCATATGTTTAGGTTGTATAATGAGAGTCCAGTGCGAGACACAGTTGTTACCAACGACAGATGGGGATTCGCCACACATTGTCTGCATGGAGATTTCTGGACATGTTCAGACCGATACAATCCGGGTAATAGAAACAGATTTAATAAAAAAACGAGTACATGAGATAATTTGCTTGGCATAGTTTTGAGGAGATTGACTTCTTTCTCAAACTGATGCTGCATATTTGCGAACAATTATTTGTATTTGACGAATAGTTTAGTGACTCATTTTTTGAAAAATAGGAGTTCTTCAAGCTCACAAATGGGAAAATGCATTTACACTCGACAAAAGCAGTTGGGGCCAGCGTTTCGACACAACTCTTGCCGACTACATGACCTCCCAGGAGCTAATCAAGGGTACAACAAATTTCATTCCTATTTTCTCAAATTCATAAGAAAAAAATTTCCTTATCTAGAGCTCGTCTCAACTGTCAGCTGTGGTGGTAATATCCTTGTCAACGTTGGACCGACGAAGTATGGAACGATTCTACCGATCTTCGAGGAGAGACTTCGCGATATGGGTAAATGGCTGAAGATGAATGGAGAAGCTATTTACAACACAAAACCTTGGTTGCATCAAAATGACACGGTAACACCTGGGGTGTGGTACACTAGCAATCCCTTGCCTAGTGGAGTCACTAATGTCTATGCCATGGTATTGGATTATCCGTACGACACAAATGAAATCGATTTATATGCGTTGAATGGACACGTGGATGGAAAGACTAAAATTGTTTTGCTCGGTATGCCCAACGCTTCAATAAAGGTAACGAATTCTCTGAAAATTATTTCGAATGTTTAAATGAAAGAGTTTTTTTTTCAGTGGTCGATGAATAAAAGTAGTGTGCATATTAAGTTCCCAGGAAAGCATTTAGTTGATAAGCTCGATTTAGATTTTGCTTGGACTTTTAAAATAACAATTTATTAAATAAAACAATGAAGTATTGTGTTTAATGGTTGCGTTTTTCTATACACGTTAGAGTTTAAGTAATTTTCTGTAAATATTAGGAAAACAAATGAATCAAATTTGAGTACAGCATAAATAGTCAAAGTGACAAAAAAGGAATCAGATGTAGGCCTTAAGTTGGAATAAAACTAAACAAAAATCGGTTACAATGGTAAGTAAGTACGATGTGCGCCTATGTGATTTTCTGCCCCACCATTAATACAGTCCCGAAAATGGGACAAGCAGTTTTTACACTGTTATGTCGAGGTACGCTTGTCGTGATCGTAAGCATGTCTGCCTGTTCACCGAGAGGTTCGTTGTTCGAATCCCAACAGAAGTCAAAAATGTTTTTCCATTGGTATCGCCTTTCGCGAGTAATCGGCAAGTCCTCCGTCAGTAAATGCATTGCCATGAAAAGCGCTTTCTCGATTAGCCATTCGGAATCGGCAGAAAATTGTAGGTCCCCTTCATTCCCTCACAAGGCATGGTTGTGAGAAATGCGCTAGGCCCCGGACCTCCTCACTCTGTTGCGCCACCCTATTTATATATATTTTTTTATTTATCAAATTGTTGACGTGGGGTTTCAGACGTTTACACATATTACAGCAAACAAGATCGTATATGTGACGTTAACGAGTTGGGGCAATTGTGAGGGTCCTCTTCTATTAGGATCGGAGATCGGACATACTATACTGCGGTTGAGCTGCACAGCAGCTGGTGCATACTACTTTCAAACTGATCTCCCGCTGCCTTAGAAAGCTCCGCGACAAGGCCATCTGCCACTCCACTCTTATTTGATTTAAATTTGCATATGGCAAGCTTAACTTCTTCTAGGTCGGAAGGACGGCATTCTTGATCATCGTCCAAGCTGAATGGGGCAATCTGCCGGACAGCGGAATTTGTGTCTTCATCGCCGTTTAGCAGTCTGCAGAAGTGATCTGACAGATCCTCAGTAGCGACTGTGACTCTACTACTATGTTTCCCTGCTGGTCTTTACAGGTTTGAGTTCGGGGCTTGCTACCCTGGCAGGATCTTTTTAACTTTTTGTAAAACTTCTGAATTTCGTTCCTGTCATTTCAACTCTCAATTTCCTCAAACAAGCGCTTCTCATGCTGCTTCTTTTTCTTTTTGAGAATTCGGTGTTCTTCCAATCTTTTGGTAGTTGGGTATGTACTAAAGCAACGCTCGATTGGAGAAGTTACTGGCAATCTACTGCGATTGTAGCTTTCCGACGTCATATCTCTTCACAGCGTTGGTTTGTACGAGTCGTGAACATGAACATGAGTCGAAGTTGGTCCCTCGGAAAGTTTGGACATCTATCACACTGGAAGAGTGCCTTGCGTTGATCGCAACATGGTCATTCTGGTTGACGGTTAATTGATCCGGGGATCGCACTGTGCCTTAATGAATTTTGAGATGCGGGATTCGAAATCGATTAGCCTTAGTTCGTTTTCGGAGGTTTTGTCATGAAGGCTATGCTTACCGATTGTATTTCCAAAGATGTCCTCTTTTCCTACTTTTGCGTTAAAATCGCCAAGAACGATTTTCACGTCGTATCTAGGGCACTGCTCATATGTTTCTTCGAGGAGCTCGCACTTACTAGTTTAGCAGGTCAACTCTGGGCGAAGCAGCACCCCAGTACCCAGTATGGTTACCGCATGGAGTTATACAGCCCTATTATCTTAACAGATCGGAGCGAAATTCATTCCGATTTGTACGAAATGTAAGATATTTGTATTATGATAACTGTATCGAACGACGAGAGCTGGCAACTCTCGTGTTCGATGATTGGGAAGAACGATAATTATTCCTATCGAAACTTTTTCTATAAATACATGAGTTTTGATCGAAAGAGGAGAGTTATATTTCAGATTTATAAAAGGAAAGACCTAGTTTTTATAAAAGGAAAGACGAAACATTATAAACAGGGAAAGTTGATTGATTATAGTCTAATAAAATTGGATAGAAGTGGTTTTTTTGATTAATATTTTCCACTATAAAATTAGTTTGTTTTATTTTTAATTAGCTCCGAAACATTGGTCCATAACGAAGCCGGATAGATCTAGTGCATACATAAGGAAAGAAGTTATTTAGTTACAATACAAGTAAGCGCAAAATTGGAGAGAATATGTAAGTACAAAATAAAATATAAAAGCGATAGAAGGAAAGAAAGTACAGTCCGCTACTCAGAAAAGAAAAACAATGCTACATAAGGCACGTACGTACACACGGTCTGAATGTACGCAACAAAAATAACAAGCGAAAGACACACAGAAAGACATAAAAAAGTTTAACACAGCCTAGCTGTGGTCGCGACGAAAGAATTTTCATTTCAGCATTTTTTACAACTAACAGAGTGTACACACACATTACATATGGATACACAAGACGAAAGACAAGAGAGATCGAAATGAACACGTGCCAATTGCGTGGCGACGAAACAAGAAAATAACAACACACTCATCCTCAGGTAACGTTTCCTTTTTGTTCGATTATTTTCTTTTGCTTACTTCGCTGCAATATTTCAATGAATAAAAAAAAAGGGAGCAAGCAAAATATGCGATTACGTAGGTTTATACATGCGAAAAGGGGTGAAAAAGAAATATGCATGCCATTGCCTGTTGCTTCTGTTTGGTTTTTGCTGTTGTGAGCGGCATTCATTAGTTTGTCGTATGCCAAGCAGTAAGCAGCAGAAGTGTTTTTTAAGTGAGGAATTTAAAAGGAAAATAGATTTTGTTTTTTGGAAAACAAACCAAATGTATAATAGATATATTATTAGCGATCGCTAGTGTTGTAATAGAAGTAGTGTTGTTAATATAAAAACAATTAGAAAGAACAATATAACAATATTTGGAAAGATTTGGAAAGAATAAAGTGCACTTTTTGGTAAGGAAGCCAGCGGAAAGAAAAAATAAAATTGGAAAGACGTAAATTTGGTAAGAGAAGGGAATTAATTGATAATAGAGTTTTAATTGAAATTTTTCTTATAGTTAAAATTGGAAAGACGTGAATTTGTTAAATTTGGAAAGACGTGAATCTGTTAAATTTGGAAAGACGTGAATTTGTTTAAAAAATGGAAAACCATGAATACACCTTTAAGGCAGGGTGCAATGCCATGTTACGCATGGTGGCATTTGTGGAGTCAGAGATATTTGCCGACAGTACCTTGGAAGCAGTCAAGGTAAGGATAGAGGCGCTTGAGGACGCATGGCGGCAAATGAAGTCAGGCGAAAAGGAGATCGCCAAGACACAGGATGTGCTCCAATTGGCGGAGATTGAGAGGAAGGCCGCCGAGGCGGAAGAAAAATATTTTTCGGCATCGGCCGCGCTCAAGGAAAGACGGTCAGTATTGGAGAGCCAGGAAAGACGGAAAGACGCGCCGCCTATTTCGGTGCAGGTAAACCTGCCATTCTCCCAGCAGGACGTAAGTAACACATGGGGGCAGTTCGATGGTGAAATTACAAAATGGCAGGGGTTTCGCGACAGATTTGTTGCGGCGGTCCACGAGAATGACCGGATTTCTCCGGCATACAAATTTTCATACCTGAGAGCGTCGCTGGTCGGAAAGGCTGCTCGAACGCTGGGAGAGTGGCAGCTGACCGAGAAGAATTATAACGAGGCATGGAAGAGACTGAATGAGATGTACCACCGGCAATATGCCACATGCCGTGAGCTGCTGAGGAAGCTGTTTAAGTTGCCGATGCTGCAGGGCCTTCCTAAGGCAGGTGAGTTGCAGAAGATGTCCAACGTCACCACGAGCATTGGGACGTCATTATAGTACATATGCTCCATGAAAGGTTGGACAGGGAGACGGCATGCAAGTGGGAGGAGACGAGAGCGTCAGAGTTTCCCACAGTGCTAGAAATGTGCGCTTTCTTGGAAAGACGTGCGACGGCACTTGAAAGCGTACAGGAAAGATGGAGAGACGAGCCGCCCACCCCACAGCAAGTGAGGCTGGCAGAGCCAAATCGGAAAGACGAACCGTCAACCTCTCAACAGGCCAAGCAGTTCCACAAAAGGCCAGACGGCAGGGCAGGCCAGCAAGGCAATTTTGGAAAGAAAAGGATGCCGTGCAACGTGTGCCGCTCCATGGAACACCCCATTTGGAACTGTCCGGAGTTCCAGGTTCTTAACCTGGCAGCAAGGAATCGGGTGGTGAAGGAGAAGAATTTGTGCCCCAACTGCCTGAAACTTGGACACATGGCAAAGGACTGCTACCAGGGACCGTGCACCAGATGCCCCGGTAGACAGATGCACAACAGCATCCTATGTCCGATGAAGGAGCTGCAAAAGGCAGAGGCGACCGTTTTTCGGGTACAGGAAGGTGGAAAGAGGAAGATTGTGCTAGCGAGAGACTCGAAAGAAAAAAGGGAATGACTAGGAAGGCCGTCAGCAAAACGAGCCCGCATTTCAACAGGGAAAGACGGAAAGACAGAAGGAAAGACAGTAGGAGAGAATAGATGGGAAAGACGGGAGTCATTATCCAATGAAGGCAGTGTTGCCTCATGGGATAATTTTAAGAGGAAGAAAAATAAAGAATGTTCATTTGTTTATTCGAATTATTTTATTGATAGGGAAAGAGAAGGTTTAGTTTTGACTCCAACGGCACAGGTAAGAATAGAAATTGATGGAAAGAAATTTGGGCCGTTCAGGGCACTCTTGGACACTGGAGCTCAACCAAATTTGATTTCTTATCAGCTATGGGAAAGATTGTTGCTTCCACCAATGCAGGTAACACGAAAGATTATTGGTATAGAAGGAGAGCCCTTCCATATCAAACATCAGGTCGTTCTCAAGATTTTTCCTTGGTTCGACACGAAAGACGTAGATTCAATCGAGCAAGTATTTTGGGTGTTGCCAAAGGATAGTCAATGGCGGCTAAGCCACAATGCGATCGATATAGAGAAAGATATATTTGGGGATTCATTGCTGGCCGATCCGCAATATTGGAAAGAGGGTCGCATCGAACTACTACTTGGATGCAAATTCCTGGCTGAGGTGTTGGTTTCAGTGGAAGGACGGCATCGATGTGGGGTCCTATGTATGGATACGACTTTTGGAAAGATTGTTCTCGGTGAACAGGACAGATTAAAAGCCCAAGAAGATGGTCAACAAGCCTTGGTAGCTTGTATAGATAACAATCAACTGCATGAGTTGCTCAAGCGATTCTGGTCTATGGACGAAATTGGGTTTGCGTCTATGAGAACGAAAGAAGAGGAGCAAGTTGAACAAAATTTTATCAAGACATACAAGCGCGATAAAGAAGGAAGATATATAGTTACAATTCCATTAAAGGATCTTGGAAGTGACATAGGCAATACCGAACTGATAGCCAAACGAAGATTCTTCGCGCTAGAAAGAAGATTATGTGGCGATAGTGAATTGAAAGAGAAGTATATTGACTTCATGAGAGAATACGAAAGACTAGGACATATGAGACCAGTAGAAGGTGAAATCCAAGGAAAGATCGTCTATCACATACCACATCATTGTGTGACGAAGAAATTCCGAGTCGTTTTTGACGCCAGTTGTAAGACTAGCAAGGGAATTTCGCTGAATGAAATGCAGATGAACGGAGAGAAGTTGCAGAAAGACCTGGTTGACATTTTAATGCGTTTTCGTCGCCACAGAATTGCGATAAACGCAGACATAAAGATGATGTTTAGAATGATTAAGGTAGCAAGAGAGCAATGGGACCTGCAAAGGATATTTTGGAGAGAGAACCCACAGGAAAGATTGAAAGAATACTGGTTAACTGTCGTTACCTATGGAATGACTTCTTCAGCTTTCAATGCTGTAAGAGCGCTTATGCAGTGTGCGAAAGACGAAGAGAGGAAATTTCCGAGAGCCGCGAAGGCAATCATGGAAGACTTCTACATGGATGACTGTACGACAGGTGCGGATTCCGAAGAAGAAGCAATAGCGCTGTCGGCAGAGATCGACCTTGTGCTTAAAGGTGCAGGGTTTGAGTTGAGAAAGTGGAAGTCAAATTCCAGACTTCTGATGAAAAGCATGAATTACGAGGAAGAGTCATCGGTAGTATTTCAAGATGACGATAAGACTTCTATTCTGGGGCTAAAATGGCTTCTGGAAAAAGATCAATTCACATTTCTAGTGAAAGCACCAGCGATAGAGCAAATGACCAAGAGGAAAGTTGTCGGTTGTATTGCGCAGCTGTACGACCCAAATGGGTTCATAGCACCGGCGACAATAACTGGAAAGATCATTATTCAAGATATATGGCGGTTAAATGTCGATTGGGACGAAGAATTGTCGGGAGAGTTACAGAAAAGATGGAAAGACTTTTGGAAAGACATAATATTTCTGGAAAAGATTAGAATCGATCGATGGTTGGGCACATCACCGGTCGTTCGGAAAGAATTGCATGGTTTCTCGGATGCTTCGGAGAAAGCATACGGGGGGCGGGGCGGTCATTTATGTCAGGACGGAATGCCCGAATGGAAAGATAGCAACGAACATTCTCATAGCAAAAACGAGAGTGGCGCCGTTGAAGACAGTAACGATTCCGAGGCTGGAATTATCCGCAGCGGAGCTGTTGGGAAGATTAATCCTCAGTGTGATCAATACGATGGAATGGAAAGACGTCGAATATAATTTATGGACAGATTCGTTAGTCACACTGCATTGGATTAACAAGTTGCCTTGCAGTCTCAAAACCTTTGTAGCAAATAGAGTTTCGTCCATCCAGACAAATACGGAGGTAAGAAAATGGAGGCATGTGAGTACGAAAGACAATCCTGCTGATCTGTTAAGCAGAGGTATCAAACCTTCAGCATTAGTAGACAACAAACTTTGGCTGTGCGGGCCAGATTGGTTACAGCAACCGCGATTAAGTTGGAAATCTGAACATTTTGTGCCAAATGTTGCAGATGGGGGGAGGGATGAGATGAGAAAGCTCGCGGTAATGACATACACAGAATCATTATCGATACCTACGAAAGATGGAAAGAGTGTCTTAGTGATTGAATATGCTAACAAGCTCGAAAAAGCAATCAATATAATTGGATTCATATTTCGTTTTGTCGATTCGCTAAAAGCGAATATGAAGCGACGAAAGGAAGAGGAAAGAAAATATGGAAAGAGGCATAAACGCTCTAAGCGTCTGATGGAAAGAAGAGAAAGAATATGTATTCAGCTGACATCTGTTGAGAAGAGTCAGGCAATTGATTACATGTTATCGAAAGAACAGGAAAGATATTATGGGAAAGACATGGCACATATAAAGAAAGACGGGTGCTTACCAGAGAAAAGCAACATTGAATCCTTGAAGCCCATACTAGATGATAAGAGCATATTAAGGGTTGGAGAACGACTGGAAAGAGCAAAGATGAAATATGAAAGACGGCACCCAGCAATAGTACCTAGAGGTTCACGTTTAGCATGGTTGATCATGGATAGTGCTCATAGAGCAACAAAGCACGGGGCTGTTCAGATTATGATGCAGCACATACGGGAAAGGTATTGGATTCCGAGACTTAGAAATGAATTGAGAATGTTTCTGCATAAATGTCTGGTATGTGTGCGATACAATCATCGTTTCGAAACACAATTGATGGCTGATCTACCAGAGGAAAGAGTAACCCCAGGAAAGGCGTTTCTACACTCAGGAGTAGATTACGCAGGGCCATTCGAGATAAAGATGATAGACAGAGCTGGTCAACAAATCATAAGGCAGAAGTGCTGGGTCGCAGTCTTCGTTTGCCTTAAGACAAGAGCAGTGCACATTGATGTAGTATCCAATCTTACTTCGGTAGCGTTCATTGCCTGCTATGAGCGATTCATAGCTCGCAGGGGCAGATGCGAGAGAATTTACAGTGACAACGGCACGGCCTTTGTCGGAGCCGCGAAAGAACTGGAAAGAGCGAGAAAGACTTGGCATGGGAAAGAAACCCTTGACTTCTTAGGAAGAAAAGGGACGGAATGGAAGTTTATGACTCCTGCAGCGCCGCATCAGGGTGGCATATACGAAGCAGCGGTCAAATCCATGAAGTTCCACTTGACGAGAGTGATTGGTGCAAAAATTTTGACATATGAGCAATTGTTGACCTTACTTACAGGGGTAGAGGCGATTCTGAATTCTCGACCGCTAAACCCTATCAGCGACGATCCAAATGATCTACAGGCGTTAACGCCGGGACATTTTTTGGTTGGTGAGCCATTAGTATTACCTTTACCATTCACCACTGGCGATTTGCCAAATTCGCATGGAGTAAGATTGTGGAAAGAGCGAAAGACTATGCTTGCCCATTTTTGGGTTAGGTGGAAAGAAGAGTATTTGACGACTCTATTCGAAAGAAAGAAATGGCGGAAAGAAAAATATGGATTACAGGAAGGACAGCTGTGCATAATGAAGAGCGAGAACTTCCCACCATCTGCGTGGGCATTGGGGCGCATCTCGAAGCTGATTCGGAGTAAAGACGGACTTGTTAGGAATGTGGTAGTGACTACGGCAACCAATCAGCTGACAAGGCCAGTACAGAAGATCTGCATCCTTCCAACGCAGGAGTAAATATATGGTTATCAAATATTGACGATGGAAAACCGTAGGTTTTCGCCGGGACTGTATCGAACGACGAGAGCTGGCAACTCTCGTGTTCGATGATTGGGAAGAACGATAATTATTCCTATCGAAACTTTTTCTATAAATACATGAGTTTTGATCGAAAGAGGAGAGTTATATTTCAGATTTATAAAAGGAAAGACCTAGTTTTTATAAAAGGAAAGACGAAACATTATAAACAGGGAAAGTTGATTGATTATAGTCTAATAAAATTGGATAGAAGTGGTTTTTTTGATTAATATTTTCCACTATAAAATTAGTTTGTTTTATTTTTAATTAGCTCCGAAACAATAACGTTTCCGATTGCTTAATGGGACATATCTCCGAAAAGAACGAAACAATGCGATGAGAATGTCAAACTCACCGCAACGCATCTAGAATTCATGCGATGCATGGCGATTAAATGTGAAAATGGTGGGAACGCATTCGGAATTCATGCGATGCATGCCGTTTACTTGGCTTTCTGTTCTATCCGATGTCTCCGACAGCAAAGTAGTCGCGGAAGGGTTACACGTAAACAAAAAAAAAACATGAATTCTGAGGAGGGGACAGAACAACTGTAAATAAACATTTTTATTCATTTCTTTTGAAAGATTCTCTTTAGCTGGATAATAAAAAATAAAAATAAACAAAAATAATTCTGCGCTTTCCATGATTCACAGACTCACTTGCAATTTTTTCCACATATGTTTTATGTCAACTACATGCGTCAGTGTTTCCTTTACGAAATGGATACCATAAACAAAATAAATGTTACGATCGGAACTTCTCTACGATCGTATGTTTCTCCGATCTGTTACGATGATAGGGCTGATAGTGAGCACAATTGACGTGTACTATAAGTTGCGACATCTTTGCGCCGCCAAATTGACACCAATCAGACCCTTCCCAAATAGATCACGCCCAACCAATGATTTTTTTGTTCATTTGAACTGTTTACTATTTTAGAACATGATAATGTTTTTTACAATCTCTCATTTATAGCAATATAAATAGTTACTACATAATTCATCAACCGAATTCAAATCCGCTCGCAAAATGAAGAGCTATATGAGAACGTACGAATGCGGAATCCGAACGAAAATCAGAACGAAGACCATAGGGAGGATTGGTAGACATCAAATTTTCTTTTGTACTTGACAATTTTAAAATGAGACTCGTGGTTGTTTGTTTGATTAAAACGAACTCACAGCCCACTTACAATTTTGGTTTGTCTCGCAAAAGAACCAGCAAAGATTGTATTTTCTATTTTACTGATCCTCTGATTTCGTTGGAGTTAAGTTACATAACGATAGTCCAAAATAATCTTCGATAGCACTATGCGAATATATCGAGATATATTCCGCGCACTCACACTTGAGCTCAAGAGACTTGTAGTTAATTTATTTAGTTATTATTGTGATTTTAAGCGAAAATATTTTGAAATCAATAAATTTTATTCAAAAAATCAAAAATGCAATAAAAGAATTTACCTTGCTTATCAAATTCGTCTGTAAACAGACCGTTCGTTGTCCAAAGTTTTCACTTATCGTTCGATTAGGATTTCAGTTGTCATGCAGATTTGTCTTCATTTAGCCATTGAAAAATGTTCACGACTTGTTTAAGAGCAAATATGTACTCTGAATGTATAAAATCAATGTTTATTAATTACTATGTAGAAAAATGACTGTTTAATAAATCCCGGAACTTATATACTAAAAAAAAGAGAAAAATGCAAAACGTGCAGCACAATATTTCATAAATCCTAAATTATTATAATCGTAAATTACTTTGACTTGATAACACTGATAAATGAACTCTTTGTAAAGAAAGATTAAACTGTATTAACTTTGTATTAACTGGTCTATTGCATGTTGAGCTGTAGTATGAACTATTTTATGGAACTTTATTCAGTAAGAATTGTCTAAAGAATGAAGGTATGTTGTTGTCTGTAGATGGACCGGATATTGATGATGTGGATGATGTTGATGATGATGATGTTGGCAGCAAATTGTTTCTATTTATCTCATATTATTTTGGGCTCATTCGATGGCCACATGCTTTGGAAGTTGCTTTCCCCAACTACGAATACCTACACATTAAGTACCATAGAGCTATTGGGGTTTCAAAAACTTTAGCCGTCAATTGTGTCCAGGTGGCGTACGAATATGTTGAATCCAATCGGACACACGCAAGCGGAAGTACTCAGACTTGGTGACTATCCAATCTCGATACTGATGAGGTATAAATTCAACTAGTTTCTCAGCTATTTCCGGATTCTTAAACATAATGATATATATTATAAATATGTTAATTGCTAAGAGTACGAAAAAAGTAAAAATTGTCTTCAGTGCAGTACTCGATTTGCGTTGGTTGACACTGCCTTGGGCAGAGTTTCCCTCGGCTTTTGATTTGGTTAATTTAACATTGGAATTTGGTATTGGTGAAGCGTTTTCACTTTTTGTCTTTTTTGTTTTGTTTTTAGCTTTCTTTGTTTTTTTTGATTTTTGAATCTCTTCGACGCTTGAAGCCGCCTCGGCAATGGCTTCTGATTGGGCATCGTCTTCTTTTTGAAGTTTCTCTTTGGTTTTTTCTACTTCCTCTTGCATCCTGGCCATACATTTTACCTAGAAAAATGAAGCATATTTTGAATTGAGTTACTTAACTTTGATCTTTGTGAAGGACTGTATACCGTGTTCTTCGCAGAAGTGTTGCATTCTTTTGCCGTCAAACAGAGGCCAACTACTTTAGCCAATCCTGGTGTCAATGGGTTTCCTTTGAGGTCTAAGTACCTATCGTTTTTAAAGTTAATCATTTGAACAAATATTTTCATATCCACAAACTAACCTCAAGTTGTTTAGATTGCCAAAGCTCAAGGGCAAATGTTCCAACTTGTTATTGTACAAGTCCAAGTGTCTAAGATTGCGAAGATTACCGAAGTCTTCGGGTAGAAACTTGATTTGATTCCTGCTCAAATCAAGACGTGTTAAGTTTGTTAGAGTAGCAAAGTTTTTCTAAAAAAAAAAAGAAGTGTTAATGTTTTTTGCTGTCCTCACTGCAACAAAAGCGGCGTTACCCCCAGTAATATCAGCTTATTGTTTGAAAGGTCCAAAATGGTGACTCTCTTGAATGAAGCCTGGGAGAAAAGAGAAGAATTTTTGAAAAACCGAAATCGATAAAATGATAAACAAGTAGAATCGCAGTTTTTGCTTATGGTCTTTTTAGAAAACCTTTATCACCCCAGTATGTAATTCATCAGACCAATAAAGCGGCCATTTCAAAATAAAAAATACTTTGACTTATCTTTCGTCGCGTCTGTTGTATGAAGACAATGACTTGGAGACGAGCTAGAAAGTCCAGCTAAAAGAGGGTTTATTTTTTAGAGAATGGATAAGAAAATTTCGCCCAAACGAGTAATCAAAAACAATACAGATCAAAATCTAGGAGATCTTAGGTAGTGTGTAGAGGAGGACCTTAATTAACTGGGCTATATTACCAAAATATGGTGGGAAGCTAAAATCGTCTTCATACCAAAAACCGGCAAACCCACCCAGACAGAAGCAAAGGACTTCAGACTTTTAACTCTAAGTGCTTTTATACTGAAAACGTTTGAAACGCAACTCGATTAACAAATTCGCAGCTTTCTAAAACCGGAAGTAATATTATCTACCTTTCAACATGCCTACCCAAAAGGACGAAGTGTAGAAACAGCACTACACTGTGTAGTAAGAACAATAGAGAAAACTCTGCCGGAAAAAGAATACACACTGGCAGCAATGTACAAAACAGTGCAATTAAGAAAGTCCTAAATGATCTAGAAGTAGAAGAAACAATCACAAATCGGATCATGTGTATGCTGACGAAACTTCAGATCCACAGCGAACTAGGAGGTGCAAACTTGAAGAAGTGTGTGTCACGAGGAACGCCACACGAAGGTATCATCTCAACTCTACTCCGAGTCCTGGTCATGAATGAGATCCTAATAACTCTCAAACATGATGGCGTCAAAGTGGTTGCCTATGCCGATGACTTAGCTCTTCTGGCGACGGGAAAATTCCCTACCACTTTTAGCGAACAATTGAATAACACTAACCAAGGTCTGCGCTTGGACAAAAAGATGCGGCCTTGCAGTTAATTTCTCAAAACAGATTTGATACTCTTCACAAATAGAAGAAAACTACCTACCTTTGAGATGCCAACATTAAATGGAACCCCACTTAAGATCTCTGATCAAGCAAGATACTTGGGAGTGATCTTAGACAAAAAACTAAACTGGGGCCCCAACATACGAGAAAGATACAAAAAAGCCATGATAGCACTGTATTCGTGAACAATATTTTTGGCAAAAACTGGGGACCAGATCCTAAAATCATGATGTGGATGTATACTGCCATTGTTAGATCCATTAGAAGGCAGTGGAAAAATAACCAAAGCACAAAGAACAGCCTGTATTTGCCGCAATGGAGCAACGAGAACTACACCAAACGCGAGCTTGGAAGTAATCCTTAATCTCACACCCCTTGATCTATATGTTCAAGATTCGGTAACAAACAGCGCACTTAGACTAAATCAGTGTAATGTCTGGAAAACCAGCCAGACAGGACACGCAATGATTTTATCACGATACGCAGACAACAATATCTGCACGAATTACATAACTCCATAACTGGACTTTAAAAAAGCCTTCTCAACCAGCTTCTACAATAGACAGGATTGGGATAACGAGACACCTCATACGAACGAGATGTCTAAATCAAATGGAAGTTGGGATAGGTGCCGGTTTCTTTTAAAAAAGCCTCAATCTAGCCAGTTTCTTCAAACTTCCAAATCACAGCAGTGTCTTCCAAGCCGAGATCTTGGTATTTACCAACGCTGCAAAATAGATGTTCATGATGGCGCTATAGCCAAGCAGCAATAACAGCGATTTTTGCACTCTTTTAAATCAAAGCATGTTTCTTGCTAAGGGTTCTTCGCACACAGTATAACGTTAGACTCTGTTGGGTTCCCGGTCACAGTGGCATACCGGGAAACCAAAAAGCAGACGAATCAGCGAGAAAAGGCTCAGCACTTGACCCTTCTCTCATTGACCAATCAATCAGGGTCCCACCCTGTGAAATTAAACAGATCATTGGTAACGAAATAATACGAAAATCCAATGAAAGATGGGAATGTCTAGATTCCTGTGTCACTTTCGGGAAACTATGGCCAAAAAACGAAAAGAACAAATCAGAAAGGCTATTATCCCTTCATTACGATCGCTTGTCAGTATTATAACAGGACACAACCAATTAGACTACCACAAAAAGAAAATGGGTCTTTGCACCGATAACTTGTGCAGAGGATGCAGAGACGAAGGCGAACATGAAGATACCACTCACTTACTTTGTCACTGCCCAGCAATCTGACACACCAGGGAAAAATTTCTAGGCAGTTACTTCTTCAACGAGCTACAAGAATTTATCACACTCCAAGAAACAGCCTGTTGAACTTTATTAAGGCCACAAAATGGTTAAAAACTGGCCAACCATAAACTCATAGGTTTTTTGGACGTTACAATACTCCAGGGTATCACAATGGTTCTACATTGATCTAAGTGTGATGGAAATAAGATCAACCGTCAGCCCATTCTACCTAACCAAACCTAATTAACATGGAGTGGAGCAAACTGGACAGCTAATGAGATCGGACTAGTTGGTATGGTATTGTAGTTGGTTTACGATGAAAAAACTACAAACTCAACTTATTTGTATCAATTGCAGTGCTGGTGCCTTTGAAAAGAACAATGATATCGACGTTTCATTAGGCACATACGCATCCGTCTTCCAAGCAGAAGCGTATGAAATGACTATAAGCTACGCTCCAAGGAAAAGCTGGACGAGAGAAGTGTTTGTGTTTGAAGCGACAGCCAAACCGTACTTAAGCCTCTCCTCAGCCCACTGCCTACTTCGAAAGCGATCCAGGAACTCAGGAATGCTAGGCCTTTCTGAATGCGGCTGGAAGTATAAATTCTTTGGGTCTCATTTGGGTTTCAGGCCATCACGGTATAGCGTGCGAGGCAGGCAAGGATCACAGACAGCTTTATCAGGATCTGAACCGGCGTTTGGTCTACCGGGGTTCTTAGTGAGGGCTTCGATCAACTATTTGATCTATCAATAGCTCAACCGTAGATGACATGCCTCCATTGGATGCAGAGAGACCAAAGATACGCTCTCCAACACTAATAAAAAAAAAACGGCAATATTTTTGATGTCTCGTAGGAGACAGGCGTTGCAACGGGGCACTTATCCTTTGCCAAACGTTTATACGTATCAGGATTGAGGGGTACCACATTCTGTGATTCTTGTAGAGAAGATGAGGACACAGCGGAAGCGCCCACTGTGAATTTCCTGCATTATCTCGTAACAGATTACAGATACTCGGCGCAAACATGGTGAGAGGTGGTGACTTAGGCTCCCTATCATGGCAGCGTCTTTTGGCTTCTCTATGAACATCTGGAAAGCTATAACGAATAGAAAGTTACTATCTAGAAGTACAAGAAGTGCCTGAGTGCTCCAGCTAGTATTTTAAAAGTTTCTGACAGATCATTACATACAACGCTTCTTTACTTTTACCATCGAAATAATATAAAAATTAAATGTGGAAAGAGACGAAACAATGTGTAAAGGCGGAGGTTTAGGTATTGTCCGACTGCTTGTCCAAAGGAAGTTGTACTTGGTTTAACCTTGTTTTGAGACCTTTAAAAGGCATCCTATAAATAAACCAATTTGTTTTGGTGACGCCAGTCAGCCTCATTAGTATAGTAGAAAGAAAAAACAATGAAACAAGGACGCTACATATCTATGCCTATGAATTACATATATACATATGTATATGTAGCTACATAAATACCTACAATAAGGACACTATTCCTTATGGTACATAAATTTTTCAACATCCTAAACATGAATATTAAATTTTACTTTTCAATAAAGCATTTCAATGGTTATCTTAATTTTAATTCAACTTACAATATCTCTGACGGGAACTTCTGTGAGCTCAGACAGACTTAAATCGATAGAATTGTCCTCAACACGATCCTTTACATTTACTTTAATTTTGTCGGCTTTTGGCATTGTTTTTTAGTTTTTATAAGTGAAGAGGGGAATTACTAAGAAAATATTATGGATAATTGGTAATTAGAATAAATAATTTCAAGGTTAAAGGGGATGGGAATTAAAGTTTTTCTGTTTTCTTTTGTCCTTTTTAATGAGGGAAAAAAATAAATTGAAGGTCAAGGATTTGTTTGTTTATCGCAGAAATATGCCTTTGTTTTAAGTGTTTGTCAGGTTGGCACAACTGAATGCCTACGTAGTCAGGCCGTCAAAGTGACATTTAGCGATGCACAGAGATGTGCATTAATAACCCACTTGTTTCTTGTCACTTTTTTTAATATCAATTTTATGCAAAATATTGATTGTGAAATACATTAAAAAAAAAAGAAAACTAATCAAATAATACTGCTTAATTAGTTACGCCACTAAATTTTTTTTTGAAATAAAAGGGCAAGAGTTAAGCCTTGCGCAAACCAATGCGGTGAGTGCGTGCGATGCGATTGCGATAAGTCAAATCCCTATGTAATCTTATGGACGTTTGACTTAATGCATAGGGATTTGACTTATCGCAATCGCATCGCACGCACTCACCGCATTGGTTTGCGCAAGGCTTTACACAAACTCTTTTGAAGATGTGGGAGCGGCAGAAACGCTACTATGACCATTTTTGCTGTTGCAACAACACAAATATACGAAAAATCTTTCTTATTTGTAGCGTCTGTGCAGGTATTTTCATAAAAGTCGCTGTATAAGGCCGGCCACTGACTACACAATAAAATTGCGAAAATTGTAGTTTGCGCAGTTCATTTGTGTTGTGAATGGGGTTGTTTGTGCAGTTAAGTGTGTAAAAATCAAAACGATTTGATTTTTGCTTCAAGTCAGTTTGCGCAGTTAAACTGTGTAGTCAGTGGCCGGCCTAACTTAACTTTGACAGCTGCGATTGCAAAAACTGCAAAAACACGATGGTTTGGGAGCATGATACAACTATTAGTTGTATCATGGTTTGGGAGGTCCTTACCGTCGGACTTTATTCTCGTTCCACATACAATCCACAATCCAACGAATAAATTCTTCGCGCGTGCTTAACCTCAAAATCATTCCCCATTTTTGTTTTGCATGTAAATTGTGTTCGTTATTCGTGACGAATGTAAAACACAAATGTGAATGAAATGTCAAAATCAACGAATATTCGTTCATTCGTTGTTCGTTGGTCGTTCTCATGTGAATAGTACTTAACACCAATTTGTCGAATCGACTACAAGTCAATACCGATTAATTGGCGTAACAGAGTAGGAGAACAAAGTAATCAGTCGTTTTATTCGCACGAAGTTTTAACAAATTTAATGCGGCATATACACTGTTCAAATGCTTGACCAGCACGTGAAAGTGTATTAGTAAATACTATTTGACTTTGGATATACACACTTCAAGCTAGAGTCTTCAATCATTGCTGTTGTTGTTGTTGTTTTCCCCATTTAACTTCCCGCTCGGTGACGACGAATGTTCGCTTTGCGGTGTCTTACTAAATGTATGCTGGATCAAGCATTCAATCTCGCATATACACTCTTCAATGATTGAAGCCTGATTGAACGAAAATCAAAACGATTTGATTTTGCTTCCAGCATACACACAATGCATACGTGAGTTATTTTCACTAATACACTCTTGCATGCTGTTCAAGCATTTGAACAGTGTATATGCCGCATAACAATTTCAACTTCGTCAAAGTGATTCGTCGTTTAACAAACCTAATATCGGTTTGTTCGTGAACTCGACCATTGTGGAAGATTATTCGCCTGAACTGTGACAAGCAGCATTTTTTGGAATTGACAGATCAACATTTTTAATATTTATCTTCCTGTTTTTGTGTATCATTTGGATTCGTAATATTTCTATTTTCTAATAATCTTTAGTTAAAATGGGTAATAATAAGCAAAAAACATCTAAAAGTGTTTCTTCAAAACAGAGAAATGTTCGAGTAAATGTCGAAAGAATGAAAAATCATGAAGTAAGCGTTAATTTTTATTCATTTTGAATGCAAAATAGACAAGCCAATACGAGAAAGCACATTTAAAATTTGATAGTTAATTATTACAACGAAATATCATTTTCTGATGAGCTGTCTCTAGTATACATCATTGATTGTTGATTAATACGTGAGAACTTTTTTTCACTCGAAAACCTCAATCTGGGAATCTCCTTTGGTGTGTTTTTTTTACGATCGCGCCAAATGTTGATGTCTAATGTTATCTACATATACCAACCTCACACTCTCTTAATTGGTTTAGCCTTTCTAGTTCTTTGTTTAGCTCGGAGTCGGAGTACTTTAAAGTTTAAATTCGAACCGAATCAACCAGATAAAGTCCATAAATGTGCGCGAAGCAGGAATGTACTGTAATATTTAGTGTTC